>OU612098.1:80345349-81595349 GCA_914767995.1 Thecocarcelia acutangulata | reverse complement strand
ATAAGAAATGTCGTAAATTCAGCAGATCGTGAGAGAAAAGTTGGCTGTTTTGCCACCATTTCTAAGTAATTAAATTGTTTCTTTTTTTGTTTTCTCAAATAAAACAATTTTTACAAAAAATCTTAATTCAAATATTTTTTTTTTTTTGCTTTACTGTAAAAAACAGCTGAACTTTTTCACAGAAAAAGTAATTGTAAAATATTTGCTTCAGAAAAGAACGTCACAGAACGGCAACTGAAAGTAAAAACTAATGAGGCCTTCAGATAAAACTTTTGCTTCGCTTTGCGTTGCAAATTCGCTTTGACATCTGAGATAAAATATATATACTTATGTGAAACATGTCACATAGAGCACTTTTAACGCAACGCGAAGCGAAAAGTTCTGCAACTCTGATCATATTTTCTAATAACTTTATGCTCTAAGAAAACAATTAGAACCAATTTCAGTAGTTCGTCTAATAATATTTTTAACTTCTGTTACCATAAGAAATGATTAAATGTAAAAATTAACAACAATTTTTTTAGATAAATAAACAAATCGTGAGTGTTGCCAAAGTTTTTATTGTGACATACACCTTTTGCTTTGCGCTGTTCTATTAAAGTTTTACATTTCACACAAAGTGACAAAATTTTATCTGACACGACCTTAAGTGATTATTATATTACTTACATATATAATAAAACTGTATATATAGTGTTGCCACTTTGGTGCAAAAGATGGAGTTGCCGAATTGCTTCCGGGGAAATGGGGGGGATTTTCGGGACTCAAAAAGTTGTTTTTGGGAGTTTCCAAAAAAAATTTTGGAACCACTTCTCTAACCAGTTTAAAACCGATTTTCATATTTGGTGCGCTACTTTGCCATGGAACATGTATCTGAACTATAAACGGCCATTCGCTTTAGTGTGAAAATTTAAGTTGCTTCTGAGGAATTTAGGGGGGGATTTTGCCACCAGCTTGGAGAATTCCCAAAAAAATGGGTTTTTATATTCGGTGTGCGTTTTGGCCGTGGAAGGTGTATCTGAACTAACTATTAATGGTCATTGGATTTAGTGCGAAAATTGAAGTTGCCATATTGTTTCCGGGGAATTGGGGGGTTTCGGAAATTCCTGAAGCTGATTTTGGGAATTCCAATAAAAAAATTCGGAACGCGTTATACGGATAATTATTTGGCTATATGGATAATTATTTTAGTTTGATATCGAAAGGTGTTTTTTAGTTTTTTAAACTATATGTATATATTTTGGATATTTCTAATATTATATGATGATGGGTTGGTATTTTGGATATTATTAAATTAAATCGGATTTTAAGTTTGGTTGATGACTGCGTACTATGGTACTGATGATATTTTATCATAAAACTTTTTCTATTTAGTTATTCTTCTGATGTTAATGAGCCATCACATCTATCAATTAGATTTTTACATCAAATTGAATCCCAAGTATAATTGGTCTGATGTTAGTGTGCTATTGTATTAAAAATATTTTGTCATTACATTGACTTCATTTAATAATTTCTTCAATGTTAGAGTACCACTACCAAGGTGCATTAACGTATACACGGTGGCAGCACTACGGCATGTGACAATTTTTTGCTACTGGCAATATAGTAAGCTATTTACGTCAAATGTATTGTTTACATTTGAAAGTGAATTTAGTGTTTTATTCTGAATTAAACATATACAAATTATTTTGTGAACATAAAAATAATTCAAATAAATATAATATATAATTATGAAAAGGTACATTCATAGTTTATAATTGTGAAAATAGTTACAAATATTTTTGATAAACATAGTTTACCAGATGCCTGTTTTTGTTGTATTGTTGTAATTTTGCTCTAGTGCCGCCACCGTGTATACGTTAATGCACCTTGACCACTACATTGATTAAATGCTCACATCAAACGTATTCCGATAAAGCATTCCCATGATGTCAGTATGACATTTCATTGGTGAAATAATTGTCATAATTTTCACGGACTGATGTAATGGTTGACATCACAGCGATGAAAAGTGTTATGGGGTCAAAAATGAAAACATTTGCTATTGTGTTTATGTTAAAATACATTACAGTTATTGCCAGATTTCTATTAGTGTATATTACCTAGCCTTAATTTTTAGTTATATCTTCCAGGCACGTCTCATAAGGTGGGCATTGCATGAAATATGAAAGACAATGAAAAATTCGATTTAGCAAGTAATAACATATTGCTCCTTTATTGCAACATAGTCATTTAATATTCCTTTTCCCTTGTGCCAGTAATGAAACGTTGTTGCAAAGTTTATATAAAAAACTTTATTTGAAAATTGTACGATGAAAGGAAGTGTGAAGAGAGAGAGAGAGAGAGAGACAGAGAGAGAGAGAGAGAGGGAAGTGCTTATAAGGTATTTGTTCAATAGGGTTGCCGTCAACAACGATGCAAATGGAAAATTCTAAGCAATTATTGTTTGATATTTGCCAGTGTATGCAAATTGTTGCAATTATATTAATAAATCACTAACTTTTATAGTGTCAATAAATGATATTGAAATTACTTCTAAAGAATCGTTTACATGGTAATACAAGATAGTTAGATTTTGTGGGAGCAAAATATTACGAAATTCTCTCCGTGCTTAAAAACAAGTGAACAAAAATGTATTGTAAGTATTTTTCATGTTTACATATGTGAGATAAATAAAATCGTATAAATATGGAATTCTAATAAAATTACTGATGGTTACAATTCTAAAATATTTGCAAAAACAACATTCAGTGTTCTGGAACTTAAATTGTTTGGGTTTCTAAATGTTGCAATAAGTACTCAAAGTGCGGCCAATACAAATTTGAAAATACAACTCTGATGTGATGAGAAAACAGACTTCTGAAATGGCTCATACTACATTTAAGGCTCATTTAGCCGACCGTAGAAATTATAACTGTAACGTGAATGTAAATGTAACATAAATATAAATATAGTAGCACTTATAGAACACTTAAAACCATATCATGTATTTTTGCTCGTTTCGAGAAAAACGCATTTAAAATTTTTAGTATCCATACAAGTCTTAGCAATTTTTTTTAGGAAATATCTCCTAAAGGAAACAGTTTAAGAGCAATTTGAATAAATTTTTGGCACAATATAAATGGTAGTACTGTTAACAATTCTGCATTATTAACTCGAAAAGCTCGTTTTATGAGATATGACTATGTTGCAACTATATTAAAGTGCTCTTACACCCAGACTAAAACTCTCGGGTTAAATAAAAATCCGAACTTCATTTACATACATATGTATTTAAAACTAAAAAAAAAGACAAATTACACAAACGAGATTGAACGGCATCTCGAATGCATTACAAACAATTTTGTGTTGTCTGCTGCAGTCTGTTTTGAGTGTCAGTCAAGTGAATTTTCTGTTGTTAACATTTAACTTCGATGGGATGTTGTTTATGTATTAAAATTGAAAAAATTTCAGATAAAATATGAAAATTTTAAACTGCTTCAGGTTGTTTATTTTGTTGGAAAAACAATGTTTTATGCGCTTGGCTTATTAGCTTGCAACAACTTGCGGCAAGGTGACCTTGTGGTAACCCAGATTTTTTTTTCTACTATTTACTTACAGTTAATATAAAAGAGAGAAAGAGAGGGAAAGAGACAAAACATGTTCCGATTGTAACACGTTTGTGTTTGTTAAAAGCAATTAAACACAACTGCTCGCTAAACATATTGTAAGCCAAAAAAAAAAAAAAACAACAACAGCAACAGTAGCAAGAACAACATTTTAAGCTACCAAAATAATAGAGAAAAAAAATTAAACGTCAAGTTTAGATTTTCAATAGTGCGGGTACCAGCACTAACTACTGCACTGTGTTATAGAAACTCATGTATTTAATTGAATGGTGCAACTTTTATGGCAATTTGAGTTTATATTTATTGTTTCTGTTTTTAAGCTTATAATTACAAGCCTGACTTGTTTTTCGCAACAACAACAACAACAACAGCAACAAAAATACACAAGAAATTTACATTCTAGAATTGCAAAAAAAAAGCAAACAAATGTTTTATGTGAAAGATTTTGAAATAGAAGCTTATGATGTCGTATTTACACGGGTTAAACGATTTTGTGTGTTCCAAAGCCTGAAGATATTAAATAAAATGAAACAAAATTAAAAAATTGGGAAGGTTAGCTCTATAAAATAACTACGTTTTGCAATAGAAATCGCCGAAGCAATTTGGTGACCCAGGGAACAAATCGAAATTTTTCATTTTGGCATCATGGCACACGATATCGAATGAATTGTATCCTAATAATATAAAAGCGTTAAAAAAATTGTGTATACATTTGTACATTAAGGGAATTCCAGAACATGTTCGCTAACCGGTTCGGAATTGATTTTTCATATTCGATACTCGTTTTTGCCGTGGAACATATATCTGAACTATTAACGGTTATTCGCTTTAGAGCGATAATTGAATTCAGTGCATTGTTTCCAGGGGAGCAAAGGAATTTTGGGGATTCCCCAAGCCAATTTTTGGAATACCAAAACATTCGGAACCATTTCGCCAACCGGTTCGGAACCGCTTTTTCATATTAGGAGCGCGTTTTTACCGTGGAACGTGTATCTGAACCATTAAAGGTCATTCGCTTTGGAAATTCCCAAAGCCAAAAATTTGTAACCGCTTCGCCAACCGGTTCGGAACAGCTTTTTCATATTAGGAGTACGTTTTTGCCATGGAACGTGTATCTGAACTATTGACGGTCATTCGCTTTATAGCGATAGTTGAATTCAATGTATTGCTTTCAGGGGAGTAAAAGAAATTTGGGGATACCCAAAGCCGATTTTTGGAAATCCAAAAAATTTGGAACCGCTTTTTCATATTAGGAGCGCATTTTTGCCGTGAAACTTATAATTGGACTATTAACTGTTATTCGCTTTAGAGCGATAATTGAAGTTAGTGTATTGCTTTCAGGGGAGTAAAAGAATTTTGGGGATACCCAAAGCCGATTTTTGGAATTCAAAAAAATTTGGTACCGCTTTTTCATATTAGGAGCGCGTTTTTGCCGTGAAACTTATAATTGGACTATTAACTGTTATTCGCTTTAGAGCGATAATTGAAATTAGTATATGGCTTCCAGCGGAGTAAAAGAATATTGGCGATAGCCAAAGCCGATTTTTGGAATTCTATTACGGTCATTTAGCACCCTATCTACGGTCATTTAGCATCCTGTTATACTGATAATTTTCTAGTTCTTTGTCGGGTTTTACCGGTTTTTTGTCATTCAAAAAAAAAAAAGTTTAAATACACTACGTTCGATATCGAGCTAAAAAGTAAGACATAATTATAATCTGTTTAAACAACCAGCACTATTGTAAATAAAGCGTCGGGCACTGGATATACAAAATATATGACACAAACCTCACCACGCTTTACTCACAATAATAGTAGTATTTTTTGTGTTCTATTTTTTAAACTTGTTCTTAAAATTGTTCCTTACTTTTTAAATCGATATCGAAGCGTGTTTTTTAGTTCTTTAAGCTACATATATTTATTTAAGTTTTTAAGTATTAATTAGATAAATCAGCATATCATTCAGCATGAAATAACATTTGAATATTGCATTGAGTGCAATAAAATTTATCGTTTCTTACGAAATCGCTTTTTAATGAAAAGTGAACACTGTACCTGTCGGTGAATTTTGGTTGAGTGTTCCCTGGTAACAAAAAAATCATGGTTGCGAAATCTAGCCGCAGATTTAGCTTCTCGTGACTTTCTCCTGTTTCCAAAAGTTGAAAAAATGGCACGTAGGAAAAAAATTCATCTCAAACCGAAACTAACGCGTATTTTAAGGGCTTCCTTAAAATAAATTCTTTTTGAAAAAGCATTAAGTAGCTTCAATATCAATCCTTTGTCATATGTTTTGGCGCCTCCTAAGCAAGTGATGTAATGGTTTTCAATGTGTAATGACGCGTTTTACACAAAGCAAGTTAGTTTCCAGTTGGCTATCCTTCCCTTTGGAGTTGCAACAAACAACAAAGTGTTGCTGTCTATTCGTGAATAAGTCAATGTTAACAACAATAGAGGAAAACAAGTATGTCTTCAATTTCAATACTTCATCTTCGTCTTTTTCCACAAATGTTTGCACTTCTAAAAAGTTGTTTTAGTTTTCATTTACTTAGTTACTTTATGACTCCGACTGCATTAACTTTTCCAATAGCGAATATTTTCAAACATTTTTTGTAACTCAACATATCAGAATATTTTCAGCAATCAAACGGTTAAGTTCGCTAAAAGACAAAACGCGCAGCTGCAACACGTTTAAGCAAATAATAAATATTATTAATACGGGGTTAACAAAAACGAAGAAAAATGTTATACGTTTAAAAAAAAGTTGTTGGCCATTAAATAAACTACTCCTACCATTTTAGTGGGTCAAACCAGAGCGACAAACAACATTTACTTTTGTAATCAAAACCGCCACTTTGCCACATTTGGACAACAAATTGTTGGTTACTGCACCACAACAAAAGAAGTGGTCCATGAAAATCTTTTAGTGTAATAAATACTTAAATAAATCTTGTAAAATGCCACAGTCATGTAAAGGCTTAAAGTGTTAAATAAGTGTTTGAAGCCTCTAATGGCTTGAGCTTGACTTTGCAGCGTACAAAAAGGAATGAAAAAAAACAATTTTTTTTCTGCGCACCGAAATGTTGTTGTAACGAAATTGCTGTAACGCTGTAACAAGAAATTATAACGAACAGAAAACTTTTGTTAACATTTTATTTAAGTGCTGAACGGTGCGCAACACAAGATCAATGTGGCATTTAATTACGTTTTGAACTTTTAAAGTGCAAATGTGTCCGTGTCTGCTCTAAAGTTTAATTGGAACCATTTTTGGTTCTTGGTTTATTAAACGTTTTCGTGATTGTCTACTTTGAAGTGTTTGTTTGTGGTTTACATACAATAGTTTTATGCTGCATAATCCAAGATGAGTTTCAATAATGACGTTTGTGTTGACTTTTTTCTTCTTTTAATTTTCTTATTGAAGTTTAAGTCAGAGCTTTAAAGGACTTTGCAGCATTACATTGTTTGCATTACAGAATAAGATAAACTTTGATAGAATAACATTGTGTGTGTTTTTAGAGGGTAACACTTTTGTATTGGCAACACTGTTTTGTATGACAATCCATTTAGCAGCTGATAGTAGTTACTTGTTTACAGGGTACCCTAAATTAGGGCGCAAAGCTCAACGTAATTTAACTCTTTGATTTTATGTTGTAGTAACTCAAAGTAACTCAAATAAAAGCGTTAACGTTGTACCATGAACAGTATTGCTCACTAACCTTGTTTAATAAAAATCGCTAACTAACAATAATAAATAGAGATAAAATCGCTAAATTTCTCTAACAGCACATAAAGCTTGATGAAGACAGCCATAGACGGCATGTTTTTGCCTTTTTTACATGTACAATTATGTCCTCATGTCTGTCAAAATTGACCTTTCCATGTCTGTCAAAATTTATCTTTTTACAGAAGGTTTACGAGTATAAGTTTGTCTCACAATTGTACGTGTAAACGAGTATTTATGTCTGACATTATCCCTGCTTGTTTATTTTGCTTCTTCACTTGAATATCAAAGTTGTAATGATCCGCTGACGTCGAATAATGCTTGCTTGCGACACTGACTTTCTGATGTTTTAACAGTTTTTTTTTTCTATTTTCAGTACGATATAAAAAAAGTTATAAGCAATTTAAGAATTATTAACAAATATTGTTGTTACTATGAAAAATTATTTTATAATATAATAAAATAGTACTGCTGTAAAATATCTCCTTCAGCCGGCTAATTATACCGCCCTAGATCTACCGCCGCTGAGTTTATCTCAAGTCACAGATTTCTAATGTCAGCTGTTTAAACATAACAAAATAGAACGTCCTCTGTTTGAAATTTTGTCAGAAGCAATGTTTCTGAGGTAACGACGAATGAAATTGTAAAGTTAAAAAAAAATTCAATAAATTAATATTTACATCTCTGGGTATGAAGAATTATTAAAATACAAAAAATATGTATGTTAATAACTAAAAAAGAAATACCGCTAGTTCTGAGACAGCAAACGCTGTACAAACAATGTGGGCAATTAATAAAATGCATATGTGATTCAATATGAGATGAATATAGATAGAGAATAATTAAATGGCTCGGTGGCTGAGTGGTTAAGGCAGCCGTTCATGATGCGTCATGACCCGAGTTCAACTCCCAGAGGGTGCTGATGAGTAGTGTAGCGACTACGAAACAGCTAGTTGTCCCCCAGCTAAAGATTTGATTATTATTTTTCTTGTCTTCTTCAATCAAAAATTATTGATCACAGCAAATTTGTATGGTAAAAAAATCCTTCTTAAGAAAAAAAGTTAAGAAAGAGAAAAATTTGAACTATAACCGGTTGTAGAAATGTACAAATCAAAAATTTAATTAAGAAATCTATTTTGCTTCCGCCGTTTTTTCCGGAATTCGAGAATTTATTGCAACAAAATGGTTACACACTTATAATTCAAAGTATTGTCCATCCCTGGCCAATCTTTTGGACACCGTACGAATCCCGTGTTGAAAAACGGGTCACCTTTTGAAGGGATCCAATTTTTTTAGTTCTTCATAAGACTGAAAGTGCTGGTCAGCCAGGCAGTGTGCCATTGATCGAAACAAGTGATAGTCCGAGAGTGCAACGTCTGGAGAATACGCCAGAGCGGGTAGGACTCCCCATTTCAACGTTTCCAAGTATGCCTTCACCACTTTCGCAACATGGGGTGAGAATTGTCATGCTGTAAAATCACTTTATCATGTCTCTCGTTGTCTTGCGGTCATTTGTCTTTCAATACTCGATTCAAGCGCATTAATTGCATTCACTAACGATTTTCTGTGATTGTTTCAGTCGGTTTTAAGAACTCATAATACACTAAGCCGAGCTGGTCCCACCAAATACTAAGCATGTGCTTGGAATCGTGAATATTCGGGCTGTCTGTCGATGTGGAAGTATGCCCAGGCTATCCAAATGATTTCTTGCGCTTAGCATTATCGTAATGAATCCTTTTTTCATCCCCAGCCACAATACGATGCAGAAATCCTTTCCGCTGCAAGCAGCTATTCACAAACAAACAAACCCCGTTCAACATCTCTTGGCTTCAACTCGTACGGCATCCAATTTCCTGGTTTCCGAATCGTTCCCAAGCATTTTGAAATGGCAACAACAAGAATTGAACTCCCAGAGTTCAATTCTTGTTGCGTTTGACACGAGTCTTGCTCAATTAAAGCCTCCGGCTGTGCAAATAATGCCACTTAATGTGGCATTATTTGCTGATGTACGCTGCTCCTTATGAAAGAGACTTGTGGGGTCAGATTGACTGAGGCCAGACATGATAGGCTACTAAACCTTCTCTCACCTAGATATCTTAGGCGGTGATGCTCCCATGCCCGGCATGTTCCGAGGATATGAAGAATTATCTCCTCCTCTTCCTCATCTTGGCAACTTCTGCAGAAGTCATTATAGGCTAAGCCTCCTGACATGGTTCCCAAACGGGCAATGTCCAGTGAAGACCGCTACAGTGACTGCTCAGGTGAGGCCTGGGCAGTTTTAATAGCTCCCACGTTCTCATAGAGTTAATATGCGGCCACAGATTCCTTGCTTTAAGGCATGTGGGCTCTGTTTGCTATGCTTCATGGGCATGTTTCAATGTTTGGAATATTATTCTTTTCTGGTTGTCTTGTTTAAAGATGTTCGGCATTGATGGACCAGACGGGAATTAGTGCATTCCAATCAGGGAGTTGATGGCGGCTTTGCTGTCCGTTACTATCATGATATCCCTACCGAATATCTTTTCAAACTGCAGCCATCTGGCCGCTTTATTTATAGCTGATATTCCAGCTTGAAGAACACTACATCCATCTGATAATCTGTGGAATATTTTAGTGTAAGATTCTTCTATATAAATGGCACCCCCAACCCTATCTCCTTACATGCTACAACGGTCCTTAAACTAACAGCCTGTAAATTCGGCCAAATCTGACCAACTTAACATTTTTGAAGCACTCAATCCAGTAAAGCATACTAGATCGTGTGATATTCCATGCGAAATACTATTAGACACAAAGTAAACATTTTTGAAGCACACAATCCAGTAAGGAATGCTAGCCCGTGTGATATTCCATGCGAAATGGTATTAGATGATACTTTTAAACGATTTGGTTTTATCTTATACACATTGTGTTAAGAGCCAAGTAAATCGCTTAATACTGATGACAAGCCTTCCTACAAATAAACAAATAACGCTAACATAATTTGTGCAAACACTAATTAATTACTTCTGTTTTGTTTTCAAAAATTGCGGTTAACAATTGATTGTACTGCGGCAATTTTGCACGATATAAGTATAAATTTAGCAAAATATAATTTCCTATAACTACGAGTAGTTCTTGTTGGCCTGAATATATTTCTTTTTAACTTTTCTACCAAAACATTATGGTCTCCACAATTTGCTATGTAGTAGGCTTTTGTATAATTCTATTCTACAAAAAACACATTTTTTCTCATGCATTTGTGTAATGTTTTCTTCATTATCTTTCTCTGTAAATTTTTCACTAAGATGTAAACGTTATCACTATACTGCACAAACGGTTTGATCAACATTCAACATGTTTGCACACATGACTCAAACAGTTGTGCATGCAAATAAAAACCCCCATAAACAGGGCAAACTGTTTGCTCAAACATAAAATTTTCACTTGTTTGTCAAACCGTTTGTGTAGTTTATTGGGCTTTTTTAATAATAAAAAATAAATATAAACACCGCAAGCGCTTTATGTTAACAATATTTTTTTACCTTGTTGCCGGCCGCCCGGAGTGTGATGCAGTCTTTTAAAGTTCTGATTTTATGTTTATGGTTTTCAAATTTTTATGGAACTTTTCATATTTGCTGGCATAATTATACTCGTACATATTCCCTTCTTTTCCATTTGTATCTGTTTTAATCGAAATGTTTATGCCAATCATTTGATGTGATGTGTGTTTTTTGTTTATTTTTTATTGTTGCAGATAATTATAACTGCCATGGATCGGTTTGTATGGTTTGTTTTGTTAGTGGTCATTTCGCATCTTGCGACGGAATTTACTCGTGTCAGTGGTTATATAGGAGGGTCTCGCCAAGATGCGGTCACGGTAAACGACGTAAGTAAGTAAATGTTGTATAGTTGTTGTTATTATATTTTGTTGTTAATTTTTTATTCATAATTCTTTGTTAGTTTTCTTCTTGGATCTTTAAATATTTGCAAGATTTTAATGAACACAAAAAAATTTTTTTGCAATTTCATATTTTGTTTTTGTCTTTTTTTTTTTTTTTTGTAGGTTCTTATTCATGAGTTGCAACTTATAAATATTTATTGTGCACTTGAAATTAAATTTACTTTTTGCTTATTATTGTTTTCTTTGCTTTCATGACTAAAAATCTGAAAATCATGGCGGAGGCATTAAATTTGTGTCATGACCTGTGCTGCCATTGAGCGGCGGGATACAAAATTAAGTTTGATTTCAAGTCACGAAACACAAAGTTTATTCAACTTTGCAGCTATTTTTAACGCTTTATTTTATTTAATACGAGTATGTATGTACTAGACGCGGATTTAGGGGAGAAGAATAAAAGATATTTTCCCCGCTAAAATGGCAAAAATATCATTTCATATTTCCAGGGCTGGGCAGTATTTGACATACTTGTATTTGAAATAAGTATTTGAAATACAAATACGTATTTTGTATCTGTATTTCAAAAACACGACCTGAAAGTGGCTCAAAAATAAATTTTTACAAAATACATTTATTTATTATAATAAACTAAGTGACCAGGCAAACGTTGTTTTGCCTTGAAATTTTATTTACATGCTATGAATGACTTAAAATTTCCAAAGTGTCGTTGCCAGTGCAAGCCGTATTGACAACTGCATATGCTTAAAATGGGATGTTATGTCTTTCGCAAACATTAGGACTCATGATATCAAATCTATACTTTCCTTTAAGTACTCTTTTTTTTAAAACGTCGATCATAAATTTTTTTACCGTAAACCAAGTGACATTACAAAGACATGGTTGGTTTATACTTCAAAATATTATGGTTGCCGATCTGACTTTAACTAATTCTAACGAGTTAAAAAATTGGGTTGTAGAGTTGACGACATTATCTTGGGAAGTCAAGAAAGCCACCAAATTCTACATCTTCTATTCGCGGGAAGTTTAACTTTGAATCCGAAAATTCAGATCGACGACTACATGACTTTTGTAAAATGTTTGAGAGTACACTGCTGATGAGCTCAGATTTCGATTCGATAAAATAGCAGAAAGGGACTGGTAATTGAATATTGCCAGCGTATTGGTGGAATAGACGGCGATATTTCAAGATGTGATTGTCCTTATTTTCACAAACTATCAGTCCGATATGAATAATAATAACCTGATCTTAATTTTTTGTTAGCTTCTGTACATAGAACGCCGCGTATATGAAATGAAAGCATATCCATTGTTCGTCTTGTACATTAAGAGCTCGCATTCGCAGAAAATACATTAAATTTTTCTTTCCTAAGAAAAATTCGCAAGTATCCCCCAGACAAATGTGAAACATAGGAACACGGTTTATGGCCTATAAAAGTTACATAAAAATGTTCGTCGGCTTATATTTATCTCTCATCATTGTTATCACACCGAAGGAAGTCATTTGAAACGTCAAATTGTATTGTTGAATATGAACCAAAAATGTTTGGAACTTGGTGACGTTCCAAAAACCAAATGAATGGAGTGCATCGGCTGGAAATTCACATTGTAGCAATTACACTTTACATTAGCACAACGCAGGGCAAGGCAATCAATTTCGCTCTCATAATAAAAAGCAGAGTATTCAATGTCTTGTACAACACGACGTGGAAGTCGTGTTAATCGCCACAATGGACTTCTATCCGCAGATGTAGTTTGACATCGTGCATCGTATTACAATTGGTTTTGGGGTAATCGTTGAGTATGCGATCTCCTTTTAATTTTAATCGAGCAGTTGATGGCGTTACCTTTGATTCAATAATCGTATATAGCAAGAGAAAAGTAGAATGGCCAGCGTAGAAATAAAATGACGATCGAAAGAACGCCTGAAAAGATTCAGCTCAGTAGTGCAATTCACTAACTTAAAAGAGCATAACTTAACGCGAGCTATTGTGGTTTGCACTAACGCTTATGTGATTCACTAACTTATTCTTAACTCCTCTGGTTGTATGTTAAACGAATTTGAAATAATGTGGCAGCTTTGTTAAAAATAAAGAAAACCACAAAGAGGAACAGAAAAAAAAACAAACAAATTTGCAAATAATTCCATGTTTAGAGTAGGTAAAACTATTTATATGTTTATTATTTAAAATATTTTTTGATAAATAAGATAAGTTCTTCTCACGGAGAACACGCCGACTGCTGTAGGAGTCTTCCGACAAGTCGTATGCCAAGGTGCATTAACGTATACACGGTGGCAGCACTACGGCATGTGGCAATTTTTTGCTACTGGCAATATAGTAAGCTATTTACGTCAAATGTATTGTTACATTTTTTTTTTTTTTGAAAGTGAATTTAGCGTTTTATTCTGATTTAATTATTTTGTGAACATAAAAATAATTCAAATAAGTATAATTTATAATTATGAAAAGGTACATTCATAGTTTATAATTGTTAAAATAGTTACAAATATTTTTGATAAACATAGCTTACCAGATGCCTGTTTTTGTTGTATTGTTGTAATTTTGCTCTAGTGCTGCCACCGTGTATGTCGTTTGCCAAATACTGTGAAGTTATTCTAGTAGAAATGTTAACGGCATTGTTGTTAAACACCACAAAAATAATTGGTGTTTAGTTAACGCCAATCAGTCAGGCTATAAAACAGCTGATTTAAAGCGAAGACAAATAGTGTTAAAAACTGTTATAGAATCGCAAAAACACCAACGCTAGTGTTAATTTCTCTAAACGAATTTTATTAGCGTTAAAACAGGTTAGTGAATTGCACTACAGGAGTCCAAATGCCGTTGTATGGATAAGACATTACGATACATGGTTTGGTATTTTTTCAAGTGACAATAAAAAATTATAATATGGAAAACGGTGGGCATTTTGCTGATATTTGTATGGGAATATATGGGAAAATCTAAATGGTATATCTCCGGAACCACTAAGCCGATTTTGTGGAAACTTCATATAAACCATCTACAGTTCATCGCCAATGTACCTTTAATATTTAGTAGAAATCGCTTGACCCGTTTGGCTAGTTAGTGGTGACATCAAAGTGTACACTTCTTTTTATATATATAGATAGATAGATTCAAAATAAATTGTTTCATACAAAAGCTAAAATTGCTAGAAACTACGACCATTAAAATGTTTATCATATTGTAATACTGCAATTCAGATTTCAATTTTCTTCTCCAGAGCAAATATATTTTACACTAATCAGGTGATGTCAATCATAATTTTCATATATTCGCCACCAGCTTTTTCGCTTTTATATACAGCGAACTAATTGTTATTATGGAAAACTTTTGTCTACCTTAATGTCTGTGATAACCAGATTATATCCACTGCAATGTAATAATTTGAGGCATTTCGGTTATATTTTAACAAAATTAATAGAGAGCTTACGAGGGCGGTTCTGAAACTTCTTAGCCTATCAATGAAAAAGAAAAGTTAGTTTTTCAAAAATATTTTTATTTTTCAATATAATCTCCTGAAACTTCAATACACTTAGTTCAACGCTTTTCTAGCAATTCTATCCCTTGATTAAAATAGTTTTCCTCAAGGTCTTCAAAATAGTGGTTTACATCTGTAATTGCATCTTCATTTGAGGTAAAACGCTTGCCAGCAAGGAATATTTTGTAGATTTGGGAACAGGTAAAAGTCACTGGGAGCTAAAACAGGAGAATAAGTCGTCTAGGACGATTTTGTCAACTGGGATACTTTCTATACAAATTTTTTGACACACGAGTCGCTCAAGCAACAACAAGTCCCCATGTTGTTTTTGCATTGTTGTATTTATTGTAATCTCAGTTTCACCTAGTAAAATGAATTTGTGTTGCCCGTTAGTTTTAAAGTTACTTGACAGAAGTGAAAAATGTAGTCAGCTGGCTTCGAGCTGTTGCAGCGTTTAGTGTTTTTTGCGCATTTTCCTTAAATTTTGTCATTCTCATGGTTAGTATATTTTTCCGTTATTTATATTATAATTTCGAAATTTGTGGTATTGGTTTGTTCATTTTCTAAGTTTTCATTAGATTATGTTATATTTTATAAAAAATTTTGTAGATTTCCAGGTTTAAATCCAAGAATAGTCACGTTTCCATCATTACCGTGCAGTCATTACCATGGGTATAATTTAAAACACCGTAATGATAAAAGGAACACGGGAATGACTTTTTCAAAGTACTCGTAAATTTGAGATTATTTAATCTATGGAACATTTTACAGCCTGTTCGACGATATCGAATGAAAATGTATGCGAAAGAAAGCTAGTCACTCACATGCGAATAAATTTGGGTTCGTCTATGTCACTATTGTTCGTTCGCATGAACTTATGTATTTTAATTGAATTTTGACACATTGTTCGCATAGAATAAAGTTAGAAAAAACCCAAATCAATTTTCTTTCGCCTAGAATGCGAATGAACTTATTCTTTCGACATCGGCGAACTGGCTGGTAATTTTCCTGAGGATGATAACAAACTGTTATCGAAATATAGAAAATAAAAATTGTTAAACCTTTTTTGTAAAAAACAGCAAAAACAAAGATCTTTAGCTGGAAGAATTTGGAAGAAATCATAGCTGCTTTATTTATTGTCCAACGAAGCTGGACAGACAGACAGTGCAAAATGTTCTTTAGCTATTATTCCTAGTTTGTGTCTTTTTTTCAAGAGCAGCTTATGAGTATTTTTATTTTCCCGACTATTTTGCCAACAATTTGTTTATTTCGATTTCTTTGCTCTTTTACAGTCCTTAATGCAACCTATAAAAGTACAGAATCAAGTACTGTATCCTGGTCAGGAATATGGACTTTACGTGCAGCAAAACCAACAGTATTACAGCGGCAGCAATCACTACAGCAACTACGCCAATAACGAAAGTTATAAAAACCCCAACACTAATGCTAATAAAAATAATTTCTTAAGTAGTTTATTTAATCAATTTGTCAGGGGCAATAACAATGGAAATGAACCAGAACAGTTGCACATGTCAAACAGTGTTGCCAGCAACAACTTGCTCAACTTGCCCCTCGGCAACCAGGGAGACGGCAAAACATTCAGTCTTCGTCCCCTCATCGACAGTATATTCGAGGTGTGTAATTAAGAGAAAAATATCAAAATAAAAGACAATTTCGTTTACAAATTAATAAATAAATTGTTAAGCAGCTGTTGAAATTTGAAGGAAAGAAATAAAATTTAATTAAAATTAAAATTTGTTTCTTGGCTGCACAAAACAGAAAAAAACAATTATTTTTAATTAAAACGCAATGAAAAAAATCTGGCAAAATTTTTAAGCAATACAATTATTTTCTGTTTTCAATTAACACAGATACCGATATCAACATTACGTGCAGTGAACGATTTGTTGGGGCGTTTAACAGGCGGTTACTCGTATCTGCAACCTCAACAGCAAAACCCACAGCCACCTACAAAATATTCCTTTTATCCTTCTTACAGCACGAGTATAACTTCCAACCCGTACTACGGTTACTACGGCATGCACAGAGCTGCTGGTGCAACACAACCAAAAAGCCAATTTGAAATTTTAAGCCAGAAACAACGGCCAGCTGCTGAAGCAACCACAGCCCAGACAGCAGCGAACCCAACTGTTACCACCACGACACCCTCCTTAATACCCTCCCACAAGACTGGTCCACCAATTCAAAATGAAATCTTTAAAGAAACGCCAAAAAATCTGCTCAAGCAATAAGACTAATTCCACAACTATTGGAGATGGAGTTCGCTTATTGGCACAGCAGTACACCAGTACTTTGGAAGTGTTCCTGCATTAGTAGTTTTAGTTGTGTAAAAGTATTTTTATTAATAGGTTTTTAATTTAATTAAATTTATAGCAATTTCTTTTTTTCTTGATGTTTCAACAAAAAATGCACAAACATTTTTCAGCTTTTAAGACAAAAATTTTTCTTTTTCTGTTTTTTTCTTTGGAGTCGGAACTTAAAGCGAAATATCTTGGCAATATCACAGACACACTAAGACATACACACAAACACGCTCTGACAGCTACATACAATTGTTTGGATTTAAAGTGGCAATTAAAGTCTTTTTGTTTATTTAAAATAGTATAAAAATTGGCTGAAGCTTTCGAAATGGATTGAGCTCTGCAGCTAAAGGATCAAGACTTTTACAAATGCTTATGAATGCAAATAGGTCTTCAGAATGTTTAAAGTTAGTTAAACGCACGCATTTGCCTGTTGGCAACCCAGCCAGCAAACAATTTTGTATTATGTATGGCAGCTATTGTCAGTTGCTGAAAACTTATCGATAGTAAGATTTTGACAGACTAGCCCAACCATAATTTTTGTTAACAAAATAATTTGTTTTGCGAAAAGAAAACTAGAATTTCAACTTAAAAGCAAGAAAATAATAATGTCTCGCTTATCGATAGCTACCGAACTTTAATTGCGCTGCCAGTTGCTAAAAAGGTATTATAAATGGCAACTGGCAATTAAATCTGGCAACCAAAGTTGCTATTTTAAAGTAATTTTGGCAACCGCAAATTTTTAGCTGCTATATGGTTTTGAAATAGACTGGTAAATAAAAGGATTACTAAATAAATATAGTTTTATCTCAATATTATTTGATCTTCGTTTGTTAAATAAATTTAATTTTTGCAGCTTCAGATCTTCGTTTTTTTATAAAAAATTTACAATTTAAAATCTTTTATCTCTCAATATTTCGATAACAATTTGTTATCATTTCCTGACGATGATAACAAATTGTTATCGAAATATTGAGAAATAAAAGATTTTAAATTGTAAATTTTTTATAAAAAAACAAAAAACAAAGATCTGAAGCTGCAAAAATTAAATTTATTTAAATAAATATAGTTTAAAAAACTAAAAAACACGCTTCGACATCAAATTAAAAAATTTTATTTACTTTTATTTAAGCTTCTCTTTAAATTATCCGTAAAAAAATCCGTATAATGCGACTCCAGCTTTTTTTTTGGAATTCCCAAACTTGGCTTCAGGAATTGCCAAAATCCCGCACTTCCCCGGAAACAATATGGCAGCTTCATTTTTTGCACTAAATCGAATGACCGTTAATAGTTCATATATACGTTACACGGCCAAAAACGCGCAGCGAATATGAAAAACCGGTTCCGATTCAGTTACCAAAGCGGTTCCGTATTTTTTTGGGCTTCTGGAAACATTCAACATCCCACTTCCTCAGAAGCAATACGGCAACTTCAATTTTTGCACTAAAGCGAATGATCGTTTATATTTCAGATGCATGTTCTATGGCAAAAACGCGCACCAAATATGAAAAAGCGGTTCCAAACTAGTTAGTCAAGTGGTTCCGATATTTTTGGAAATTCTCAAAATCGGCTACGTGAATCTCCGAAATCCTTCCATTTTCCCGGAAGTAACACGGCTACTCCAACTTACGCATTAAAGCGGCAACACTTCTTTTGCAATTTTATATAGCTACATATGTAATAATAACTTATATGGCATGGGTTTCGAGTATTGCAAACATACAAACTAACATGCTTATGAAACTAATCTAAAAAGCGTGTTAATTAAATTAAGAATTATATAAAAATTAACAAACTGAGCAATTATTTCTTATAAATACATCTGAAAATTATTAAAATTACTACTTAGCAACAGTTTGCCACCCTTTTAGAGGAAATGACAGCTAACCCTCACGTTGCTCGAGGAGTTCAAGCATTTGAAGAATGTGAAGCAACTGCAGATTCTGCAACGATGAATTGTTACCGACATGCGTACCTAGTGTTGACTTTTCATGAAAAAGCGATTCCGTAAGAATCAATGAAGCATTGAATGTGTTAGTTCAGGCTGGCTGATATTCTGAATTGTTAAACCAACTTTGTCGCTCAAGTTGTGTAGTGGACATTGTAATATGCTTAATACTTTTGTTTATTTTTTTCAACTTTAAAATATTTTACAAATAAATATAGTTCAAAAACTAAAAAACACACTTCTAAATTTAACTAATTATCCATATAACCAGATCATTTTTTGTGTCACGCGTTCCAAGTTTTTTTTAAATTCCCAAAATTCAATACCGCAAGTTCAATTTTCGCACTAAGGCGAATAACCGTTTATATTTAAGATGCATGTTCCATGGCAAAAAATGCGCACCGAATATAAAAATCCGGTTCCAAACTGTTTGGGGAAGTGGTTACGACTTTTTTTTGGGAATTCCCAAAATCGGTTTCATTAATCCCCAAAATCCTCCAATTCGTCAGAAGCAACACGGCAACTCCGATTTTCGCCCAAAACAGCAAAACAAAACAGTTTTATATACCTACAAATGTAATAATCGCTTACATGGCACGGGTTTCGAGTATTGCAAACATACAGATAAGCAATGCAATAGCTGGTTCGAGGTATTTCCGCAATTTCCGTGGCAATTATTACCACAAAATCGTTTTGCGCAATCCTGCGGCAATAAAATTTTTGAAAAATCATGTGATTGCAGAGTATTTGATTGAGATGATGTTGTTATTGGGCATCAATTCGCCACGATAAAAATTGGGTTTTTACTATAAAAATATTTTGCTTCTTAAAATACAAAATAGGGCTTTAAAAATTAAAGGAAAAAATTCAAAATTGGGTGCGTTTTTGTTGAAATAACGCGCTTTTTGGAGCGTTTTCAAATTTCAAAGTTGACAACGCTGATACTTGATATAAGAAAATCCGTACTTTTGACACCGCTTGGGATTGATTTAACTACGACGGGATAGCTTTTTTTTCTGTAGCCAGTTGAAACTGTACTCATAAACCAATAATAAACCATTCCTTTCGTCGATTTTGCCTAAAATGTGCCAATTGGTGCCAAAACAATTGTATCGTACATGAAAGCCCTGTGATGCAGTTTACAAGTATGTGCCTTGTGCCAATGCCCCATATTTTGCAATTTATCAGAAATCGTCTCCCGCCTTCTTTTCTGCCCCCTTCAACACATTTGTTTCATTGCCAATTCTGTTACAAACATTTAATAAATCATTTAAACATGTAAGCTTGTATTTCGGTTACGTTCACTTTAAGCCAACTTTTGTAAATGTAATATTCAATCAGATGGTTTCCATAAACTACTCGTATTATCAATTTTTGGTTTTAAGTATGTAATTTAGAATATTTGTATTTCCTTATATCCTGTTTGAATATGTATATTATGTATGTAGTTGTGTCTGTTACATATTACAAAACATAAATACCAGTTTTAGGTAGTTTTAAACTTGTTATAAAGTTTAGATAAATGTGTACATACGGGTAAGTATGTACTCGTATGTTCGTACATTAGAGCGACTCACCAAGAAAAGTGCTCGATGTACACTCTTAAAAATGATCCTTGGTGTAAACTTGATATATCAGTTCCATAGTAGACACATGACTTCGGTAAGACGACATAAGTTTTATTGCGATTGAAGAAAAACTACACATACATTTTTATTTAAGACACAGAATAGAATGGTGGAGAGTGTCAAATGCCTTAAAGTGGTCAAGCAAGGTAAGCAAAGATCATTCGGCGTTTGTCAATTTGGCATCTAAAACCGTTATATTTTACATAATATCCTAAAAAAAAGGATATATATGATCGTCTTTGGACAAATTATGTACTCAATTGGAAGCGTCTTAAAACCCTTTCTTACGATATCTTTATCATATATGTTGGTAAGAAATCAGATTCTCAAATCGACAAAACATGCAAAAACAGAATTTTTTTCAAAATGGTCCAGCTCACGAGAGGTCAAAGCTAGAGCCGAAATATTTTGATGTTCATTTTGAGAGTGGTACACTGTGCACGAATTTCGCTTCCATACAACTTGAGTCGCTCTAATGTACATACGTGGTAACCATATTATAAACTAATATAATTTTCGAAACTACAAGAATATTATATGATTGTTTCAATATTAGATGTACGTACTCGTATCTACTTATCTAACATAATACTTAATTTCTATCTGAGTTCATGTTTGTTGGCAGAAATGTAACTTACATATATAATCTGTATGTAGTATAGTTTAAAACATATACTACGTGTATGTATGTATGTATGTAGATATGTGAATGTGTACTGGTATATTTATCCTAGTAGTTTGTAAAAGTCGTACAGCGACTTCATGTTTATAATCCTGATAATAATTTATATATGTTTAAGTTTGTAAATTTAGGTTAGTTAATGAGTTTATAAATGTATTTTATATTATGTTCATTTATACTTACGTACATACATATATGAACTCGTATATATATATATATATATATGTTTATATACTTATAAATTGTTAGTTGTAAAATGTTGATAAAAACGTATAGCCTTATTCACAATCTTATGCAAATGGACTTACACATATTAAAGCATTTGCAAAATGAACGGACATATTTTTACTTTACAGCCGGAATGCCCAAGCTTTATGCTCTTGATGCTCAATTGTGTTTGTAAAATCACTTAGCTATAGGGCTTTAATACACACAACATACTGCACTCAGCACTAGCAATGGAAAATCCACTAACAATTTTGTCTTATACATTTTTTTGTCGTTCTTCACTGCACACACACTAGAGTACAGCGACAACACTTTCGCATGATTTGCTGGTAAATATTGAAGACAGCGATATATATATATATATATATATATATATATATATATATATATATATATATATATATATATATATATATATATATATATATATATATATATATATATATATATATATATATATATATATATATATATATATATATATATATATATATATATATATATATATATATATATATATATATATATATATATATATATATATATATACTTTTTTTTTTGTCGTGCTTTTTACAACAACAAAAATTAATACAATTAGTTTTTCCTTAAATATATTGGTGTCTGCTCTTCCATATAGCATTTTTGGGCACCCCTGCTTAACAGTAACAAATTGTATAGAACTGCACTTGCTACACTTTAGTAAAAGTACAAAAAGAAGCGGTAGTTTATATTTGTATAATGCGCATGCAGCTGTTAATTGTAAACAAACAGCTGGCCAGCAGAGAGCGAAACCGATCAACCAAAATATCCGCTCACAATCGAGATTAATTAATAGCAATTGCTCAAATTTTCAATTTTAAATGCGCAAGACTGCGAATAGGGCTAATTAATGGTTTCGTTAAACTAAAAATATATAAAAATAAGATATGAAAAACTAAATGGAAATTATTAAAAATAAATTTAAAAACATAAAAATAATTTGAAAAAAAATAAATTAAAAAAAAATTTTGTAAAAAACTGGCAACGTGCTTAAGGCACATTTCCATGATGATAACTTTCGCATGCATGTTTTTATACAGGTATGGAACTTTGAGCTAGCAACACTTTAAGGTTGGCAATAATTTGTTTTATCAGCTGTTAAGTGGTTTATGTTTAGTTTGCTTTAAATATCAATAGACTGAGCAACGCTTCAAAATTGTGCAAATGTGCACAAATAAATAAAGTTTAAGAAACTAAGAACCACGCTTCGATATCAAACTAAACCTGGTAAACTGATAAAAAAAACCGGATAATTATCTATATAACGTGTTTCGAGTTTTTTTTTTTAATTTCTAAAATTGGCTACAGAAATCGCCAAAATGCCCCACTTCCCCCAAAAACATATGGCAAATTCAATTTTCGCACTAAATTGAATGACGGTTAATAGTTCAGATACACGTTCCACGGCCGAAATGCGCACCGAATATAAGAAACCGGCTCCGATTCGGTTGGCGATGCAGTTTGAAGCTTTTTTGGATCTCCCAAAGTTGGCTGCAGGAAACAAAAAAATATTCCCACTTCCTCAGAATCAGTACGGCAACTTCAAGTTTTAGTTGAGATGCACGTTCCACGGCAAAATCGCGCACCGAATATGTAAAACCGGTTCCAAATCCGTTAGCGAAGTGTTCCGGTTTATTTTTGAAATTCCCAAAATCGACTTCATGAATTTCCAAAATTGCCACACTTTCCCGGAAGCAGTACGGCAACTCCAACTCGGACTAAAGCGGCAACACCTCATATTATTGCATTTACAAGACGATTTGCCAGGTCTGTTGTATTTTTAATTACATTTTATGTCTGTCATCACAACTTTGTTCTGCATTAGCGCAAAACAGATGAAAGGAAACTTCAACACTTAAGATAAAAAAGAGATATATACAAAAAGCTGAAGCTGAAAAAACACTTAGTTCAAAACAAATAAAACTATTTGATTCTTTTAAAATGTATTCCCATGTATTTTTAATTTTTAAACTTAAAGTATCATTGTACAACATTAAGTAGTGCAAAAATGAAGTTTTTTATCGCGAGTATATTAGTTTTTTTTAGTTTAAAGTGATCTTTATCAGCCTCATCTCAATAGAGAACGAATTTTTCTTGCGCCTAAAAGCATGCTTTCATTTTTATATAATTTCTTTAAAAGCTCTTAGCTGATTTTTAGAAAATTTTAATTTCATAAATTTAAATCTATTCCCAATGATATACTTTGAAAAAACACTATGATATAATAAAAACTGAAATTCTATTTAAACGATTCTCTCAGGCTGAAACAAAAAATATTTATAAATTTATGAGTTTCCAAATGAAATGACTTTAATAGGCGTTTTGGGTGCTTTGAGCAGCATTTTTCATAAACTTTCCGCACCACTTGCGGCCGTATTTCGTCATTAACTTTTCGAATGTTGATTTCCAGGTGTTCAATTGTCTCCGATTTATCATCGTAGACAAGTGACTTTACATAACCCCGCAGAAAATAGCCTAAGGGAGTACTCGTAAGTCAAACGATTTTGGTGGTCAATTAATTGTACCATTACATCAAATAATTCCTTTATAAAAATTTTTCAATTACATATCTGTGACAATTGACAGATATGTAATTGGTTTAAGTCAGGACTTACCAAAATGGCCTATCCCGGCGGTAGGCGGAAATAAACTTGCAAGGCTCATATAGGTAGCAACTTCTTGCAGTGGTATGAACAAAGCCCTTGCTGAAGAGATCGGTCCTTCTAATCCCTCTTGTATGCAATAGGCATCACGAGTTGATATCCTAAAGTTCATAAAAACATCAGCTCTTAATCAACTCAAACGTATCTCCACTATTACTGGTTCCTTAAGTTACAGATTTCTGTAGCCAGACAACAGCACCGCCGAAAATCAGCATACACCAGAGAATACTAATAACCCCTCCCAGTGATTTTATGAACAGAACCGCAGCCAAAAAGTTTTAGCCAAGATGCAGGCATCTCAACCACGATAAGCCGTCATGGCAGTCTGCAAAACGGTTGGGCCTGGGGGCGTGCTAGTCCCCGTTATGCCAATTAACTGTTGTTAAGGTTTTCGGAAATTCCAACACAACCTTATTCATGCCGGGACTCTTGGAATCCCTAACCCTCTATACCCCAGAAAGCAGAGTGCTCAAGTAAGAAATACGGCAAGGCAAAACCTGCTTTGCGATAATCATTGCTCCATATGTCTTTATCATTTTTAAAGACATATGGATCAATTACTACTCGTAGTAAAAAATATATGGTTGATACAACAATATTCCAAGGGCAATATACTATTGTTGAAATATATGATTGCACCTGATAATACTATTTTATTGTATTAACAACGCCATCGGTATCACTCACCATATATGATATATAATATCTTGTTTCAATATTGTTATAACAATAAGTAACCAAGTAATTGCCATACTCAACCGTATTATTACACTAACCATTCATACTTTTCTCATATATAACAATATTACTTTCATTAAGTTACTATACTAATAAAATTATATGAAAGAGCATATCATAAAAAAAAGTTTTTTATATTTAATATGATGTTTAAAAAAAATCCACAATTGATATTATTGTATGCAACCATATGTTGAAATATATATATGGCAACAACATAATTATAGAAATGCACACAGTAACATATTCGTAGAGGAAAAACATATAATTAAATTGATAATATACAGTTTTTAGCATTAATACACAATGCTACATAATATATAAATACTAATGTTGTTGCAACAATATTTCAAACAGACTTTTATTTGCGTGTACTATTACCGAATGTGGAAAAAATAATTGAGAAACCAGATCAAGCAACCACCGCATAAGAACTTTATTGAGTATGTTGTATACTCATATGCTATAAACCCCAAGTTTTAATTACTAAAAAGCATACTTGTCCTCAAAATATGCGGTGGCTAATCACACCGCAACCCAGATCATTAAAAAAAACCACCGGTTGCAGATCTCTGGTACATAAGTCTCTGTAGGCGTTTTTTGAAGAATAAATCATTTGCTTAAAGTTTTGCTTTAAATGATTTGCTTTAAGCCTTTAAGACTTACTGGTCTTCTTTCTTGTTCAGTCATCTTTATTAAAATAATGGGTGTGTTCCACGAGATCTCAGACTAGTTCGGACTAATGTGAGTAAAAAGTAAATTATTCTTTAAATTTGCAAATTTTACCCAAAACTGCTGGAACGCAAAAACCTCAATTGTACAAGTTGCAATACTAGTGCTGCTTACTTTTTACATTAAAGTATATTTTAGTGATTTTAGACGCTTAAAACGCATAACATCATATAAACAAAAGCTTTGCATTATTGCAAACAGCTGTAAAATTAAAAGCAATACAAAATTTTCAGTAGATTTTTATAGTACATATTTATAAAATTAAAAACCAAATAACAATTGCATGTTCTGTTTACAACTTCACAAGGTTACTTTTAATTTGGGCAACCTTCCATTTAGGTTAGGTATTCAGGCCTCTGAATACCACGGCATAGTCTAGGTTGTCCAGCTCACTTGGGTCCTGTAAGTCGTTCCCTTTGTGATTCCTTCCAGTTTGCTTTTAACAAATTTTTAAACAAAAACTTTTTCAGTTTCATGGGTATGTAAACATAAAACAGCTGATTATTCAATTCTAGTCCGAACTTACCCAAAGAAAATGTTCGGGCTAATTTGTACAAGAAATGAAAAAAATTACTCACTATTTTTCGCTTAAAATTTCACTTTTGGACTAGTTCGGACTGTTTCGTTATTCACGTAGAACACTCCTAATGTCCATTCATCAGGCGCGGTTATAGGTTAAAACTTTTGGGAAAAGTTTTGCATTTCAAAATTTTTGCCTTGACAAATCGATTTTTACCGAAATAAATCAACACATTTTGAGGGAAGGGGAATTGAATATCCTTTTTTTCCCCTCTCCACATCCGCACCTGATCCATGTCACTGTGTACCGGCAACCACATTATATACATTAATTAAATCGTTTTAAAGAGATCATTGAACGCACAGATTGCAGTCTTCTGATAAGAGTTCTTCTGAAAAGGAAGTAAACCAGAAATCTCTTGTAGTTGGTTTCAAAAAATAAAGAAAATGAAATACACCTCGAAGTAATTACGCAAAAAATCGTCCATTTAAAACAAACAGCAAAAAAAGTTTAAACAAAACGAAAAATGTAATTACTTATTTCTTAAACACAAATGCAGGGTGGCGCAAAAATAACCTTCCGATGTTTTTTGGCTGTAATTTAAAAAAAATGAAATACTTTGATTCTTCTTGTGAATTATTTTTATTTGTTTTTTTTTTTTTTTTGATTTTTTTACTACAAGTCGAGAATATGATGTCATGTAAATGGCCGCCGCCACAGTTGATTGTCATTTGAGCCCTTTTTATAGCATTTTCCATCATATTGGCCAAAACTTCCGGCGATAGGTCCTCACATTCTTGACGGATATTGTCTTTAAGAGCTGCAAGAGTCTGAGGCTTGCTGACATAAACCTGCGACTTCAAAAAGCCTTACAAAAAGAAGTCTGCAGCGGTCAAATCAGGCGATCTTGCTGGCCAGTGCAAATCGCCAAAACGATAGATTAGGCGCCCGGGAAATGCATCCTTCAGCATATCGGTTGTGGCACGTGCAGTGTGTGCCGTAGCACCGTCCTGTTGGAACCACATGTTTTCCAATCACAATTCATCAAGTTGCGGCAAAAGAACTCGTTGATCATTGCTCTGTAGTGCTCACCATTCACATTCACCATTTCCTCCTCCACACTCGCACCTGATCCATGTCACTGTGTACCGGTAACCACTTTATACACATTAATTAAATCGTTTTAAAGAGATCATTGAACGCACAGATTGCAGTCTTCTGATAAGAGTTCTTCTGAAAAGGAAGTAAACCAGAAATCTCTTGTAGTTGGTTTCAAAAAATAAAGAAAATGAAATACACCTCGAAGTAATTACGCAAAAAATCGTCCATTTAAAACAAACAGCAAAAAAAGTTTAAACAAAACGAAAAATGTAATTACTTATTTCTTAAACACAAATGCAGGGTGGCGCAAAAATAACCTTCCGATATTTTTTTGGTGTAATTTAAAAAAAAATGAAATACTTTGATTCTTCTTGTGGATTATTTTTATTTGTTTTTTTTTTTTTTTTTGATTTTTTTACTACAAGTCGAGAATATGATGTCATGTAAATGGCCGCCGCCACAGCTGATTGTCATTTGAGCCCTTTTTATAGCATTTTCCATCACATTGGCCAAAACTTCCGGAGATAGGTCCTCACATTCTTGACGGATATTGTCTTTAAGAGCTGCAAGAGTCTGAGGCTTGCTGACATAAACCTGCGACTTCAAAAAGCCTTACAAAAAGAAGTCTGCAGCGGTCAAATCAGGCGATCTTGCTGGCCAGTGCAAATCGCCAAAACGATAGATTAGGCGCCCGGGAAATGCATCCTTCAGCATATCGGTTGTGGCACGTGCAGTGTGTGCCGTAGCACCGTCCTGTTGGAACCACATGTTTTCCAATCACAATTCATCAAGTTGCGGCAAAAGAACTCGTTGATCATTGCTCTGTAGTGCTCACCATTCACAGTAACCGTTTGGCCCACGACGTCTTCGAAGAAAAAAGGTCCGATGACTCCTCCAGCGAAAACAGCACACCATACAGTGACTTTGAGCGGGTGTAATGGCTCTTCAGTGCCCCAGAAGCGTAAATTTTCCTTATTTACGTACTCGGTAAGATGAAAATTGGCCTCATCACTCATGATTATTTTTGATGAAAAATCATTTTCCTCTTAGGGTCAAATAAATAGTCACCAATATTCCGCGTTCTGGAGCAGTGTAGCGTAACATTGTTTATTAACGTTTATTTCGCATCAAATATCAAAACAGAACTGACATTAGGGGCCAATCGCAAAATTTATAGCATTTTCTGATAGAAGGATTACTTTTGCGCCACCTTGTACATAGATAAACAAAAATCACAATAAAGAAAAACCAAAGAGAAGCAAAAAAATATTAAAAATATTATTCTGTATTATTGATTCATATTACGTGTAGAAATTACACATCAACAAAAATATACACAAAAAAAAAAAGAAACTTTTGTGGCTTAATCAGTTGATTAATTAATATGCAATATGTACAATTATTCAAATACTCCACACTGGAAACAAAGGAATTTTCAATAGTGGTCGGTCGATAAGTAAAATATGTTTTTTCGTTTGTCCAGAAGAATACTCGTATGCTGTATTGGGTTGAGTATTTTTTTTCATACTGATTTTTTTTTTGTAAGTCATGTGGTTTTTTTCTATTTAGTTTCGTTGTATTCCTGAACATATGAGCTGATTTTTAATTAGAAAAAAATCAGCAAAGAATTATGAAAGGTAAATAGTTCTGTGAAATTTTGAGCACAGTGTATAACAAAATTCGGAAACCACTGGGTTTGAAAATTAAAAGTTTTTGTATTTTTACAATCCCAGTTATTTATTTTACTTGGCGGTCGCAGTAAATGTCGTTGTCAATTTTCAAACATTACACAAATAAATAAAGTTTAAGAAACTAGAACCACGCTTCGATATCAAACTAAAACTGGGAAACTGATAAAAAAACCGACAAAACCGGATAATTATCTATATAACGTGGTTCGAGTTTTGTTTTTTTTTAATTTCTAAAATTGGCGACAGAAATCGCCAAAATGCCCTACTTCCCCCAAAAACATATGGCAAATTCAATTTTCACACTAAATTGAATGACCGTTAATAGTTCAGATACAGGTTCCACGGCCAAAATGCGCACCGAATATAAGAAACCGGCTCCGATTCGGTTAGCGATGCAGTTTGAAGTCTTTTTAGAATTCCCAAAGTTGGCTGCAGGAAACAAAAAAATATTCCCACTTCCTCAGAAGCAGTACGGCAACTTCAATTTTCGCATTGACAGTTTTAGTTGAGATGCATGTTCCACGGCAAAATCGTGGACCGAATATGTAAAACCGGTTCCAAATCCGTTAGCGAAGTGTTCCGGTTTTTTTTGAAATTCCCAAAATCGACTTCATGAATTTCCAAAATTGCTACACTTTCCCGGAAGCAGTACGGTAACTCCAACTCGGACTAAAGCGGCAAAATCGCATATTATTGCATTTACAAGACCATTTGCCAGGTCTGTTGTATTTTTAATTACATTTTATGTCTGTCATCACAACTTACTTTAACTAATGGCGTTTTCTTTTCTAATAAAAATGTTACAACTATTGTGCCCTTTGCCCGTTTTTATGTTCTTTTCTAAAAAGAAGGCAACAGTATAAATAAAAAAAACGTGTTCTCTTCTAAATATGCTGCATGAAGAAGGGCAATATATGAAGCATATTTTTCACTTTGCTTCAAGCACAGGGTGAGATCTTGCCCTTTTTTAATAACCTGCATGCTGATCTATATTTATGTTTTATGTAAAAATAACTATTCTAATTTTCATAATTTATTGACAACTATCTAAAAAGAACAAGCATAAAAAAGCAAAAAAGGACGCAAACTTATTAATATATATGTGTTTTAAATTAGTAATGCCAACGTTTTTTTTTTCTACACAGCAAGTTTTGGTATAAAAGCACTTCAAAAGTGAAACGCTAATTGCTCTTTATTGTTTTATATAACATTTTGTGTTCTTTTGTAAACGTAAAATATGTAACACTTCTAAGAAATCAGGTTAGCATTTAAAAATATTGCCTAATCTCATGTAACATTTTATTTTTAAGAAAACAAAACGCCATAAGCATCAACACTACAATGCAGCGCTGCGCAGATAGAGTGCGTTGGATATGAGAGCAAATAAGTTGCTCTACTCTCAAACATACATACATAACACAACCTGGAAAAGTTAAAAAAACTAAAAAACACGCTTCGATATCAAAGTAATTATACATATAACCAGATGATTATGCAAAAAACTAGTCCCGAATTTTTTTTGGAATTCCCAAAACTGGCTCCAGGAATCGCCAAACTCCCTCATTTCACAAACAATATGACAATTTAAGTTCTCGTACTAAAGCGAAGCCGTTAATAGTTCAGATACACGTTCTACATCCGAAACATGCACCGAATATGAAAAACCGGTTCCGTTTCGGTTAGCGAAGCCGTTCCACGTTTTTTAGAAGTTCCCAAAGTTGGCTTGAGAAAACGCCAAAATCCGCCACTTCCTCAGAAGCAATACTACAACTTAAATTTTCGCACTAAAGCGAATAACTGTTTATGAGCTCGGCCAAAACGCGTACCGAATATGAAAAACCGGTTCCAAACCGGTTAGCGAAGTGATTCCGAGTTTTTTTTTTTTTTTTTTTTTTTTTGGAACTTCCAAAATCTGCTTCGTGAATCCCCAAAATCCACTATTTCCCCTGCAACAATATGGTAATTCCGATTTTCGTACTAAAGCGGTAACACTGTATATACAGTTTTATATACATACATACGTAATAATCACTCAGAAGACATGGGTTTCAACTGTTGCAAACATGCAAGGCAAACTAATACTCGTATAAGAGGGTTAAATAAACATAGTTTCAAAACTAAAAAACACATTTCGATTATCCATATAACCATATAATTATCCGTATGACGCGTTCCGAGTTTTTTTTTTTTTTTTTTTTTTTTTGAGCTCCCAAAATCAGCTTCAGGAATCGCTAAAGTCCCCCAGAAGCAAGAGGACAACTGTAATTTTAGCGCTAAGCCGAATGGCTATTTATATTTTAGATGCATGTTCCACGGTAAAAACACACACGGTATATGAAAACCCCTTTCCAAACCGATCAGCAAAGCGGTTCCAAACTTTTTGGGAATTCCGAAAATCGACTTCGTAAATCCCAAAAATCTCCCCTACTTCTCCGCAAGCAAAACATCAACTCCAATTTTTGTATTACAGCAATAACACTATATTGTATATAAAGTGTTTTATATATGTAACTATCACTCCTTTATTGCAACATAGACATATCTCAAAAAATTTGCTTGTCGAGATTACAATGCAGAATTGTTAACAGTACTACCTTTTATATTGTACCAAAAATTTATTAAAATTACTTTTAAACTGTTTCCTTTAAGAGATATTTTCTAAAAAAAATTTTCTGAGACACTAGTATTGAAACTAAAAGTTTGAAATGTTTTTTTCACGAAACAAGCTTGTTTTCGTTATGACTATGTTGCAATAAAGGAGCGATATGTAATAATCATTTGTATGGCATGGACTTAGAGTGTTGCAAACATACAAGTGAAACTAATATAGGCGTGTTAAAAAACTACTTAAGTCAAGAAAAGAAGAAAAGGCAGTTTGATATATATTTACAACAATATTATATATTCTATAACATTGTGCATTATTGTTAAAAACAATGGACTGTATTCATAATCAATCAACCAATTCGACTTCTGCTAAAGTAAATCTTTAAGAAAAAAGCTGTTGTTATGTTTTTTGTATTCATAATTGAAAAAAAATTTCCCTCCAAATGTCAACACTATGGAGAAATACTAGGCTGTATTTAACGCAACATATGGGATTTAGTTGGCTCACCATCTGGAAAACTTATTATGCTTCGTGTTGTGAATGTTGTGAAATATTTGCGTAATGTGACCATAACTTAACGAGTTGTGCTTATCATTTCAACTCTGCCAGTTATACGATCGGTAACATTTTATAAAAATGTTATGACCTAGACCGATATGACCAAGATCGTGCTAATTAAACGACTTCAAAATTCAGGGCAAGTGCATGTACATACATAACTATATATGTATGTAAATAAAACAAATGTTTGTAGTTTTGTAAATTTGTTAAACAGTAACATCTCATGTTAACTGTCGTTCGTAAATCTTTTGATTAAAACTATAACCAACCGCATCAATGCAAGAAAAATTAATTAATATTATAATACGATTACAAAGGAGGTTATTCTAAAAAACAAAAGCTCTCGTAATGTTGCTTTGTTGGAGTTATGTATGTATACATATGTATATATGAATGTGTGTATATGACTGTGTACAATACATGTATACATGTATGCATGTGAGCTTCCTATCATGCATCACTGCCTTTGACCAAGACTGAATATGTTGCAACAAAGCAAATGTTATGGCTCTTTAACATGAATGTAGTTTCTGACGTTTTTTTTTTTTTTTTTTTTTTTTTTTTTTTTTTTTTTTTTTTTTTTTTTTTTTTTTTTTTTGATGAAACAAAAAGCTCTTGCCTGAGTGTTGGCCAAAAGTTTTAACAACTTAATTTTTAGTTTTAAAAACTTAAATCACAAACAAGCAAATAAAAACCGCATTTTATATGAAACAGTCGAATAAATGAATAATACCTCAAAAAGTTTTGATGATTTTAATACGAAGAACTTCGCCTCGTACAATTAGTGACACATAATGGCATAAAAAAACATCATAAACATTTGTAACTTTGAACCTTTAAGCCTTCAGTCCAAATTTTAAGCAACAATAACAATACTGCATTAAACCCATTCACCTCAGCCGGCTACACGAACAAACGACTACAAATGCCATTGGCCACAAATGTAGTCCTGTAGCCCGCTACTTAATTATTTTGGAAGCGGCAGCTACATAATAAACAGCTGATATAGTTTTTTTTTATTGTTGCTTTTTTAATTTTTGTAGTTCGGCAGATTCAAATCATACAAAATCACTCTTTATATCCTTTATCACTCTTTGTACCTTTTATTTAAAATCAGGCAACCATAGGTTAACGTGGAAGTCTCACATAGATGCGAAAGTTACTCAGTTAAAGTTAAAAGCAGCGCAACTGAATTGGCTTATGGGCAGAAATTCGACATTGAAGCCGGATTGCAAACTTTTATTATACAACGCAATTCTAAAGCATATATGGTGCTATGGAATTCAACTATGGGGCACCGCTTCAAACGTTGAAAAAATTCAAAGGCGACAAAACAAAATTCTTCGAACAATTACCGCAGCTCCATGGTATGCAAAAAACTCACGAATTCATAAGGATCTCGGTGTTCCTCTTGTAAAAGACGAATTTTCAAAGTACGCAACAAGGTATATCAGTAAATTGGAACTTCATCCAAATCGTCATGCACGCAATATACTTAATTTTGAAGGCCATTCTCGGTTGAGAAGGAGGGATACCCTTGCCACCATCAGAACGTTAAATAGGTGATTTTACCGATATTGACCGTGCAAAATAAAACATTTTTGTCTAGCATTGGCTGGACTTAATTAATTTTATGTATTTAGTTTTAAGATTTGAATACTTATTGTTGTTAGTTCACTTTGTGAAGATTCAATAAATAAATGAATGGAAAAAAAAATTAGGCAAAAATAAAATATAAATACTTACAAAGCACAATTGGACAAAACCACAATTGGAATGCAATCCCATTTTTATAATAAGCCTGAATAATTTTAACGCGTGGCTCGATTGTGTATCGTTCGAATTTAGTTACTGCCTGGCTCACGGTGTCGTTTCGTAAACGTTCTACATAACTTTTAAGGTCAAAGAACCGTTTATAGGCTTTATTTTCCCGTGATTTTGTATCATTTGCCTTGTCTATAGTAGTTAACTATAAGTCACTTATTATACCCTTCACAAAAATGTTAAGGGTATATATAAGCTTGTGATTCCGTTTGTAATTTCTACAGTTTTTTGCGACCCTATAAAGTATATATATTCTAGTTCAGAATTAATGGAAAAGTCGATTAAGCGATGTCCGTCTGTCCGTCTGTCGGTCGTTGAAATATCGTTTCTGAGAAAACCATTAGACATAGAAACTTTCTTCTTTCACCATTCTATTACTCCATATTGCCATGTATTTGCTATTTAAATTCAGTAATATCGGTTCACCTATAGCTGAGATATATTCAAAATCCCGGAAAAAGCCTTGAATTTTTGAAAATTTGTATGGAAATTTTTGACAAAAAAAGTTGTTTGTTTTGTTTCAAACTTCACACACTCATTAAGCAAGGTGACTAAAAGGCAAAAATTTTTTTTTCAGATATTGGTTCCTATATACCCGAGATATAGCCCAAATCGGGTTTTTCATAAAAATGTCGCGTAAGCGAATTTAAACAACTTTTTTGTGCTCAAAAGCAGCGTTGGTAATGAAATAAAGTTATATAAATATGGAAGATAAAAATTTCCGATATCGGTCCATATATTCCCGAGATATAGCCTAAACCGGGGTTTTCATGAAAATGTCGCGTAAGCGAACTTAAACAATTTGTTGTGCTCAAAAGCAGTTCTGGTAATGAAATAAGGTTATATAAATATGGAAAATTAAAATTTTCGATATCGGTCCATATATACCCTAGATATATCCTGAACCAATTTTTTCATTAAATTTTGTTTTTTTTTTTTTTTGCTGAAAAGCAATTCTCGTTATAAAAGAAGGTTACTAAAATACAGAAAATAGAAAATTCCGATATCGGTTCATATATAACCGAGCATATTCAGGTCACATTTTTAATATACTATACATATTCGTGACTATCGTGAAGGGTATTTTAGATTCGGCCCAGCCGAATATACTACACTCTTACTCGTTTTTTATATGTAAAACATTGGCGAACGTTAACGAAACGACATCGTGAGCCAGGCAGTTAGTCTGAAATTGAGTAATGTGAAATGAAATGCAGAACAGAACTTGACGTTTAGCAGTGGTTGTTATTCAACATCATCCCTTTATATGGATTAATTGAAAAATGAAACACATAAAGAAGTAATAGTGCTCGCCTTATTGTTTAAATGCTAGTTAACGGATAACTAAACTGTTCGTTCGATCATGTAATTGCGCGAACGAACAAACAGCTTCGTTATCCGTGAACTGGCACTAAGTCTCCAAAGCAATTAATTTATTTATTCCTACAGACCGCTCAAAAACATTTTTTCTCCCATTCCTTACTCTCCTCTAAACAAATCAAAGCTCAACTTTTATTGCATAAAGAAAAATATAAGCTTCCATTTAACAGCTAAATTAAATGGTCTACACTGATAAACGGCGTTTTGCAAAAACGAAACGTTTGATTGCTGTATACAAAAACGTTGACCAGTTTGCAGAGCTGCAGTGTTCACTCAACCACCACCAAAGCCAGCTGTCGAACTTTAAACAAACAAATACGGTTTTAAAGCTTTAAATTTTATTATAATTTCAACTAAATAAAATTAAGCGAACGCAACAGAACGTATTGCGGCATATCGCCAGCAAACCGCAACACAGTTGTTTAGTTTGGTTGATGTTTTTTTGAGCTGAATCAGTAAAAGAACTGCGAAACCCGCGTAAAATAAATATTTATTCTATTTTTAATTTATTTCATTACCTGCGAATTTACAACACGTTTTAATGTTTTATGCAAAAAACGTAAAATCAACATACTGAGAAGAAATTTATTTAAACGTGTTAAGCATCAATAAATTTATATAAATAAATTCTATTAACACAAACGAACCTAAAAAAAAACCACAACAACAAAAATAAAGAATTCTGTAATAAAACATTTTGAAAGGATTTTTGCTGCTTGTTGAATTCTCAAAATAAAAAAATAAAATAAATTAATAAAATTTTGTTAAAAGAATATTGTGTTGAAATTTAATTTCCGGGCTTAAAACAATTTTACACAAAAATAAAAATCAACTCAAATAAAACAAAAGCGTAAAAATGAAAGAATTTATTTTAATAACGTGTTTGTTACAAACCGCAATGGCAGCACCACAGGTACGTCATATGTGATCCTCAAGCTTTAATAAGCAGAAATAATATTAATATGACTTTTTCCACACATACATATTCGCTACCCTACATACAAACGAAAAACACAAAAATTCAAATTTTAGGTTTTGATTGATTCGGGGGTTTTTTTTAATCAAACTGTTCACGCAAACTTTTACATCCCTAAGATTATAAATTCCTGCTTTTTTTTTTTAAGTGTATTTATTTCTATATTATTGTAATTACACAGTAATATTTTTATGCCTTAGCGCCAAATGGCTTTATAGAGGCTTAAGGGGAACTAATTACAATTTCGTAAAAAAAAATAAAAAAAAATCAATACATATTTACAATGTGTTAAAAAAAAAATTACAAAAGTTACTCAGAAACTGAACACAAATAAAAAAGAATTGACTAATTCTCATATGCAAGAAGTAAACTTACATTTTCAAGCAAATAATCTTTTAATTTATTTTTAAAGGTTGGTAACACCGGAATATTTTTTAAACCTTCTGGTAGTATGTTGAATTCACTTGGACCGCTATATTTAATGCGCTGCTTAGTAAGCTCAAGCCGACACCGCACAACGTTCTGTTGAAATAAAACAGAATGCGAACCAATTCTATTTACACATTTGAAAACATATAAAAGCAGTTGGTATTTAAAAAGTCCTCTTATTGGAAGGATTGATTTGGCATAGTTTTGGAAAAGGCTTACTGTTGAAAATCTTATTGGAAGGTTGAACACAGTTTTCAAAGCCTTATTCTGAGCCGATTGTAACGTCTTTAACATGGTACTTGATTTTGATGCATAAATTATTGGAAGATATGTAAGATGCGAGTGAACTAATGACTGATACAGTAACAGTTTTGTTCTAGTAGGCAATTTGTTTCTAAATTTATAAAGAACACCAATTCCGGAAGAAATTTTTGCCTTCAAGGCAGTTATATGATTATCCCACAGAAGATTATCACTTAATTTAATGCCAAAATATTTGACATTTTCAGATTCGCATATTGTATTTCCATCAATGTGTGTTTCCATAAATTCTTCTCTTCTATTAACATGCGGCTTAAACCTGATAAAATTTGTTTTTTTAGCATTCAACATCAATTTATTCAGCCTTAGCAATTCTGACAAGACCACAGCATCATGTTCAATTTGCGTTTGTAGAACTTTTTCATATTTATATTTATAAAGAATGCATATATCATCTGCGTACATAAATAATTTTCCATCAAATGTTATATTTTTCAAATCATCGATATAAATTTTAAATAAAAGTGGTCCTTACACACTTCCTTGTGGAACCCCTGACAGTACAGCTACCTTTTCACTACTTGCATTATTTATTGTCACAAATTGATTCCTACCTCTCAAATAATCCTTAATCAAAGCAAGAGAATTATGTTGCAATCCAGTAAACCGAAGTTTTTGGCATAAAATATCATGGTCCACTAAATCAAATGCTTTTGACAGATCAAAGAAAACACCCGCAACCCCTTTATAACCATCATCCAGCCCATTACAAACATATTCAATCACATTTACAACTGCTTCTTCTGTTCCAGATCCCTTTTTAAAACCATATTGCCGACAAAATAAAATATTATTTTCTTCCAGATAAGTAGTGAATTGCTCAGAAATAATTTTTTCTAAGATTTTATCAACTGTGGAAAGTATAGATATAGGACGAAAATTCTCAATATTATTCATTCCCGAAGATTTCAGTATTGGAACTATCTTATGAGTTTTCAGTACGTCAGGGTATTTTCCTTCAACAATCATTTTTTTGAAAATTTGTAGTACAGCTTTAGAAACAGTATTTTTGCACACTAAAAGCATTTTCACAGTAATACTGTCAGGTCCAGGACATTTATTCAATTCTAACTTTTCCATTATTCTATCAATATACATTTTGTCAACATTTTTAAAAGTAAAGCGGTTGTTTATTTGAACTAACGTTCCAAATGAGTTTATACTGTCATTCGGATACCGGGGAATCGAATCTTTCATTTTCAGAACCGAACTACAAAAATATGTATTAAACGCTCTTGCTTTTTCTCTTGCTTCATTAAAGAAATTGAAATGCAACTAGCAGCCACGACGTTTAATAAAGCTCCTGCCAAAATCATGTCATCATTTTCATCATGCTTTTTAAGGCATGTGTTTCCTTCATTCTGTGGCATTATATCATAACATCTTAAGTCGAGATAAGACTAACAAAAATTTTGAACAGAAATTTTAATGAAAATCTATATTTAAGAACTAATGAATCAAAATTACAACAAAATTTTGTCAATAAAACGAAAAAATATTTTTACAAATAAAAATTTTGTATTTAATAAATTAATCAAATTAGATGCCATTTTTTCGATTTTTAAAATTCGGCTTAAGTTGGTATCATTAAACAACACGGAATTGTTGTTGCAAAATAATATCGTTTGTGTCTTTTTATCCTTTTGTTAGTATCGATGTTAGACAAATATTACCATAACTAAAGACGATAGGTTAGGTTAGGTTTAACAGGAGGCTAGCCATTGTAAAGCCAGCTCACTTGGGTCCAATTTGGTATCGTTGTGTTGCCTGGGTGTGATATATATCTCAGATGATCTACAAATAACTGGCTGGGAACCAACCTCACATTCGGATACCTCCACCAAATCGTGCAGCATCTTTCTGCTTAGATACAAAGCCCTTACATAGGAAAGAGCTGGACATCGACAAACAAAGTGCTCAATACTCTCTAGTTCCTCCTCATATCTCCAGCTTCTACAGAAGTCATTAAATGGAAGATTTAACCTTCTCATCCGCGGCTCTATGTGGCACTGACCCGTCGGGACGGCCACAGCAGAACGCAACCACGGTCGGGGTAGGGCCCTAAGGATGATAACAAAAATAAATTAAGAAAAAATAGAGTTCGTGTACTTTTGTCTACCCCACTTTTTACCTATCAAAAGACATGACATGAAAACATCAAGACTTTTTAAATAAATATAGTTTGCAAAACTTAAAAACACGCTTCAATATCCAATGTAAAACTTTGCAATCACGATTGTTTCAGCTTCTTCTTAAATTATCCATATAACCAGATAATTATTCTATAACACGTTTCGAGTTTTTTTTAATTCCCAAAATCGGCTTCAGGAACCGCCAAAATCCTCCTTGTCTCTGAAAACAATATGGCAACTTCAATTTTTGCACTAAATCGAATGACCGTTAATATGAAAAGCTGGTTTCGACTCTGTTAGCAAAGCGTTTTAGAGTTTTTTTTTTGGGAACTCTCAAAGTCGGCTTCAGGAAACGCCACAATCCGCCACCCCTTCTTCACAAGCAATACGGCAACTTCAATTTTCGCACTAAAGCAAATGACCGTTTACAGTTCAGATGCATGTTTCACGGCAAGAACGCGCACCGAATTTAAAAAGCCGGTTTGCAAAGTGGCTGCTCAACACTGTATAGACAGTTTTATGGCCTTAACCATCTGTCATGAATATCATGGGAACGTTGGTATTGCTATCAATATGTAGTGAGTGTACAAAAGGGAAGAAGAAAATATAAATATAAAGTAAACATTATTGAAAATTTGTGGCTAACATCAAAATAATTAAATTTAAGTTTTATAATTAATATAAACAAACTCGTAGTTTATCTGCAACTTCTTTTTCGCGAAGTTTTTCAATAACTGAGTTGTGACGCTGCAACTCTTTTATATTTTTCAATTTTAAATCGTTGCTGTTTTCTAAGGAGCGATATACCCTTTTCACCATAACTTGTACTTCTTTGTTGTGGCTCTCAAGTGACGCAAACATTTCAAAGATTGTGGAGCATAAGTTTTCCTGGGTATTTTACTCTTTCTTAATAAGTTCGGAAGTTGTTAATTTTTCCTGTGGCTCAGTTCTTTTTCTTTTAATGCAGGAAGAGTTTTTATTACTGTTAAAAGCTTTGAATAGATAGATGCTTCATAGCTTGTTTCATTATCAAGAATACGTAAAGATGTTGTTTCATTTTTTCGCATTCAAAAACGTTTGTTGGTAAACCAAAGCTGAAGGAGTTTTCTAAGCCCTCTAACGACTCCTTCATTCCTACCAATTTATAAATACACTGCACAGAAAAAAATAGATGTCATATTGATAAAAAATTGCACTATTTTTATCAAATTTCCTGTGAAAAAGATTTTTTGCCGGATTGATAATTCAAATTATAAAGTAGAAATAGCTTTTTCACTTAAAAGCAAAAATTATTGAGTTGAAAAAAATTGTTGTTAATATGTAAAATATACTTAACAAAAAAAATTGTTAAAGAAACAACAACTCTTCACTGTTATATGACAACCCTTTAAATTTATTTATTGAATAACAATCAATAATTCGGAAAACTTTTTATTAATTGCATTTTGTTAAGAGATATTTCCAAAAATTCATTATTAATAATAATTTAATTAAGTCAATGCAAATTTTATTAAATTGATGGGTTTTTATTAATAACATAACTTGATTGAAAAAAAATCTCATCTATTTTTTTCTGTGTGCTCACTGTCTGGCAAGCTTTCGGTTCGGTTGGGTCCACCTCCCGTTTCTCGTTTTTTTTTTATTTTTTTTTTTTTTTTTATTTATTAACGGCTGCTTTTGACCGCACATACCTTTTTTGGTCTATCCACACCTATTGCAAATTATATGTATGTAGTATATTTATACATGTTTAAAAATGTGAAATATGTAAAACATACCTTTTCCCCTTCATGAACTTTTTTAATAAGTTCTTCGTAAGCCAATTAAAAAATTCGGCCACCACATCTTAAGAAACCTTTACAAAACCACACGCATGTCGCTTATTTTGCATTCTATTGAGAAGCATGTCGTGCTGCACATTATTTATTGATTTAGAACTAAAAATAGTTTTTAGTTAATTTATATATCCATTAAAATGTAACAACTACTTACATTTTTTTCTAGTTCCCCAAAGATTATAAAATGAACAAATTGACACAAAAAATGGGAAAAATCTCTTTGAAAAATTCATTAACGACAAGGCGAAATTTTGAATGTGAACATTTTTTTTTTGCATGTGAATTACATGTCAGAAAATGGGAACACATTTTATGGGAAAAATTATGCATGATCGCACTTTTGGGAAAAGGGAAAAAATTTGAGGGGAAAAATTATTCGTGATAGGGGTGAATATCTTTTATGAATACAGCCGTTATATACCTACATAAGAATATAATAATTGCTCATGGGTTTCGAGTGTTGCAAAGATACAAACAAACAAACATACAAGTGAAATTAATATACAAGTGAAATTAATATAAATATGAGTATGTTAAAAATCATCGTCAAAATTGGGTGTAATTCTTTATAAGAGTAAGATCAGACAAGGCGATTTTAATTTTGTTTTGAACTTGCTTTATGTTCACAAATAAAAAAAAATTTTCGGCAATTCCTGTATTTTCTGTATTTATCGGAGCTTAAATTTAATCGCTGCTTAAGTTTAATTGATGATAGCGTGCCAATGTACTGATTATATTTTGTCATAAAATTTACTCCATTTAGTTGATTTTAAGATGTTAATCAATGAGATTTTTACATCAAATTGAATCAAAATTATTGTTGGTCTGATGTTAGTGTGCTATTGTATTGAAGATATTTTGTCATTACATTGACTTCTTTTAGTCATTTTATCGATATTAGAGTGTCATTGCATTGATCACATGCTCACATCAAACGTAATTCGATAAAATATCCACATGATGTCAGTATGATATTTCATTGATTAAATAATTGTTATAACTGCCGCTAATGATAATTACAACAACTGATGTAATGGTTGATATCACAGCGATCAAAAGTGTCATGGCATTACATTGCCGTTCAAGTACATCACAGTTATGATAGGTTTTCTATGAGTGTAGGACACAATGCCAGTTTTCGGAAGCTAATAGCCTCCCAAGGTGTCTTTCAAAAGATATCTGTAAGGAACCAGAAGTGATGCTTAAACGGGCTGATTCTCTTAATAGACTTCGACCAACCAACTGATTAAGCCTTGTCTTCTATTGACTATGAGGGAAATTGCATATAGAGGAGAGATTAGAGCTCTTAGCGTTTGTTCATACTGCCACAAACTTCTCGCAAAGTGTGCAACCTATGTGAGACTTGCAGCCATACGAGGCGCTGGTTAATCGTGAATAATTCACCCCGTAGAGTTGGCCCATAATGCTGACTAGGCAGGTGTTGATGTACGAGTAAATGAAATTTCTATTTCATTCTGTTTTCCTTATTATTTATAGCCAAAAATCGAATACAATTTTCATGTTCGGGCCGGTGCCTCAAGGTTTATTTTTTTGCTTATATAATCATGTGCAAGAGAGAGCAAAGAAGCCACCAACTCATTAATCCTTGTCTTCCATTGACTGTTTAGGAAATTGCATATAGGAGAGATTAGAAGTCCCAAACTCTTAAGCAAAAAGCTGCGACCTGTGTGAACCTAGAAAGCCACACGGCGCTGGTGAATCGTAATCAAATCACTCCGTGGAGTTGTAGATCAATTTCACAATCTCTTCTATAGTAATACAAAAAGCGTCTTTTAAACACATAAAGCCAATAAAATTAGATTAAACGCAAAGCTGTTGTTATTTTATTGTACCAGTCTTAGCGATTGCAAATGGCATCATTTATAATAAATTAAATAAATTAATGTGCCGTTTATTTAAACTGATAGAATTCAATTACTGGTCAAGATCAAGTTTACTACAAAATCAATTTACCTTTCACATTTAACTGTTTGCTAAGAAACAAACCAAAAATTTATATCCCCTCTGGTCTTAACTTATTTCCGGTCCAGTACAAACTAAAGCATGCTTTTAAAATTTAAAACATTTTAATGCATTTACTCATTTTTAATGAATAAGTTTTTTTAATTGTTATAAATTTATGAAAATAATAATAAATACAAAATTTGATAATTGATTCAACTATCTACCGTTTTCTTCCTCTAAGGGCCGATTAAGAGAACCAATCATCCATCCCACTTTTTGCACTTTAAAAGCAAATTTTTTTATATTTTAATTGCCACAATCTCCCTAATTAATGTTAATTAAGCATCATCATTACAACGCTCATTATCGCGGTAAGAGAGCCTCATAAAGATTATTTAACAGTGTGTTGGAAAAATAACAATATATACACAAGTACCTTCATAGATTATTACATACACAGTAGAAGGTGAGCGTGCTAGTGATGCACTACTCGTATATGCTCGTATTCGTGTATGAGTTCTCTTAGTTCAAGATATTTGAACTTGTATACACAGCACTGTGGCTACATCAAAAAATATTTTACGGCTAAATTGGCTTTAAAATAATGCTAAGCGCTGCTAAAAAGAATGCTGAACTGCCAAAAAATAGTTTATTATACCCTTCACAAAAATGTAAAGGGTATATATAAGTTTGTGATTCCGTTTGTAATTTCTACAGTTTTTTTTTGCGACCCTATAAAGTATATATATTCTGAATCAGAATTAATGGAAAAGTCGATTAAGCGATGTCCGTCTGTCCGCTGTTGAAATACCGTTTCTGAGAAAACCATTAGACTTAGAAACTTTTTTCTTTCACCATTCTTTTACCCCATCGATTCATGGGTTTGCTATTGAAATTCAGTAATATCGGTCCACGTATAGCTGAGATATATTCAAAATTCCGAAAAAAGCCATTTTTTTTTGCAGTTTTGTATGAAAATTTTTGAAAACAAAAGTTGTTCGTTTTGCTTCAAACTTCACACACTTATTAAGCATGGTTTTTTTTCAGATATCGGTCCATATATGCCCGAGATATAGCCCAAATCGGATTTTTAATGAAAATGTCGCATAGGCGAAGCTAAATAACTTTTTTTGCTCAAAAGCAGTTCTGGTAATAAAATTAGGTTACATAAATATGGAAAATGAAAATTTCCGATATCGGTCCATATATACCCGAGATATAGCCTAGACCGGGGTTTTCATGAAAATGCCGCGTAAGCGAACTTAAACAACTTTTTTGTGCTCAAAAGCAGTTCTGGTAATAAGATGAGGTTATATAAATATGGAAAATGAAAATTTCCGATATCGGTCCATATATACCAGAGATATATCCTAAACCGTGGTTTTCATGAAAATGCCGCGTAAGCGAACTTACACAACTTTTTTCACCTTAAAGCAGTTCTGGTAATTAAATAAGGTTATATAAATATGGAAAATGAAAATTTCCGATATCGGTCCATATATACCCGAGATATAGCCCAAACCGGGTTTTTCATGAAAATGTCGCGTAAGCGAACTTAAACAAATTTTTTCACCTTAAAGCAGTTCTGGTAATAAAATAAGGTTATATAAATATGGAAAATTAAAATTTCCGATATCGGTTCATATATACCCGATATATAGCCTAACAGGTTTTTTGATGAAAATGCCGAGTAAACAACTTTTTTGTGCTCAAAAGCAGTTCTGGTAATGAAATAAGGTTATATAAATATGGAAAAAGAAAATATCCGATATCGGTCCATATATACTCGAGATATAGCCTGAACCGATTTTTCCAATAACATTTTTTTTTGCTGAAAAGCAGTTCTTGTTATAAAAGAAGGTTACGAAAATAGAGAAAATTAAAATTTTTTATATCGGTCCATATATACCCGAGATATAGCCTAAATCGGGTTTTTCATGAAAATATCGCGTAAGCGAACTTAAACAATTTGTTGTGCTCAAAAGCAGTTCTGGTAATGATATAAGGTTATATAAATATGGAAAATTAAAATTTTCGATATCGGTCCATATATAGCCGAGATATAGCCTGAACCGATTTTTCCATTAAAAAAATTTTTTTTTTTTTTTTTTTTTTTTGTTGAAAAGCAATTCTCGTTATAAAAGAAGGTTACTAAAATACAGAAAATAGAAAATTCCGATATCGGTTCGTATATAACCGAGCATATTTAGGTCACATTTTTAATATACTATACATATTCGTGACTATCGTGAAGGGTATTTTAGATTCGGCCCAGCCGAATATACTACACTCTTACTTGTTTATTTATTTATATTAAAAAGACTACAAGCCTACTTAATATAGAAATCGTATGGCAAAAAGTGAAATCTTATGTTAAATCCATGGTGCAATTATTAGGTGACAGCATTAGAGTTGCTGTACTGGATACATAATATTTTGTTTGTGTAAAAATTCGACATACTGTCAAAAACATGTTTACAAAACAGAGGAAATTTAAGAAAAAAAGTATATAATATATACTAAAAAAGATAAATGTACTACTTGTGAAAGTGTCAAGAGCTTAGATAGTCAATCGAAAATTGAATATCAGTCAACAGAAGTATATCAAATGCACATTAGGAATAAAGAGAAGTCCAAAGAAATTTTTTTAGCGGATCAGAGGAAGGGTAAAGTAGATTCTTCATTTCTCTGTGTTAGTTTCGATTTGCAAAAGGTACTTAACACACCACACGGAAACGCAATTACACTTTTTTACTCCAGAAAGTTTGCTTTTTATAATGAAAGCTTCTACAAAAGTGGCACAAGAAATGGATATTGTTTTTATGGGGCGAAAACCACGGAAAAAGAGGTTGTAGTGAAATTGCAACTCTTGTCTATAAATATTTAAGACTTGTCGATGAAAGAAAAACTTGTTCATCTATCAGTTTTTACTGTGACAGCTGTGCGGGACAAAATCGCAACAGAGCTATACTTGCGACATTAATGTATTTTGTTAGCAATTCAAATTGCATTAAAACTATAAAAAGAACTTATTTATTACCCGGCCATACAATGATGCCAGTGGATTCAATTCATAGCACCATAGAATCTTTTACACGCAATAGAACAATTTGGGCACCAAGTGAATGGTATACATTAATATCTAATAAATTACTCCAAATTCAAAGATTGGAAAAAACTTGCATGGGTAATGCTTCCTAACGCCATGAAAATTTCCTTTAAAAATTTACGCTCTGCTTTGTTTAAAAAAAATAACCCTATTATAGGCCTTAAATATGGCTATTTTGAAAATAGTGAAATAAAAAATTGTAATGTAAATTCGATTTCGCGATCCAGACGAAACGCTGAACTGCTCGCAAAGGGACCAGCAGAATTATATACAAGCCCATTAAAAATATCTTCAGCAAAGTACAGGGACCTCAAAACACTATCTGACAATAAAACCATACCTGAAAGATTCCATAACGAATTCTTAAATCTACACCATGATCAATCAATAAAAGATATTTTGCCTGAAACCGATCAAGAAAACGATTCGTCCTAAAAGCAAAATATCAATTCATATTTTTTGAATTAAAAATACCTACATATGTATGTAACTTTTACTAAGAATTTTTTTGTTTTTTCTTTTTTTTTAAGTTTTTGATATTAACTGAATCTGAATATGTTTAAGTTTGTTTTCCTAATTTGTTGCTAATAAAAGTTTAAATTTAGCTAAGAATGTATGTAATGCATATTTTTATTTTATATACCAAAAATAATGCTCCAAAAATATAAAACCATATAAACAAATCACGAAAATGCAAAAAATGTAAAATTACAATATACAAAAGAATCTCTCGTCATTAAAGTATTTTATCTCAACCGACATATTCGTTATCAGTAGGTCATCAGAGAAACAGCAATATAAGCTTAAGCGCCAAAAACCCGTTATTTTTGCTGATATTAGAAAAAAATTTATTAATTTCATGCATTGGATAAAACGAAATGTTTATTCAAAATTTGGTTTCTTTAACTTAATTTAAACAAGATATAATATAAAAAAACCTTCTCCTGTAAAATTTCATTTCTGTCGCTCAAGCTTTTTCCGCGGTTAAGGCACGATATAAAAGAAAATTAAATGTGTATTATTATTTTCAAAAATTGTTTTTAACGCATTTTAAGCAATTAAATTATTTTTGAGTCGAAAGAGTTCGATAAGTAAGATAAGTTTTTTCTTTTTTTTAGCAGACAGCAACGCATTTTAAGGAATTAAAATATTTTTGAAATCTTTTTTGTTGCTTCTTTTGCACTTTTTCAAACTGTTTAAAATATGATTATTTTTTACTTTACTTTGTATAAACCTAAACAACTTTTATGCAATTAAAATATTTTAAAAACTTTTTTATTGTGTTTTTTTTTCACTTTTTCAAGCTGTTTAAAATATTATTTTTTCACTTCACTTTGTGTAAACATAAATAAATAACTTTTGACACTACCGGTCGTTTTAAGTAAAAAATTGTCACCTGCGCTAGTGATGCCACTTGGTTAATGCACCTATCTAAGCTAAATCTATCATATAAAATATTGCTAAGAATTTTTATCACATCTGGCCCAGAGTGCAGCTGTTGATCTGCTTGCTATAAATGTATAACAAATGCATACAAACAAGACAAAACTAAAAACATAATACACAAACATACATGATTTAAAGTACGTAAAACAAACCAAGTAACTCTGCAAATGATGTTGTTGTTATTTTTGTATACTGGGTATTTAATTTTACTATTGTTTGTTGTTGTCACTTGCTTATTGTTCGCAAGCATTTGTGTGAATGTGTATATGCGTAAGAAATACATTTGTACACCTTTTTTTAACAAACACAAAAACTGGGAAGCTTTTTTGCTTGTCTGCAGACCCAAGGTCTGAGGCAGGAATCGAACCTGACTGTTGGTCGAGTACTCTACCAAATCAGCCATCAAGGCTTTTAGGATTTTAAAATTATGAATAACTAGAAAATTCATGCCGATTTTAAAAACTGGTAAAGACGTCAGAAAGTAGCAAGTCTAGTGTTTTGGTACGCAGTGGTATCAAGTGTAAATAAAGTTGTGAATTATTTAAGTACTGTATAATGTATGAGTCATTAGTTCATTTGCAATCAGCAGAGTCAGCAAAAGCGTTTTTAGAGGCAAAAACGTAACAATATATATAATTGAAAATATTTATGCAAAAATATGAATTTTTCATATAAACTTTTAGGGGAAACAGTTTTAAATTATTTTTCTTTTATTTCTGTTTCTTTTGCGTTAATATATGTTTTATTTGTAAATTAGCAAAGATATAAACTTGTTATAAATAACTAATTGTCGATCAGCTGTTTGTTAAGTTGTAGACGCTTATAAATTTATTAAGTCTCTGACTACAAATCGACAATTGTTGCCAGCGATATTTTATCAAAACGCTTCAATTTACTTTATTGCAACAAATTTTAAGTTTCATTAAGTGTAGTAATATTATGGTTACCAAAACAAAAACATTATAGTTTTTGTATTTTTTTATTCAAATAAAAATATTTTTAATTTGTTTTCAAAGTATTACAAACAGAACTACTAATTCGATCATATCTCATTTTCTGTGGAAGCTTTTTCAGTATTGAAATAACTTTCGTACAACATTGATTATGTGATTAACCTGATATTCGTTGTACAGAAATTGGGTATTCGGTTTCGTGAAAATTTAGCAACTTACACATCACTAACGCGCCCATTAATTTCTCTTTTGACAAGTAAAAGCTAATGAATGACAAAGTGTTATTGTTAATATTTACAAGTTTAAAAATTGATAAAGCGTATGAAAAAATTAAAATAAACTATAAAAAGTTAACAGAATTTTCATTTCATTAAAACAAATCTATAGATTTATATTATTGAAGCAAGCGAGATTTTTTATTTGCTTTTTTATTATACGAGTACATATGTGGAATGTGCTTGAATAAATCTGGAAGCTTATGAAACTATTTATGCAGAATAAATGCAAATACGCCAGCGGGTTCCTTTTGGTTATTGGCTGCTGATTATGCCGATGCCCTTTTAAATGATGAATTAAAAGTATTTATGAATACTGGCATACGAGTACATTACCATCTTATGGGATATCTAGAGTCGCACAAATTACTTTGTGATCGCCAATATGGATTTCGTAAGGGTCGCTCTACTGGCGATCTTATGGCATATCTTTCGGAAAAATGGTGCCACTCAATCCATCATTTCGGTGAAAGCAAGGTGGTGGCTCTAGATATTTCCAAAGCGTTTGACAGAGTGTGGCATGCTGCACTGCTGGCAAAACTTACTGCTTTTGGTGTCGGTAACGATTTCTCTCGGTTTATATCGAGCTTTCTCAGAGACCGCGCTATACGAGTTGTTATAGATGGGGTCTCATCAAACGAGTTCAAGATTAATTCAGGGGTACCGCAAGGCTCCGTTCTTTCTCCTACTCTATTTCTTATTTTCCTCAACGACCTTCTCTATCAAACTTCCAACCCTATCCACTCTTTCGCAGATGACAGCAGCATTTGTCACTCGTACTCTTTTGGTCATAGGCCCAGCCTATCAGAGATCACTGCCAAGAGGCTAAATATGAACGATTCACTGAATAGTGATCTTCTATTAATCTCCGAATGGGGTCGTAAAAACAGGGTCACCTTTAACGCTCGTAAGACCCAATGTTGCTTATTAACGCACAAACAAACGACCGCAAATGCTGCTTCATCTGTACTCATGGATGGTACAAATATTGAGGAATTGGATGCTCTTGATGTTCTTGGAATGAAGATACAGTGTGATGTCCGCTGGACTGAACACATTTTTCATGTATCTAAAGAAGCATTCAAGTGTCTCGGTTTTTTGAAACGGTGTAAGACGTACTTCACTCCATCCGATCTCCTTACTATTTATACCACCTACATCCGACCGAAAATGGAATACAACTCTCATGTTTGGGCCGGTGCCTCAAAGTCTATTTTGGGGTTACTCGACCGTGTGCAGGAGAGGGCGAAGAAGCTCATCAGTGACAGTAGGGTATCCAACTCTATTGATTCACTTGAGCATCGACGTAGTGTGGGGTGCGTTACTCTGTTCTATCGTTACTACAATGGATTTTGCTCTGACGAGATTAGGGATCTTGTTCCCGAAACTCGCACATTTTTACGTAGCACGCGTTCATCGTCTAGAGCTCATCCATTTGTGGTTGATTGCCCGGGGAATCGTACTACGCATTACAGAGAGAATTCGTTTTTCAGCCGCACGGTTCGTCTGTGGAACAAGTTGCCTGCAGAAGTGTTTCCTGTCTGTTATAACGTTGGAAAATTCAAGTCAAATGTTCACAAACACTACTCCCGCTTTCCCCCTCCTCATAACCTATTTTCCTAGTTCTGGTACAATGCACTGCATATGTAGGGGTCATCCCCTGAGTACTGGTCCAATATATAAAAAAAAAAAAAAAAAAAAAAAAACATAATTTAAAGAGGATGAATAGAAAAACATATTGTAGCAAAAGTAAAAGAAATATTAAAATATGTTTGTACAGTGTGTTTTATTTTTAATCATAATATTTATTTACAGTAAGGAAAAAACATTTGTTGTTTTAAACAATATTAGATTTGTTGTCATAAGTATCATAAAACTATTAGGTGTACAACTTTGCTGCTACCGTTTTGCAATAGATGGCTATATTGACAAGTGGTAGTCGAATTAAATAGATCGTATATGTCCCGCAATAAGATTAGATATTTGTAAACATAACGGCATTGAAAGTTATTCTCGATTAAACTTGTCAGCTTACGATCCAAATTCTGCGCGCTTGCGGGGGGTTTCAATTTTCTGCTTGAATATGATATTTTTTTTATGGAAAAATCGATTTATGCTATATCTCGGATATATATACACCAATACCGGAAATTTTCATCTTCTGTATTTTAGTAACATCATTTTATTAACAGGACTGCTTTTAAGCTTTTAAGCAAAGAAAAAACTTTTTCATTTAAAAATCGGCTTAGATTATATCTCGAGTGTACATATATGGACCAATATCCAAAATTTCCATTTTCTGTATTTTAGTAACTTCATTTTATTACCAAAATTGCTTTTAAACAAAAAAAAATTTTTCATGAAAATATCGGTTTAGGCTATATCTCGGGTGCATACGGACCGATAATGAAAATTCTCATTTTCAATATTTTGGTAACCTCTTTTTATGTCCAGAGCTGCTTTTAAGTAAAAAAAATTTTTTTTCATAGAAAAACCGGTTTGGACTATATCTGTCAGAGGGGTATATATGGACCGATATCGGAATTTTTAATTTTTTGTATTTCAATAACCTCCTTTTATAACCAAAACTGCTTTTAAATTGTTTAAGTTAGCTTACCCGACGTTTTCATGGAAAATCGATTTACGCTATATCTCGGGTATACATGGACCGATTGCAGAAATGTTAAACTTCTGTATTTTAGTAACCTATCTTTATTACCAGAACTAATTTTAAGCAAGTAACAGTTATCCATCAAATAACAGTAACCCAGTTTAGGCTATATCTTGGATGTAGTGTATGGACCGATATCGGGGAGAATTTTTTTTTACCTTCTAATCACCATGCTTAATAATATTATTAAGTTTGGAGCAAAAATAAACAAAATTTATCTCAGCTGTACGTGAACCGATTTTACTGAATTTCAATAAAAGTTTCTAGGTCTAGTGGTTTCCTCAGCAATGGACAGACATCGCTAAATATATATATATATATATATATATATATATATATATATATATATATATATATATATATATATATATATATATATATATATAGAGATCTGCAACCGGTGCCTTTTAATGATCTAAGTACATCCGTCTTAAATCGAGTTGCGGTGTGAATGGCCCCCGCATATTGTTTGCCCTAGTACGTTTTCTACTCGTTAGAGTTTACGTCTGTTAACTAGAGTATATAACATACTCAATCAAATTTGTATGCGGTAGCTGCTTGATTTGGTTTATCATATATTATTTCCGCATTCGGCAATCGAACTCGTACTTCTTTTTAAGAACGAAAATAATATTTGTATGTAAGAATTCGCACACATTTACCTTACCCATGAGAGTTTTACCCATGTTCAGTTTTATGTATTTACTCACTCACACTTCGTAAATGTATGCGACTAAGTGCGGTGTTGCCAGAAGGTTTTTAAAACATCATATTTTGGCGATCGTGTTTCGAAGAAAATATATACACATATTTTATTTGAACATATTTAGTACAACACCGGTAAAATAATAACTTTACTTAAAAAAATTGATTTTTTTATGAAGCACATGTACATTAAATTTCTTTTATTTTATATTCCTTCATATATAATAACGTTTATTTTTTGCAAAATAAATGCACAGTTAGTTACACATACATATAAACAATTGTGGGAAATATTTAGTTTGAATTAAATTTTTGTCTCAAATTTTTCAGCAAACACAATTTTAAAATCATCATTCAGTATGCTACTTTCAAAATGGTTGTAAATTAATAAGTCTGGCAGCTGCGATTTCAGATAGTATTAAATAAAAGGTGACGCATATATACAACAAAAAAATTTGTCGAGGGTGTTGTTTTTGCAAGTTGATTTTGTGACGACGTCATGTAAGAAAACGATTAGAAACGAAAATAGAAAATACTCAAAATCTTTCTCTTACTAAGTGCTAGGTCGTTTCTTTTTTCTCTTAAAAAAATACAAAAGATACGAAAGTGATTGGATACATTTTAGATGTATCAAGATTTCACAAACGAACGACAGGTATAAACACCACCGCATCAATTTTTAAGAGTGTTTAAAATACGTGGATGTGAAAATGATTGGGTAAATAACCGGTATACTTATGGTTGCGGTGCACCGGTGCAGATCTCTGGTGCAAACAATGAAACATTTTCCAACCGAAATGTCACAGGTTCGTTTGTTGGGAAAAATTTGATGTGTTGTTGTACTAAATTGAACCAAATTTAACTAACACATATTCTAATTTGATCCAGTAGTTTGATGTGTTTCCACGGTGCTGTAGATAATAAGGATTTGTTTAATATGTTATTTAATTACTCTGTAAGGAAATTGTATTCCATAGGCGTAAATAAATAAATAATATAATTTTTGTTTAGCCCTAAAATCAACAAAGGCGGATGCCTCCACTTCCACCAAATCCGCTGCATTAAATCAACCAAAAATTCAATTTTATTTTAAACATACTCGTACATAAAAATTCTGTTGAGAGTTATGCATCCAAGAGCCTACTGCTAGTGAACCTATAAATTTATTCTAATTTAATGCACATATATTTTCTGACACACTTGATTTATTTTTGAATAAATTAAAAAGCGTCAAGCCACAACTTACTTTTTCATATTAATGCGGGTACGATACTTGAAACAAACGAAAAATATAAATATTTAAATGCAAATGATTTCAAATCGATACACATAAATTGTTTACATATGAGAAATTAATAAAAGATCATAAAATATAATGGAACATTAATATAGTGATTCAAAGTCCACTGGTAATTTTCTGAAATCTTTTCATTTGTGAAATTAAACTAATGTTTATTGCAAAATGTAATTACCAGTCAGTTTTGTATTTAAAAGAGGAATTAATTAAATTGCAGCCTCCAAACGGTTGTTCAGAATAATTAAATAGATAAAACATGATTAAAAGTACAATACATGCATACTCGTACTCGAGCCGTTTGTTGAAAAGTCAATCTAAATCAACTTCTTTTATTAAAAAAAAAATTAGTACTGTAGCTGAAAATATTGTTATATAAAAATTGTATGAAAAAGTAATAATATTTGTGTTTCTTTATTCTACTTGGGGATTCCTCTTAATCTCAATTTGCATGAAAAGCGTTTTCGTAATTTGGGCAAATGAGAGCGATTTTTAGAGATCAGTTTTTTTCTGTTTTTATTGCACCAAACAGTCTATACTCTATATCAGTGTTGCACAGTGGTCTTAATGTGAAATTTAGCGTGAAGAAATGCTAGCCCTTTTGCAAAGTTAGCTCGAAGCGTAAAATTTTTTAGGAAAAACTACCTAACACGAACCAATCTTAGATCAAAATAGGGCGGATTTTATTGAGTAGGTGTGGCACTTTTCATGTAACATAAAAATTACTATAATAATAACATTTAATAAAGATAATTAACAGTTTGTTTTTTATGTTTCCCAGCTGTCTATATATATTGACATTTCATAGGAGCTACCCTGAACATTAGTAGACTTGAAAATATTTTTAAAATATTCTCAAACATTCAACTTTATATCCCAACAATCTATATAACTTATAGAGAATGTAATAAGAAAAATGCTTTAATAATACCTGCAAAACACGAAAAACAAGCCTTTTCTTTTGCACACGTCCAAAGTCTACTGATGATTAGGGTGGCTCCTACGAAATGTCGACATATGAGGGCTGAACAAAAAATAACAGTTATTTCCAATTTTTTCATCTTGTCCCCTATAAAGTAATCCCGCTCAGATATAATACATTTATGCCAAAAAAAAATTAAAAAGATATATATAAGTTTGTGACCTTATAAAGTATATATACGCGTATATTCTCAATCGGATTTAGTAGAAAAGTCGATTAAACGATGTCCGTCTGTCGGCCGTTGAAATACTGTTTATGAAAAAAACGTAGAAACTCAGAAATTTTTTCATTCACTATTCCATTACCCCCATCTATTCATGGGCTTGCTACTGAAATTCAGTAAAATCGGTTCACATATAGCTGAGGTATATTCTAAATTCTCAAAAAGTGTAATTTTTTGTAATTTTGTACCCAAATTAAAAGAAAAAATTGTTTGTTCTGCTTCAAACTTGACACAATTTTTGACATGGCTATTAAAAGGAAAAAAAAGAATGTTTCCCGATATCGGTCGATACATGCAAGAGATATATATAGCTCACACCGATTTTTTAATGATAATGTAAAAGCAGTTCTGATCATAAAACGAGGTTACTAAAATACAGAAAATGCAAAATTCCGATATCGGTCCATATATATCCGAGCATAGCATATTTACTTCAAATTTTCAATACATACTATATATATATATATATATATATATATATATATATATATATATATATATATATCGTGAAGGGTATTTTAAATTCGACCCAGCCGAATATACTATACTCTTGTTGGGTTTTCCTCCTTAGTATTCTTTTATGGTTCGATTTTCATAATATTAATTAATTAAAAGATGATCAGCAAATTTCTAAGAACAATAACATTTGCCAGTATATTAGATTTTCCTTGTCCATACAGGAGTAATAGACAATTAAATTTATAAAATTATCAACATATTATACTCATAGTAAATTTCATGGCCATTTTAGTGCCTGCAACAAAAGCAACAACTAAATAAACAATCCAAAAAGCGCACAACTCAATTTTTATTTTGTGGTATTTTAAGCACCCATAAACTTTTAATTGTCATTAGTGTCATTGATTACAGGCAAATTAGATTTTGAAAACATTGTGGACAATTATCATTAAAGGAAAAGTAATTTGTGTGTCATAATGGAGTAAATGAAAACCAAAAAGACGAAAATTACTTAAATATGTATGTGTCTATAAAAACAGTTTAAACTTTTTAAGTCCATATTGGCTTCATTTAGTTTTTGCTTAATTAAATGTCAATAACAATATGTATTTGTTTTTTTATATCAAAATGAATTAATTACAATGACATGACAATGGCAATTTACAAAAATGTTTTTTTTTTAATTTAATATAATATACGAAAATGTAGAGAGGTGATAAAAAAATCTTGAAAATGTGATGAACTGTAAACCAAAACAAATAAAATTATTTCTTATCAGTGTCAGCAATAACAATTTTTCTGTTTTTGTTCATCAAAATAATATAATGTCAATGACAATTTACAAAAATTTTTATATCAAAAATTTTATATGATATACATAAGTATGTAAACGCAGCGAGGTGACAAAAAATTATTGTTAAAATTTTAGATGAAATTATTTTTTAATCAGTGTCTGCAATAAAAATTGTTCTCCTTTTGCTTACCAAAATAATAATTAAGTTTTTTATTCGCTATTTAAGCTTCTAACATTTATACCAGTAAAAAATTATAAATAGCTTGTTTTCTATGTTTCCCAGCTATCTATATGTCGACATTTCATAGGAACTACTTATAATTTTTTACTGGTATAAATCTTAGAAGCTTAAATAGCGAATAAAAAACTTAATTGTTTGAATTTTTGTTCTCTGCTTTTCGATACTTTCAAAAAGCAAATCGTAGCAACCAACGGTTGTTCATTTGTTTGAAAGGTGTAAAGAAATGTTAGAGACGTTTATAAATAGAAAAGCTTGTTTTTTGTGTTTTGACGGATATTATTAAAGCATTTTTCTTTTCAAATTCTCAGCAATTTATTTGGATTGTTGGGATATAAAGTAGAATGTTTGAGAATATCTTTCAAAAATTTCAAAAGTCTACTGATGATTAGGGTAGTTCCTATGAAATGTCGACATATAGATAGCTGGGAAACATAGAAAACAAGCTATTTATAATTTTTTACTGTTACCAAAATAATTTAATTTCAATTACAGGACAATGGCAATGACAATTTTCAAACATTTTGATTTTAACATAATATACATACATATGTATGTAAGCGTAGCGAGGTGATAAAAAAAATCTTTACAGCATGATGAACTGTAAACAGAAACCAATAAAATTCTTTTTTAATCAGTGTCAACAAAAAAATTTTTTTTTTTTTAACAAAATGATTTAATTGCAATGACATGACAACAACAATTTAGAAAATTTTTAATATAATTCCAGCAAAAACTTGGTAGTGTGTTGCACGTAGCTAACAACATATTTGTCAATTTCAAAGTACTTACCGCCTGCATTACTTATAATTAGTTAAGTAATGGCCTCTTTCATATCTGTTGTATATGTACGTATGTTAATACTTGTTATTGGCAAATATACATGTACAATATTTGCAATGAAAATTGAATGAAACAATTTAAGTAAAACTTAGATTTGCTAAGATAAGGTGATAAAAACGAACTTAAAAATGTTTACAAAATGAAAAATGTAGTAAATCAATATTTGCTTCTTCTATAAATTTTTCTGTTCTGGCAATTTTACTATTAAACTGGCAATTTCGCTATCATTACCACTTAAAGGTTATGAATACTCAGTCTAAACGTGATGTTAACATTACGTATGCGCGTTGCCAGACTCGTTCAAATGTATTAACTATACATTTCTAAAATACTAAAATCATAAATCACGTTGCTAAAACTAGTTCCGTACCTAATTCCATGACGTTAAAAACTAATTTTTATAGAAAAGCTTTTTAAGAAAAATATTGAATATAAGTGGTACTTTTATCTAAAAGAACTTTTTCGAAAGGCATACTTATTTCTATAAGGCCTTTTTCAAGAGATATTGTTTGTAAGAATACGTTTATGTAGGTGGCATTTATACCACCCAAAGAAAAAGCGTGTGAAATTTTGTGTACAGTGCTGCCAGAAAGAATATTTCAACTTAATGTATTGTATGTATGTATTAATTCTGTATTTGCTGATTTACAGGTTGCAACTCCATATTAGCAGTTGTTGGCTCCTATTAGAGCTAAAAATTAATTTTTAACTCTAATAGGAACCAACAATTGTTAGTATGGAGTTGCAACCCGCAGATCAGCAAAGACAAAATTAATACTGAAGAGTTTACCGTAGTTAAGTTTACGGGAAAAAGATTTGGGAAATATTTTACAAAATACAAGACACTCACGCAAATATTATTTCTAGTGTGGTATCATGCAAAATATGTTAAAAGATTTATATTATATTTTTTATTATCCTTAAAATTTTATTTCATTTGTTCTCATTCTAGAAACTGTAGTAGCTTGAATATTTTTCTTTTATTGATGAATAAAAAGAATCTAATTTAAATTTTTCTCTAAAAAAGAAAAGATTTTACTCTCAAAAAAAAAGTGTAAGTAAACACAACATATTTATTGCACAGTTGATAAAACTGTCCACTCAAATGAGGTGCAATGATTTTTGCATTGTTTGCTCTCTTGTTCTCTATATTTACTGTTTAGTAATATTCCCATACACATACAATCAATATTTACGCTTCAAAAATATGAAGTATTGTACATTTTTTAACATCTAGCGCTCACATTTAATACGTACTCGTTAAAACGAATCCCGCAATACTTCTTTTAATGTACATACACATATGTAGGTTAGAATATTCTTAACATGATGTTACATTTTTACATGTTATTATGTGAGGAACATTTATTATGTTAACTTGTTAAGTTTAAGGAGCAACAGATTACGAGTATGAGTTGTTTGCAGAATTATTTTTTCAATTTTAAATGTGTTATGTGTGCGAATGAGCAATACATCTAAAAAGATTGTATGAAATGCACGCAAAATATTGAGTATAATCACAAAAATTTTCTAGACGTATTTTAGTTTCATTGTTTGTTTGTTATTAATGTTAATAATATTTTCTTTAAATTAACATATTTTTTAATTTTTGTAACTAAAACTTTTGTTAATATTTGTTTTTCAATTAATTTCGTGATAATTTTAATTTAGCTGAAGATGCTAAGCTGAGGATGCGAAATGTTAAATAATAAAAAATATTTATTTTTGATTGTGTTTTGAAAAATCCAGACCTGAACTTGCAACAAATTAGTTGAAGAAATACCTGTTTGAAAAAGCTCCAAATATGTTCATTCATTTAAGTCTCTGTTTAATTAAGGCAACAACTAGTTAATGAATAATGAGGTCACAATTGCGAGTATGACTTGATTTACTATTGCAAATTTTAAATTTTATAAGCTTAACTATAGCAATGTACTAAACACACTAAACAGGTAAATGAAAGCGAGACCAGTTGAAAACAAAATGTAAACGCAAAAAAACAAGTTTACTTGTCTTGTTTGGATTAACAGTGGAATTTTTTTTTATGACTCGGAGTTAAAACAAAACTAATATAATTCAACACTAAGAATGAAATAAAAACTTTGCAAAATAATAAAATCAGGAAATTGTATTACAACACAAACTGACAGAGATTCCAGTAAATTAATTATTTAATTGAATTATTGTACTTGAAGAGAAGAAAGATAGACTATCAACTGCAGAGACAAAGTTAAACAGTTCACTGCTTATTTTTATAACTAAATCAAGAGTTAAATAAGGTGGTAAATTAAATAATAAATTAACATTTGCAGCAAAAGGGATGGAAATTTTTAATTGAGTTTTGAAAGGTTTTGAATGCCATTTCCGTTCGCTGAACAAATTTGATACCCTTTCCATGTTTATTATTAAATTGGAAATAGTTGTCGATATATCAAATCTCAAAATACAAGCAAATGAGGTCAGTAATTAAGAATAGATTCTAGAAAGTTATTTTAAAAAGTTTATAAAACTTGTCAAAACTTGTCTTTAGAGATAAAAGACATATTTCAAAAAGTCGACCTTTAAAATCAGAAAAAGGGCTTTTGTTTGTTAGTTCTAAAAAATTAAATCTACGATGCCTATTCAATAACTCCGTGTCTATATATCTGAATAAAAATAAATTTTCTGGCGAATAAGCCAATTTTTATCTTATCTTATACAAGACTCCTCGTTTCAATCTGCCAACCTTGACGGGGATTGAGCTTAGACTGGTGGACAGTGCTAAATACCTGGGAAACTATCTGGATTTTCAAACTGTCTGGGCAGAAGAATGTCTAATTTAGAGCAGAAAAAGCGGCTGTTGCTTTGTATCTGTGGCGTACAGCCATTGGGAAGACCTGGGGTATAAATCCTTAAAATTCTTGCTGAGTATTCAACATGCTAACAGAGCCCATATTAACGTTTTAGAGAAAACCACCTATTGCAGGGATATAAGAGACGTTACTGCGTACGTCTGCTTTGATGTTGGTTGGTTGGTGCTTCTTGTATTACGCCAACTAAAGCACTGATTAGAATGATGCATTGCCAGATTAAAATTACAGTACTGAATGAAAGCAGCTAACTAGTTGAGGTATTACAGGGTATACGGATCTGTACACATCCGTATCTGTGCTGATAGTAAGACTTCGTTAAATACTCTTGCAGGTGGCTATGTGATGTCTAAATTGGTTCATATATTCCGGATATTTCTTAATGGGATAGTGAGACATTCAAAGCTGAAGCTTTTCTGGGTACTGGCGTACAGTGTTGTGGTCGCAAATATTGTAGCGGATGAACTGGTAAAAGGCGGGATACGTTTATAGCAATTAAACATTGATAGGATGGTAGGAGCCCGACTTAAAAGGTGTAAGAACCAAGTGCAGCGACAACTTATAGGGGCTGCACACGACACATATTCTGGTGAGGCTAACAGCCGAGTAGCAAGGTGGACATGGCGTGATCGTGACCCTACTACGATCTTGAAGGGTTTTCTCTGGCAAAGGTTGTGTATTTTTGGTGGTGGTTTTTACAGGGCATTGTCACATCGGGACGCATGTTAGGAGATTAAATCTTCCATTTAACGATTTTTATAGAAGTTGTAGTGATGAGGACGAGAAAGAAAGTGTCAAGCATTTCTTCTGTCGGTGCCGGATTCTTTTTTCTATGAGAGCATTCTATCTGAATGGGCCGATACTACACGGGATAGCAGATATATCGGAGTGCGTGGTGAATGGATTGGGTTCTTCACCACGCGCTTCATCTTGCAGTTTTTAGTGTATCGATGAAACTCAGCACTTTGATTGTTCCTTTGTTTCTGATACATTACAATGAACGGTATAAAAACCTGCTTGGGTTGCGTTTGAACGATACCAAACACTTCTCTGCAGTATTCACATGGTTGCACTTCTGGTTCACAGTGAGCAATCGCGGTATACATTTCATATCCACATATTTATATAAAACGTGATGTACAACCGCTTTCACTCACTGATTGTCCAATGTTATTTGACGATTTCTGACGTGACGACCTCTTTTGGCTGCCATGAACATATGACGTCACTTGTGCTGTTAAGACTACGAAGGAACTCATTATGGCAATTGATGACGCAATGCTTTCATTATCTTTGCCAGCAATAGAGTTGCATTTGAAGTAATTGCACAGGGAATTGAAAATGTTGCAATGTTGTCTATTGCCCCTCGTTTTAATGCCTTAAGCATTTGAGAATTTATCTTTACACATTTATATTTTGAAAGCGATTTTTATGAGCGTATTGAATGGGCATAACGGCTGAAGATAATGTTTTAGTATTTTTCCGATAATTTGACGCCAGTAATAAAGTATACTACTCTTCATTAGACTGAAAGCCTTTATGACGCTATTGATACTTGTAAGAGCACTCCATATTTTTGAAACAAGAATAACCAAAAATTTCTCGCCAACGAGAGTTTTTCTTTAACATTCATCAGTTTATAATTTTAGTTAAATATTTTATATGAGAGTTTTCAAATGGCCAATTGGGTGATACAAACAAGTTTTCGCATTTTATACTTTAACAGTTGCAAAAATATTGATCTTCCCTGTTTGGAAAATTCTTAGTATTTTATCCACAATTTCACTGCTGATCAGATGGACTGCTCATACAGCACTTTCAACCGTTTTCCATGCGTTGCTATCCCTCTCCTTCCCTCTTCGCTTCCACCCCTAAAACCAAGTGTCGCAGCATTAACTTAAATTGCTTTTGTTTTAAGGATGTGCTTGTAAATTTATGGTAAAAATAAATCTCCTTTAAAAATTCACTTTAAGTGATAAAGATCTGTTTTGTAACCCCAAATTCTTTTGAACTGTGGCCTCCTCTTACGAAAGCTTTCTCACCCTAATTAACAAAAATAAATATAAAAAAATACTCGTTGATGCGCATCTTTAAAAGCTTGACAAAACTTTAAGCGTTCTTAAAGAAGAAATTGGCCTTTTCTATGACAACAAACTCAACATTCTTATAAATTTCGTTATAAATTTCATTTGCAGTTTGAATTGAAATATTCTTTAACCACTTACGGATGCCTTAAACATGTACGAGTACATAAAAGGAATTACTAAATAAAGGCATAAAAAAATGTTGAGCAATTTAAATTAAGTTTTGTTATCGCACAAATCGTAAATATTCAAAAAACATTTTGTGGAAATATCATTGTAACTGGCAAGACAGGACTGAGGAGGTGCAAAGGAAAATTGTAATATTTGCAAATTCCATTGAAATTTGCCTTTTGGATAGATTGTATTCTTAATGAATAGAAAACTAACAAAATGTGTGGTTTTGCCAACAACAACAACAACAAAAGAAGTAATATTTTGCTCTCAATAAAACCGTAAAAACATGAATGTTAAAGGGAAAAAAATCGTAAATAGCCTGCGAGAAGTTTTTCATTATTATTTTTTTCAAAATTGCCGCGTGCCCTCTGGACTTATCACAAAAAAAAACATTTAGCAGATTGAAAAGGTATATAATTCATCACTGCTTTAAAAGTATTGGTAAAATAGCAAAACGTTCATTGAGCTTTCGCCAGCCTTAATATCAGTGACGGCCATAACTTGAATTCCCTAAGCTCGCGAGTATTGAGCATTTATATGTAAATGTAAACAAATATCTTCGTGGTAACAACGAAGGCATATGATCGGTAGATGCCTTGTTTTAACAGAGATCACTTCTGCCAAAACCAAAAAATTATTACAGCAAAAATATTTCAGGAAGTTATCAAATTATCAAAAGTTATCAAAAAGTACAAAAATTAATATGATTTTTTTTTGCCTGATAAATATAATAATAATATAAATAATAATATTCAAACAATTAAGTTTTTTATTCGCTATTTAAGCTTCTAACATTTATACCAGTAAAAAATTATAAATAGCTTGTTTTCTATGTTTCCCAGCTATCTATATGTCGACATTTCATAGGAACTACCCTAATCATCAGTCTACTAAGGATTAGGGAGTTCCTATGAAATGTCGACATATAGATAGCTGGGAAACATAGAAAACAAGCTATTTATAATTTTTTACTGGTATAAATGTTAGAAGCTTAAATAGCGAATAAAAAACTTAATTATTTGAATTTTTGTTCTCTGCTTTTCGATACTTTCAAAAAGCAAATCGTAGCAACCAACGGTTGTTCATTTGTTTGAAAGGTGTAAAGAAATGTTAGAGACGTTTATAAATAGAAAAGCTTGTTTTTTGTGTTTTAACGGATATTATTAGAGCATTTTTCTTTATAAATTCTCAGCAATTTATTTGGATTGTTGGGATATAAAGTTGAATGTTTGAGAATATCTTTCAAAAATTTCCAAAGTCTACTGATGATTAGGGTAGTTCCTATGAAATGTCGGCATATAGATAGCTGAGAAACATAGAAAACAAGCTATTTATAATTTTTTACTGGTATAAATAGTAATATAATATAAATAATTGAATACCATTAGCTGGGGGACAACTAGCTGTTTCGTAGTCGCTACACTAATCATCAGCACCCACTGGGATTCGAACTCGGGATCATGTGAAAATGATGTATTTTTAATACGGCCGCTTAACCAACTCAGCCACCGAGCATGTTTGCCAACAAAAGGAATTTTAAGAAACGTTATATGTGAGGAATGTTAGAGATTATTCATACACCTGCAGATCAGAGAATTCATTTTAAAATGGATACTGATAATTTGGCACAGAGTTAAAAAAAATACACTTACAGCTTGTTTGACGATATCGAATGAAAATGTATGCGAAAGAAAGCTAGTCACTCACATTCGAATAAATTTGGGTTCGTCTATGTCACTATTAGATATTATGAGAATTATATCCGAATTTGTACTGATAGTAAGGCTGCGTTGTATGCACTAGTTGGAGTCTATACGACGTCCAGGTTGGTTCGTGAATGCCGGATATCTCTAAACGAGATAGCGAGACATTCGAACCTGGAGCTTATCTGGGTACGAGGGCATAGTGAAGTGTCCGGAAATCTAGTAGCAGATGAACTGGCAAAGGCCGGTGTCCAGCTACAACAAAGAGATATTGATGGGATCGTTGGAATCCCACTTGCGAGCTGTAAGAAACTAGTACAGCGCCAACTTTTTCAGACCGCTCAAGACAGATGGTCTAATGAGGGTACCTGTCGAATATCAAGGCTGACATGGCCCAGATATGATAACAGGAGGACTATTATCCTAAGGGGCTTGCCCCGACGGAGGTTGCGTTCTGCTGTGGCGGTTCTGACGGGACATTGCCACATAGGGACGCAGGCAAGGAGGTTAAATCTTCCATTTAATGACTTCTGTAGAAGTTGCAGAGACGAGGAGGAAGAAGAGAGCGTTGAGCACTTCCTCTGTCAGTGTCCAGCTCTTTCTTATATAAGGGCATTATACCTAGGCAGGCCGATGCTGCATGATTTGACGGAGGTATCGGAATGCGATGTAAGTGGATTGGACTCCTTTATCCGATCCTCGGGTGGGTTCTAAGCCAGTGATATGTAGATCTACTGAGATACATATCAGATCCAGGCAACACAACGGGACCTGACTGGACCCAAGTGGGCTGGCTTTATAATAGCTGGCAGCCTGTTAAACCTAACCTAACCTATGTCACTATTGTTCGTTCGCATGAACTTATATATTTTAATTGAATTTTGACACATCGTTCACATAGAATAATGTTAGAAAAACCCCAAATCAATTTTCTTTCGCCCTTAATGCGAATGAACTTATCCTTTCGACATCGGCGAACTGGCTGCTAATTAACAAATAAATTAATACATTGAATGTATATGAGTACAGTTGTTAGGATATTATTGAATTATGTTAAATTTTTTCATGTTATTCTGTAAGCAACATTTGCTATGTTAATTTGTTTATGTTAGAAAACAACATGTTGTAATCGTTAGCAGGGCACATGTTGGTTGCAGAATAAATTTTGGTTTACATTATGTTATTTTTTATTTTAATTGTTAACATTGTTAAGTATTTTTCTTCTTTTTGTAAACCAAAAATTATTTAAACATTTTTTGTTTTCAAAAAAAAAATATTATAACAATTTTAATTTTTCCTGAAGATGATAACAAATTGTTGGCGAAATATTGAAAAAATTGTTAAATTTTTTTATAAAAAAACAGGATCTCAAGCTATAAAAATTTATCGTTATTTATGACAGTTTATTAAATTTCTATTAAAAACTTGGCATACATTTATAACAAAATAAAATGTTAAGAAGGAAATTCATTTTAAACTTATTTCTACTACTTCAAAAGTGCAAATTAGGAATAATTTTTTATTGTAGCAATAAATTTAAAAATAACGAACTGTCCAATGATTTTGAAACTTTAATCGAAAAATCGTCACTTCTCAAAAAAAATGTTTTGCTCTTAATTTTTTCAAGTCAAATGCAGAAATAAGGGCTGCCCTGCAAATCACTTTTACTCAAAGTGATTTCAAATCACGCAAATGGTGTTCTGCACACAGAAAATATTGAAATCACGTGATTTTAAACGGGTCAGCCAAATGGCTGGCTTTTTGATATCACTTGCTTATTTTCTCTGTGTTTTTCACTAAAATTTAATAAACCTATTATCTCGTAGTGTGGAAGGTGTTGGACTAAATTTTGCTAATCTGAGCAGTGTCGAAGGTATACACACTGGGCACTGATCAGTTTTAACTAATTTAATTCCAATATTTGATATGCTGCAATAGAGTTTGTTTCAGTCTTTCGTGTTGTTATCGTTAACATTTCGCGAACACTACTTGCTCTTTCCTCCTCTTCATACTATATTTTCCTAGTTCCAGTACAATGCGCTGCATATAGGGGTCATCGCCTGAGGATCAAGAGACAGTAAACCGCCTAAGCTCAGGAAATTTGTCTTACTATTTTTGAAGAAATCTATTAAAACAATAATTTTCGGAACCAAAAAAGGAAAATAAAACTCAATTGACATGAGGACGCTATATGCCCTCTAAATCGCCTGTTTTCCGCATGTTGATCTCCTGGTCAAATGCGAAAGTTAATCCGTTTGTTACGCTTTATAAGCTAAACAGCTGAATCCATGTCGATGAAATACGAAACATAGATGGCCCACAGTGCAACAGAATACAGCAAGTTTAAATTGTTGCAAAATGATGACCATGTGCACGTAGAAAAAAATATATGATTGATATAACAATATTCTAGGGGTAACATACTATTTTTGAATTATATGGTTGTACCTGATAACACTATATTGTTATATTTAAAACGCCATCGATGTGACTCTCTATAGTATTGTAAAAAAAGATTATAAATAACTATATTATCAATATTGTCAGTAACAAGTCAATAACAATAGTATTAATTGAAGTTACCATATTAGTGTCATACTCAACCATATTATTATACCAAGAAACTATATCTTTATCATATATAACCACATTTCTTTCATTAAAGAAATATACTAATATTGCAAATAATTATATATTATATATAAAATATTTTAATAGAACCATATTTTTGTCATAATTAACTCATTATATATACATATGCCAATAAATTTAAGTTAAAATAAACAAATTTATATGTTCATGATATTATTCGGGTTGTTTCTCGATGGAATGAAAACACAAATTTCCTCTTTATTGTTGAAGTATTAGCTGTAATAAGTCAAAAGTATTTATTAAGCACTTCTTCTGAGATTGCGATATAAGAGTAATATATAACCATATTAATATGGTTAGCAATGGCATTACATAATAACATAGTTTTACTGCAATAAACTATAGTTAAACTGATAATACTCTGTTTATAACAATAACACACAATGTTATAGTATATATATGTACTAATGTTGTAGTGATCATATTTCAAACGGCCTTTGTTTTGCGTGTGGAGTTAAAGGTAATTTTTTTATCTGCAAAATATTCTAAACTCACTTTTATCGTATTCAAGACATAGATATAACTGCGTTTAAAAAAACACACAGGCTCTATACATTTTTAAAACTATAATAAAGTGCGCTTGACGTGACATTTTCTTCTTCTGCTGAGCTGTCCAACCTACTTTGATGAAATTAAAAGTAAAAGTGGATACACTTAAGTGTGTCTAACATAATCAACTTTTTTAACACTATGATCGATTGAATGGTAAATGGAAAATTGTCTGCTTTGCGTTCAAAGAAATACAACAGCTTTAAATTGTAGCAAAGCGTTGACTAACGGGGGTTAGGAGTAACTTTTTTTTGTCTGCAAAACTATGTAACTCATTTTTATGAAATTCAAAATATAAATATATGCGTGTAAAAAGAAATGCAATTTTTACTTATATTTAATTTGTTTAATTGCAGCACAAATATTTTTCGGGGAGGCATTTATTTGCTTTCTCTCTTAAGCTGGACAACTTAACAATATATGTACATATATGTTTTTCTCTGCAATTAACTTATATTTCTTTACCTAAATAATCATAAAATATAATTTTTAATAGCCAAACAAATGGTGTAATAAACACTATTCGTAGCCTTAGAAATGATGTGCTAATTAATTTACACATTTACACAATAACAAGATATGTATACTAATGCACAACTAAACCAGTGGCATCTGCGGTGATGCCCCCGCGTGATTAAAATTTTAGATTCAAAAGTTTGCACCAAAATTTTTACCTTGGAGTTAATCTTGCTCTGATTCACAGGGGCGCGCAACCTGGCGCATATACAATGGGCTACAGCCGTGTAGGAAAAGGTTTGGACTACAATTGCGGTTATAGCTAATAGTCTACGTAAAAATACAAAATTTATTTTACTTCAATATGTTGTTAAACAAAAAATTTATAGTCATTTAAAACTTATTATTTTCTGAGATATTTACAGTTTTAGCAATATTTTAGGGAACTTCATTTTGGAGCACCCCGTTCGCTACTCGTATGATATAGTCAAAATAGAGATGCATTTTTTTCTCCCGAGGTTCACCGGTATTTACATTCAAATGAATTAGATATCTTTGAAATCGGTAATAATAAACAAAAATGACTTTTGACCATTTGGACCTTTTAAAATGGTCCACTGTGCGCCAACGTCGTGGTGCCCATTGGGGCGATATTTTGCTCTATACATAATTTAACCATACCAGTGTTATCATAATATAAAGAAATTACATTAATTCCTAAATAATTTGTGTTATATTCAAAATCAATATCGGCCTTTAAAATTTAACCACCCTTCATTTGAAATAATAAACGCGTACTTCTTATAAACGGACACATCTCAGTATCGAGTTATGAAAATTTTCACTGTATGGAAGAAAAAATTAACCAAAATGAAAGAAAATATTTGCATCTTGACTTTAAAGGAAAATATTGCCAATTTTAATTAAAATTACCAAAAGCGGCAGCTCTGACAGAGATTATCCAATTAGTTTCCCTTTAGACTTTACTAAAGTAAAAGCTCACTGCGTGGCTTTTCGCACATACACCCCTTTGTTTTTGCTGCTACTAATACAAGCGTAAGTATGAATGTATGTGTTTGCCCACCACTACTCTAATCACCCGCAGGCATTTTTGAGTTTACTTAAAAAAAGCAGGGCACAAATTGTACTCGTATAATGCAACGTTGACATGAACTGTTAGTTATTTAAACTTCCGGTGTTGGGATTTGCATGCATGCATTTTCTAGATTGCGTATTACTTGTTTTTTATTTCCGTTTTTCTGCACGTTTTACCACTGATGCAAAATGTTTGTGATAAAATGTAGAATATACAAGAAAAAAAAAACCTCGAGAATATTTGCATTACATATTGTTGTAATACTGTAGACATTGTTTGCTTAAGCTAAGGTTTTTTCAAACGAATACACATCTACAAATACGGGTATAATATACAAATACAGGTTTTATGTTTTATATATTGCGTTAGAACTAGCTCAACTAATTTGTTGTGTGTACGAGCCAGTGATCACCAAAAGTCATGTTTTTTGTTTGATTGTTTGAACTGATACACTAAAATTTGTAATCAACAAAAATCAAGCAACAAAGTTCAACGCTGAGTAAACTCAAGTCGTCTTGTAAACAATCTGAATTTGTAATCAGAAAAAATCGAGCAACAAAGTTCAACTTTGAGTGAAGTCAAATCGTCTTGTCAACATTCTGAATTTGTAATCAACAGAAATCAGGCAGCAAAGTTCAATGTTCAGTAAAATCAACTCGTTTTGTAAGCACTGCGCATTCATCTTAGTGCTGAATAAAATCGGCTTCATGTTTATTGTTGTTTTGATAGTGAGTTGTATGAACATGCTTGAAAGAACCATATTTACATACTTACTTTATCGTTTTTCTTAAATTCTATTTTAAGTTTCAAGTATTCGTACATACATATGTATCTAATAAAGTAGTTTTATGTCTATATACTCGTAAATTGTTCTTATTGATTTTTTGTGTTACACATGTAGGTATTTTAAGTCTAATTTAATTTTTTAAATGTTTTTTTTTAGAAAGTTCTGAAAAGAAATATATGTATTTACATACATATGTACGTACTTTGTCTTATTCTATGACAGCCTTTTGTTTCTAAGTATGTGTATTTCATTGGGATTTTTTTTTCAAAAAAAGCATATGAAAAACTGTTGAACACATCACTGCACTGATTTTTTTTAATTTTTTTCTTCCAAAACAAAAACTCAAACGCAAGAAATCATTGCCGAACTGCATGCGCATTCATTTATATTCAAGCACGAACACCTTAACGATGATTACACTCACATAGCGAAGATGTTGCTCATTGCGACTGGACACAAAATCATATTAGAACGAAATGTAATGTTTTTCTTGTTGCTGAGCAAGTATGATTTTTTTGCAATCGCTCAATGCTGTTCTCTGGTACGAGTACAATATAAAATTATGAAAATTATTACATATGTATCGTTTATACCACTTATTTGTAAATAAGTACCTAAAATATTGCCGTATAGTTTTTTTATTGTGAGTTATTAGTCTTTGACTGAGTATTTATATACAAAATTAGTTAATTTTCATATAAATTTAAGACGTATTTAAATGTAAGTTCAGTTTATCAGTCTTAAATAATTGTTCTTATTTAAATGCGATGAAAGTGTGGCAGCTTTAATTAAATTCCAAATATTATGGAATGTGTTCGATAGAACAGCTGTTTGTTAGTGGAAGAATAGAAAAATGCTTAAAGAAAATTATTACATTTATTAAAGGCATAAACAAACTTTGTCATTTTATTTCATGCGATGTTATTTTTAATTAATTATCATATTGTGCTGTTGTTTATTGCAAAATTAGCCACTAATTTTAAAATATCTTCTATAGGTAATAGCTCGTATGTGTGTTTTGTTTACCTTTTTTTTCACTAATACAAATGCAAGCACATAAAACCATATGAGACAAACTTAAATGAAGAAGTTTGGGCATTTAAATTCGCTCAAAATTTGTAGTGAAAAACTGATTTTCGTATTTAAATGGAACTTAAATAAATAACATTTAAATAAATGACATAAATAAATAACCTTTAAACACCAACTCAAAAACTAGGCCTAAGTTTGGTTCAAATTGGGCCTAACTCGCGAAAGATTGTCTTGAATAACGCTCTTATTTGCAAATAAATTTTGACATGTTGCCACCTTCTCTAAAAGGTTCAATTTTATTTTAAACATCTGGTATAAAATTGTGAACTTTCGTATTATTTTTCATGGATAGTATAAATATTGAGGAATCGGACGCTCTTGCTGTTTTTGGAATGAAGATACAGTGTGATGTTCGCTGGAATGGACACATCCTTGATGTCCCTAAAGAAGCATTCAAGTGCCTGTGTTTTTTGAAACGGTGTACGATATACTTCACTCCATCCGATCTTCTTACGATTTATACCAACTATAACCAACCGCAAATGGAATACAACTCTCATATGTGGCTGGCGCTTCAAAGTCTATTTTGAATATATTGAGAGAGCGCGAAGAAGCTTATCGGTGACAGTAGGCTATCCAAACCTGTTGACTCACTGGGTTAAGATTGGGTTCATTTCTTTGTTTTATCGATACCACAGTGGATTTTACTCTAACGAGATTGGGGATCTCGTTCCCAAAACACGCATATTTTTACGTAACATGCGTTCATCGTTCAGAGCTCATCCATTTGTGGTCGTTTGCCCGAGGAATCGTACAACGCAATGCATAGCGAATTCGTTTTTCAGCCGTACGCTTCGTCTGTTGAATAAAGGCCTTGATTCACTATCCTACACGATCGTACGATTCATTCACGGAAACTGTTTCAAAACTCTGGCCGACTTGAAAAAATCGCTTCAAAATGGCATTGTAGACCACACTATTATACAAGTATGATTGCAATAGTTTATATACACAATAAAATAATTAAAAACTTTTATTAACATAATAATTTCACATTACTTAAATTTTTTTCTCAAGGCACCACCAATATACTCATATTTTTCACAATATATACCACACTGAACTATAATGTTTTGAAAAGTTTCATAAAATTTTTCAAATCGCACGATTTGTCAAAAACTCCGTCGCACAGTTGTTTTTTTAGTACTTTTTCAGCACACATGCTTTATTTAGTAGATCGCACGATCGTGTATGATAGTGTAGCAAGGCCTTAAGTTGCATGCAGACATGTTTATTTACTGATATAATGTTGAAAAATTCAAGTGAAATGTTAACAAACACCACTCCCTCTTTCCCCCTCCTAACAACCTATTTTTCCTCTGAGTACTGGTCCGAGATAAAAAAAAAAAAAAGAAAGAGTCCAAGTGGGCTGGTTTCAAAAAAGTGGCAGCCTGTACAACCTTGCCATACAGGTTAATGAAAAAGCCAGTGAATGTTTAAGCTCCACCTCTTCTGTAATTGTGGCCAGCCTGTATTTTTAAGCAAAACTTTTTTTGCGATAGGCAGAAAAAAATTTCATGATAACAAAATTTTACTTAAATGCGCACAATTACATTTATTTATACACAAAAATTTTTTTAATTTTCTTTATCAAACACACACATTTAGATACATACATATATATGTTTGCAACTTTGTACATTAACGCCAAATATTTTCAAATTAAATTCGATATCATCAGAAGCCTTTGACTCAAATCGTATTGTTGCGAAATTTCTCTCAACCCCACCATCCACTATTGAAACGGATACATCATTAAAGTGTAATTTGTCAATGACAGACGCGTAGATGCCAATTATGGTATAGTCATTGCTCAAATTATCCTGGGCAAGGAATAGAAAACAAATTATAAAATATTCACCTCAGCAAAGAAACAAACTCACGTTTGTAGGATATTTAATATCCAGCAATGTGGATCCTTTGGCAATAAAATTTTCATCAAAAATTACTGTTGCATATTTGGTATTGTGACCCCAAGCATAAGTGTCCAATAAATGGGAGTTGGTGTTTGTGGTTACTGGCAGTGAGGGCGCTGATGACGGTGTTGCTTCAGAACTTGTTTCAACAGATTGAATTAACGCCCGCACTGTTGTGTTGGCTGTTGCGTTTTTGCTTGTGGCTTCCCTGGTTGCAGTTGTCGATAATAATAAAAATAATAACAATAAACCTTGATGTTTTGATTTTAAATAACTTTTTGCTGTAACCATTGCTTAATGTTTAAAAAGAAATGCAATAAATATTTCTTTTCAAATCGGATGCTACACTTTAATTATACTTTAATTTGTGTTTATAAAAACAACTTGTTGCAACTCGTTAATAAATTTGTCTGCTCGGTTTTGTTTATAAGCGCTTTACATATATTGGCAAGAACAAGGTTTTCAGAATATTTTGTAGGCAAATAACTCTTTTTATCTTTTGAAATGAAATTTATTAAAGTAATTACAACAAGGTACAGTGTTTGTACAGATAAAACCGACTTTTACACACTGTACAATAAATAAACAATGCCGTTCAATGTTCGATGCAAATCTCTTTTAAAAGTTCACATAAAAAATCTTATAGCATTTGCCGACAACAAAAGGTCTATTCCACAGGGATAACGAAACCGTTCAAACATTCAGAAAGTTACCTAAAAAGTACCAAAACGAAACGTAATAACTTGTTTTCTGTGCAACTAATCTGTTCCATTTTTATTGTATTTTATAGATTGATATTTAAGTTTAACTAAAATGCAGCATTGTGACAATGAAACAAGAATTTGGATAGTGCAACGCTTCCACGCTTTAAAGTCCGTTGTTTCCGTCCAAAGAGAATACGGGCGCACGTTTGGCGGCACTCCTCCTAGCATATGGAGTATAATGAGACTCGTAAAGAATTTTGCCGAGCGTGGCATAATCACAAGAAGGCCTTGTCATCGAGATTCCTCAGTTCGGACACAGGAAACAATCGCTGCTGTAGCTGCTGCCATACCATCCAATCCTAGAGTTTCAGCAAGAAGCTTATATGCTCAAATGGGTGTCAGCAGACAGTCACTACCGACAATTTTGCATCAAGATTTACTGCCTGGCTCACAATGTCGTTTCGTTAACGTTCGCCATAATTTTTAAGGTCAAAAAACCTATTCCGATGCCGTATATAAGCTTTGTTTTTCCCTGATCTTGTATCATTTGTCTTGTCTACCTCCGATATATCCGTTAGTTGAGTAATAGTTGACTCTAAGGCCCAGTTTTTGATTTTGTATTTAAATGTTATTTAGCTTTAAGTTCCATTTAAATACGAAAATCAGTTTTTCACTACAAATTTGGACGAAATTTAAATGCCCAAACTTCGTCATTTAAATTTTATTTAAGTGTGTTTCATATGCCATATGGTTTTTGTATGCTTGTATTTGTATTAGTGCAAAAAAGGTAAACAAAACACACATACGAGCTATTGCCTGTAGAATATATTTAAAAATTTGTTGCTAATTTTGCACTAAACAACAGCACAATATGATAATTAATTAAAACTAATCTCGCATGAATTAAAATTATTAAGTTTTTCTACGCCGTTAATAATAATAAAACATATTTAATTAAGAATTTTTCTATTCTTCCACTAAGAAACAGCTGTTCTATGGAACACTTTCCATAATATTTGGAATTTAAGTAAAGCTGTCACACTTTCATCGCATTTAAATAAGAACTGATAAACTGAACTTGCATTTAAATACAACTTAAGTTTAAATGAAAATTAACTAATTTTGTATTTAAATAAGCAGTCAAAAACTGGACCTAAGTCACTTATTTTTAATATCGTTGGTCTCGTGTAGAAAGGCCTTAACAAAAATAATTGCAATTTTACAGGAGAAAGAAAAATCGTAATGGAAACTGTATAAATAGGTACTCCTAAAAGTAACTTTTGTTGCTCAATTGCTTGTAAGAGCGATATGTATAAAATTATATAATTAACTCTTTGTGACATTGTATACTTGTGTGAAACCTAGTAGAATCGCTAAAAGTGCTCAACTCAGGGAAAATGCGAGTTAGGGCCTTTCTACGTGAGATTAACGATATACACCATTAGCGAACGTTAACGAAACGACATCCTGAGTCAGGCAGTTAAACTTATTTCCAAATTAGATTCAATTAACAAACAAACTGAACCCTAGAGTTTTCCCGGTTCGCTTGGAATCTTGTGAGAAGATCATGCCAATGGTGTCAGAGGAAGAAAACGTCTTGAACTGCATTTTTATGTCTGACGAGGCACATTTTGATTTAAACAGTAATGTTAAAAAACAAATTTGTCAAATGTGGAGTAATTTTAACCCACAGATACTCCATCAGATGCAATTACATCCACTTTGCATCACAGTGTGGTGTGCAGTTTCTTCAAGGTTCATTGTCGGGACTTACTTTTTCGAAGAAAACGATCTTACAGTTACGGTCAATGGAGATCGTTACTTAAAGAAATTAAAAAAGTTTTTCTTTTCTGAATTACACTGAAAGAAAATTCCTTTCAACTTCTGCTTTATTTTGGACAAGTTGGGGCGACTTGTCATATAGCCACACCTGTTATGACAGAATTGAGGCAAAAATTTTCCAATAAACTAATTTCAAGAAGCTCCATATTCCGTTGGCCTCCCAGGTCTTTTGTCCTCACTGCACCCATTTTGGGTAGTTACCCAAAATATTGTATACCAAATCCAAAAATTCCCTAAAAATCCCATACAACTCTGTTGACAAATTTGCCACTTGTTAAATATAAAGCGTAAATTTTTTTGAATTCAATGTTTTTAAATGTTCTGTAGTGCAATTCACTAACCTGTTTTAACGCTAATAAAATTCGTTTGGAGAAATTAACACTAGCGTTGGTGTTTTCGCGATTCTATAACAGTTTTCAACACTATTTATCTTCGTTTTAAATCAGCTGTTTTTATAGCCTGACTGATTAGCGTTAACTAAACACCAATTATTTTTGTGGTGTTTATCTTAACATCAATGTCGTTAAAATTCTACTAGAATAACTTCACAGTATCTGGCATATGACTTATCGGAAGACTCCAACAGTCGGTCGACGTGTTTTCCGTGAGAGGAACTTATCTTATTTATCAAGAAATATATTTAAATAATAAACATATAAATAGTTTTACTTTCCCTAAACATAGAATTATTTGCAAATTTGTTTGTTTTTTTCTGTTCCTCTTTGCGGTTTTCTTTATTTTTAACAAAGCTGCCACATTATTTCAAATTTGTTTAACATACATACAACCAGAGGTGTTAAGAATAAAGGCCTAACTATAATGTGCATAGATTGGCTTAAGCTTTTACCAAAATTAAACGAAAAGTCTGTCAAATGCATATGTGAATGAGAAACGACTTTTAGTTGGCCATAATGTACTTATATAAACTTAATGATTTTAAACCCATTGTTGCACAACTGCGTAGTACTTGTGTAATTACTAAGTAGATTATATAAAAAGTACTAAAAATGACAACATGCAAGAATTTCCAAACAAAAAGTAAAAACAATTTTGTGGTAATTTGTGTTATTAAAAATTGAAAAAAGCTAAAATACATTTCTATTAAATTAAATACAATATTATTTGTTTAAATTTTTCTTTATTTTAATAACACAAACTCCTGAAAACAAATGATTCCGCACAGAAAGTGCGTTCAGTTTCGTACTTTGCTTAAGCAACTGACATTAGACGAAACTTAACGAAAAGTTTCATTAAGCACATTGTAGTTGTACTCATTTGATTATACGTATTCGCACAGTTGCTTAAGCTGGCTTAAATTAGTTTATGCACATTATAGTTAGGCCTTAAGTTAGTGAATCACATAAGCGTTAGTGCAAACCACAATTACTCGCGTTAAGCTATGCTCTTTTAAAATCGTTAAAAGTTAGTGAATTGCACTACTGATAAGTTTTTATTATATGCATGTACTCCTGTTATTGTTTTCTATATATATATGCATATGTATATTAATGTATAATTTTTGTGATATGAAATTGTTGTTGTTTGTTTTTATTGAATAAAATATTTTATTTTGAAAACTTCTTTTGCGTTTACATTTTAATTTGACGTATGTGACTTTAAATGTTGTTAATTTAAGTCCTTTTGGATAATTGCCTTTGCAGAGGCACTTAAGCGTCTTCGCATAATTATCTTTAATACTTTACTCCACGTTAATACCTTACTCGCTCAATTGCCGAAAAATTACAGCAACTTGAGTGAGGTAATTTAAGGTCATGTTACACTATCATACACGATCGTGCGATCTACAAAATAAAGCATGTGTGCTGAAAAAATACTAAAAATGCAACCATGCAACAGACTTTTTGACAAATCGTGCGATTTGAAAAATTTTATGAAACTTTTCAAAACATTATGGTTTCTGTGCGATCAGTGTGATATATATTGTGAAAAATATAAGAATATTGTTGGTGCCTTAAGAAAAAAATTTATGTAATGTAAAATTATTGTGTTAATAAGAGTTTTTAATTGTTTTATTGTGTATATAAATTATTTCAATCATATTTGTATAATAGTGTGGCCTACAACGCCATTTTGAAGCGATTTTTTCAAGCCGGCCAGACTTTTGAAACAGTTTCCTGTGAATGAATCGTACGATCGTGTAGGATAGTGAATCAGGGCCTTTAGCGTATTAAACAACCATTTTGTGTCTAACAAAGCCTGGATGTTTCTATTTAGGCTAACATATGCACCGGCCGACACATTGTCACGATTGTTTTGAAATTGTACATATCTGTGCAGAAACTTTAAATAATTATGTATTCACATGTTAAGCAGGTAGTGGTAAACAGCGTGTCACTTATCAAATTACAAACTTAGGTTATTATATTATTAAGTGTAGAGTTTCAAACATTTGAAAATAAATCTTATCAGGCATGTTCTGCTACTATTTATATACATAAGAATGTGCTAAATTCTTATCTGTTTCCAAATACAACTAATTTGTTCAAATATTTTGTATATAATATCGGTTCATTGTATGTTAAAATGAAAGAAGTATTTGAACATATTTATGCGGCGAGTGAGGTATTGGAACCATGCTGAATGCATTATTGAAAAATTATGCAAATTATAAAGAGCTTAAAAATGAAAATTATTAAAAATCAATTTAAAAAAATCAAAAGTAATAGAGAAGTGATCGACAAACAAAATTACTCTTGAAATAGTTCAACTACTTTAGGGACTATTTTAATTTTTTTTTTTAACAATTCTATACCAATCAAAAAATTATACACAGCTTGTTTTCTACGTTTCCCAGCTGTCTAAATGTCGACATTTCATAGAAGCTAGCCCTAGTTGAAGTTCACAAAGTTGGCTTACCTCTAATTATTATTATAGATTACCTCATAGATAATAATCTGATCAATACATTCCAGATCATTTTTAAGGGAAGCCATTCTACGGATTTCAACCAGATTTCTGAGTTGCGTGATGAATTCCCGTAGCCTGATTTTTAGCTAGGGAGACCTGAGAAGTTGCCACTCTCTTCTAACTCTTCTTTTTAACACGCTTACATTAGTTTCAGTTGTATGTATGTTTGTATGTTTGCAACACTCAAAATCCCTGCCATAATGAGTAATTACATACAGTTTTATATGCAGGTATACAAAACTGTATGTACAGTGTTGCTGCTTTAGTGCGAAATTGCAGTTGCCGTATTGCTTCGGGGAAGTGAGGGAATTCACGAAGTCGATTTTGGGAATTCCCAAAAAAAATCGCAACCACTTCGCTGACCATTTTGAAACCAGTTTTTCATATCCTGGTGATTCACTTTAGTGCGCAAATTAAAGCTGCCGTATTACTTCTGAGTAAGGGGGGAGATTTTGACGTTTCTAGAAGCCGGCTTTGGGCATTCCCAAAAAGCTCGGAACCGCTTAGTTAACCAAATCAGAACCTGTTTTTCATACTCGGTGTGCATTTTGGCCGTGGAACGTATATCCGAACTGCTAACGGTCATTCGATTTAGTGCGAAAATTTAAGCTGCCGTATTATTTCCGGAGAAGTAGGGGATTTTGGCGATTCCTGGGAATTAAAAAAAACTCGGAACGTGTTATACGGATGATTATTATAGATAATTATTTTAGTCTGATATCGAAGCTTGTTCTTTAAACTATATTTCTGGCAGAAGTTGTTCCATTTCAGACGAATCTGCTCTATTCTCCTCATTTCAGAAAAATCGTTAATGTCAATTATCATCAATATCTTTAGCCGTTCTTAAAGCAATATTTTCAAATATTTTTTATATTTTAACCAATTAACTCTAGTGACGATCAATGCCAAGTCACTAAACGGGGAGCTAACTTCCTGGGGGAACGAAACAGATATTATAGTGGGCAAGTGATCTGATGACAAATCTAATGAAAACTCCACTTGCTTCCATTCTTAAGGAAAATTTTTTGCAACTCGAAAATCTATAACACCTGGGATCTTTTGTTGGTCTGACTGCCAATAAGTAGAGCGACCATATTGGAAATAGTGTCAAAAAGCACACGGCATTTCGGGGACATTAAACGTGAACCCCAAAAACTGTTTAGTGTTATAATCGCCAACCGCTAAAAATCGAGGCTCAAGTGATTTGAAAAAATGTGAGTATTGGTTTTTGGAGGAAATAACAATTTTCTCATTAAAATATTCAATGTAAATATTTGTTGCTTGAAGATACTTCTCACGCGTTTCGTTCAGTAAATAGTATTTAATTCTGGTTTTTATTATAATTGCCGATCCTCCGCAAGATTTTGCACGCGGCTCTTTAGTGTCATATAATATGTAGCCATTAACATTATATTAAATTTTGGTTATCACGAGAGTTTTTTAATCTGACTTGATTCAACAAAACTTAAACTTTTCCGTGAGTAGCTCTAATGTACAGAAATTCGTCAGAGTTCTTATCTCACAAAACGAATAGAATGATTTTTAGGTGACAGAGTTCTTAATACTTCACATATGTACGTACATACAGGTGTTAATCAAAGGCCATAAGAGATTACAGTTTTTTTTTTGGCTTTTTTCGGTTCTTTGTATTGATATCAATAAATTTATTTACAACTTTAATATTGGAAACAGGGTTGAGCCTATAACAAATTTCTAATTTTGACCAATCCAAAAAAATAGAGGGTATCTGGTGAAAAATTTATATTTTTAAAGGCGGGGAGGTGGCGCCGTTGGAATTATCGGTTGTGCGGATTTATCAGTCACGATATCGCAGTGGCCGAATAAATATCGTTCGGCGTTCGCTGTGGAGACATTTTTGGTGGAAAAATCATCGTTTTCCAAAAAAAAAAAAATCTTAATTATAGAAAATAAAACTAAAAATTTTTTTTTTATTTCCCAACCAGTTTACCAATCTGGCAAGAAAGCGCATGCGGAAGGGAGCTAGTCACTCACCTTCGAATCAATTTGGGGTTACCTATTTCACTATTATTAGTTCCATGTACTTATGTATGTATTTTGAGTTTTGCACTTAGTTCGCATAGAATAAAGTTCAATAACATTTATATCAATAAAATTTATATCCAAAACTTGTAGTATAGCTAACTACAGTTGTACACATGTATGTATACTCTTCAAAAGCTTTGAAACCACGAACTAAAAAATTATTGCAATTCTAGAAGTTAAACGTTATTCAATGTTTGAAAACAGTTTACACTAAAATACTAAATCTCAAAAAGCTTAATTATAAGAGAAATATCTTCTAATCTTATTTTACTAACCAAATCTTCAAAGTGATGGTAAAATCTTCATTCTGGCAACGCTGATTCTTACGTAATTGCTCGCCGACAATTTTGTTCCAAGCTCGGTAGCCGGAGAATACATGATGGACCGACTGTAAATTTAATTCGTTCGTGGGTGCAGAGATTGCTGGCAACTGCTTCGGCTATGAATGTCCCATGGTCAGGACCCAGTCGATTTTCAAGTACTCCCAAAAATATTGAACTCGTTGAAAGCAGTTTAGGTGAACATCCGCGAGCAGCCTCACTGCAATTTCCAAGAGCAATTATTCATGAAATTTTGAAATGGATTGAAGTTCCATCCTTTCTAAAATTGAAATTGTTGAAGAACTAAAAGAAAGTGACTTTAAAAAGTCGGGAAAACAGGCACAAATGTTAGCAAGCTCTCATAAGAAGTTATCATATGAATGTTTGTAAAACTTTGAAAGATATTTTCAAAGACTTAATTATGGCTTACTATATTGCCAGTAGCAAAAAACTGTCACACGCCCTAGTGCTGCCACCTTGTAGACGTTCGTGCACCTTGATCAAATGTATACAAAAACACCAAACATACACAATGCTGTGGATACCTATATATACACTTTATGTGGGATGAACTATGTTAGTGAATTAGTATTAAAAGAACAAAAGATTGTTAGGACTAAAAATTGTTCTGGTCTGTTATTGCGCAAAAGGAAATTTTGATGTAAATGTTGTCTAAAAATATCCACGTAATTTAAATTTTTTATTTTCAATTTACTTTCATATGAGAAACTAAATATTATCTTTGATTAATATTTTATTCAGAAAATTCAATTACATATGTATGTTAGCATTATTTTAATTCGCATTAGTTTTTTATACAGTATGTATAAACAAAATTTTCTCACGAGGAAAAATAAATGCAATTCTTTAATAGACCTTTAATGCAACTAGAATGAAAATTCAATCTAACTTAGCGTTCACACTTGCTATAATATCTGACATGAGAACGTCAAATGCAATCGCAGAGAGAATTCTGTTACGTGTAGACTTAAAATTGGTGTTGTCGCAGTCTTATAATAATTTTTATGAGAGTGTTCTTATGAGAAATTTCATGGCAACGATCTTATACCATATTCAGACGGTTGTATGAAACACTTGGTTCGCTATCTGAACAACGATTGCGAAACACTGGTGTCTACTTATATTGTGCTGCCGTTTCACTATTACTTTTTTTCAATTTTTATTTAAATATTTATGTAAGTATCCAATTCTCATATGTTCAATGTGTTTATTTTGATTTTACACACATTAACTATCTGTTTTCTCTTTGTTTACATTTTTTTTTTAGAGCTAGTTCAGATAAACTAACGATAATTTATTATCAAATTTGGAGATGATAGTAGATTTTGCATGATTCGCAACAAGATTCAAAATGAACCAAGTTGGTTCGCTCTCAAAATTTTGTGTGGCGAATCATGTTGGTTCAATCACGATTGAGCAGTGAATCACGAATGAGAGCGCGAACCTCAAATATTAGCCTTCTTGTGAACATACTATTATAATAACAGCTGTCAAAAATGTGATTGTGTGTTTATGTTTGTTTAAGTGCTGTCCACACCTGACACGAGAACACTAACAGGAAATGCAAAATACTGTTACTGTCAGTTGTAGACTGCAAATGTTAATGTTTTCTTGCCGTCTTGACACGGCTGTTAAGACGTCTGTTTTAAAATGGAAAAAGTAAAAATAGTTTCAAATTAAGAGAAATTGGCAAAAAAAAGTTCAAATTCTTATTTTAGATTATAAATTTTGCAATAAAAACATATTTTTTTCCACAAACTATAAACAAGGGCATAAAAAGTGATGATGTGCTTTTGTTGACGGAGTTAAAATAATGAAAAATCAAGACATACGGGTACTCCACCATATAACAATCGAGCCGTCAAAGGTATATTTTAACAGTATGTCTTAACAGTGTTTCATGTCTAATGTAGAAAAAGGCGCCATTGCAATTTTATCGATTACACTGGTTTACGATATGCCATTTATTTCGATCGGACGTTTTAGTTAGGCTTCACAAGGGTTTGAGTGGAACCATACACTGAAAAACACAAAAGTACCGTTATCTAAAAAACGGTGCATAAGAAAAAAAATTACAGCGTGGCCGAATGTTCAGGAGGTCCCAATTAACTTATCTAGGCATGTGGCGTTCTTGGTGTTTTTCAAATTTAAAATTTGTAAAGCAGTGTTATTAGTTTAACAAAATATCTTTTAAAACCCCATTTTAAATGGAAAATAATTTGTTTTTATGCATTAGATATATACTAAAAGTGATAACTTTCGTACAAAATATGCGCATATACAAAATTCATATACGATTTTATTCATCGCAAAGATATGTTTCTCGGCTTTCATTGATTTATGAATTCTTATAAGATTAACAAAAAAATGTATACTCCTTGCTAAATATTAAGATGGACATAAAGAAATTCGTTCTGTCATACTGCCGACTTTTTCTCAGATATTATGGCAGAGTTAATCGCAGTTGTAGACACTAGGTAAAGGTGGCTTAACAAGGCGTAGTAAGATCTGAAAGGTGTGAGCGCTAGAACAAAATTATAACAATACAACAAAAACAGGCATGTAGTGAGCTGTTATGTCAAAAATATTTGAAGCTTATTTCACAATTCCGATAAAAATGGCATTACTAGAACCGAATACATCTACGGACCAATAGAACCATTGAGAAAGAAGAACTTAGTTCTTTGCTGATAGGAATCATTTGAAATTTTACATGAAAAATATTTACTTGAGATATTGGGGTTTGTTTTGGAGGCTTTTGCCAAAAGTCAGATGCTCCCAAGCAGAAAAAATTATATTAAATCTTGAAAAACTTTTCTCATTAAAACTGTCGTTGTGATATGTCAAATATTTGTTGACCGGAAAATTGATTCGCTCCAACTTCTTTTTGCTTCTTTTGATAAACCTGTTATTCATTTTCTTTGCGATACTTGTGCAAATCATTTTAATAAATCGTATAACTTTGCAACATTCTGCAAATGAAATATTTTTCTCATCTTTTTGACAACAGCTGCAGCATTTTTCCCAAAAGTAATACAAGTATTTTGGCAAATACCAGTATTTAGTTACAGCCACACAAACTATTCTCAACTATTGTTTAATGACACGAGCACAAACAGAAACCTCTTGTTTTTTTGTACAAAATAACCAGCTGTTACAATTGCTAAGTGGTACAACACAAATAAAATGTATACAAACATAAACATATGTACATAACTCATACATATATAAAGTATGTACTTTTTTTAAGGATACTTCTGGCACATCTATGGAAAGTAATTTTCTTACAAGTAAATTACAACTTAAAACAGAATATAAAAGATGACTTGTTGTTTTATAATTGTTTTATTTAGTTTTTGGCTTAAGAGTGTGTGATTTTAAGAACAACAATTGACCACAACAGAGCCAACCATTTAGCAATTGATTAAATTTAAACTTAATTTTTCTTTAAAACTCGGCAATGTATGCGTAGGTATTTTGTGTGTTTGATGTTGGTCGTGTATGTACATAAGTAGTTGTGTTTTAAACGGTGAAATGGAGGGCCAGCTGCAAGGCCTTCTGTTCTTTTTTCAGCGTTGATTACATAGTGCCCACATCTGTGATAATGTAATGTTTATAGCGTATTTACACCTACTCACATCTTGGAGATGTGTGTGGAAGATGTTGAAAATTGAAAAAAGCTGTTTACATTACATTTTCAACATCTTTCATCTGTCAAGTATTACTTTACGTGTTTGAGCAAACAAAAAACATTAAATAAAATGGAATTAAAAGATTATACATTTATTGGATTAATTATAGCTCTTAGAGAGCAAAAACAATTACTGCTTCAATTTTCAAAATTATTAGAAAATCTTGCTTTATGCTCAACGTGCATTTGTTAGAATTTTAAATAATATATTAAGATTTTAACTCATATATATATATATATATATATATATATATATATATATATATATATATATATATATATATATATATATATATATATATATATATATATATATATATATATATATATATATATATATATATATATATATATATATATATATATATATATATATATATATATATATATATATATATATATATATATATATATATATATATATATATATATATATATATATATATATATAAATAATAACATCTTAGAATCGAAATGGTAATTTTTTTTAAAGGATATTCCAAGACTACCAGTCCAGAGTTTTTCAAAGACAGCTTACGAATGGATCTTGCAACTTCACTGTCATTTTCTGGAAAATATGCGAATTTTTCCTCTCACTCCGCAATTCTGGAATTTTTCTTGCAAAGGTCTATTAGCATACTCTCGTCAGCAGCAAACCATACAACACGTTTTTTTTTTTTTTCTTTTTTCTATAAATATATGTATTGTATGTATTATTTTTAATTATATAATATTTTTAATTAAATTAAAATTTACTTACATGGTTCACTCCCATTGTAAAAATTTTCTAGTGATGGTATGAATTTTTGACAATTTCTTTAAACTTTTTTAGTGATGACACTAAAATAATCGAAAGATGTTGAGTCTAGCAAAATGAGAAACCAACATCTTGTAAAGATGTTGAGTTTTTTTCATATAGACTTTATATAGGAAGATGTTAACATCTTGTAAATAGGCTATTATCGAGCTTTTCTTTTGTCTCTTGCAACAATCTCACATAATTTCTCTCGGCGATCATTCATTAAGGCCCGATCAGACTATTATACAAGTATAAATACTTTCATTCGATTTTGTGAGATAAAAGTCTAAACACATTTCTTGTGACTGGCTAAAAGTCTAACGTAAATTAGATTTTGCATTCACACCATCACACTTGATATAAATCAAAAAATTTGAGTAGAAAAGAAAACAGCTGTTCATATTTTTTTATTTATGCAGCAGAAAGATATGCCAACATAAAACTTTACACGGCGGCAGGTGAGCTCTTCGTCGTAGGCGGCAGACGTGCCGGCGTTTGAAAATCTTTAGCAGCTAATATAATAATTATGTAAAACAGATCCAAATTTAAAAGCACCAAAATATTTTATGTTCTACATATAGAATGAGCAAAATATATTTATATACGACAACTAAATCCCAAATTTCAGGCTTTCTTATAACGAAAAAAAATAGTCGGCTAGTAAATCCTTTTACAGCTGGTTTCCTAAAAAACACAACCCTGATCCAATGAAAAGTATTATCGTTTTGAAAAGTTTCAAAAAACAAAAAAGTCGTATGGGATGTCAAATTTTTATGGTATTATTTTTCGTATGTATGACGGATTACATTCAGACTATCATACTTGCACGTATTATTTGAATTTTTGACAAGTATTCTGGGCTTAAACAACACAAGTGTGCGGTGACTCGATGGCTGATTTGGTAGAGTACTTAGTCTCGAGGTCACAGGTTCGATTCCTGCCACAGACAAGCAAAACAGCTTCGCAGTTTTTGTGCTTGTTAAAAAACCCGATTGATGAACATCAATATCTTTGTACGAAAATCTAAACATTTTAGTTTTCGTGCAAACATGCTTGAAATATTTGTGCAAACAAGCAAACACCGCCATAAACAATGCAAAATGTTTACACAAATATAAAATTTTGACATGTTTGTCAAGCAGTTTGTATTGTTTATTTCGCTCTTTACTACTAATTTTACTACTAAGGAAGGAAATTTGCTTGAATTGAATTTTTACTTAATTGTTTTTATCTTTTGTTAGAGTAGCCATCCCCTTTTTTAATAGTTAACAAACATTATTTTTTCGTTTAGACTTGAAAATACAAATCAAGATTTTTCGATAAAAATTTTTTGGCATCACTGCTCATCAAAACAAACTTAAGCACCCCATACACGTTTCAACTCAGTTGGCAATTTAGTCGGTTGTTGTTCAAATCAAAGCGTGTATGGCTTTGTCAGTTGATTAGTTTGGCAGTTGTCCAGTTGGTTGAAGAAAAACTAAAATGTTTTGGTTTTTTCAAGTTGACTGGCAAGTCTTTCAATTTGATTGTGTTGTGTGTATTCGAGTCTCTTGACCAGGTCTCAATATTTGTAGTGTTTTTGCAAAGAGAATGTTATATATTTTTAAAATTTTTTCAATTCAGTTCATGAAGTGTGTGGGCAATAATCAATTCAGTTGAAAGACTCAATTCATAATTGAATTGAAACGTGTATGGGCCGCTTTATAGCTAGATCTGTCAAATAAGCGCATATATATTTGTTTACAAAACGACGCCTTTGCAATTTTACCGAGTATTTGTCAATTTTCCTTTTTTTTACTCGTAATTATGGAAATTTTCGCTTTGAGTTATAAATATTTTGAAGCCTTCATTCAGATCTTTTTTAATCCTCCTGCATGTAGTTTCAACAGTTTATTTATCACATGCTATTGCTGTTGCTATTGAAAAGAACTTCTTGATTGCCAAAATTGTGTTTCATAAGCAAAAGTTTTACCTGCTCTTTAACAAATTGTTATCGAACAAAAATAACAGTAAATGCTTGACCAACTTATTTAGTTTGTTTTGCAAGACGTTAAAAACCAAATTACAAAAATTGTTACAAATTACTTTTAAAATTAGATTTTTTCTTAAAATCAATTTATTCTTTCTTGTGCAATGGAAATGTTGATAAACGACCAACCAAACACAACTAAGCTTAATTTTTTAGTTGCACAGTGTAGACACACAAGCATTTGTTTTGTTAACTTGTTAACTCTGTTTTACCAGAACGATACGGGGAATTTAATACAAAACAAACATTACCCAGTTGTTTAGGTTGTTGTCGACGACTATCCTTATCGACAATGTCTATAAAATATTTTCCCATTTGAAGCTTAATGATGGATTTCGACTCGTAGCTAGTAGCATGCAAATTTTGTATACGGATTGTCTTCCCCGTTTAGACTTTGTGAAATGAACATAAAACCGATAGTTTTCTGCGGAGTAGCAGTATAGTGGAAATCACTGGACTTCGCAACCAACAGACTGCAAATTAAGAAAGTCAGTCGAACTATGGCAATACTGACCACAGGGGCCATAAGGACAACACCAACTAATCACTTTTTGCACTTATGAGCTGAATGCTGAATGTGACTTGGAATGCAGACAAATAGCACTAAAAACCGCGATCAGGCTGAACGCGACAGGAATATGGCCTCAAAGACCATGGGGACATGCCAATATACTTGAGATTGAAAGCTACCTAGTACCAGATCTACTCGAACACTGCATTTCAAAACCATTCTTCTCAAGGAGCTTGGCTACCAAATCGAGGAATCTCCCTTAGAATCTGAATCCTTCTATGTTTACAAGGATGGATCTAGAAGGGAAGAAAGAATTGGGGGTGGCGTTTACATTAGAAGAAGTCAACACTAAAATATTCTTGAGACTATCGGATGGATGTAATGCTGTAATATCGCCTATAAATAAAGTGGCTAGATGGCTGGCGCTTAGCAAGATATTCGGCAGATATCATGATAATAACGGACAGCAAGGACGCTTGGAATATACACCAATTCCAGTCTAGTCCAGGAATGCAGGACATCTTTATGAAAGATGGCGAGACATTCAAACTTAACCCTAAAATGAGTATGTGGACACCGTCCCAATAATGGCAACAAAATCGCTGGCGAATTAACCAAAAAATAGACAAAGCTAGAGGGTAGAGACATTGAAGGGATAAAGTTTCACACGCTGAAATAAGCCCAAGAAATATGGTTCACAGAGTCCACATGTCTTATATCAAGGAACTTGTGCCCGCACTTGAACTTCAAGAGAATAGAACAGCTCTTAAACCTGTTCAGATTTCACCTGGGAGCCACTGTAACTAAGACCACTGGACTCTGCCCGTCTGGGAACCATCCATGCCAGTGGTGTTAAGGTTAGATAAAATTTTGAAGTATTTAACAAACAAACGTATGTACCAAACAAACGTGTGAGTAATTATTTTATTTGCAATTGAAGAATCTGCAAATACTTTTTGCAGGCAAAACGTAACAAAATATTTGACGAGTTAAAATTTCTAATTATAATTTTGCTAAAATTCAGTCAATTTGCATTAAATTTTCAATATTGTTTGAAATGCAGTTTCCTTCACAATTTTCCCTTATCTTGTACTCATCCCACCGGGAAGCAGGTTTTGACGTATGCCTAACCAGAGCACTCTGCTTTCTGGGGTATAAAGGTGTAGGAGTCCCTCATTTGAAAGCAGGTTTTGCCGTATGCCTAACTAGAGTACTCGGCTTTCTGGGGTATAAAGGGACAGGAGTCCCTCATTTGGTGTAGCAAATTAAACTTTAGGAAGTCCCTTCAGGTTTTACTGGGACTTCCGACACCCTCACTGAGGTGTAATTGGCATATCGGGGATCAACAAGCCTCTATAAGGCTCTGTTTTACAAACCATACTAGCGCTTGTTATAGTTGAAGTACCTGTATTTTGGCTGAAATATTCTGGCTGTAGTTTAGAATTAAAACCAAGGAAGGAAGGATATTAGTATTCCTTCATAATTATAATGCATGCTAGTTTCCGTGAAACCTCAAGGTACTATTGTATTCGTAGGTACTGTTGTCTTCGAAGAGATAAATGTAGTATAAGGAACCAGAAGTGATGGATAACCAGGGTGAGTTAATTAAGGGCTGATACTTTTTATGGAAACCTTGTGGTCCATTGACATACAACATAGAATGCCCGAACTCGTAGCAAGGGCTACAAATATATTATGTATTGTGGAAATTGATTTACATCATCACCAACCTTGTCGGCCTTATCTGATTACGGCACAAACCCACGGGGTTAATTATTTACTATTCAGCAACGTGCCGTGTAGCTTGCAAGGTCGCAACTTTTTGCCATAAATTTGTAGTTATATAGGCAAACCGCTTGCTCAAGAGCTGGGGTTTTCTAATCCCTCCTGTATGCAATTTCCCAGCAGGCAATGAAAGACAAGGCTTAATGAGGTGGTAGGCCGAAGCGCATTAAGAGCATCAGCCTTTAAGCAACTCACCCGTCTAACCATCCCTTCTGGCTTCTTACATTACAGATGTCTGTTGAGGATAACAGAACTTCGGCGGAAAACTAATTCCTCTTCCTGTGATTTTAGGTTTAAACCACAGCCAGAATATTTCAGTCAAGGTAGGTATCTCAACCAAGATCAGCACAGAAATGGTTTGCAAGCAGAACGTCCCGGGGGCGTTGCTGATTTCCGTTGTGCCAATTAACTTGGTGAGGGTTTCGGAAGTCCAACATAACATAAGTCATGCTGATTCCTAGAGTTTTATATGCTACAAAAAACGAGGAGCTCCCTTTATGCCCCAGAAAGCAGAGTGCTGTGGTTTGGTGTGCACCAAGGCAAAATTTGCTCTGCAGGGGGACAAACATATGACAAGAAATTGTGACGTGTCTGAGGGGATGGTAAACCGTGAGATAGTTCACCCTGTAGATGTAGCAAGTGATGACGCAAATCCATTACACAACTGTCCCGTCGTTTAAGATGTTTTAAGTACATGGCCAACTGGTATATAACACATACTTGCAAATGTATATACACCCACATAAATACATACCTATGTACATTTATATACATATGCATCTGCTGAACCTTTACAGTAAATGTAACTTTTGTGTTAAAGTAATTTTGTAAGATTTTTTCAAACTAAGCAACTTTGTTTCACAATTTTCTTATATTTCATGTAATTTTTTATCTTGGTTGTATTTTTACTTATTTTGTTTTTTTTTTTTTTGTTTTTTGCTTGTTTTGCGAGGATGTAATAAGAAGTGAAAAGTAGTAGTGGACACTCTGTAGCACAAAGTTGGTTAAGGATTTGGCTTATTTTCTCTTTTTTAGCCACGAAGTTAACAAAAATGGTTAGTGGCCTAAAACTTGTAACTTTTTTTTTCGTTTTCTACAAGACCAGGATTTGGTTTTCTGTTGTAATAATAGACATCTTATACAAAAACGAGTGATAGAAAACTGTTTACAGAAAAAAGGAGTGGAGTGGATAATTACAATTCTAAATACATGCTTATGCATATGTATTTAGACATACATATATATTAGGTGTATAACTTTGATTCCGCCGTTTTGCAATAGATGGCTGTAGCGGTAAATGCTAATCGAAATAAATAGATCGTCGATGTCATACAATAAACTTAGGTACTTGTAAACATAATGCCATTGAACTATTAGTCGATTTGTGTCTGCATCATAAAGTTTATCTCAATTAAATATGTCGGCTTACGAGCCGAATTCTTGCTATTTGCGGGAGGTTTTAACTTTCTGCTTTATATGAAGAAACCTGCGGCTAGTGCTGAAAATGCTCTCATATATCTATGGTGAGGCCACTATTACTTTGGATGCGTAAGTCTGACGGTATGGAAAGCCTTTTCAGTAACCGAATGTATAGATTTGTCTTGCTTGACTTGTGTTTTTCCCCCTTTTTGTCTTGTATCTTCCAACCAGTAAAAGATTATTAGGGCCACCGAGCGATTCCTTGGATTCGCTAATCGATTAGAATGGTTTTATGGCTACTCTGATTGTACACAACCCAACAAAATATACCGATCCGCTCGAGGCAGATTTTGTGGCTCCGGCGGAATGAATGTGCTATTAACTTCTTGATGTTTTTGTTTGTCGATATGTAGTTCCAGAAAAGATTTTAAAAATATTATCTCGTTTACATTCATTTTTTTGTTTTTTTTTTACTTATTTTTTTTTATTTTTTTTATTTATTTTTATATATTTTCTGATTAGCCATGTTCCGAGAAACGCGCGTTCTGCAACCGCAAAGCGTTCTGAAAAACACTTAATTGATTTTTAGGTGATCTACTGAACGCGCGTTTTACTGGCGTTTCCGAGTTTTTTCCGCAAAAATACTACATGTGTTTTACAAACGTATATATTTATATGGTAGTTATATAAATAAAAAATAATTTGACAACAAATAGACAAAATTTTTAATTTAGTTTTTTTTTAATTGAAAATGTGTAAAATTCTTTAAAGTTTTTATTGAAATAAAGAAGAAGACATATTAAAGTTTAATTGTGAATAATTTTATTGCCTTTTGCAAGTTCAGTTTTAGCAAATTCAATCAGTTCACTTCAATATACACATGCGAGTTGAAGTCGCCAATTTTAAGCGATATGCGTTTTCCAGAACACCTATTTGGCGATTTAAAATCGGAAAACCATACTTCTTGCGTTATACGTTTCTCAGAACACCTATTTGGCGTTTTTAAATAGAAAACGCTAACTTTAAGCGTTTTGCGTTTCTCAGAACATGCCTGAATATTTAAAGTTTTGCCTCAGCGCCGAGTAGGCTTTATAGAGGCTAAATGGCAACAATGTTGTATAACAAATTTGAACTCAAAAAAGATAATAAATCTAAGGTTTTATATTTTTTAAAAATTAATTAAATAATACGAGGGCGGTTCGGCAACTTCTTAGCCTATCAATGAAAGAGAATAGTTAGTTTTTCAAAAATATTTTAATTCTTCAATATAATCTCCTGAAATTTTAATACACTTAGTCCAACGCTTTTCTGGCAATTCTATCCCTTGATTGAAATAGTTTTCCTTAAGGTCTTCAAAATAGTGGTTTACAACTGTAATTGCATCTTCATTTAAGGTAAAACGCTTGCCAGCAAGGAATTTTTTTTTAGATTTGGGAACAGGTAAAAGTCACTGGGAGCTAAATCAGGAGAATAAGGTGGGTGGTCAAGCAACTCGTACTTTCATTCGTTGATTTTAGTCATTGTTAAAACACTCTTGTGCGCAGGTGCGTTGTCTTGATGAAAAACTTTTTTTTTTGTGTTGTAAGCCAGAACGTTTTTCTCGAACTTGTACATTTAATTGGTCCAAAAAAGTTGCAATAGTACTCTGAATTTATTGTTTACCCTTTTGCAGATAGTCAATCAATAAAATACCTTTGAAGTCCCAAAAAAACCGTTGCCATAACCTTACCAGCCGATCGAATTGTTTTTGCCTTCTTTGGGGCACTTCCTCCAGCTTCAGTCCATTGTTTGGATTGTTTTTTTGTCTCTGGAGTATAGTGGTGGATCCATGTCTAACAAAAATCCATTTTATTTCGCTTAAAACGATCCAAACAAGCTTGAGAAATGTTCATTCTTATGCGTTTTTGGTCGACTGTTAATAAATGCGGCACCCAGCTTGCAGAAAGCTTTTTCATCTGTAGTTCTTCATGCAAAATTAAAAGGACTCGATCATTTGAGATGCCCATGATATTAGCTATTTCACGCACTTTTATTCGTCGTTCATTTAATACCATATCATGCACTTTAGCTGCAATTTCTGTTGTTGTTGCTGTTTTTGGACGTCCACTACGTGGTTCATCTTCAATGCTTATACGACCACGTTTAAATTCAGCAACCCAATTTTTTACTGTTGCATATCAACACCTAAAACATTTACCATATCATATCCCGATAAACCTTTTTTATGTAAATATTTAATGACACCACGCATTTCTAATTTTTCCATTGTAAAAAAATCGCGGATGCGCGTGATACCTGTTTCTATATGAAGGAGTTACCAGATCGAAACAAAACTTAACATGTGTTCATAGCAGAGATGGATTAATTTTTTTCTGTGTATACCGCGCTTTTTGTGCCAGGCTAAGAAGTTTCCGAACCACCCTCGTAGTATAAATAACACTTAATATTTAAGACGGTTATGTAAGAAGTATTTCTATATTTTCTAAAAAATGTGTTTTTAGTCTATTTTTAAAGGTTAATAACACCGAAGAATTTTTTAAATGTTCTGGTAATCTATTATATTCCACTAGTCCAATAAATGTTATTCGCTGTTTTGTGAGCTCAATGCGACATCTAGCTAAATGCAAGGCCCCAGACTATCTAGTAGTATTCAGTGTAATTGAGGAGTTGTGGTGAAACATAATAGTGTGTGATCCAAATCCTTTTAAGCACTTCAAAACGTACAATAGCAATTGTTGTTTGTGAAGTCCTCTAATAGGAAGTATCGTTTTCGCATAGCTGCGATATAAATCTATCGTAGAAAATCTTATGGGTAGATTAAACACAAGTTTCAACGCCTTATTCTGTGCTGCCTGTAAACATTTTAAGCTGGTACTGATTTTATGTCCATAAACTACCGTAAGATAAGTAAGGTGTGAATGAACAATAGATTGGTAAATCAAGAGTTTTGTCCTTACGTTTAGTTTGTTTCTAAATTTGTAAAGTATACCAATTCCCGATGAAATTTTGGCTTTAAGTTTACTAATATGGCCATCCCATAAAAGATTACTACTAAGATTTATGCCGAGGTACTTAACATTTTCCAATTCACATATTAAATTACCACGTCGCTAAAAAACATATTTGAGGATTTTTATTTTAAGAAGTTTTATGCAAATCTAAATCATATTTTGGCTTCAACGTATTATTAAGTCTTTCATTAATAATCCTTGTAGTAATTACTTTTAAAAACGATAAAGACAACAAAAAAATCTTTTCAAAGGTGCGCATCAGCTAAATCCGTTTTTTATTTCTATTCATTATCTTTTTTTTTTAATTTTGTTTTTCTACTGCTACTTTGTTTCTTTCTTTGTTTGTTATTAATTTTGCTTTTTTTCTTTTAATTTTCTAGCTCATCAGCTTTAAGGATGGTAAAGTTGGTGTAAATATTTTTGGCTATCATGCTGAAGCTGGTTTAGGTGGTGGTCCAAACGGTGGGGGCCTGCATGCATCGGCTGGTACACCTTGGGGTCAAAATGCTGCTGCTGGATTGGGCGGTAATGTAAACGGTAAGTTAAGTTTGAATGTCTCGCCATCTTATTTAAAGATGTCCGGCATTTTTGGACTAGACCGAGATTGGTGTATATTGCAATCAGGGTGTTGATGGCGGCCTTGTTAGATTTCTTCTAGATCCGTCCGTGTAAACATAGAAGGATCCAGATTCTAAGTAAGATTTCTCGATTTGGTTTTGGGATGCAGTGAGCGAGAAAATCTGGGCCTAAGTCCTTTTCAATGTCAAGTATATTGGCTTGCCCCCATGGTCTTTGAGTTCATGTTCCATCCTGTCGTGTTCGGCCTAATCGCGGTTTTTAGTGCTATATGCCTGGCTTCCAAATCATGCAAGAAGTGTGTGTGTGTGTTTGGGTGTATGTTAGTAAAATATAAACAACTTTTGACAGTTTTCATCACCTAGAAACAGTCAGCTGACGCTTGGGCACTACCTATTGTATTATTATTCCATGGCCCAGCACCCACGAATGATTGGCTATCTAAGCCAATATTAGCTGCTCAGTTTTTATTCCAAATGACTTGAATGAAAGCATGCAAATATTTTCTCATTTGCTTTGTTTTAAATTCTCTATAATTAATACACCTGAAAAGGTAAAGTAAAGTAAAAGCAACAAAATAAAAGCTTTTTACTGTTACTTTCTGAAAGGTTGCCACACAAACAGCATTTGTTTGCCTTATTTAAAAAATCACTTAACCCGAGCCAAAAAGGAGCAAAGAGCAATAATATTTTACTTGTTTGTGTAGTTGTTAGTTTTATTGTTTTGCAATCTACACTTTAAAGCAGTGATGCCCAAAAGTTCTATATGTAAGAGTAAACACCAATACATTTAAGGAAAAACTACTTTTATTTAATATTTTTTGTTGTAAACAGCAAAACATTTACAAAAACAAAGTTCACACCAGAGGTTCAATTCGTGTGGCTGATAGCCGGCTTTGAGCCGCCGCCGGTCTTGTTTTACTTTGTCTAGCCGCCGCCGTTATGGCGGCTGAAATCGGCTTATTTTCAGCCGCCGTATTTACATAATCGACAGCTTGAGCCGATTTTAAATGCTGAACTTTTTAGCAATTTTCTTTTGGAATTGCTTTCTTGCCCACACACAAAAACTTTTTTCGGCAATTCTTGAGCTTTATCTTTTATTTTATACAATTTACATTGTATATGCACATACACACATGAGAGAAAAACAAGGAACTGCTGAGAATTGCCGAGTACCGGCAATTCTTTTTCCCTACTTATTCTCCTCACCGAAAGCTTCTATAAAGTCAAGAATTGCCCAAGTAAAGTTGCTGTGTCTGATCTGGCACTTAGCTCTACAAGGTGGCTTATTCGTAGCAGCATAATGACTTTTTGTCACTGTCAAAATTTATGACTTCAAACTTTTGTTTAAGTATTTTATGCATTTTTTTATATTGTATGTAAGAGTTTGACAGTATAATCATACCACAAGCTGTTCTCTGTTACAATATTGTCACAATAGTGTCACCTTGGAAATTATTTGATTTTATGGTATTTTATTAGAAAAGATCCGATATTTTTCAGGTGACAGATTGCTATAAGCTTACTTTTTCTAAAATCTTAATTAATTTGAGCCACATATTGTTATTTAAAATCAGTTTTGTCTAAATAAATTGAGCCACGTAATGTTATTTATTTCTTTTCCAAAAGATTTGTTTCTTAATAAGTGAAAAAACCTTATAACTCAAAAACTATAGAAAAAAAAAACAAAAAAAAAAACATATTACATTTGTTATTTCCATACTCGTCTTAGAAAATATGTATGTTTACAAAATAGCTCCTAAAACTTTGAATGAGTTTATGGAACACTACAAAGGATAGTATCGTTAACAAATTTGCATTGTTGGCTCGAAATAATTATGTGTATATATGAACTATTTAGTAAATTTGTACCACAAAAGTTTTTATATAATGAACCTAAAATTTTTATGAATTTAGATGAAAAATAGTGAAGAAGGTATTTGTCTAAAAGCGTACTTTTTTAAAAAATATTTTGACATGTTATATCTTAATAAATTAAAATATGCAAAAAAAAGCACATATGTCGGCTACAGCCGGCTTTTAGCCGCCGCCGACCTTTTTTTGCCCAGCCGCCGCCGCCGACAGCTATGCAACGAATTGAACCTCTGGTTCACACTGATAATCGCCTGAGGATATTGATGCGTCAATTAACGATTTTTCTGAAAACCTCAAACTGGCCGTACAGCATGCTACCACTAGTCATATAAGACACAGAAATGAGAACAATAGAACTTATTCGGCTGAAATTGAACAACTTCTGTCAGAAAAAAGAAGAGTTAGAAGAGAGTGGCAAACTCGCAGGTCTCCCCAGCTTAAAACTAGGCTACGGGAATGCGTAACTCGACTAAGAAATCTGCTTGAAATCCAGAGAATATCTTCCCTTAAAACATATTTGGAAAGCTTGGATGGTACCCCGCAATCTGACTATTCTCTGTGGAAAGCGACAAAAGGTCTGAAAAGACCCGTAATAGGTAAGCCACCTTTGCGAACTTCAACTGGCGACTGGGCACGAAGCGATTCCGAAAAGGGGATGGTGTACGTTGATCATTTGAGAAATGTTTTTACGACAAATGATTCAGCGGATGCTGCAGTAGAATTTCCGCCGTATGCTGTTAGACAGCCTGTGTCTTTGAGACTTAACTTTCAAGATGTCGAAAACGTTATCAATAACATAAACCCCAGGAAAGCTCCAGGTATAGATCAAATTAGTGGTAAAATGCTTGAACAGTTACCTCGTGTAGCTAGAAGAGTTCTACTTTTTATTTTTAACGCTATTTTACGCCTTGAGTATTATCCTGCAGAGTGGAAGGTCTCTATGATTACTATGATACCCAAGCCAGGGAAGGATCCGACTAAAGTAGAGTCATATAGACCAATAAGTCTACTACCAACAATTTCAAAACTGTTCGAAAAATTGTTAATGGCGAAGTTGTCTCCAATACTTAATGATGTGGGATGTATCCCTGATCATCAATTTGGCTTTCGGGCTAAACATAACACCATAGAACAAACACATAGGCTAGTCAATGTCATAAGACAGACTTTTGAAGACAAAAAGTACTGTTCAGCTCTATTCATCGACATTTCCCAAGCGTTTGATAAAGTGTGGCACGACGGACTGATGCACAAAATAAAGTTGAACTTGCCGGCAAACACTCACAAGCTTCTGGAAAGCTACTTATACGAGCGGAAATTTGTTATCAAAGAAGGTGACTTTACAAGTCTCTCACAGTCAATCGGAGCAGGAGTTCCCCAAGGTAGCATCCTAGGACCCACTCTATATTTGATTTACGCATCTGACATGCCAACGAGATCCGAAATCCATACTTCAACTTTTGCAGATGACACAGCTTTTCTTAGCGTTCATGTAAACCATCAAGAAGCTTCACGAAATTTGCAGCAGTATATTTCAATATTAGAGAAATGGTTGAAACTTTGGAAAATAAAAGTTAATGAACAAAAATGTACCCACGTTACATTCACACTGCGTAAGCAAACATGTTCGGCTCTCCAAATTAACAATACACCTATTCCGCAGCATAATGAAGTTAAATACCTTGGTATTTACCTCAACCGTAGGCTAACGTGGAAGCCTCACATTGATGCAAAAGTCACTCAGTTGAAATTAAAAGCAGCGCAACTAAATTGGCTTATGGGCAGAAATTCGACATTGAAGTTGGACTGCAAACTTTTGTTATATAACGCAATTTTAAAGCCTATATGGTGCTATGGAGTTCAATTATGGGGAACCGCCTCAACATCTAACATTGAAAAAATTCAAAGACGACAAAACCAAATTCTTCGTACGATTACTGCAGCTCCATGGTACGTAAGAAACTCACGAATTCACAACGATCTGTGTGTTCCGCTGGTAACTGACGAGTTCTCTAAGTATGCCACAAGGTATATCAGTAAACTGGAACTTCACCCAAATCCTCTTGCACGCAACATACTTAATTTTGGCGGCCACTCTCGGTTGAGAAGAAGGGATACCCTGGCCACCATCAGAACGTTAAATAGGTGATTCTACCGATATTATTCGCGCGAAATGAAACTATTTTGTCTAGCAGTGGCTGGACTTAAATAACTTTTGTATTTAGTATTAAGATTTGAATACTTATTGTTAGTTCATATTTTAAAGATTCAATAAATAAATGAATGACAAAAAAAAAAAAAAAAAAAAAAAAAAAAAAAAAAAAAAAACTGATAATCGCTGTCGTCAATGTTTACCAACAAAGCATGCGAAAGTGTTATTGCTTTGCTTTTGTGTGTGTGCGGTGAAGAACGAAAAAAATATAAAAGACGAACATAGATGCCAGATAAATCTGGTTTAAAATCGTCAAATTCGACGAAAAAAATCGTCAAAATCGTCAATATGATTATTCCAAATCGTCAAAAAATCGTCAGCTTGTAAAATTAACAGCCAGTTTACCAATCTCGACAGCGTGCTTGCGTTCGCAATCTAAGCGAAAGAAAATTGATTTGGGTTCGTCTAACTTTTTTCTATGCGAACGATCTGTCAAAAATCAATCAAAATACATAAGAAAATGCGAACGAATAGTAGTGAGATAGACAAACCCAAATTGATTCGAATGTGAGTGGCTTTCTTTCGCATTCATTTTCTTTCGAAATTGGTAAACTGGCTGTAATTATTTGTGAATAAAAGATTTATTTCAACGGCGTAAAGTATAGAAAACAAGTCATGGTTGCCTTTAAGAACGAACTACACCATTTAAAGCTATAACAACAAATTACTTCTACAAACATGAAGTTAATTTCATATATAGGGTGTTTTTTTAAGCTAGATAGAACTTTAAATTGTAAAAAGTAACACAAAAAATTAAATTTTGATGAAACATTTTTTTTATTTGTTTCAGTATACTCTGACAAATCATCATGAATAGACTCACGCTTGAACAACGCTACGAAATTATCCAAATTTACTTTGAAAATCAGACCCGTTGTTTTATCGCAAAATTGTGTTCAGCGATGAGGCGCATTTTTGGCTTAACGGGTTTGTTAATAAGCAAAATTACCGCATATGGAGTGAGACCAATCCACAAGAGACCCTACAGACTCCATTACATCCAGAAAAATGCACTGTTTGGTGCGGTTTTCATGCTGGTGGCATCATCGGACCTTATTTCTTCAAAAATGAGGCCGGAGCTCGCGTTACGGTCAATGGAGATCATTACCGCACCATGATCAACGATTTTTTGTTTGAAAATATGGATGACATTGATCCGGAGGAGATGTGGTTTCAACAGGATGGCGCTACGTGCCATACGGCGAACGCAACCATCGACTTACTGAAATCAAAATTTGGCGATAAGTTGATTTCGAGAAATGGACCTGTCAATTGGCCTCCAAGGTCGTGCGATTTGACACCTCTCGATTATTTCCTGTGGGGCTACGTGAAGTCACTGGTTTATGCTGATAAACCAGCAACAATTGACGCCTTGGAGGCCAGCATTGTTCGTGTTGTTCGTGACATACGGCCAGCAGTGCTCGAAAAAGTGGCCCAAAATTGGACGTCCAGAATGCGCTTCGTCAAGAACAGCCGCGGTGCCCATATGCCCGAAATCATTTTCAAATGTTAATGTCACGTATTGATCTTTCGAATAAAAAAAAATTTTGATTACAATTTAATTTTTTGTGTTATTTTTTACAATTTCAAGTTCTATCGGGCTTAAAAAAACACCCTATACTTATGAAATTAACTTCCATTCGTTAATTTTTGTGACATAAACTTTTTATAACAAGACTTTATTTAATAAAAGTAATTATTGTTACATAAACACTTCTGTTAAATCGGGTATATCGACTCGTAAGTAACAATCGCAGTTGCAAAGTTTTAGATGTACTTTAGTATGCAACATTTTTACCGAAAATGGTCTCTTCAACTAATTTCTCACTTTGGTTTTGTTAAGTTCCACGTCCTTGCATGCAAACTCACATGGAGAATACGATTTGAGAATACGATAAGACTAATATTTTTGCTATAAACTTAGTCATAGAAGGAAACTTTATTCCAAAATCTAGCATTTTCATATTTATAGCGTAAAATACATTTTCCAAGTTTATTAGACTTAATTACTTTAACTCGTATTAAATTTCTCGTCTTTCGATATCTACGATGAAAATAGAAAACTCTTTCATTATGTTAGAGAAAAGACACTTCCTTCTTTTATAATATTGTAAGGATTTATAGAAGTTAAAGTTTTGAATTCATCTTCAAATTTACTCTCTTTAAAATATGAGCACACGCTTTTACATACAAATTTGTAAAATGTTTGGCTTATAAGCTTTTTAAGCGCTATTCACATATGATATTTTTTAAATTCATATTTAAAATATACAATATATGTATGCTTTAAAATAACTACCACATATTTTATTTATTTATTACAAATTAACTTAAAATTTAAATTTATAAGCTAATTGTTAGGAAAAAGAGCTATAGCGACTCAGGCCTTAAGCTCGATTTGGGTATTGCTACTTTGTTAAGGTTGTTTAAATAAAGTTATAAATATTAGATTCCCTAAGATATTGAAGCTGGATATTTTCTACCGTTGGATTTGAATTAAGAGAAAATGGATTTTTGTTACATATAATATTGCAGTATTACAAACATACATATATTTACGTGCCATACATATTACTTTCATTTCTAACATAAATTAACTTTAAAAAATTAAGTATCTATGCAGTTGCTTGAAAGATACATACATAAATCGTCAAAAACAGACCTTAAAACGTCAAAGTATTATTTTCAGCACCCAAAATCGTCAAAATGACGATAAATCGTCAAATATGGCAACTATGAAGACGAAGTTGTTTGTGTATTTTTCATTGCTAATGCTGAGCGCAGTTTTTGTGTATTAAAGAGCACAGTCCTATAGCTAAGCGGATTTACAAAAACAATTGAGTATCAAGCGCATAGGGCTGGGCACACTTGCTTTAAAGCGATGGTTTTTAACGCTTTAGTTCTGTTAATTAATTTCATTCTTTTTTCTCGTATTCAATCTGCTCTAGTTTCCTTTGCTTATTGTTTGTTTTCACTTTTCCTACTACCGTACACATTTTTCACTCTCTCATTCGGTCGTTTTACTAGTACTTACACTTTCAATGATTTCAACAGTTGTCTGTCTGTCTGTATGTCTTCATGAAAATTGTTAATGCCATGTTCAAAATTAATTTTACTATCTTAATGATAAATAAGGTCGTTGACGTCTGTTAGAAGCATCTAAATATAGTTTCAGCACAACCAGCGAAGATATCAGAAAAAAAGTTTCAAGAAACTTCTTAATTTACAACAAAATTTTAAACAAGAATGGAATAATTTTTATAAATAAAAAATTCTTAATTGTATTTATTTATATTCTTCTTTCTATACATAAATAGTAAAGCAGTACAATCAAAGATATTGTGATAAAAAGATCACCAGCGGGAAACTTCTAAAAGTATTTGTCATAAAGGCCTTCTTGAAGGCCTTCTACGATATTATTATAGATCCGATACGCAATTCTTGCCTGCCTTCTGACTCCCCCCGGGGAACAGGTTTTGCCTCGGCGTACTCCTCACCAGGGCACTCTGTTTTTTTTTTCGGAGAAAAGAGTGGCAGGGGGGCAACATTAAGAAGTAAAATATAAAAAAATTTTTATTGCTTAAATGCGTTCCCATTTTTCTACTTTGAGTCACTTTTTAAATTTTAAAAGTTTTTTTTATGCTTAAATAACTGCTCTTATAATTTAAGTACGTGCTTACATTCTTTTTAACCTTCTCAGCAACCCTTGCAGTAGCAACGTTGAAATATTTGAAATATTTAACAAAAGGAAATGCTGACTGACCGCAACAGCAATATATGCAACAAAAAAGTAACAATAATAATTTAAAGGGTGTTTAATTTTTTCTGAATCTTAGATTGCCTTCCTACCGTTTACATGTGAATAAAGATTAAATGTTAATGTGGACAAATGAACAAATGAACAAATTCACAACATATTTTCATGCACACACATCGTGTGAAATAATGTAGCACTAATTCATTTGTTTTCATTTTTTAGGTCGTGCCGGCGGTCTCTTATATGCTGGAGCTCAAGCAACGCCAGATGTTGGTGCTGGTGCTGTTTTGGGAGGTGATACATCACAAGGTGGTTATAGTGGTTCCGAAGCATATGCAAATGGTAAAGTAAGCAGCCATACACGAACTCTTACGGCTGGCGGCACACAAAAGGCACACGAAACTGCCTACTATCCCCAATATCCATTGCAACCAGCAACTGATGAAGTAAATGCCATACAAAAGATACGACCACCCAAAAAATATAATTCATTAGAACCGGTAAGAAACAGAAAATGAAATCAAAATTATTTTACAATACCAGTATTAATCCTGCAAAATACGATTGCATACACAAGTGTTTTAAAAAGGATGTTTAAAACATCTGATGAAATTAAAAACAGGGAGCAAAAATAATTGTTATTTTCAAACGTGTATATATCATATAACTTTTTAATAAAATATGTAATACTTTTTACTAGGAAATTCTGTTTTAAATAACTGTTTTTTAACAATATTTGTTACTTTAATTCTATTACCATTCCAATTTATTAATCCTTTTTTCCCCACATTTTTATCGGAATCAAAATGTGGCAACGCCTTACGTTAACTCTTACAGCACATTTACACGATTACACAAGTTTTTATATCAAAGTTTTTACACATATTGCGACTCAAAATTCATTTAACTTGAGAGTTGTCATCGTCATCGTAATTATTTCTTAAGTGCGGTCAGGCTTGTTGTTATTGTTTGGCCTTCGAGAGTTTTGCGTCTCACTCTCATTGGTTAGCTGTCTACCTCAACTAACTGTATTAGTTTACAGTTTTTGTGAGGTATTTCGTTGTTAACCACGCGGCAACTTCTTATGGAAAGGCATAGGTCGGTACAGTTGGTCACAGCGCCGCCAAAAATTACTGTTAATACTATCGTAGACATAAGGTCTACGTTACTTCGCCCATGCTGTGCGTTCTATACTTTGCAAATTTATTTGCAACTGTATAGCTATGAATACTAATACAATATTTTCCAAATATCATCAATAAGAGCTAAACTTATGTCGGCGAAATATTTGTACAAAGAAAAATCAAAAATTCTTCAGCTGTTTTCTCGAACGAACATTGAAACACTCAAATTAAACAGAAATTAATAGCAAATTGACTTCAATTTTTAAAAGTGTGATTATTACGTTTATACGTATATTACTACGTTTATACGTGCAGCTTATTTGCGAATAAAAATATTGTAAATAGGAAAAATTGCCGCATAAACAGTAAATTAAATTTTTATGTGCGAATAACCAACTCACGAAAACAATTACTGATTAAAAGCTTATTTGCAAGACATAAAAAGTTGCCACTTTACTTTACAATGTCAAAGATTTCGTCGATATGGTAAAAATTACATGCAGAAACAAATATTCAAAAATTTTCATTTTTATTATTACAAACATTACATTTTTATTATTACAAAAAACATTTAATTTTTCTTTTATTAATTTAGTAATCAAAATTCTGTTTACACTAACAGTGCTACCAATTATTTACATTTTGAACATATGTCATATCAAAAAAAAAAACATCAAACTTTTACATGGACAAATTGGCGTATAAACGGTTTAGTTATTTGCAAATAGTTTTTATTTGCGAACAGGCTGCCTATAAACGTAATATATATAGTATATATTAGTAAAAAAGTGTAATACTTGAAAGGCAACACTTCGTGTAATCGTGTAATCTCCAAGTTAAAGGTAAAGTACGTTTACGCGGCAGTACAAGTGCTGAGAAGTTCTTTCCGTTCTTATAAAAAAAGTAACAAAAGTATGTTGTATATATTTATCTTGTTTATACTTTTCGTATTATTGTACACAGGAGTACAACTTTGCTTCCACCGTTTTTTTTCGGGAAATTCGACTCTTTATTGTAAACAACTGGATATACATTTATGATTCAAAATATTGTTCATCGCTGGTCACTGCTTACTCCCATCGTTCGAGCAGTGTACGAATTCCGCGGTTGAAGAATTGATCATCTTTGGTAGTGATCCATGAATCTATCAAATTGTTTACCTCTTCATAATACCGGAAGTGCTGGTCAGCCGGAGCGTGTGCCATTGATCAAACCAAGTGATAGCACGCCGAGCTAGTGCCACCAAACACCGAGCATGACCTTGAAACTGTGAATAATCGGTTTGACTATCGACGCGGAAGCATGGCCGATATATATAAAAAACTGTTGGCACATTTATGATACAAAGTATTGTCCATTGCTAGCCACTACTTTCTCCCATCTTTCGGGCTGGGTACGAATCTTGTGTTGAAAAAACTGGTTAGCTTTTGAAACGATACATGAATCGATTTAATTTTTTACACCTCCATCAGGCCAAAGTCCCATAGTTCCCTGAAAACATCATGACTACTTCAATTTTCATACTAAATCGAATGGCCGTTAATAGTTCAGATTGGCTCCGATTCGGTTAGCGAAGCGGTTTTGAGTTTTTTGGGAATTCGCAAAGTCAATTTCAGGAAACGTCAAAGTGCCCCCACTTCCTCAGAAGCAATACGGTAATTTCAATTTTTGCACTAAAGCGAATGACCATTTATAGTGCAGATGCATATTCCTCGTCAAAAACACGCACAGAATGTGAAAAACCGGCTGGCGAAGTGACTCCGAACTTTTTTGGGAATTCTCCAAAATCCCCCACTTCCCCGGAAGCAATACGGCAACTCCAATTTTCGCACTAAAGCAGCAACTCTGTATATACAGTTTTCTATACCTGCATATGTAATAATCACTCATATGGCATGAATTTCGGTGTTGCAAACATACAAACAATATACGAGTACAAGTGAAACTAATATGTATAAGCGTATTGAAAAACAATTGAACTGAGTAAAATGTTTCTTGAGTTATGGCACACCCTATATACTGAAAGTACTGCCAATGTTATTTTAAAATATAACTCTGGTGTGATGAAATACAGCGTTTCCTAAAATGATTTAAGAAGTGAAGATTTTCCAACTGGTTGTCAAATTTTGTAGTAAGTTCCTCGATAGAGGAATTGATAGAGTGCTCGACGAACAAACACGAGGTCGCTGGTCCGATTGCTGCCAAAAACTCTGTGTATTTTTGCAGACAATCAAAGGGTTTCGTAGTTTATTATTATTTCATCTATTTTCCATAATAATAATGTAATTATACGCCTACTGAATACATTATGATTTTGCACGATAAAATTTTCTGCATTCCACACTAATTTGAAACAAAACTAAGCACTTGTATAACCATACAGACGTACCTTCTTCAGCCCTTTGTCAAAAGTAATATCAATAACATAATTATTTAATAATGTCTGCCGAAAAAAGTAAAAATAGCTGAAATTACATTAGTTAAGGAAAATGCAAATTTCACAGCCAACTTCACTGTCTAGCGCACCGCGCAAATCGAATATTCAATTGCATGGCATTGATGTGGCGCTAACTAGTACATGGCAATATTTGACAGTCAGGCAAGACGTTTGGCATTCCAATTTATTATATTCTGGACGAATTGCTCGCCTATTGTCTCGTTTATACGTAAAAGCTGTTTGCGAATAAAAACTATTTGCAAATAGCTAACCCACAGTTTGTACAGCCGATGAAGGTTCAAAGGGAAATGGTAAAACACATATATATGGTAACACTGCACGACCATATAATTATAAAAATATAAGTTAACTTTTTAAAATTTATTATTCTAATTACTTTTTTCGTACAACATAGCGAACTTTCTTGCACAATTCTGTTTTTATTATTATTGCCATTTGTAATTATGCCTGATGTTAACCTAGCGTCTCCACATAGCAATATTTATTGCGGCAATTGTCAAATTTGATTGCGTCCATAAAATTTGCGATGTGTAGACCGCAAATTGCTATAGGTAGCAATCTATTGCGCAATGATTGCTCTACTGATTGCTTGAGCAATTATTGCCAAGCAATGAGCTGTCAGTTGTTTTAATTTGGTATACAAATATAACAAACACAGTGCTGTGCATACAACAACCACAGTGTTGTTTATACAACTTCTCACGTTGAATTTTGTTAGTCTAAGGTCAGACACAGCGATTTTAACTGCCGAACTTTTTAGCAATTTTCTTTTGGAATTGCTTTCTTGTCCACACACGGCAATTCCTGAGCAATTCTCTACCTTTTGTTTCATGCAATTTACATTGTATATGCACATACACATACATACATGAGAGAAAAGTAAGGAATTGCTGAGAATTGCCGAGTACCGGCAATTCTTTTTCCCTTCTTACTCCCCTCACCGACGAGCAAGTCAAGAATTGCCCAACTAAAGTTGCTGTATGTGACCAGGCACTTAGTCTTTGTGATGAAGCAGTAATACGTTTACGCCACCTATAGCAATTAGCAATCGCTATACTGTTATTCTGCCGACGTTTTTGCTTGAGCTTAGCAATAAAAATTGCTATATGGAGACGCTAGGTAAAAACAAAATAGAAACTTTTAAACAAGGTGGCAACATATCAAACTCCCTTTGCAAATAAGAGCGTTATTCAAGATAAACTTGCGTGAGTTAGTAACTCATAATAAAAAAAATTATATTTTACGTTCTTATTTGCAAATAAGTCGTACGTATAAACGAGACATGTATTGTATACTCAACACAATAATTTGTATTCCAATAAAAATGAAATCAAATGAAGCTAATAATAATTATTTTCTCTGTCTTAAAAAAATTTTGAAATAACAGATATTTTTGCTCCAAAAAATTATGTTCTATTTGCAGAACACAGACGAGCAAAACATCTAGAAAAATTTCCATACAAATTGTCTAGAAGAGCCGCTCGTTTGTGTTTTGTAAACAGCAAATAAAAGTTCAAAACCCATACATATATAGGTATTCGTATATATGTGTTATTGCGTAATTTTTGAAATAAATCGTAGTTGCAATGGTCTCTTCTTCTCTTATATTCTATTACCTTTATCAAAATTTTAAGTCTGATATTGTGCAAGAAACGAATAACGCCACGGCTCAAAACAAAAAAATTCAACAAACTGAACCTGTTGCAGCAATAGTTATTACCAAAACCATAAACAAAACTTCATTTGTCACACCACAAAATAATGCAGAATTCAAAATTATTGCACCAGCATCAAAGATACTCGTATCACAGCAACAGAAATTAAATATCGATTCAAACGATTACAATCATGTTAAGCATTCAGTTAACGACAATTCTGCCACAACGCCATCAGCGTCATTTACTTTATCTGCAACACCTTCAATCGTTTCGTTAAGTCATTCGGTAAATAAGGGCAACTCCAATGGAAATATTGCCAAAGGTGTTTATGATATACATCCAACTGCCATAATTATAACAAAGGAAAGAACTAAATTACGAACTCATAATCTCAAGCATCGTCGCAGTCATCAACAAAAGCGCATTAAGGCAAACCGACAACGACAAACTTCGAAAACTATTGTAAAAGTTGTGGAACAGGAACTGCAGCAACAACAACCACAGCAACAATCTACTGCTGATTTGCCGCATCAGCAGCAAAATACTCCACAAATTCTCCTCCAACAGGTAGCAAACTACTAATATCCAGGAATATTCAAGGACCGAAAGGATGCAAGGAAGAAATGAAATTAATATTTATTATAATTAGCTGGTGTTAATGGTTTCAAGCTTTTACACACATGCTACATATCTACATACATATGTATGTATGTGCACACATACTTTCTAACGAACACTTACTTTAATGCTTACAGAAACACACTACACTACGCCTTTTTTAGCTGGTATTGTGCGAATACAAATTGCCTCTATTAAAAAATAAGTTTTTTTCGGTTGGAGAGGGAAAAATGCCTAGCACATATGAGCTACCGTGGTCACAGTTATGGTATGTGTCACTATAAATCTGTCTCTTTTTATTGCGCTGTGTCGCCAATTCGGTACCGCTTTCGTATTGTTTTAGGTTGGGGCTTCCCTTTGTTCCTACCGGATTGCACGTGGCATACCATTTTCTTTGTTACAAGTACGAAAACTTATTGGTGGTCGTGCGGCAGACTGACTCAGCGGTTTGTTCTCAACCCATTTGATCACTCGTACGAACAAGAAAAAAAAACAAGAACATACGTTCCTGCAAAACCTGACATTTACACCAAAAACACTTACTTAGCGGCGGCCGGAGTAGCTGGAATTCTCCGCCCGCCCTTATCCCTACCTGGCCATTAGCATCCGCTTCATAAATTATTGCAATTATACTTGTATAATAGTGTGGCCTACAACGTCATTTTGAAGCGATTGTTTTAAGTCGGCCAGACTTTTGAAACAATTTCCTGTGAATGAATCGTACGATCTTGTAGGATAGAGAATCAGGGCTTTTAGTAAAGTTTTAATTAATAAATTAATCCGCTTTTTGATTTTTAACAACGCACGTGGTGTTGAAAACATTAAAACAAATGACTTATTTGAAATGACATTTCAGCTGATTGAGTCATTGGTCCATTCGTATTCAAGAACGATGATAATCAGAATATTACTGTCAATGATGAACGGTATAGGGGCATGTTTATAATTCGTAGCTCATTTAGCTGGCATTGACCTCATTGGCATGTGGATCCAACAGGACTTATGCACATGTTATACAGCATGCGTTAGAATTGATTTACTCTAAGAAAGAATAATTTTACGTAATGGTCGAATTAATTGGTCATTAAGATCATGTGATGGGACTATTTTGTTGGTCTACGTCGCAATTGAATACATGGTCGCAAGTCCTACCAAAAGTTTTCAAAAATTTCATAATATTCTTAAATGCAATAAAATGTTCTGTCCAATAAAGGGCGTTTCATTGATATTAAGAATATGTTATTATATATAATGATTTAAGCGGCCCATACACGTTTCAATTCAATTGCGAATTGAGTCTTTCAATTGAATTGATTATTGCCCACACACTTCATAAACTGAATTAAAAGATTTTCATTCGGCTATTAAATTGAATGAAAATATAGACAATTTTAAAAATATATAACAAAAACACTACAAATATAAATTTTGACACCTGGGCCCAGATTCCGCAACTATGAATTTCTTTTACCAGTGAACACTCAAAATAAAATTCACTGACAGACACAGTGTTCACTTTTTGTTAAAAAGCGATTCCGTAAAAACAATGAATTTTATTGCGTTGAATGTGTTTCTTCAGGCTGAATGATGTGTTGATTTGTCAAATTAACTGTGTCACACAAGTTGTTAAATAGATAATTTTAATATACATACATAATGCTTTTGTTTATTTTTTTCAAAGTTCAAAATATTTTACAAAAAACTAAAATTCACCGACGATTTTTGAGTGAAAAAATTATTATTAAGTGTACACTATAAATGTCAAAATTATTCATTCTCACCATTGCGGGCTCAAAAATCAAAAATGAACACTGAAATTGGTGAACATTTCAAAATTCATCGTTGCGGAATTTGGCCCCTGATCAAGAGACTCGAACACACACAACACAATCGAATGGAAAGACTTGCCAATCAACTTGAAAAAATCAAAACATTTTAATTTTTCAACAACCAACTCGACAACTGTCAAACTAATCAGCTGACAAAACCATACACGCTTTTATTTGGACAACAAACAGTTGCCAACTGAGTTGAAACGTGTATGGGGTGCATAAAGCAATCCATACATGAGTTTGTCAATTGATTAGTTTGGTTGAAGAAAAATCAAAAGATTTTGATTATTTCAATTTGGCTAGTTAGGCCCGGTTTTTGACTGCGTATTTAAATACAAAATTAGTTAATTTTCATTTAAAATTAAGTTGTATTTAAATGCTAGTTCAGTTTATCACTATTAAATTATTGTTCTTATTTAAATGCGATGAAAGTGTGGCAGCTCTACTTTAATTCCAAATATTACGGAAAGCGTTCCATAGAGCAGCTGTTTGTAAGGGGAAGAATAGAAAAATTCTTAAAGAAAAATATTAAATTTATTAACGGCATAGAAAAACTTAACAATTTCATTTTACGCTAAATTATTTTTAATAAATTATTATACTGTGCTGTTGTTTAATGCAAAATTAGCAACTAATTTTCGAATATCTTCTGCAAGCAATAGCTCGTATGTGTGTTTTGTTTACCTTTTTTGCACTAATACAAATGCAAGCACACAAAAACCATATGGACTATGAGAAAAACTTAAATAAAACTTAAATGAAGAAGTTTGGGCATTTAAGTTTAGTCCAAATTTGTAGTAAAAAACTGATTTTCGTATTTAAATGGAACTTAAAGCTAAATAACATTTAAATACGAACTCAAAAACTGGGCCTAAGTCTTTCAATTCGATTGTGCCGTGTGTGTTCAAGTCTCTTGATCAGCTGTCAAAATTTATATTTGTATTTTTTTTTTTTTTGCAAATGAGACGTTAAATATTTTTAAAATTGTCTTTAATTTGATTGAATTTGACAGTTGAATGAAAAGCTTTCAATTCCGTTTATGAAGGTGTGGCCAAGTATGAATTGAATTGGAAGACTGAATTGACAATTGAATTGAAACGTGTATGGGCCGCTTAACGCAAAACCATCAATTCTATTATGATCAGCATAGTAATTATTAACCTCTTAGAGCAATAAGAAGGTATACTTAAACTATATTTATTCACTGTACATAAGTATATATTAGAAAACACATAAATATGATATATGCGGTTTATGTAATTAATTACAAAAAAAATTATTTCTGGCAGTTTTATATAAAAAAGCAAGCAAATGCATGTTATTTGAGATATAAGTACATATGTATATAAATGTACATACATACATATATAATATAGTATAAGAAATTAATAAACTGACAGAAAAAAATGCAATACGTATTTGTTTTAAAACACAATAACTTTCTTTAACTTTTCGCTTGCAGCATCAACGTCAAACCAGACGTCAATTGATTGCGCCACCACCACCACCTCCCCATGAACTAACAGCACGTCCTTGCGATTCCCACATCCAAGCATGCAAGAATGTCAATAGAGAAGTGCGTTCCGATGTTGTACAAAACGCTTTACAGGTACATACTACAAATACTATCAAATAAAAAATATTTTCTTGCTATAAAAACTTAAATATTCCACAGATTCCTATTGGTATTTTGCAATCGCTACAGCAGAGTCTTGGAAATTTGGGAGGCCATTAATGGTGTACAGAATTTCAACAGACGGTTATGGAATATTCAATTGTAATATTATTCAGCATTTTATTTTGTATATAAAAATAAGTTTTTTAAACACATGTAATTATGTATGTACATAAAAAAACGATTAATAAATAAATATGTAGTTCTACAATCAAAATAAAAGCTCTCCCATTCGTGGTTCCCGGTCCAATCTTGATTAAACCAACATGATTCGCCATGCAAAACGAACTTGGTTCATGTTAAATCTTGTTGCGAACCGTGCAAAAACTACTATCATCTCCAAATTTGATAATAAATTATCGCTAGTTTATCTGAACTACCTCTCAAAAAAATGTAAACAAACAGCCAGTTTACCAATTTCGAAAGAATATGAATGCGAAAGAAAGCCAGTCACTCACATTCGAATCAATTTGGGTTTGTCTATCTCACTACTATTCGTTTGCATATTCTTATGTATTTTCATTGAGTTTTAACACATCGTTCGCATAGAAAAGAGTTAGACGAACCCAAATCAATTTTCTTTCGCTTAGATTGCGAACGCAAGTAGGCTGTCGAGATTGGTAAACTGGTTGAAAGAAAAAACTGGGGCTAAATCACCGCATACGATATCGAGCAAAATTATCGAAATTTTTCATTTTGGTATCATGGCATACGATATCGAATAAATTGTATTGCAATAATATAAAAAAGTTAAAGGATTCATTATTTGTATTCCTACTTTTAGGAAACGTATGGTCTTCAATCTATTACATTTTGTTTAAATTACGATCCAATATGCATCGTTTGCCATAATTTAGATGTATCGTAATGTTATTCGATACGATAGTTAATTCGATATCGTATGCGGTGATTAGACCCCAGATAATTAATGAGTGTGAAATCAAAAGAAACACATGGAACATATAAAAATTGGATACTTACATAAAGGTTTAAATAAAAATTGAAAAAAGAATTAGTGAGACGTTTGCACAAAATATGTAAAAATCAGTGTGAAGCATAAAACAACCGTCTGAACACCTAGTTACGCAATAGTGGTTTAGAGAACGAATCAAGTGTTTCATATTACCGTCTGAATATGGTATTACAGTTAAAACATAACTACATTTAATTCTAAATTTCGTCAATTTCGTTTCCAAAATCATACAACTTTTTAACAAATACTAATGTTAACATTGTTTCGTAGAACATTGTTTTAAAGCGTCTTTCTGAATGGGGTAAACTTGTTTTAATTAATTCTTTTTCGGAACTTGTTTTTCACACCATATCTCAGCAAATTTTCTGGGTACTGAAAAGCGCTAAATCTAACGCGATTGGCAGCCGTGATCACTAGCTTATTTTAATTAGCTTTAAAAAAAATTAACTCGGAAAAACAAATAATTAATAGATGTGATCCACAAAAATTCGGCCAAGTTCGGACTAATTAGAATAAATAACAAATTACTTTCAAAACTTGTGAATTTTACCCAAAACTGCTGGACTGAAAAAACCCATAATTGTACATCTGTATATACTAATGTTGCTTACTTATTAAAATAAAATATTGTTTAGTGATTTAAATCGTTTAAAAATCATATAATCATAAAAACAGAACATTTGCTGTAAAACTAAAAATAAAATAAATTTTTCGATAGCTATTTATTCTGCATATTTATAAAATGGAAAGCCAAATAACCATTGCATATTCTCCTTACTTCACAACGTTATTTGGGTAACCTTCCACTTATATTTTAATTCATAAAAAAAAAATATATATTTCCCATTTGCAAATTTTCTGCTTTCAGTTTCGTGTGGATGTAAACAAAAAACAGCTGTTTATACAATTCTAGTCCGAACCAAGGTGAATTCATTTTACCAGGTGAAACTGGGATTACAACAAGCAAGGCGAATTCATTATTAGGTGGATGCATGATACAAAAAACAAGGTAGCCGCTTCGCTACAACAATACAACAATAAGAAAAACAACAGGTATTTTGTTTGTGTAAAAAGGCGAATTCACATTTAAGCTGTCAAAAGTAGTTGATAAAGAACATGTACAAAAATTTAAATGGCGCCGAAAAACGTAAACAAAACTTGACTGCGAAGGTGCCGCTATATTAACCGAATTCGCCTGAATTCGCCGATGCATCCACCTAATAATGAATTCGCCTTGGGTGGATGCATTGGCGAATTCGGTTAATATGGTGACACTTCCTCTGTCAAGTTTTGTTTACATTTTTCCGAAGCGGCTGGCTACCCTTTTTTTGTATCATAACAACAAGTACAACAATGCAAAAGCAACATGGTATTTTATTGTTGCTTCAGCGATTTATGCGTCAAAATATTATATAGACAGTATGTGCAGTGACTCAAAACGAAAGTGGGACACTGTGGTAAAATGTGTTTAACTGAAAAAATTTAATTAAAATCTTTTAATTATATAAATTATATTTTTCAAAAACTTTATTTAAGACCATTTTAAACTAGAATGAAAATTTTACATACATATTTATTTTAGCGTCTGGAATAAATTCAGAAAGGTTTAAAATTGCAATTTTTAATCGCAAAATAAAAGTGGGACAGACGACAACTTTCTAAAATTTCTTTGTTTTCAGTAAGTCAATAATTTATGCAATGTTGTTTTATTACATAACGGTTTACAAAAAGCTGTAGTTGGCTTCAGTTTATTTAATTTTCGTCACTAAAGTGTTGAGCAAAACCTTTCATTCTCTTTCAGAAAGATTAATTGAATTAATTCATTATTTTCTTTCATCATACTGCTTGCCAAACATTTCAGAATGAATGAAAATGTTTCAATTATGTATGTCAGGTGGCAGCATAATGAATTGTTATAAATTGCTAGTAAAAATTTTACTTGTAAAAACTTGCAAGAATTTTTTGTCTCAATTTTTTACGCTCCTTTGACGTTTTCTCATTGCAAATTTTTTGGGTTAATGTACGCTTTCTAGTAACAATTGTTACAAATTTGTAAAAATCATTAGTAAATGAACAAAACATATTTCATCAAAAAAAGTGTTAACAAATATTTCACAATGTATTTGCAAATAAATGTTATTCACTCACATTTTTCACTACCACATTCACATTTTTCGCACTCGGAGGTCTACTCGTAGCTAGATTTGGTTGCCAGTGATTTTTTGGCACTTCCATGCAATCAAATGTCAAACAAACAATGTTGCCGTGTAAATAATTTTATGTAAATCAAATCAAAATTTAAACTTAAGTTTCAGCTAGTATGTTTGTTAAATTACTAAAATTAATGTTAAAATTGGAAATGTTTAAACTATAAAGAGTTAATATCAATAAAATAATGATAATAAAACTAATGCCAACTATTGCCTAAGATATTCTCATGTGAAAAACATGGCAGCTCCAATTTATAAAGCGAAGATATATTTAAAACAGAAACAAAATATGGAAAGGAAACAAAATGTCAATATTTGCAAAAAATTCGCCCACGGGCTGACGACAAATTTAAAATAAACTCTCACTCGCTTGTGTAAACAAAACAGAAGATTCGAGTTTTTCGAAGAGTATTTCGTTGATAATACATATTCAGTACTCGCATGTCTAAATACAGTGTAATAAGACCGACAGATTATCAGGCTGGCAGCATTCTGAGTTCTTTTCTTAAAGTTCTGGCATCCCATTTTTCATAAGCGCGAATTTTTTGACGTTTCCAGATTAACAATATGAATTTTTTTGTTTACATTGTAATTTTGAATAAATTGTAAAATAAATTAACAATGGACGACATAACAAAATTGAAAAAGAAAATAACAAATGCATTTAAAATTAGTGGGTTTCTTATTAGATCTGAAAATAGTGTATTTTTGGCTGAACAATTGCTGCCTTTCGAAGATGACGAGCGTGATAAATGGTTAACCGTGATTACGGAAAATCTTCAAAGTCAAAGATTAAAATCAACTCATGTTGAAAGGACAGCTTTAGAAAAAGCAATTAATGAAATAAATCGTGTGGGTCTTGATGAGGGTGAGACGGTGTTTTCTGTTATAGATGCTTTTGACGTTCCACGTTATGTTTATAACAAAATGAGCAAAAAATTTGATCTAGATAAGGATCCAAGACGTATTTTGACAAAATCGTCCTTAAAGTCGGCACAACTGAAACAACGATATGAAATGTTGTTGCAAAAAACCTTGAGACACGAGCTGTTTGCTCCAGCTGTTATAGAAAATGGAATATCCGCGGAATCAAGAGCTAAGAAATTTAAATTGCTATATTGTGAAAATCTTTTGTCAAATTCAACAGTTGATGAGGCGGTTGTACTGGGTTTACTAACGCAACTCAAAGAGGGAAAATTCTACGTGGAAGACCCCACAGGAAGTGTGGAGTTGGATTTAAGTGCAGCAAGATTTCACGCAGGCTTCTTTTGCGAAGGATGCTTCGTATTAGCAGAAGGTGTTTACAGTGGAGGAATTTTAAAAGGCAAGGAAAAAACACACAATCGTTTTCAGTTTCTGTTAATATGTTATTACTTTGATTTTAGTTGATGGATTGGGATTCCCACCCGCTGAACCGGCAACCAGTAGCCGGGCTTTTTTTGGCACTCATAATAGTTGGGGCGGAGAATCAACAAAATTATTAAAATATTCAAACAGATTACAGGATCTGGAAAGATCGAATACGGAAGCAACCATTGTATTTCTCTCAGACGTTAGATTAGACATACCTTTGGTAATGGAAAAATTGCGAATGCTATTTGTAGGCTACGATTCTTGCCCTCCAGTGGCCATAATTCTTATGGGTCCTTTTGCTGCCAGTGAAAGACAACACCATGCTTTAAAACATCATCTTAATGCTTTGGGAGCCTTAGCTAATGGATGTGAGCAGCTTAAAAAGCAAACAGAACTTATATTGATTCCTTCATGCGATGATCCTACCGCACCAAATATTTTTCCTCGTTCTCCTATTCCTAATAACTTAGCGTCAGGTTTATTAAAATTATGGCCAAGAACTCGGTTAGCTACCAACCCCTGCCGTCTACAATACTGTACACAGCAAATTGTCGTATGTCGTCTTGATTTGATGGCAAAGTTTTGTCGCAATACCCTACATTTTCCCCCAGATACGTCAAGAATAGAACAACATTTTGCTCGCACTTTAATATGCCAGGGTCATTTGACACCAATTCACCCAATAGCTATGCCTGTTCATTGGGATTACGATGCAGCTTTATGGCTCTATCCTCTACCAGATCTAATAGTCATTGGTGACTCATGTCAAAGTTTTTCCACCTCACAACATGGCTGTACAGTTTTGAATACTGGATCATTTGTAAAGTCAAAATTTGCCTTCAAAGTTTATATACCATCCACAAAGCTTATAGAGGACTCGGAAATTCCAGATCAAATGGAGGAGTAAATAAATACATTATCTCTTCTACCCATAGTAAATATAAAAAAAAGATACAAATTATATAATGGTTCTATGTTTTTTAATAACACATAATTTTGTATGAAAAGGTTTTTAAAAGTATTAGAGTTAGCTAAAGGCGAAAACTTCAAACATTTGTGTGTCCTCTTAACATGTATGTAACAAGGGTCTTCTAAATATTTATTTATTCAAAGTAACTTAAAAGCCACTCTGGCCAATTTAAAATATATTACAAGGTGTATATTTAATTTGCGTAGTGCACGTTATTTAATATAAATACTACGAGTAAATAAGGGGTTTATTTTTAATATAAAATATTCAGTAATGTTCCAAGAAACGCGCTTTCTGAAGAACGCTTAATTGATTTTTAGCTGTTCTAAGTAACGTGCGTTTTACTGGCGATTCGGAGTTTTTTCCGAAAAATACAACAAATGAAACAATTTTTTAATTGGGATTTTTAATTGAAAATGTGTAAAATTCTTTCAACCTTTTATTGATATAAAAAGAAAACATTGAGTTTTACACTAAGTTTACACGTGCAAGTAACTTGTTACAAGTAGCGTGTACATATTAACAACCAATACATCGAAAAAAATAATAAAAACACTTGCAATTTGCACGATTGTTTACACACGCAAGTGCAAGTTCATTTTCAAAATGTCGTCGAAGACAAACGTTGTACGCCTTTGTACTACATGCGCTTTTGATGTCTGTGCTGCCAAAGTTTTAGCCTAGCAATATTACAGGGGAATTATATTAAGTACATAAATTTTTCACAATATAAATAATAAATTTGTAATCCAAAGAAAAAATAAGTTATAGATGTTTATTTATTTTTGTGTTTTTATATTATGTTTTCGGCATATAACTAAAAATATTAAAATTTTAAAAATTTTTCATTGAAAAATACCTATTAAAGTGAAAATGAAATATCTATGGGCAACACTGTTTGTTTCTGCTTGCATGCAAGTGAAAAAATCACTGCCAACCAAAATCAGTTGCAAGTGAGGCTACTACTTGCAGGTGTGTGAATGTATTAGTAAAAATATGGGTATGTATTGGGTTTTTTGCACTTGCACTTGCGTGTGTAAACATTGAGTTAATTATGAATAATTTGATTGCCTTTTACAAGTTTAGTTTTAGCAAATTCAATCAGTTCACTTCAATATGCACATGAGAGTTGAAGTCGCTAACTTTAAACGATATGCGTTTTCCAGAACACCTATTTGGCGTTTTAAAATCGAAAACGACTTGCGTTTTTCAGAACATGCTGACATAAAACTATCGAACTTAATTTCGTATCATGCCAAAACGAGTGATTTGTAGTACGCTAATAATCGTTTATTCGGTTTAAAGTTTTTATCACTTATAAACAGCTTGTTTCTTAGTTTCCCTGCTGCTATATGTCGACATTTCATAGAACCTACCCTAATAATCAGTAGACTTTGGAAATTTTTGCAAGATATTCTCAAACATTCAACTTTATATCCCAACAACCTAAGAAAATTATTGAGAATTTAAAAAGAAAAATATTTTAATAATACCTGTCAAGACACAAAAAACAAGCTTTTCTTTTACACAGTTCTCTACTTTTCTTTACCCTTTGATTGGCGAATAAAACTCAATTGTTTTTATCACTTTTAAACCAATTCGTTTTTCAGAACAGGGTCGAATATAAAAGTTTAAAATTTTTAAATCAAACTAGTATGTCTAAAACAAAAGTACATCTTACAGAAACACAAATTTAAGTCACTACACACGACAACTAACTTGTAAATTAAACGACAAAGTATTTTTACGATTTTCGGACAAATTAATAAACAGTGTGGCAATATTGGATTTGATACCATAAAATGAAAGTGTAAATAAATAAGAGGTTATTTCTCAACAATAATTTTCCAGATTAATTGTGTCATCATTGATAAAAATGCTTAAAATTGCAAAGACGTCTCCTCGTGTAATACAAATTTCATTATGTATGTAATAATATAACAAAAACATATGCCCGTCTCCAAAAAGGTTTTGTTTTTCCTAGCTGTCCGAAATATCTCGTGTACTCCAAAATTATATATAGATCAAAAATGGCGCGAGGAAAGAGGTTTACCAGCTAATCCCAATGAATTTGGTCCACTTACAACTTTACCTGATTATACATTTTTGGATGGGCGTCCGACACCTATGGGAGTAAGTATTTTCAAAACGATGTGTATTACGTGTTTGCATGTATGTATGTAGATATGTTTGAACATAAAATTTAAATATGTACTAAATTGTGCTTTTAAGTCAAACCAGAAGAAACGACTACTAAAGCAACAGGAAATTGCCGCAAAAATTGTAACAATGAATAAGGAGTTGGAAGATGCTAAAAAGCGCTATATACAGTTGCAAGAGCAGAAAGAAATAGAGAAACAGAAGATTATGCAAGCTAAATTTAAGCCTAAAGGAAAATTTTTGCTGGAAATAAAAAAGTAAATACTTGATTTGTTGGACACAAAAGACAAACAAATAAGTTGTGACATAAATATAAGTACATTTTAAATAATATTAATAATTGTATTAAACGAAGAGATTTATTTCCTTTTTTGTTTGACCAAACAAAATACATATGTTTTTTTTTTATATTTTATAGCAAACCGGTCATGTATACCGTTGCCACTGTAGGAAAAATTCCGAAAGTTCCCTTTTAAGCGTTTTCACGTAGCAATTTATTGCATCTATAACACCGCGTCTGCAACTGATGTTAACTCTGATATGAAATAACGTCAGCAGAATAATGAAAAAAATGTTTATAGGTATATCATATTCGTTCATATCTAGCATGGCACCATATAGTTTTGCAAATATAAAATTATTAAACAGCCGTGCACTGAACAAGGTTGGGTAATTTTAATAATGTTGTGTGTTTATATACTTGTTAGCCATTTATTAGCCATATTTTGTATTTCTTTACCAAAAAACATTATTCTTTGAAGAATGCACTATTTTTGATTTCCACGGCAGGCGTAAAGCAAATTTTTATTTATATCATATTTTTTGCAATCTCCAGCCATGCATTCCTCTTCATATAATTTCTTTCGTAATATGAGCTTTTCATGTCCCATAAGCATGTAAATTGGCGATACAAATATATAATTTTAAAGACATTCCAGAAAAAAAACCAAAAAAGAAATATATGTATATAGTCATTCATTCAGAAAATAAAGAGATTTTATGAAATACTTACAAATTTATACACTCCACAAAAATTGTGCACTATTCAAAACTCCGCCCAGACAATAACAAAGTTTTCTTATAAAAATTTATACACTCCAACAAAGAAAAAATGTTTTCTTAAATATTTGAATGATTCGATGACTATTTCAACTTTTTTCGAAATTCTTTAAAAATTGAATATGCCATCGTTTTGTTTACTTTTTTCGACAGTTCATATCATGATATGGTTTTCTAAATATATATTATCAAAACAATATTGTGATATCTGATATATTGCAATAATACTAATTTTGAATGCTACACGTGATATAATTATTCCTGCAATCAAGTTTGATAATTTCAGGTAGAAAAACCTTTCACTTCCCCTTCGTATCAGATCACAACTTTCATGGGCATTGCTAATGTATGTCTGAAGTTTTTTCGAGTACATCCTCCATGTATCTGTATAGAATTATCTATCTCATTAACATTATTGTACGTTTTGTTTATAATGTTCGCCGACGCGAACATATCTCGCCTTTCTTTGAACGATTTCTTGGTTGTAGTTTCCAATGATTCGTAATTTGGTCCTGTTTCACAATATTATGAAGACTTTCAGGCAGTTTACCAATTTCGAATGAAAATGAATGCGAAAGAAAGCTAGTCACTCACATTCGAATCAATTTGGGTTTGTCTATCTCATTACTATTCGTTCGCATATTCTTATGTATTTTCATTGAGTTTTGACAGATCGTTCGCATAAAAAAAGTTAGACGAACCCAAATCAATTTTCTTTCGCTTAGATTGCGAACGCAAGCATGCTGTCGAGATTGGTAAACTGGCTGCGCTCTTCTAGGAATCCTCAGCTACTTAAATTTTTTTGATAAGTCTTTTGTGGTTAGGATAGCTAGATGGTGGAATATATTACCTTTTTCCCTGCGCATATTCTCTCATTCGTTTGAAAATTTTAATGCTTTCATCTATGCTTTGAAATACTTTGTTTTCGCCTACATATTCTCTCTTTTGTTATCCCACTGATTTGGACGTATTCATTCCGCGCTAAATGCTTTCTTTCTTAGTTTTTAAGCTGGGGAGTTGGTATTCTTGATTTAGCTTTTTAATTTTGATTAATTATATAAAATATTTCTAATTATTTTATATTTTTGTTTTAAACATTTTTGTATACTCAGGCTATGCTGCTGTGATGTAATATAATTACTTTGTATTGCATATTTTTGTAAATAAATGAAATGAAAAATATTTACAAAAATTTTGCGGAACTCTAGTCCGTTTAAAAATGCAAAATTTTTCCTGAAGTTTTAATAATAAAAAGTATGTTCTTTGCCTCTGTCATATATTAATAATTGAAGCTGAAAGTAACCAGTAATGTGTCACCAAACCAGTCCGTCAATCATATGTTACCTAACAAAACTCCTCATTTTAAAAATGCATGGCTAATCTTTTGTTGCGCTATATATTAGGTAAATTATTTCAATCGTTGAATTTTTTCATTTCCTTACAATTCAAATTACAAAGTACGGCATCTCTATTTTTTATAGTTCTTTTCTCGTTCATCAAACGGTAAGATTTCCTCTTACAGCTGATTGTGTCATAACCTTTTTAAACCAACCACAATTGTTTTACATCCAAGAGAAGTTTTTTTGTTATCAACAAAAAAAAAGGATGAATTTACCCCAATTGTTACGAATGGGCAGTGTCGCCTTTAATAAACAACCTGTACGCAGTTATGCTTTTAAGTCAGACTTAAAAATAAAGTGGGTGAGACCAGAAAAAATTCTGTGTATCGACCCTGTTAAAAGTGGTGATTGCAGCAAGTTGCCACCGGTTGATGGTAAAGTGCTAATGAGAGGATTTGAGAAATCAAAAGAAATAGAAACGTAAGTTTTTGCGGTTAAATGGTAAAACATTGCGCTAAGTCCAGTCTAAGTACACTGTTCCAAATTGAAAGAAAAAAAAAATTGTATAAATATGTATGTTAAGTGAGAAAGTTGGCGGAAATAGTTTACGAGTTATAGACCTCTGAAGTTTCGATATTCCTATACATAAAATTGCGATTTTCATTTATATTTTTAAAATTATTTATGCAAATTTTAATTGATACCAATTTTGCTTAAATAACCTCACAAATAAAAATTGCAATTTCATGAAGACTTCAGAGGACCATAACTCGGAAACTATGCATTTCCGCTAACTTTCTCACTTAACATTTTCTTCTTATTGTTTCCATCCCCACTATTTAATTTTATTCACTTCTTCACTTGTAATATATTTTTTCCCAATTTGGAGGAGTGTACTTAAACGGGACTTGTTCCAAACATTTTTGTTAATAATCAACGCTAATACAGTGCAGATTCGACGGTTCGTTCAATATTTGAACTGAGAAATAATGCAAATTATCACACGTCTTCGTACTGCTGCGACAAACTGATAAAAGAAGTTCAGAGACATTCGTTGGATTATGGTTCAATGGAAGCAAAATGTAAGTATTTTTATGTTAAATTATTGTAATATAAATTTATAATTCTTACAGTGGCCCGTATGACTGCTGTCATTAGACGTTATCAGGAGTACATGGTAAAGTTTCCTCGAGACAAGAAGCGTAAGGTTTTGCTTAAGGAAATGATAGATAAACGCAAAAAGTTTCTCAAGTACCTCAGGCGTTGGGACTATAGACGTTTTGAATGGATTTTAGAGAAACTCGATTTGGTGTACAAACCTCCACCTGCCAAATTTCATTGGATTACTCGCAAAGAATCTTTGCAAAAATTGACCGATTTACATTGTGAAAAATTAAAACAAGAGAGATTAAACGAATATCGTAAAATTTTGGAAGAACAACAAATACCATTTTTAGAAGATGCGATAAGAAAAATGGAATTTATACGACAAGAACAAATAGATTTGGAAATTCCTATTACTGTTACTGAAGAAGAAATACAAAATAACAAAAAACAGTTGGAAGAACTAAAACTTTTTAGGAAAGAAACCAAGGAAGCAATCATAAGCGATGTATAATGTGTCGTAAAAATCTTAAAATATATTTGTTAAAACAAAAAAAGCTTACGTGCTATGTTATTTGTTCTTTAGTTTCCCAATATGATATAGCTCTGCGCATGTGGAAACTAGTATGTAATATCGAATTTTATTCGTTCATAATAAAAATTTCATAAATCTAAGTCTTATGTATGGGTATTTGTTTTAAATATTAATATCAGAAAATTCTGCAATTAGGTATAGACCAATTTATTATATTAGGAACAAGCTTCTACGAAAAATGTTTTTATAGGGCAAAGCTTTTGTGCGATTGTGTAAAATACACCGAATAATATGCAAATTTCACGCCATATTCTGACAAGTAAAGCGAAGACAGAGTTTGCCCAAAGACCAAGTAATTTATATCATCTTCGCACGTATTCCTAAGAGGAAAACCTATGAATCCATGTGTATAACATCGATTAATTAGTTCAGCTAAAGTAGAGTTGTCATTCAAAAATATCCTTGGGTAGGAAAGTTATTGACGTATGTGCATAGTTAAAAGAACTAGTTAAGACGGCAAATACTGTCCAAACTATACAATTTCAATATAAAAAAGCACTGTCAGAGCATGTTTACCAAGTTCAGCAATGAGTGGCGTAGTGGCCATGAAAAAGCTAGTTGAGCTCAATCTGTCTTTTTAATGTAAAATTATTGATCATCGCAATATGTTACAATAAGAAAACTTTCTTAATTTAATCAAAAATATCAATTGGCATTTGTATATACATATGTACAACAATAAATAAAAATTGCTATTCTTATTTCTTATATAAATACGTTCCATATTACGAATGAGAATAGTGATTAAAAACAATACCTCATCGCGAATAATCGTAAAGTCAAAATTAAATCAGTTTCCAAACATTATGGCTTTCATTACATGTTAAGAGGTTTGCTACTTTATTTTTTCTTTAAATTAACTCTCAGAATTTCAAAATGAACAAGTGCGATAAATAAAATTAAATTTATATTTTGACTACATTCTTTCAGATGTCACTCATACATTAACGCCTGCGTTTAGGTGTAGCTGAACGGGATCGTGTTGCTCTCTTTTGACGTGAATTTGGTGAGCGTGAGTGTTTTCTGGTTAAACTAGAGTTACGGCTTCGATTCCGCTTGGAGGATGGTGATCGACTATGATACGAACTGCGCGACTTGGAACGAGACTTTGAGGAATAACGATTACGACACTCAGAAATTGCATAATTTGTTTTATCTTTAGAAAGTTTTTTTGTGTTCCTTTCCCGAGAGGATGATCTTTGTAGCTTTGATCGAGACTTAGGTCTACTACGACTGCGGGAGCGCGAATGTGAACGTTTTTTACTCCGAGGTTGAGGATCGCGAGATACTGATTTCCGAGATAATTTTTCAGAAGAGGAAGAAGTTGACGACGAAGAAGTTGAGGAAGATGATGAAGAAGATGAGGTAGTACTAGTAGAGGAACTACGTGAATGTGAGGACGAATTAGATTGCCGACGTTTAAAATCTATTCGATTTCTCGATCTTGATCGTCTATTTACAGCTTTCATCATATCAACTGGAGGTTTTGTATTTTCGCCTTTTGAATCGAGGGACTTTTTACTATTTTTATCTTTTGGCGATGGAACAATTTCCTCGTCATCGCTAAAGAGGTTGTATTTAGCCAAATCCCCGTCATCACCATCTTCCTCATCATCATCATCCTCTTCTTCTTCCAAAGTTCTTTCCTGCTTTGAATCATTTTTTGCTCTTCGACTTTCAGTTTTAAAAGAATTTTTACTTCGTTTTTTCAGACGACCAAACTCATCATATTCGCTATCGGATTCTTCACGTTCTTTATACTCTACTACTCCTCGATCATTGTAACCTCCGCCAAATCCTAAATATATTAATAAACATAACCAAGCAGCTTTACTTATACAACAGCGTTTATTACTCACCCGTTCTTTCTTCAACATCACAGAACTTCGGAGCATTGCACATATTACATGTCATGCGCCGAGCCCAATTCACGTTAGCACATTTATTACATTGCCAATCTTCAGCACTGAAAAGACCACGGGATTTTTCTGCCGCAGCTTTGCCTATTTCCGTTCCCAATTTCTTTTTATTCGAACCACCGCTTCCAACGCTGCTGCTGCGTTCCAAACTTCGATCGCGTTTGCATTTTTTACACTGTTGACGACGAGCGAAATTCGAATGGTGACAGCTATATTTGTAAAAAGATTATGCAAAAAAAACAATGGCCATGCCCGACAATACCCCACAATCACATTTGAGGGTTAAATGTTTAAGCGCAAGGCATTTACCGGAAAGAAACGGGATTAAGCAAAAAATACATATTAGTGAATTTTCTTAATTTTTTAAGAAAATATGATTTGGTTGTGGATTGCTAAGCGCCCAAAGCACACGATGCTTTACACTCACGTTACATCGCCACAAATCCAATCACCACTATTAACACCACCACTGCCATCACGACTGCTACTTCCACATACATCCGACAAATTAGAAGACATTTCTGTGTATCTCTAATACAACAAAAACCTCCACAGATTTATAAATTCTCTTTTTTTATAAATTTTTACATTGGAAAATTCGTCTGCACAAATTTTTTTATTAAACTTTTTGCAAACAAGAATGCGTAAGCTCCCCTGCTAGTTTGTGGTTATTATAAAAAAACAAGTAATGCCTTCATTTACCAACGTTGAACGTGCAATAGTGTTGTCAATTGATTTGAAACTCTAAACAGTGTATACAATGCGGCAACGAAATCAAAAAGAAAATAAATAGTGAAACGTGTAAAACTGCGCTAATTGTGTATATAAAATATAGGTTTTTACTTTCAAATTAACGATTTTTGTACTCAAATTCAATTTTTACAAGTCAAACACAATGTTTTGCAACACAAATTCAATTTCTTGCACTTCAAATTAAATTCTTTTCATTTCATATTAAATTTTTTGTATTTCAAATTAAACTATTTTTATTTCAAATTAAATTTTTTGTGTTTCAATTTAAATTTGTTTAACTTCGAATTCAAGTTTTTATTTATTTAGCTAAAAATTTACAAAATGAAATAAAAATAAACTTGTTGTTCAAGTCATTACTCGTAATTTTTCCTTAATATAATTTTCTAAACCAAATTTGGACGGTTCCTATTGCAACCGTTCTCCAGATGCAGCTAATGACAAACTCATGGTCATATCAAGATAATAATTGTTACAATCTGAAGGTGCTACCGTTTCGACTGACTGTTTAATTATTGTTATCAACTCCAAATTACTATCCGCATCAGCTAATAAATTTCGGGCAGGTAGTTTTGTTTTAGAAAAAAACTTTTTTATTGGATTAAGCTCACCTATGTAGCTATGAAAGAAGGAAAAAAATTTATAATGTGCCCGGATTCTGCAACCTTATCTTTTGTACCTTAGCATTATCAAGGACTAGCCAAGCACATTCGGTGCTGGTTTCAGCTAATTTACTGAATAGCTAACTCTTCCAGGAAAAGTATGAAAATGTTGGATTTTACAGATGAATTAGCAATGATCGTCTTGTCTTTCAAAAAAAGAAATTTATTACAATAGAAATATCGGGAGAACATATTTTTTCAATTTATTTTCAAATTTAAAATAAAGTTTATTTCATAAATTTTTCTCAAAATTTTTTACTTATAATGTAACGTCTATTGAGTTTTTTTTTTTAATAAAGTTGTAAGTTTTTAGCCAAATAAACAAAAAATTTAATTCGAAGTTAAACAAATTTAATTTGAAACACAAAAAATTTAATTTTAAATAAAAATATTTTAATTTGAAATAGAAAAAATTTAATATGAAATGTAAAGAATTTAATTTGAAGTGCAAGAAATTGAATTTGTGTTGCAAAACATTGTGTTTGACTTGTAAAAAATTGAATTTGAGTACAAAAATCGTTAATTTGAAAGTAAAAACCTATATATAAGATTCAAATAAAACAAGAACTATCATCGTCTGAACACCAAATTTAGCAAACGTGATTTCGAGAGCGAACCTACTGTTTCAAATTTTCTAGGCATATTTCCACACTCGAAAATTAAAAATCCCAGCAACATTAATATTGCGCGTTTTGGGTTGAAAATGTAATCAAGAATTGAATGTATAAAAGTTTATTTGCAGAAGTACATAATGAGTTTGGCTCGCGTTTTAAGAAAATTTTTTAAATTGCATGTATTTAGCAAAAACTGTATGAAAAATCTTCTAGTTTTTATTCTAGTACAAAGAAAACAAATTTTATTTAATATATACGTTATTTTATTATATGTATAAACATACCCTGTATTTATTTTTTAAATAAATGGTGATATATGTAGTGTATTAATTAAAATGAGAAAAATGAATAGGATTATTTGTACCATGGTACAATAATATACAGGTAGTGTTGAAATGGTGGCCGACATTTTTTTCTGTGATGACAGCTATCAAAAGTTGTTTATATTGTTCGCACATATACACATATTTTTGATTATTGTTTACAAATTGAAAAAGTTTTTGAAAAAAAGGTTCCAATTGTTCTTTTCAAACACAAAAATAGCTTCAAACACAACGTCAGCTTTTTCTTGATCTTTATTTATATATTTAATTTATTATACGACTTTTAAATGCAAAAACTTATTGAAAAGTTATTTGTAAAATAAAAACACGACGAAAAATATACGTTTGTTTTTTTTTTTATTTTCTTCTGTTTTCTTTTTTATATTGTTGGATTGTTATAGTTCCGCTTTTACTTGTTATATTATAGTACCATGATTTGTACTAGAAAAATTTTTATTATTCGATTACCGTTTTTCGTTGCATTCGTTTGATTGAAAGTGCATCACTAACATATTTCGTATTTTTATTATTATTTCAAAATTAATATTTTCAATTTGTATACAATGCAATATGTAAATTTCCTTATTTAATAAGCATAAAACATTGCTTGCATTATAATTTTTACAAAATTGCGCTTTTTAAATGAAATAAAAATTAAGAGTACTCATTACAACTTTAAACTAATGGTAATATAACAATTGTTTTTGCACACAATGTTAAGAAACAATTGCTTACCAAGCTTTGGTAAGTTAATTGGCATACGGCCGTTAAGGTTTAGTTTAGTGTTAATTCATCAGTTCACTTTGGTATGGAGACTGGCGATTGCGATTTACAGAACACCTTTCTTGCGAGTTCAAGTCATAATCGCAAAAGTCATGTGAGATGCGAGTGTCAGAACATGTCCGACCGTCTGAACATGGTATCTTCGTGTTTTTTTTTTTTTATTTAAGCTTTTCGTGCTTTATTTTATTTAAGCAGGTTGGCATCATCGTTTAAATAATCGATAACGGTAGTGGACGATATATGCGTTATCGCCGCCTGTTTCTTTCATTTTGTATCTTCACTTTTCTTGTTTTTTCTTCATTTTGATTTTGCATTCTTCTAACATTCGGGCAAAATATATTTTTTCCACGAAAAAAATTTCATCGCAAAATTTTAACATTTCAAGATTAAGATAAAAAAAATTATATATAGAACTTTTAAATGTTGAGTGTTTAAGTTTTTAAATTTGTATACATATATTTGAATAAGTAAATTGTAATAAAACAAACACCTTTTATTAATCAGGTGCCTCAAAAAGTAATGAAATAAAAAAAATTTCACCATAGAAAATATCGTTAAGACGCATTTCTATTGTCTACCTTTTCGCTGGTTGTATTCACTGTTCTTTTAACTGATTTCTTTCTTAAGTTTTTGGAAAAAAAAGAGGAAAACATTTGTTCAGAAAAATTTGTCAAATTGTCGTAGGGCAATCAACGGAAGGCGCAATTAGCAAAAAGTGATTGACACGAAGATTTAGAAATACAACAAAACTATATTCAGCATAATATGATCAGCAACAATAACACTAACTCCAGAAATGGTGGTAAAACAAAAGGAGCTGCGTCTACCCCCTCCAATATTTCAAATATTTCTTCTAACGCAGCTGTCACACATGTTAATCAGGTTAATGCAATTGATACAAATGTGTGTATGGGTAACAAAGTCAGCGACAGCGTTGGCGCAATACCAGCAAGTACTGCTAGCGATAATGTTACTAGCCTCAGTGATATACGTAGCTACTTGCAGCCGATAAACAATGCAATGTCCTTACCACCTGGAGTTTGCCCTTACGATCATATAATTGAAATGATACGAGGCCTGGACCTTCAAGACGATGGCATAACTATGAATCATAAGATCAAATCAATTGAAACAGACTTTTGTAATATTGTACGTGATGAAAATATGTTGTGGTAAGTACAATAATGAATTCTTATCTTTTATTATCAAACTTATGTACGCATGTACTGTATAATATTGATTGACACCAGTTGTTGTCACAATAAACACAAATGTTAATGTGAAACGTCAATTGAGGTTATAATATCAACTTGGTTGTTTTCCCTCCTACTAATCGAATTTGATTATTGAAATACATATGTATATATGCACATTCGTAATAAGATTTCAGGGTAATGAACTAAAATAATATACTGCTTAGTTGTGAGGTTGCATATTTTTAATACGTCTTAGATGCTTTGTAGCAAGTTGGTGAGTAAAGCATTATTGTGATGAAGTAGTAACCAGAATAATTTTATATTACGTATGTGTGTATGTGTTGATATGCTTGTAAGCTCAAGTCGTTGCCTTTGAACACTATAAAATTTAACTACCGTGTGGTCACCGTTTTGCTGCTCATTCTTCTGCTGCTGTCTTATTAATTGCTGTTAAAAATAGTTTTTGTTTTCTTTTATGTTGTTGGTGGTTTCTTTTGTTTTCCATTTTAACTGTGTATGTATGTACATAATATTCAGTTCGCAATATGCTATTGTTATTTAGGGCCTTTTTTTATAGGTACATACGTAAAAACCTGCACATACCAATATTTCGATGTGTAGGTCTTCAAACCGATGTGAATCAAATGAATAATATTTGATCGGTATTTTTCACTGCTGCTTTATACTTCACTTGTCCTTTCAGACTGGAATTACTGCTTTATTTAAAAGACAGCTGAGTGCATCTTTGTTGCTCACAATTTAGTAAGATGTTACTGTTGGAATTTTACATAATTATACACCGAAAACGAGTGCATATCTTTCAGAAACCTATTGAACCTTTTACAATATATTATAGCATTACGTTACGTTTTGTAAAGTGTTTTATTGTGGTATAATTATTTTAACTTTTCGTAGTCTCCCAAATTTAATTTTATTTATCGCACTTGATCAATAAGAGGGTATTAGTACAAAATTTTTTAAATTTCACTTTTTCAAAAATTTAACAATATCTATTGTAAAAATTTCAATGTTCCGACTACTCTTTCACCTCGAAAACCACTTTTGAGTCAATTTTCATGATAATTTGGTAACTGCCTTTATTTCATGTGTGTTAAAATAAATATGCTTAGTTAAATATGTTTGACGTAATTAATGAAATGACATAACGATCTTTTAACTGTGAAGATAAATATGTTTGACGTAACTTCCCAACATGTTTGTTTATGTGTTTTAAATAACTTTTATTTAAAAAAATACGCAATACCTTATAACGAAAAAAAAGTAGTGCGAATACAGCATAAACAAATATTTGAAAACATCTAAACTTACGGCCGGGGCACATAGAATCCGTCGTACTTTGTCCATTTCCTTTTTCAAATGACATCAACGTAGGTATACGAAGTATAAAGTTGGCACAATCAGCACTTTTTTAACGAATATAAATTCAACTGCATTTTACTTTAATTTGGTAAAAATCTTTTGATTCATTTTTCAGACACAGGTCATAAAATCTAATGCAATTTGTTTTTAATTTATTTTTGAACGAAAAAGTAAATCAAAATATACAGAAGCTGTTACCAAATAGTTGTCAAGTTCTCAACGTACGTTAAACGGTTCAATCTTTACAGAATATTTAATTTCAGGCCATCATTCAATCAGCCTGCATTAATTAAAAAATTCGTTCAATATGAATATCATATGCTAGGAACTCGTATATTAATTAATAAAAGCGTATTCAATTATTTTTGTACCAAAACAATAAATTAACAACAAATCCAATAAAAACATGTTGATACGAAGTCTCCTTTTTATTTTATTTTTCTTCTTTTAGCGAGTCAATGGAATATATAAATGATAAAGCTTTAGAAGATGCAGAAACAGCTTTGAAATTTGCATTACTTTTTGCTTCACACAACTTTGATGTTCTTGCTATGAAGGAGACCAAAGTTAGAACGGCCATGTTAACTTTGCTTCAAAAAAACTTTGTCAACGCCGAGCTCTTCAGATTGCATGATCGGGAAAGACTTTATAATTCTATAACACTTTTGGGTGAATATTATCATCGGGTGCGTTTGGCTGATAATTCGCCTATAAATATTTTAGGCGAATCTCTCTTGGGTTTACTTACTCGAGAAATTAAAGAAGAACAGAATGTAAATGATGTTAAGTTGGCAAAATTGATATTGTCACAAATTACACTTAATGGAGATTTAATGCGTAACCTGCATAAAGTTGAAATATCACAATTATTGTATCACATACGAAAGAACTTAATAGAGCAACCAAATTTGAAGCCGACGGTTAAAGCCATTATGTTAATGACTTTGGATTTATTTTATAGTAATTTTGCAAGTTTAGGGTCACAACTAGAAGTAATGTATACAAAATATTTTATTATGGAAGATGACGATGAAGGCAACAACAACCAGGACTCTAAACAATCAAATCAGCAGCAACGATCTTCTTCAGATTCTTGTCCGCAGCAACAGCAACAAAACCAATCAAATAGTCCTCAACAACAGAAATATACCTGCTCATCAAATCAATTGCAGCAGCTTAACAACCTTGATGCACATTCACCTCAATCGTCCTCCAATAATGCAAGTTATGAAAACGGAGATTCTGGTCATGTAAACGACAACAATGATGAAGATACAGGCAGTTATAAAAAATGGAGTGAGCAAGTTTGCGAGGATTCATTTGAAGAATACAATGGCACTGAAAGTGAACTAAACATATCCACCAGTAGTAAAGATCAAACAAACAAAGGCTTTGCTGACGATCGTGATAAGAAGCATTCTTCTAATAGAAATTATGATAATGATAGCGATAGACAAAGTCGTAACTCCAGACGCTCATTTCAGCCCAGACAATCGCCAAGACCTCTCAAGATGAATAGGTAAGTTTAAAAATATGCCAGACATCTTCAATTAAACACACTTGCATTAAAAAAGTATTTATTAAAGCGTTGTAATTTGAACGGAAATATATGTGTCATGATTATGATCAAAACTAATTTGATATAGTTTAATTTTGGGATAATGGTGTTGGCTTTAGTTGTATGTTATTTATTTTTATTTAGCTATTATTTTAAGTTAATAAAAAAGTCAACAGAAAAACGCTGTTTGAGTATAAAAGCAGCAAATAAGAGAAGTATGCTTATACATAAGTGTGTTATTGTTTGTGTTTTTAGATAAATCCCATACAGTTTATAAAAGATTGCAAACGTAAAACCGAAAGTTTATGAGAAGAGCGAAGTTTCTGTTCACAGATAATAGGTGTGTTCATTTACTTTACTATTAAAAATTAGAAACGACGGCGTAACAAGAAAATTTTCAAAATTACTCTCAAAATTTGTGAAAAAGTAAATGAACACTTTACTAGCTAAAATTTGCAAGTTAGAGTAGTATTGTAATGTAGAAGTATACATGAGTACTTAATAACTAACCTTATATTATTTGAACAAGTTATATATAGGGATATGTATATTATAAAAATATTGTGATTATGGTCATTTATATTCAGCATTGTCCTCACTGGCGTTTTTCGAATACGTCTTGTTGTAGAATAATGGAAAGTTTTACAATTTTATTTACGTGCTTATCATAGAACATAGACGATCAACTCGTCTAGAAAATTTTTATGAAAGTTACCCAAATTTTTCAGTGTCTGCCACCGTATAAAATTTTTTTAGAGGAGTGCTCGTCTGTGTACTATGAACAGCACATTAATCTAGTACTAGGCGTAGTCGAAATGCGCCAAAACACTATAAAGGTGATTAGCTACTTTTGAATAAAATATCCATTTTTATACCAGTAAAAAATTATAAATAGCTTGCTCTTTATGTTTCCCAGCTATCTATATGTCGACATTTCATAGGAACTACCCTAATCATCAGTAGACTTTGGAAATTTTTTAAAGATATTCTCAAACATTCAACTTTATATCGCAACAATCCAAATATTTGGATTGTTGGGATATAAAGTTGAATGTTTGAGAATATCTTTAAAAAATTTCCAAAGTCTACTGATGATTAGGGTAGTTCCTATGAAATGTCGACATATAGATAGCTGGGAAACATAAAGAGCAAGCTATTTATAATTTTTTACTGGTATAAATGTTAAAGGCTTAAATAGCGAATAAAAAACTTAATTGTTTATATCCATTTTTAATTAGTTTAAACGTTGGAACAGCCTGCTGCCTACACATTGCATTTTTATGTCAAATTAATTTCAAAAAGTAAAGTACCGAGTAGCTAGGTACATACAGTATTTACAATACTAGAAATCCAGCCGTTATTTCTATAGAAACTAAAGAAATAGAAAACAAACACATTTCAGAGGTTAAACCTAGAAAAATAATAATTAAAAATGGGAGGATCTAAATGTCAATTTAATTGCTCCCCTACAAGTTTTAAACTCATCCGAACAAGTAAATTTTGCCGGAATATCCTTTGCCACTGATGCTACCAGATGCTGTATTCCTTAGTTCATTTCCATTAGACGTCTTATTTGACTACTGCTGTTCCTAAGTTACACAAAAATAAATTTGTAATCTTTTTAATTCTTTTTATCGTTTTAAAAGCTTACATACACTTACAATTTCTTAAATTTTCCAAAATATTGTTATTTTTAACTTAGTTTACTTTTTATCGTTTCAAAAGTTTACATACTCGTACACTTAAGATTTCTTAAAGTTTCCAAAATATTTTTATTTTTAATTTAGTTTAAAAATATTGTTTTGTAAACACAAACGAAAAACAGTTGTTTGAATAATTATTGCAAGTAAAAATTTTACTAGTAAAAACTTGCAAGAATTTTTCTGGCTCAAAATTTTTTACGCTCTTTTGACGCTCTCTCGTTGCAAATTTTTTTGGGTTAATGATTTCTAGTAGCAATGTTACAAATTTGTAAAAATTTTTAGTAAATGAACACAACTAATTTGAAAGCACAAATCAAATATTATTAAAATGGCCATAATTTTGTGGGTTTTCATAATTCCTAGTAATATAATGTGATTTTAATAATAAGAAACATAAAAACAATTTCTATCGGCCATTAAATAATCTCTCCTGTGCATAGCATAGCCAGACATTGTCGAACTGTTCAGACCTAGTGTGCCATTCAGTCAACTTGTTTATATCAGGGGCCGCCATAAATGCATTATGTCCCAAAAAACTTTTCAGCAAATCGTATGGTAGACTAATATAATTAAGTTCATGTTACTGTTCACATGTTTATGTAAAACAAATATTGTGATCTTTCAGCTCGTGTTACAAGACCTGTCACTAAAATCGATTTTTGAATCTTTGAATTAAAATATGTATTTTCTGTAGCTATTGTGCAATTTAATAAACAGGATTTATTTATTTAGTTATTCTGTTTTCAACATTCATAGGTATTACCAACCACAAGCAAACTTAAACTTTATTCAGTTTATTCAATAAAAAATACCAATACAAAAAAGCCTTCATGGCTTTTTACAAGGGCGGTTTAATATTGAGGCTATCTAAACAGCAAAAAAAAACATTTTTGTCTCCTTTTAGCTCAATACACTTAGCAAGACGATATTCCAACTTTTTTATACCATCCGAATAATACGATTTTGGGAACCGCTCAAAATACGCGTTACCTTCGGTAATCACTTCTTTTTTTGAGATGAATCTTTTTCCTGTGAGTAATTTTTTCAAGTTTGTAAACCGGAAAAACTCACCAGGTGCTAAATCTGGCCTAAAGGTTGGATAATCAACCAATTCAAAGTGAATTTCACGTAGTTTTAACATCGTATATAATGCTGTGCGAACCGGTGCGTTGTGTTTGAAAAAAGAGCACTTTTTTCTTCTTTAAATGCGTTCGTTTTTTTCTTGGTTACATCAATTAATTGATCCAATAATGTACGATAATACTTTCCTGTGATTGAAGAAAATTTATGAGCAATATTCCGTGCGCATCCCAAAATACAGTGGCTATAACCTTGCCAGCCGAATTCACTTTCTTCGCCTTCTTCGGAGCACTTCCACCAGCTTGTTTCGATTGATTTTTGGTTTCAGTGTAATGGTAGACTCACGTTTCATAAACAATTATTAATCGACGTCAATAATCCACAGTATTACACTTTATCAAGTGGTCTGTCGAACTCGTTTTTGTTCGACACTGAGGAAACGCGGCACCCATCTTGCCGATAGCTTTTTCATATACAAATGTTCATGCAAAATGTTGAACACACGTTCATATAATATTATATTTAACATATCAACCATCTCACGTAACTTGACTCGGCGATTATTCATAACGATATTGAGGATTTTCTTAATATTTTCTTCAGTAATCACCTCTTTTGGCCAATCCTGTTGATGGCATTGTTGCAGTGCTTGTTCGGCCGCATTTAAATTCAGCAATCCAATATTTTACTCGCCGTAATATTTATCGAGCTTTTCCTTTGTCTCTTTCGCCATTTTTCCTTTCAAATAATAGCGTTTAATCACTGCACGAAATTCACTTTTTTCCATTCTTTAGGAAACACGAAAGTTGCTTGCTTCAAACGGCTACAACAATTAAACTATTCGATGAAATTGGGTGAAACAGCTGACGTTTGACTGAACGAAATTAAAAAAAAGTGTGTGTTTGTGCTGCCATCTAGCTTCAATATCAATCCGCCCTCGTACATCATTCACACTGTTTTCATGTGATTTGTGTGGAAAAGGTGAATAAAAGTTCGAACTTACACCGCTTTCACACACGAAAAGTTTACTTTGCAAAGTCTTGAGTTTGGTGGTGGCAAGGGAAAAGAGAGTGGCTCTCTTACACTCTTTATTTTCCCTTGCCACCACCAAACTCAAGACTTTGCAAAGTAAACTTTCTGTGTGTGAAAGCCGTGTTATATTGTTTCGGACTTATATATAACGATTTTCTAAATGCAAGTATCTAAATATTGAGCTTTATTATTTTAGACGAGTTTGACTTGTGAAAAAATTTCCGATGCACTGAAACTGTTAAATCATTTTTGTTAAAAGACCTCATTCGCCAAATTCGACAACTAACATTACTAGCATGCAGAATACCCACATTTACCACGAAATTATAGATAAAATCCTTTATTTTCTTTTGTATCATATCTCCTGTTGGGAAATCTAAACGCATATGTGTCACGTTACACTGCTATCAGGTCAAAAGAAGTGCATTAAAAAAATCTTAAAAATGTATTTTAATTTTTAAAAAGTTTTACCAGCAGAATTTCTCGTAACTGGTTTTGAGATTCGCATTTTACGAGAATTAAGTGTGTGTACAAACATATAAATGGTTTAATCTGTGCACTACTTCACAAAATATTCAGGTATACCTTTTTACCAAATTTCTGCAAAACTTTTATTTGTGATTTCTATTTTTGAACTTTTTTCCAAATGTTTTCAAGTCCACTGACGAGCAGGATGGCATCTACGAAATGTCAATAACAGATGAAAATCTTCCAAAAACAGTTAAATACTTTCTGATTTAATAAACTTTTATATCTTAAGAAATTTCATTTTAAAAAACTATCTCGAATACAACTGGTTCGGTTTTTTGTAAAAATTTGTTGATTTTCACTTTTGCACAAGATATTTTAAAAGCGTTTTTCCAGTTCGACGTGTTTGTGTAATTATGTTAGTAACAAATGTTAATGCATATTGAAAATTATTGATTTTGATAATTGGGTATCGTTTAAATTTTGAGTTTTTTGAACATAATAAAATGGTTAAGGTGGTTTCCTATTTTCATAGTTTTAAATCTATAATTAAAAAATTTAAATTTGTAATTTGTGACGAAACGTTTTGGTCAAATTAAGCAAGTAACTGTTGAATTTATGTATATCTTTCCGATACTGAACTTAATATTTGTGTTTTTTTATAATATTTAGCAATGAACAGATACAAAATTGCCGCGATTCTCAAAATAGTGTCAATGAGGAACGTGATGAATCGAAGCCTTTGCCGCGTTGGCGTGCTCCACGATTCAATGATCAGAACAAAGATACACGTTCTCGAAATGCGCAGAGACGTTTTAGTGGCAGTTTCGATGATGATCGCCAAAGTATACGAAGCGATGGAGGCAGTATACGTCTGTATAGCATTAATGATCGGCTGAAACATGCTCAAGAAAAAATCGAACGTTCAGGCAATTTGTCATCATACACGGGCATAGCGAACTCAAATTGGGATCGACAATCTCAAAGAGACGATCGCAGCGAACGTTCCTACATGAGTAACTATGAACGTGGCAATAATCATCGCTGGGGTGGTGGCTCCAGACATTCAAACAATCGCCAGACCTATGATAAGCCTCCACGTTTTCAAAAGAACAAATACAGTGGTGGCAATTACCAGCAAAACAAAAACTCAGATAGCTGGAGAAGTTCAAACAGCAATTTACAATATCTGGATGATAATTCATCGTTTAGTACAAATGGCCCCGAATCAAATAGTCGAAGCTCATCACGAGCACGTACCTTGCCCAGACCAGCCAAGTCAAGAATGGATAACAATAATCAACATAATAATTTTAAACGTAGTCAAAGTCCCAGCAGTTATCAGCGGGGAGGGGGAGGAGGAGCAAGTGGTAATCATAACAACCAGCATAATAAAAACAAATCTAAACCCCCTAAATTCAATAATCGTTACAGCAGTCAGAGTAGTTTAGCCAGCGATGCTTCAAGCACATTAGATCGTCGTCATCATCAACGTAATCGCTCGTTTTCTAGACGTTCTACGCAACCAGACCACCCCAGTGACATTCAGGCTGGTAATAGTAACGAGACAAATAATGAATTGGTACGTAATGCGCGTCATACAACAGACTATATGAACTATTTATCGTCTAAAAAATGAGTATATTAAATTAATAATAAAATTATTAAATAAGTTGTAGTTAAGAAAACTAATATCGTTTTCTAGTAAAAAAAATAGGTTTACGACAAAAAATATTATTGAAGACAAATGTTTAAACTTTATTGAACGAAATGTATTCGTTAAAATATTTTTTTCACAAGTTTTTGCCGTAAACAAATTATTACATTCAGATAGAAAAGAACCGTGCATGTGTGGTCTATAAATTTTTGTTGTTTATCGTGGACATTGAAAGGAATGCTTGTTTAAATGGTTTTATGATTTATTGTGTGTGCTAATTGTACATGTGTTTCTTATTTTAGTTTTTTTTTTAATATTTTTACTTTTGAACAAGTACCCACTTATTTTTATTTATTATTTTTTTAACCCTGTTCATTGAAAAAAATGTATTTTGTAATTTGTTTCTTTGTTTAGCTTATGTTTCAGTTTTGAACAAGTACGAGTACATTTGTATATCTAGGTATAACTAATTTTGGATGTACATTTTTTTCTGGATACTCAAACATGTATTGAACACGTTTAAATATCTTTTATTGGATTGTCACAAAATTTCGGTATATTTTTTCAATTATTTTTTAATTGTTGACTAGTCCTTTGAAACGTATTGCTCACGATGGCTTTACCAGGCAGTGGTATAAGCACAGCTGTATTTCGTTTACGTTCCGTAACTTGTCAAGATTTAGTTTGCAAACTATATAATTCTTAAAAAACACACATACTTTATTTCTTTTCCAAACAACATTTCATAATTTCCACCAATAAAATACATGTGACGTTTTTTTGGTGTTGTATTTATTGTAGTTCTAACACTAGCTGGTAAAGCTGACGTGGTACTGATCATAGCTACTGCCGATAATTGGCATGTTTAAAATTGTCATGTTGTATTTTATCGATCATCATATTTAAAAATGAAGTAAATAGCATCAATTTGAAATGGCTTAATTCAGGAATTACACAAAATTTTGTTTAAACTCATTTCAAATAAATTTTTTTTTGCAAATACGCCTTTTAATATACAAATTATTTTATTTGTTTTTAATATACAAATTAGTTTATTTTATTAATGCAAAATTGAAATGTACATAATGTTCAAACAGAAAATAATTTAATAATATCAACGGCAATGTATATGCTTTGCTAAGATTCGAAATTGAGAAATGGTAGACTATCAAATGATAGTAAAATGAATAAACGGCTTTGTTTTTTAGTATACTTGATTTAAACTCTTATTCAGGGTGGCAGATCAATTTTGCTACATTAAGAAACTCATATAACTTTTTGAAAAGTTTGTCCCAATTTACACACATCAGGTTTTCTTCAATTCTGCTTCAATTTTCTTTCGAACTTGCATTTCCGTTCACACACAAAAGTTTTGTGTCGTCAAGTCTAAGTTTTTTTTTTTGCCTTAAAGTTTTCATATTTTCTGACGTTCCATTTTAAACTTGACGGTACCGTCAAATCTGCACCCTTTTCCACTCTCTTCTCCCCGTTCTCCCAAAAACTCAAGGCACTTTATGCAATTTATTTTTTAGTAATTCATTTGAAAAATAATACATTTTTATTAAAGTAATTCATGAAGTTTTGAAAATAATTGAATTCAAATGGCCTCCACAAAATGTTATTCATGACTACCTGGAGCGTTGCAGCGAGAATTGTCTCAATTACCGTTCGAATGGATTGTTTTAAATCATCCAATTTTTTTTTTTTTGTAAACTTCTTGTTTGCAATAACCCCACAAAAAAAAAAAAAAAAAAATCAGTTACAGCGAGGTCAGCAGACCTGGGAGGCCAACGGAATGTGGAGTTTCTTGAAATCAATTTAATGGGAAATGTTCGCCTCAATTCTGTCATAACAGGCGTGGCTATGTGACAAGTTGCCCCATCTTTTTGAAACCCAACAGTGTTGAAAGGGATTTTTTTTTCGGCACAATTCTAGAAAGAAAAACTCTCTCAACACCTTAAAGTAACGGTCTCCTTTGACCGTAATAGTAAGACCGTTTTCTGCGAAAGAAGAAACTGCACACCACACTGTGATGCGAAATGGATGTAATTGCATCTGATGGAGTATCTGTGGGTCACAATTACTCCATATTCGACAATTTTGTTTGTTAACATTGTCGTTAAAATCAAACTGAGCCTCGTCAGATATAAAAATGCAGTTAAAGACGTTTTCATCCTCTGACACCATTTGAATGATCTCACAAAATTCCAAACAAAGTCTCTAGCGCTCAGTTTGTTTATTAATTGAATCTTATATGGAAATAAGTTTAAATCTAGGTTTAAAATTGTCTGCAGTGCCTGGCTACTGACACCTATTTGAGCAGATAAGCTCCTTGTCGAATTGGATTGTATGGCAGCAGCTATAGCAGCGATAGTTTCCTGCGTCCGAACTGATGGATCTCGTTGATGAGGCCTTGCAGTTGTGTCACGCTCGGCAAAATTATTCACGAGCCTCATTATAGTCCATCTGCTAGGGGGAGTGCCACCAAACGTGCGCCCGTATTCTCTTTGGACGGAAACAATGGACTCTAAAGCGTGAAATTCTCGTTTCATTGTCCCAATTCTTTTTTTAGTTAAACTTAAAAATCAATCTATAAAATACAATAAAAATAGAACAGGTTAGTTACACAGAAAATAAGTTATCAGGCCTGTTCTAAAAATCACATGATTTCAAAGCACATGCCGTTTTAAAAGCACAAATGTGATTTGTGCCTGTTCTGCAAATCACAATTTTTTGTGATTTTCCATGTGATTTCTACTTTTTTGAAGCACAAAAAACAGCTGTTTTTTGCTTCAATTTATTGATATTCTTATTTTGAGGTTGATTTTTTTTTATTTGCGGTATTATTTGCAAAATAAGGTTAATTTCTTCTAATGAATATAAAATATAAAATAAAATAAACCAAATCACAAAATAATACAACAAATCTTGCAACAAAATATTTGAATTATTATGAATTATTTCGCATAAAATAAATGATTTTACTTAAATAATCAATAGAAAACACATTAAGTTATTTATTAATGTAATAAGTTATGAAATTCATAATAAAATACGTGCAAAAATTGGGATGTGATTTCAAATTGATTGTAAGTTTGCTACCCGATTTAAAATCACAAAAATCAAAAATATTTTGTGAGCATAACACCTTTTTTGTGATTTCAAATCACTTTCACAAAAAGTGATTTGCAGAACAGTCCTGTATGTTTCTTTTTTTATTGTAACTGCTTTCATCAGCCACCCTGTAGAATACCTTTCAAAACTATTGACAAAGTACTTTGAAATCGTCTTATATTTCAAACTTTTGTATTTATGTTTGTATAAATGTTAAATAAGTCAGCATAGTCATTATAGAAAGAGTGCCGTCTATAGGACGTTGTGCATAGATTGTTTAATAATGTGTACTTGACTACAATTTGAACAATTTTTTACATTATATTAATGTGGTGTTTATGGCACACAAATGAGTGATACGTCTGGAAAATTTGTATCAAACATGCTCAATATTTTGAGCGCATTTCATACAAATTTTCATTCGTCTCTTATAAACACCACATAACTCAGTTTACAAACTCCCTCCATTGGCGTTGTCTAATCATCTAATTATATGGTAATTTAGTTTTGTTGTTGGTAATGTTCATATGTGCTGTTCATAGAACACGGACGAACACTCGTCTAAAAAAATTTATATAGAAATCACTCAAAAAATTGAGTAACTTTCATACAAATTTTCTAGACGAGTTGCTCGTCTGTGTTCTATGAACAGTACGATAATGTTTGGGCCAGACTTAGAAATATTCTACTTGTTTGTTAAAATGTAAAAATCTTTTTAATAATAGCTAATACATGAAATTTACGTGCTGTTCATAGAACACAGATGAGCAACTCGTCTAGAAAATTTGTATGAAAGGTACTAAATTTTTTGAGTGATTTCCATATAAAATTTTTTAGACGAGTGCTCGTCTATGTACTATGAACAGCACATTATATTTTCTAAATAAATTATCCCCCTTGATTCAAGAATCGTCATGGTCGTTACAATACGTCAGCATCGAAAAACTGTCACCTTTACACACGCCTGCAACAACAACTATTTATTTTCGATAAACTTCCGGTATTTGGCAGATTTTAGCGATGGAACAAACTGTTGATAACACTAAATTCTTGATAAACAGTAAATAACCGTCAAATTTTTTACGAACACTAAAGCCCTTATGCATGATAAAAAAAAAACTTATGCTAACGAAACTGCTGCTATCTTTGCTTTTTTTTAAACTTACACCCAATTTTTACGATGATTTTTTCAAACGTATTTAAATCATGTCTTTCATATTTGTGGGCAAATTTGATGGAAATGAAAGAGGGGCAAACAAAAAGACACGAACTCTGTTTTTCGTGTTTTTTCCTAATTCCTTTTTGTTATTATTTGTAATATTGTTATTATTTTTCATTTACCTTCGTTCGGCAAGATAACTACATCGATACTAACAAAAGGATAAAAAGAGACAAACGATATTATTTTGCAACTACAATCGAAAAAAAAGACATGTCTTAAAAAATCATGATGAAAATGTAACATGATTTTGGTAGCAGCTTTAAAATAAAATAAAAAACAAATATGTCTTTTAAAGTCGTCGTGAAAATTGGGTGTAACACACAAAAAATTTAGCAGCTAGTAAGTTAGCATAAGGATTTTGATTATACATAAGGCCGTAGGTGACTACAATGACGACCTTTGGAACGAGGAGGAATATGATTTATTCGTACATTAATTTATAAACTATTTTAAATAATTCGTTTATTGTGAAAAATGTATTACCATTTTGCGTCAATTTAAAACACACTTATATCCAAGGTTATTTATTTATTTTTATATTGGACCAGTACACAGGAGTGCCCTACATAAGCAGTGCATTGTACCACACCAAAGAAAATGGGTTGTGAGGAGGGGGAAAGAGGGAGTAATGATTGTGTACATTTGACTTGAACTTTCCAACATTATAAGAGACAGGAAAACATATGCAGGCAACTTATTCCACAGGCGAAAAATGAGTTCTCTCTGTAATGCGTAGTACGATTCCCCGAACAATTGCTCACAAATGGATGAGCTCTGGAGGATGAACGCGTGCTACGTAAAAATGTGCGAGTTTCGGGAACATGATCCCTAATCTCGTCAGAAAAAAATCCTGTGTAGTAGCAACAGAATACGGCAACGCACCCCAAACTGTATCGATGCTCCAGTGAGTCAATAGAGTTGGATACCCTACTGTCACCGATGAGCTTCTTCGCCCTCTCCTGCTCACGGTCGGGTAACATCAAAATGGACTTTGAGGCACCGGCCCAAACGTGAGAGTTGTAGTCCATTTTTGGTCGGATGTGGGTGGTATAAATAGTAAAAAGAGGTCGGATGGAGTGAAGTACTTCTTACACCGTTTCAAAAACCCGAGGAATTTCAATGCTTCTTTATAAAAATGAAAAATGTGTTCAATCCACCGAACATCATACTGTATCTTCATTCCAAGAACATCAAGACTATCCGATTCCTCAAAATTTATACCAAGTGTGCCCAAAAGTTCTATATGGAGCAGCAAACACCAATCAATACATTTCAGAAAAAAACTAATTTTATTTTATAATCAAATCATCAAAGTGTTGTTGCTTTGCATATTATTAGAACACACAGCCTATAGCTAAGTGCTTTTACAAGAACAAATGAGCGCCAAGCGCATAGGCCTTGGGCACTTCTGATTTATACCATCCATGAGTACAGATGAAGCAGCATTTGCGGTCATTTGTTTGTGTGTAAACAAGCAACTTTGGGTCTTACGAGCATTAGAGGCGATCTGGTTTTTACGACCCCATTCGGAGATTAATAGAAGATCACTATTTATATTTAGCCTCTTGACAGCGATCTCTGATAGACTGCGCCTATAACTAAAAGAGTACGAGTGGCAAATGCCGCTGTCATCCGCGAAAGAGTGGATAGGGCTGGAAGTTTGATAGAGAAGGTCGTTGAGGAAAATAAGAAATAGGGTAGGCCAAAGAACGGATCCTTGCGGTACCCCTAATTTAATCTTAAACTCGTTTGATGCGACCCCATCTATAACAACTCGTATGGTGCGCTCTCTGAGAAAACTCGATATAAACCGAGAGAAGCCAACACCGACACCAAAAGCAGCAAGTTTTGCCAGTAGTGCACCATGTCAAACGCTTTGGAAATATCCAGCGCCACCACCTTACTTGTGGCACTATTTCTCTGAGAGATATGCCATAAGATCGCCAGTAGAACGACCTTTACGAAATCCATATTGACGATCAAAAAGTAATTTATGCATTAGGGCTAGCTAGGGTGGCACTTACGACGTCTCGACATGTCTGTAGATAGTCCTATAGTGCAATGATTACATACATATGTATGCATATATTAAAATAATGAAAAGAATGGAATGTAGTGTTGATTAGCCAAAATTTATCGACTTTGTACTAAAGGTACATTCGCTTTGAGAAAATATTTGGCAAAATAAGCATAACCACATCACTTTTGTATTTTGACTTAAAAGAAAGCAAACAATTTTTGTGTAAAGTTTTATATCTGTTTGTTCGTTGAACAGGAGTACTATTTTCTTGTCCATTTTATTTTAAGCACCTTTATAATATACAAAAGTAGTGGTTACTCTTATTAAGCCCATAAAATTGCGTGTAAATTTAAATTTGTTTTAAAACTTTTTTGTGGTAAAATTTTAACAAATGATTAGCATGATTTTATTTACGTAATGGTGTGGACACAAGTATACACATATGTATATGGATTTATAAGCCTTATATCAATTCGAATTAATTACATTTTTTTTAAATTATTGAAAGCATTTTTTCTTTTTATTTATTTTTAGTGAATTTTTCGATGTAAGGAAAAAGCAATGATATAAAAAATTATACCTTTCAATGTCTGCTCTAGCAAAATTTTAAAAACTTAAAATCAAAATTCTGTGGTATATAAATTATATATATTAATTATAAAAGTAGTTAAACATAAATCAAGCAAAACTCATCACAATCTTAATGGAAAATATCACATTTTTTTTAACTTCCTTCGAACCATAAATATGTTTTTTTTATTTTGTATAAAATTTTTTAAACATTTTCAATACACTGCTTTTTTATATTTTGATAAACACTCATTTATAGCTCACTTTAGTCAAAGAAATGTAAAAAAAAAATTATGAATAAACAATTGGCCATTGAAAATGCTAAATATTGCTAAAATAAAAAATAAATATATAATAAATAAAAAAAGTAACGAAAAAAAAAAAAAAATATATATATATATTTTTTTTTTTTTTGTATAAATATTTTACAAATAAATATTTTACAAAATTTCCGTCGAAGCTCAGGTCAAACACAAATTGAATAATTATAAAATTAAAAGAAAATTAAAACTTTGGAAACCCTTAACTTTTAAAAATAAACTGCCTTTAAGCTCAAACTAAAAAAATACAAATTTGTTACAAAAATACTAAACCACCTTTATAATAGATAGTTACATAACTCAGTTGCCATTTTGTTTATTGTATTTAAAAGTAAATAATTATCGTTTGTATTTCTCGTATATTTTTTGTATTTCTATCTCATTTTCCTGTGCCCTTCGCGATTTAAGCAAAATTGTATATAGGTACATATGTAAGTAAATTTTTTTTTTTTATAAATGTTTGATTCATTTATTACATTTATGTTCCATATTTTTTGAGTCAAAAAATAAAAATACATATTACATACTTTTTTGCCTGTTTATTATTGATTGTTCAAAAATTAAAATTTGTATTTAATTTTTTTTTTCAGTTTTTTATACAATCTTACTTTTACATACTATACTTACATATAATTTACTTTAAGATACAAAAAAAAAAAAAATACTTAAAAATGTATTACATAAATAATATCTTTTATTGTTATTAAAAGTATATAAAAATGTAATAAAAATACATGATTCGCTTTTAAGTAAAAAAAATAAAATCAAATGTTACAAAAATCAAAATCACAAAAATGCTTTTTCTTTTACACACATTATTTTTTATCGTGGAAAGAAAGATGCATCGGATTTAAGTCTCCAAATTATTCAACTTTGCACTTAGAGTAACCCGGCCGGTAAGACTTCAGCCAACCGTGCACACCATGTTTTCGAAAATTTTTCCTTTTTTTTATTAATATAAATCCAAATATGATTCATATTCTACTCCGTTACTCAAAATTTTGACAACTATTCGTAAATTCTACCAACAAAATATATGTTGATGTTTGTTGGTGTTGTGTTTATTGTAATTCTGCCACTACCTGTGTAAAGCTGCCTTGATCAAAATATTGTACATAAGAATCGACATATTTTAACATTTACCAGTGAAATTACAAGAAATGGATTATTAAATTACAATATTAATTGCTGTTGTTTGTTGCTTTACAGACTCAAATATTGAACTGCATATTTCAAAATCACAAAATATTTGTGCAAAACTACAAATATCACCATTTTGGATGTGAGAGGCAAGAACAGCTTGAAGGAGGAAGAATTGCTGATATTTGAGTAGAGACTTGCTTGTACTCAGCAATTCGTTTTGTTCGCACATTCTTGTTTTTGATATTTTGTTTTGTTTATTTTTCGGGCCGTTCAAAATATTAAGAAAATTTAAGTAAAACAAAATGAAAGTTGCGCAACTAAATTGGTGTATGTGAACGCAAAAGCAAGTTTAGGAGAAAATAAATAAAAATAAAAAATAGAATTGCGCAACTAACAGCCAGTTTACCAATCTCGACAGCCTGCTTGCGTTCGCAATCTAAGCGAAAGAAAATTGATTTGGGTTCGTCTAATTTTTTTCTATGCGAACGATGTGTCAAAAGTCAATCAAAATACATAAGAATATGCGAACGAATAGTAGTGAGATAGACAAACCAAAATTGATTCGAATGTGAGTGACTGGCTTTCTTTCGCATTCATTTTCTTTCGAAATTGGTAAACTGGCTGTAAGTTGCCTAATGTGAAAGCACTTTAAGCACTTTCGATTGTACTGGCCAAGGTGCATTAATGTATACACGGTGGCAGCACTACGGCATGTGACAATTTTTTGCTACTGGCAATATAGTAAGCTATTTACGTCAAATATATTGTTTACATTTTTGAAAGTGAATTTAGTGTTTTATTCTGAATTAAACATAGACAAATTAGGCCTCACCAGCTAAGTATGTATATACTAAAAACAAATAGACAAATTATTTTGTGAACATAAAATTAATTCAAATAAAAATAATTTATAATTATGAAAAGGTACATTCATAGTTTATAATTGTGAAAATAGTTAAAAATATTTTTGTCAAATATAGCTTACCACATGCGTGTTTTTGTTGTATTGTTGTAATTTTGCCCAAGGCGAATTAATTATTAGGTGGATGCATCGGCGAATTCAGGCGAATTCGATTAATATGGCGGCACTTTTTTTGTCAAGTTTTGTTTACCTTTTTCAGCGCCATTTAAATTTCTGTACATGCTCGTTATCAACTACTTTTGACAGCGTAAGTGTGAATTCGCCTTTTTACACAAACAAAATACCTGTTGTTTTTTTTATTGTTGTATTGTTGTAGCGAAGCGGCTACCTTGTTTTTTGTATCATGATAGCGAACATGCACAAAAATTTAAATGGCGTCGAAAAAGGTAAACAAAACTTGACACAAAAAGTGCCGCCATATTAATCGAATTCGCCTGAATTCGCCGATGCATCCACCTAATAATTAATTCGCCTTGGGTACTGGCAAAAAACTTGTGGTTTTTGCAATGTTGTACTTAGTCAGCTTTTACATTTGTACAGACGACGGGCAGACAGACGAAATTTGATGGTGCGGTAACGAAAATTTTCGGTGGGGGAGAGTGTGTAGTACACGACTCTCTGTACTAGACATTTGTGGACATCCTTTGTTTCTCTTTTTAACTTTTCGTATTTCTTATGTTGTTGCTTCATATCATTATTCTCATATCAACATCAACTTCATATAAACACACTAGCTGTGCTTAAAAATACAACAACAACAAAAGAAAAACGAAAAGTTTCTGTCTGTCTATTAATGTCTTAAATGTAAAAGGTTTAGGCAAGACCAAAAGAGAATTGAAAAAATGTCTGCCCATCGTCTGTACAAATGTAAAAGCAGACTTATTGTTTTCTAGCACTCACCAAGGCGACTTTATACAGGTGAATGCAAGCGGAAAAGCGAATTCAGTACTATGTATTTTGTTATTGTAAAACATATCGTGAATGTCATAATCTAAATTCGCCCAAGATTGCTCAGCAGAGAAAAAATTTTATATAAACGTTAAGTATAAGCTTTTGTAATTGTTTGTAATTAAAATCACAGATTATATTAGTTTTTCACTTTTAAATTCACACAAATTTCTTGAAATTGCACTAAATCATGCAAAAAAACCTTCAGATTAAAATGGCGCGAAAAAGTTTGTAAACAAAAGAAACAAAATTTGACAGTCTCATTGGAAAAAACGCGAGAAGCAAAAAATAATCACCTGTGCTGTTAAGTTCACCTGGTAATGAATTCGCCTTGGCACTCACCTAGTTTAACTCGCATATTTTTTCATTTACTCCGATCCTGGCAACACTTTTAATACTCTTGTGAAATCATATATGTACATACATACATATATTTACTTAGTATACGCAGCTAGTGTTTTTTATTTGTTTACAAAGTATTGGAACAAAGAATTTTTTAATTTGTATCGGTTTGCAATTTTTTATGGCTAATTGAAAACAATATGGAGGAAAATCATCTGGAAAAGAATGCTAACAAAGATTTGCCATCGTTAAACATTTTATGTTCAATTTGTAGTGAATTCTTTAAAAACACTGACATCATATACAGTGTTTCGAAATGTGGGCATGCTTTTCATCGACAGTGTCTGTTTCGTTGGCTATCCCGCTCCAACACATGTCCTCAGTGTCGTGCTAGCGTACATAAGCATAATGTTCATCGACTATTTTTAAATTTCAGCGAACCAACTGCTATGGACGAGATAGATGTAAAACCTCTTGAGACTTTTGAGTGGTTATTTGTGGACGATAGTATTACGTCCAAAGAGCTAGAGGAATTATGCTTTACTTTGGGTTTAGATAAGGAAGGTGATCCGGTAATTGCTGCACGCGTTTATTTGGAAGATGATCTCTTGCCTGCATATTATGTTCCCAAACTCAAAGGAGTTTACGCAGCCTGGAATTGTAAATCCCATTTTCTAACCGATGGTATTGAATTATTACACATTCATAATGACAAAGCTGAATATAAGTGGGTCCAAGCATCAAACGGTGAAGTGCCAACAAATGCTTTAGAATCTGGTTATTGCCAAACTGGGGAAACATTGTACACTGCTCGTACCACTTTAAATGGTAGAATTCGGTATGGAAAACTTCACCCTTCACATGGTTGTGCGTATGTGCCATATAAGGAAAAGGAAATTAACAATAGAAGTTATGAAGTACTTGTAAGAGTACCAATAAGTAAAGAATGAATCATTTAATTTGTAATCTTTATTTAGTATGTAATATTTATTTTAATTCTGCATACCAGCGGCTTACGGGCTTTTAACTTGTAAATAAGGAAAATGTATGTATGTTGGATTTTCATAATGTTGTTTATTCTTTTGTTATTGAGTAAATAAATAAAGAACACCTCCTCCAAATTATATTACGATTAGAAATTTACCAAGTTGAAAAAATTTAAAAAATAGGACAATTCTTATTGCGGTTGCAAAATGTAAATAAATGTCTAAACGAGTTTTGTAATAGATTAATGAAAAAATAACAATGTTCTTTTTAATCTATTACGAAACTACGCATTTTTAAAATATACATATGTAAGTATGTATGTATATATATATATATATATATATATATATATATATATATATATATATATATATATATATATATATATATATATATATATATATATATATATATATATATATATATATATTTAAGAATTGCTAATGGTTTGATATATAATGGTTTATATACTTATGTACATACGTATTCTGTGGTACATACTATTGTGGATTACAAATCTGGCAAGCCACTATTTAGTACAACAAAATATTATATACAAATGACGTAACCGTTTTGTATTATTTGCTAATTGGTTATTTTAGTAAAATCTAATGCATGCTCGATCTTGCCAAAACAACGAAATAATTAAATGGCAACAGTGATGGGCTTAGTAAACCATTTAGAAAATAGTACATTTTAGATTGCAAATGTATTTTGTTAAAATAATTGTTTACTATAAATTCTGCCTTAATACATACATACAAACACCTGTATATGTATAAAAAAATTTTTAATACAAACAACAGCTGAGCAATTAAATGAATACAAAAAATTAAAGGGCCAAATAAACTACGCAAACTGCTTGCCAAACACGCGCTTTCTGCTTGCACCCAAAAAATACTGGGGTCTTCATTAGCCATGAACATTAATGTGAACCGCTCATGTTCATGTTTCGTTCATGCTCGGACATCGATGCTCGAGCATATGGCTGAGCATCGATGTTAGCCATGAAGTTGGTCATCACATACAAAAATTCACGAACTGACGCCGAAGTGACCACTTTGATAAGGTAAATCCGAACATACGTATACGCCACATCAAGGCGACTTTATACAGGTGAGTGCAAGCGGAAAGGCGAATTCAGTACAATGTATTTTGTTATTGTAAAACACATCGTGAATGTCATAATCTAAATTCGCCTAAGATTGCTCAGCAGAGAAAATATTTTATATAAACGTTAAATATAAGCTTTTATAATTGTTTGTAATTAAAATCACATATTATATTAGTTTTTCACTTTTAAATTCACACAAATTTCTTGAAATTGCACTAAATAATGCAAAAAAAACCTTCAAATTAAAATGGCGCGAAAAAGTTTGTAAACAAAAGAAACAAAATTTGACAGTCTCATTGGAAAAAACGCGAGAAGCAAAAAATAATCACCTGTGCTGTTAAGTTCACCTGGTAATGAATTCGCCTTGCGCCACATACGCCGAGTCTTCACGTGCCATCGACTTGAACATGGAATGAACCATGATACAAAAAACAAGGTAACCGCTTCGCTACAACAATAAAAAAAACAACAGGTATTTTGTTTGTGTAAAAGGCGAATTCACACTTAAGCTGTCAAAAGTATTTGATAAAGAACATGTAAAAAATTTAAATGGCGCCGAAAAAGGTAAACAAAACTTGACAACGAAAGTGCCGCCATATTAACCGAATTCGCCTGAATTCGCCGATGCATCCACCTAATAATTAATTCGCCTTGGGAATGAACATAACGTCGGCAGAGCGAGTGTAAAAAAAAAGTTCATGTTCTGTATGTGGCGAATACGTATGTTCGGATTTACCTTATCAAATTGTTCAATTCGGCGCCATTTTGTGTATTTTTGTACGTGATGGCCAACTTCATGGCGAACATTGATGCTCATCGAGCATCGATGTCAGAGCATGAACGAAACATGGCCATGAGCGGTCCACATTAGCCATTTGCGATGTTCGCCATGATGCTCATACCATGTTCATGGCTAATGGAGACCCCCAGTTAAGAACATGAACTTATTTTTACATTCGCTCTGCCGACGTTAGTGTATGGTCACACACAGCAACTTTAGTTGGGCAATTCTTGACTTTATAGAAGCTTTCGGTGAGGGGAATAAGAAGGGAAAAAGAATTGCCGGTACTCGGCAATTCTCAGCAATTCCTTACTTTTCTCTCATGTGTGTATGTGTATGTGCATATACAATGTAAATTGCATAAAGCGAAAGGTAGAGAATTGCTCAAGAATTGCTGAAAAAAGTTTTTGTGTGTGGACAAGAAAGCAATTCCAAAAGAAAATTGCTAAAAATTTGGGCAATTAAAATCGTTCTGTGTGATCACAGACTTATGAGTAAGTCGATGGCACGTGAAGACACACAACATATCACCGCTTTCACACACGAAAAGTTTACTTTGCAAAGTCTTGAGTTTGGAGGCGGCAAGGGAAAAGAGAGTGGCTCTCTTAAACTCTTTATTTTCCCTTGCCGCCACCAAACTCAAGACTTTGCAAAGTAAACTTTCTGTGTGTGTGAAAGCCGTGCATGCAAATGTGATTTAATCACACAAACAAATACAAATCAATCAGTTTTTCTTTATTTTCAATGAGAGTAGACGGCTATTGTGTTCGGGCAATTTGCTCGCCATATAAAGTTTGTAAGATAAAAATTGTTTTGCCCTCTATTCCTTGATATTCTGTTTTTTTTAATCTTTATTTTTTTAATTTCCACAATAAAGGTAAACTTTTACGCCATTCTAAACATTATAACAAAAATAAAATTATCGATTCACTTTGTATGCTTCTTCTTCAACCACCTCACTCTGCAAAAATTTAATTGAAATGACAAAATTTACACATACATTCACAGTGTTTGTACGAAAATCAAAAATTGATGATTTTCGTGCAAACCCCCACAAACGAACAAAAATGTTTGCACGAACCTAAAATTTTGACATGTTTGGCAAGCAGTTTGTATGGTTTATTTGGCCCTTTAATTCTTGAGCATTTTGTCCCAATATTAGTACGAAATGTTTTGAAGCTTTATCACCATCTCTGAAGAGTTTAATTCGCTGTCAACTGCTGCTGTTTCTAATTCGCCCCAGCCTCCGATTGATTTAAAAAGAAAATGTTTTAATAAACATGTCAAAAAAAAATGTTTTCAGCATCTCAAAAAAAAAAAAAAAATTATAGAAAAAATATTAATCTTACAATTTGACAACACTACATGTGCTAAAAGAACATGATGAATAAAACTTTGGTTTATTTAAGATAACAAAAAAAGATTTATTTAATAAGTTTTTAAAAATATTCGCATAAACATTAGTAATGCAGCTATAATTTCTTCTCAAGCTTTTTAATTTTTTCCTTCTTTTCCATAGTTAGTCAAAAACTTTAATGGTCTTATCACTTATTTATAATAAAAAGTAACATTTATTGGTTGTTAAGCTCTTACTGCAGATTTCTTTACAAAATTTGTCTAATAAGGGCTTAATAAACATGAAATATTTTTATAAATAAGACCGAAAACATATATCTTGTTTAAACTGTTTGTATTTGTATTTATTAACTATACAGTTGCAATTAAATTTGCAAAGTATACGATGCACAGCATGGGCGGAGTAACGAATACCTTATGCCCACGATGGTATTAACAGTAGTAATAAATAAAAAAAATATTTTTATAAATAAGGCAATAAGAAAATAACAAATAATAATGCTAATTTGTTGGTTTTGGGTTCGCTTTTTCCTTCAGCTGAAATGACAAATGAAGTGTAGTGATACACAGGCATAATATGCATAGACCATGTTAAGCCAAACCCATTTCAGGGGCAGATCATGTTAAGACCATGTTAAGCCAAATCTATTTCAGGGGTACCGTTATTTTCAGTTGCTGCAGTTGAGGTTATCTGTTTGGGTATTCTAACTAAAACCTCATAGTTCGCATTGGTTACTTCTTTATCCTTATAAGGCATATATGCCTGATAATATCGTTGATGCAGCTTTCCATACAACATCTTTCCTTTATGTTTGGCCCTAGCCGTGAACAAAACATCACCTATTACCGTCCTTCCAGTCGCAAATGCATTCTCAGGTAAATCTCCATCGGAAGCTGCTATCCATTTGTACTTTGCATCATCATTGGAAATATCAAGTAGTTCTACATCTTCAGTTACGCAATGCGACTGAAATCCCCAAGGCACTATTGCTGCTTTCTTGCTAGGAACATAATAGCAAGGTACAAGATCGCCATTGAATGCACTTCTTGCGGCATATAAATCGTTTCCATCTTCGTCACAGCCAAACGAAAAACCAAAGGACAGCACATCACTAAAATCCATATCGTGGTGCACATAAATCCAATCGTACATCTTTGGCAATACTTGGTCAATATCATCTTCTCCAACAGTTGTTTCTACAAAATTGATATACAATTGATGGCAATAATGTCTCAAACAATGATTTCGACATTGTGGGCAATTATGTGCCCGTTGCAGCCATTGGAATAAGCAACATTTATGAAATACATGTCCACATCGGGTGCTGTATATAACATCGCTGCTTTTGAAATATTCACTACAAATAGCACATAATATATTTAAAGAGGACATGCTTTATATACGCGTATGTATGACTAATGTGCACTTTTTAAATTTAAAACATTTCTTAAAGGTAATTATTTAATTTTTGTGTACTTTGTTGTGAAATTCCGTTAACTAATGTTATTTTATGAATTCGCCTTCGTTGCAAGGCTGGAAAGAGTGCTGCCACTGTGTTTCTTCTTTGTGACTCTCATGATACCAAGGCGAATTAATTATTAGGTGGGTGCATCGGCGAATTCGGTTAATATGGCGGCACTTTCTCTGTCAAGTTTTGTTTACCTTTTTCGGCACCATTTGAATTTTTGTACATGCTCTTTATCAACTACTTTTGACAGCTTAAGTGTGAATTCGGTTTTTTACACAAACAAAATACCTGTTGTTTTTCTTATTGTTGTATTGATGCAGCGAAGCGGCTACTTTGTTTTTTGTATCATGAACTTGACAGCGAAAGTGCCGCCATCAATGCGAATTAATTATTAGGTGGATGCATCGGCGAATTCGATTAATATGGCGGCACTAAGGCGAATTCATGATTAGGTGGATGCATCGGCGAATTCAGGCGAATTCGTTTAATATGGCGGCACCATGATACAAAAAACAAGGTAGCCGCGTCGCTACAACAATACAACAATAAAAAAACAACAGGTATTTTGTTTGTGTAAAAGGCGAATTCACACTTAAGCTGTCAAAAGTAGTTGATAACGAACATGTAAAAAAATTTAAATGGCGCCGAAAAAGGTAAACAAAACTTGACAGCAAAAGTGCCGCCATATTAATCGAATTCGCCTGAATTCGCCGATGCATCCACCTAATAATTAATTCGCCTTGGGCGGCACTTTCTCTGTCAAGTTTTGTTTACCTTTTCGGCGCCATTTTAATTTTTGTACATGTTCTTTATCATGATACAAAAAACAAGGTACCCGCTTCGCTACAACAATACAACAATAAAAAAAACAACAGGTATTTTGTTTGTGTAAAAAGGCGAATTCACACTTAAGCTGTCAAAAGTAGTTGTTAACGAGCATGTAAAAAAATTTAAATGGCGCCGAAAAAGGTAAACAAAACTTGACAGCAAAAGTGCCGCCATATTAATCGAATTCGCCTGAATTCGCCGATGCATCCACCTAATAATTAATTCGCCTTGTTCTTTATCAACTACTTTTGACAGCTCAAGTGTGAATTCGCCTTTTTACACAAACAAAATACCTGTTGTTTTTTTTTATTGTTGTAGCGAAGCGGCTACCTTGTTTTTTGTATCATGATATGGCGGCACCAAGGCGAGTTCACTATTAGGTGGTTGCATCGGCGAATTCAGGCGAATTCGTTTAATATGGCGGCACTTTCTCTGTCAAGTTTTGTTTACCTTTTCGGCGCCATTTAAATTTTTGTACATGTTCTTTACCAACTACTTTTGACAGCTTAAGTGTGAACTCGCCCTTTTACACAAACAAAATACCTGTTGTTTTCTTTATTGTTGTATTGTTGTAGCGAAGCGGCTACCTTGTTTTTTGTATCATGGGCGGCACTTTCTATGTCAAGTTTTGTTAACCTTTTTCGGCGCCATATAAATTTATGTACATGTTCGTTATCAACTACTTTTGACAACTTAAGTGTGAATTCGCCTTTTTACACAAACAAAATACCTGTTGTTTTTTTATTGTTGTAGCGAAGCGGTTACCTTGTTTCTTGTAATAAAAGTTTATATTATATTGTATTAGTTTTTCACTTTTAAATTCACATAAACTTCTTGAAATTGCACTAAATCATACAAAAAAATCTTCAGATTAAAATGGCGCGAAAAAGTTTGTAAACAAAAGAAAAAAAATTTGACGGTCTCATTGGAAAAAACGCGAGAAGCAAAAAATAATCATCTGTGCTGTGAAGTTCACCTAGTAATGAGTTCGCCTTGCTTTCACCCAAGGCGAATTATTTTATTTATGTAACCTTCAAGGCGAATTCATTATTTGGTGGATGCATCGGCAAGGCGAATTTATACTGGTGAATGCAAGCGGAAAGGCGAATTCAGTACTATGTATTTTGTTATTGTAAAACATATCGTGCTTCGGAAACGGAACTCAAACCATTTTTTGGTTCTATTCCAAAATACATTTCAGATTTTAGAAAGGAAATTAGCTTATTATTTATTTTCAAAATGTTTCTCTTACAAGAACTTCACAATTTTCATCGCCCTTTAATTTAATTTCTTCTGTTCCAAATGCAAAATAAAAACTGTTCTGATTATTTTGTTTTGAACTTAATTTGCCGTATAAGATTTTTCCTTGATACTCTCCACGAGCAAAAAATACTTTCTCCTCAGATAAATCCGTTTCAGTTGAGTTTATCTCGATTGCCTCCAATCTATTTGGGAATTGCAATATATCAAAAACGTTTTCAGGAAATTGGCCGTTTTCATATTTTACCCATTTATATAAATCTCTATAATCTGAACTTATATCAAGGACATCAAAGTTATCCTTAAGCTCGTAAGCATGCCCACCATATGTCGTAATGGTACATTTTGTGGTGGGAATATAATAAGCTGGTAAAACGTTTTTGTCCAAGAAGGCACGTGCTGCATAAATGTCATTCGTTTTCCAATCTGTTCCCAGTTTAAGCAAAAAATCAGATAACTCTCTTTGATCTAAAATAGTTTTTTGATCACAATACATCCAATCATACTCATAAAGTCTGTTGTTTCGGCTATCAAATGTGTTACTAGACTTCGAAAATAAATTTAACTTACGACATTGGCGTGAGTCAAAGGATGCGTGACAAATTGTGCAAATACTTCGGCTAATAATACCTCGCCAACACTCGGCATGATAAACATGACCACATTTTAATATAGAGAATACATCGTCGTTATCATTTAAATGTTTGCAACAAAAACTACACAGGACTTGTAAGCTCATTTTGCTACGAGTACATTTCTTGTAGAAACTATTATGATTTGTAAACGTTTTGAAACCTTTTTAACGAATGAATAAATACACAAGTTGTTTTGTTATTTTGCAACAGTAAACCACACATTCTTACTTATTTGTCTGACTAAATATTCCGCATTTTTATAACAAGTTAAAATTAAATAGATATATTAGTCATATCATATCGAGCAAATGCCATGCAGGCAATGGAATGCGTGTAAACATGTTCATAAATGTTTTTTTTATAATTGTAGGATTTTAATTGACCAACTTTTTCGCAATTTTCTTTTGGACTTGCTTTCTTGTCTACCACCCAAAAACTTTTTGCGGCAATTCTTGAGCATTCTCTAGCTTTTATTTCTTACAATTTACATTGTATATCGTTAGTCTCATGTAGAAAGGCCCAAACTCGCATTTTCTCTGAATGGAACTTTTTTAGGGATTCTCTACGCTTCGCGTAAATATACAGCATCACAAAAATTTAATTGAACAAAAAAAAAAAAATTAATAAATAAATAAAATGATAATAATTGTTAATGAACCTAGGTATACAGTTTCCATTATGGGTTTTCCTTCTCCTGTAAAATTGCGATTATTTTTGTTAGGGCCTTTCTGCATGAGACCAACGATATGCACATTCTCACACATGTGTGAGAATGCATGAGAGAAAAGTAACTTAGTGTCCACACCTGCGATAATATCTGAGATGAGAACGTCAAATTCAATCGCAGAGAGAATTCTGTTACGTGTAGATTTAAAATCACTGTTATCGCAGTCTTATAATAATTTTTATGAGAGCGTTCTTATGGCAACGATCTTATAATAAGAGCTGTCAAAAAAGCGATGGTGTGTGTGTTTGTTTACAAAAAGACGCCATTGCAATTTTACTGATTATTAATTTTGCAAAATATCTTAAAAAACCATTTTAAATGGAAACAGTTTGTTTTTATGCATTAAATATATACTATAAGTGATTAATTTTGTACAAAATGTGCGCATATACGAAATTCGTATAAGATTCTATTCATCGCAAGGATGTGTTTTCTTCTCGGCTTTCATTGATTTATGAATTCTTATAAGATTAACTACAATACGTTTACTCCTTGTTAGCCGACGTTTTCTCAGATATTATGTCAGAGTTAATCGCAGTTGTAGACACTAGGTAAGGAATTGCTGAGAATTGCCGAGTACCAGCAACTCTTTTTCACTTCTTGTTCCCCTCACCGAAAGCTTCTAAAAAGTCAAGAATTGCCCAATTAAAGTTGCTGTATGTGACCTCGCACTTAAGGTGATTTTGAAAACCCTTGTCTTGCTTTCACAACTAGTCTTGAATTCAAAATCAATCACCACTTTTTTCTATTTTTATTTTTGATGCAAATTATATTTCTGTAATTTGTACAGTTTTTAAATGTTTGTATATATATTTAATATGTAAATAGAGTGTTGTGTATTTCAATAAAAAAGTGTAAGTTTTTGATCTACTGCTGTGTTTTAATAACTTAAAAAATAAACAGATAATAAATTTAAAACTTTCAATAACTTTGTTTTGCTTTGTTTAACTTTTGTAGGTACATAATAAAAAATTTTATATATTAAATTCTTTTTAAATATTTTTTCATATCAAAGGCGAAAACAATTCGATTGATCTCATGAAATAAATATAAAGTAATGATTTAAAATAAATTGGAAAAATCAACAGGAACACTTGCTCTTCCCATCCAGAGCTGATTGATCTGCTGAATTATTTAGATTGAATTTTTCACTGTCGGCCAGATCTGCAGCACTGATAAGCTTATCATTAAGCAAAATCTGAAATGAGATTAGTATATTTTAGAAAGCAAAAAAATTGTATATTGTTGTCATTTAATATTGCTGTTACCTTATTAACTAAAGCTCTAGCTGCCTCATCAATGTTGACATTTTCTTTGGCGGATGTTTCAAACCATCCGGCAAATCCATGTTCTTTTACATATTCATCCATTTTTTCAGTATTCGTAACCACGCCTTGTTTATCTTGATCGCACTGAAAAGAGAAAATTTTCCAAATATCAAAATCATCAAAACAAAAGTGTTAATTGTGTAGTTTAAGGGCGGGGCACATAGAATCCGTCGTACGTTATAAGTTGCCTTTTTCAACTGACAACTAAGTTGAAAAACTAGAAGGCGAAAAAGAAGTAGAAATAGCAGGCAGTTTTGCGGCAACGAGCAATTTTAAACTTTGTGCAAGACAGTCATAAGTCAGAATAGTAAGCAAGTCTAGTGTTTTAATACACAGTGGTGTTAAGTGTAAATAAAGTTGGGAATTACTTAAGTACTAAGTAACGAAGAAGTGAGTATGTCATTATATCACTTGCAATGGAAGAATCCACAAAGCGTGTTTAAAGGCAAACACGTAACAGTATTACTCCTTAATCGGGTTAGGGCTGGTAGCGTCTCATATTCAAGATATTGCGATCATAGTTGTCAGTTCTGTGATAGTCATAACTTAATCTTATAATTCTATACGTTCAGATAAATTTTATTTATATAAAATAACACAATCTCACCTTATTGGCCAGCAATATACACGGTATCGGACTACCATCTGGCAGTTGTACTTTTGAGTCTAAATCCTCTTTCCATTTACTCACGCAATCGAACGTACCGCTACGTGTTACATCGAAAACAATAAAGGCACCAACGGCTTCTTTGTAATACACTCGGGTCATATTTCCAAAACGCTCTTGACCAGCTATATCCCACAACTGCAAGCGCACAATTGTGTTCGGGTCCCAGTGTAAAACTTTTAAGGCAAAATCTACACCAATTGTGGCGCGATAATTTTGACTGAAAAACTGATGAACATATCGTTTGATAAATGATGTCTTGCCAGTGCCCAATTCACCGATGACTAGAATTTTGTAAAGATGTTCACGCTTTTCGGCATTCGTTGATGTCATAACAGTCTGGAATGGAAAAATACATACATATGTATTTGTAATTAAGAGTCCACATTTTTAGAGAATAAAACATAAATATGGGTATGATGTATGATGCTTGTTTGGATATATCGGAAAAATAATTTCTTACGGTTTTCATTTAAATTTGATTTTGGCAAAATTTTTTGCTTTGACTATTCTACTTAAAATCGTATAAACGGTTTTATTTCTAGGCAAAGGAAGCATACTGTCTGGCTCACGATGTCGTTTCGTAAACGTTCGTCATAATTTGTAAGGTCAAAAACCCTATTCCGAAGCCGTTTATAAGCTGATCCCTGATCTTGTTTCATTTGCATTTTCTACCTCGCATATATCCGTAAGTTGAATAAAAGTTTACTATCAGCAGGGCTGGGCAAAATACACAGATTATGTATTTCAAATACAAGATATAAAATACTTTCCAGGAGTGTATTTCAAATGCAAGATACAAAATACTTTACAGTAGTGTATTTTAAATACAAGATACAAAATACTTTACAGTAGTGTATTTTAAATACAAGATACAAAATACAACTAGAAAATACAAATACATTTTTGTAATTTGGTCTCAGAAAAATCTGGCTTTAGATACATATTTTATTTTACATATGCACTTAAACTAAGTTGTATATTCATATGATTGTTGTAAACTTTTTAAGAAATTAAAGGAACAAACCTAATATTTAGCATTTGATAGATAGTAAATAAAAAATTCATTCGGCAAAACAAGTATTTCCTTTAATAAAAACTAGATATTTCAATCAGTTATCTGACAAACAATAATCTTTCTACAGGTCCTGAGGAACACAAGCTGCTGTCAAATTCTATAAATGCATTTATTTTTGATTCTTGGATAGTTTTCCAGAATAGCAAGCTCCTTGCTTTTATCATTTTGAAAACTGATAAGCTCAAGTTCCAAATTTGATTTACGAGCTTGATCACTGTATTGTCCAAAACAACAATAAAATGTTCATTATCTTTACCTCAACTACTACTTCTTCTGCATCCAGTCATGGTTTCACGTTTTTTGCAATTTTTCTCCATGGTATCTATTGCAAGATTTTGAATTTTTTGCCTCTCTTTTACTGAGATGCTTTTTGGCAATCAGCTAATTTTAAAACTAGGATGGAAACATGACACCGATATGGCTCTATTTGCTCCAGCTCAAACTCATTAAATCTTATTTCCAAGCTCTCCATTAATTTTGTTAAAATACAACTTAAATGCCTCAAAGTATGATATTGCAGTGGATCTAATCTGGTTCTCGCAGCCTAAAGTTTTCCATAATAAAAATTATTTCCCTGTATATAAAAAGCTGGTGGCAAATATATAGAAATTCTTACTGATATCACCCGATTAGTGTAAAATGTATTAGCTCTGTATAAATGAAAGCCAAATTGCAGTATTGCAAAATGATAAACATTTTAGTGGTTGTAGTTTCTAGCGGTTTTAGCTTTTGTGAAATAACTTGTTTTCAATTTATTATAATAAATAAATGTATTTTGTAAAAACATGTATTTGAAATACAAAATACTATTAAGTTATGTATTTGAAATACAAACTACTAAATACTTTCAGGTCGTGTATTTGAAATACAGATACAAAATACGTATTTGTATTTCAAATACGTATTTCAAATACAAGTATTTCAAATATTGCCCAGTCCTGACTATAAGTCATGTTAGCGAACGTTACAGCCCGTCTACATCAGACATGAAACGCTGTTAAGACATACTGTTAAAACATACCTTTGACGGCTCGATTGTTATATGGTGGAGTACCCGTATGTCTTGATTTTTCATTATTTTAACTCCGTCAACAAAAGCACATCATCACTTTTTATGCCCTTTTTTATAGTTTGTGGAAAAAAAAATGTTTTTATTGCAAAATGTATAATCTAAAATAAGAATTTGAACTTTTTTTTGGCAATTTCTCTTAATTTGAAACTATTTTTACTTTTTCCATATTAAAATGTCATTTTCTGTTAAGACAGAGCTTTTAAAACAGACGTCTTAACAGCCGTGTCAAGACGGCAAGAGAACATTAACATTTGCAGTCTACAACTGACAGTAACAGTATTTTGCTGTTCCTGTTAGTGTTCTCGTGTCAGGTGTGGACAGCACTTTAACGAAACGACATCGTGAGCCAGATAGATATACACCATGATACAAAAAACAAGGTAGCCGCTTCGCTTCAACAATACAACAATAAGAAAAACAACAGGTATTTTGTTTGTGTAAAAAGGCTAATTCACACTTAAGCTGTCAAAAGTAGTTGATAACGCACATGTTAAAAAATTTAAATGGCGCCGAAAAAGGTAAACAAAACTTGACAGAGAAAGTGTCGCCAAGGCGAATTAATTATTAGGTGGATGCATCGGCGAACTCAGGCGAATTCGGTTAATATGGCGGCACTCTCTCTGTCAAGTTTTGTTTACCTTTTTCGGCGCCATTTAAATTTTTTTACATGTTCTTCATCAACTACTTTTGACAGCTGAAGTGTGAACTCGCCATTTTACACAAACAAAATACCTGTTGTTTTTTTCATTGTTGTATTGTTGTAGCGAAGCGGTTACCTTGTTTTTTGTATCATGAGTGTCGCCATATTAATCGAATTCGCCTGAATTCGCCGATGCATCCACCTAATAATTAATTCGCCTTGATATACACTGTGACAACCAGTGATGCCAGAAATTTTAGTCGAAAAATCTTGTTTTTCTAAATAGAAAATCTTATTTTTTTTATGTCTATGCTAAAATGCAATAATAATGTTTCTTTATTCAGTATTATAAAAAGAGGGCTTATTCTAAAATAAGTAGATTGAACAAATATTTAAAAAAAAAAATTTAGTACAATCAGATTTCATTCTAAAATTAGTAGTATAAATAACTATATATACATGTAATATATATACTTATCATAGATATACCTAAGTAGGAAAAAAACAATTTTTTTTGTTTTCAAAAATAATTTATTTCTCAACAAAGTCTTCTTTTAGCTTAATACACTTAGTAAGACGATATTCCAACTTTTTTGTGTCATCTGAATAACACTATTTTAAGAACTCCTCAAAATATGGGTTAATTTCGGTAATCACTTCTTCGTTTGAAATTAATCTTTTTTCTGCGAGCTATTTTTTCAAGTTTGGAAACAGGAAAAAGTCACTAAGAGCTAAATCTGGACCATTAGATCGGTGATCAACCAATTGGAAGTGTATATCATATAATTTTAGTATTGTATCTAATGCTGTGTGAATCGGTGTGTTGTCTAGAGCCTTTTTTTTCTTTAAATGTGGCCGTTGTTTTGTGATTGCATCAATCAGTTGATCCAATAATGCACGCTAATACTTTCCTGTAATTGTGGATTCTTTTTCAAGATAATTGATGAGCAAAATTTCGTACGCATCCCAAAATACAGCGGCCATAACCTTGCCAGCCGATTTGCTGATTTCGCGTTCTTCGGAGCACTTCCACCGATTGTTTCGATTGATTTTTGGTTTCAGGTGTATAGTGGTTTTATCAACAGTTATTACTCGACGCCCAAAATGAACAGGATTATGCTTTATCATGTCCAAACACTGCTATGAAGTGGTCTGTCGAACTCGTTTTGGTTCGACACTGAGCAAACGCAGCTCCCATTTGCCGATACATTAATATGATATGTCAATAATCTCCCGTAACTTGACTCGGCGATCATTCATAACGATATCGATGGTATTGTTGCAGTTCGTCCACGTTTAAGTTCAGCAATCCAATATTTTATCATGTTATCTGACGGAGCAGACTCACCATAATGTATATCGAGCTTTTCTTTTGTCTCTTTTACCGTTTTCCCTTTCTAATAATAGTGTTTAATCACTACACGAAATTCACTTTTTTCCATTTTTCAAGAAACACAAAATTTGCTTACTTCAAACGACGCGGCAAACCACCTTGCCGATACAAAATGAAATCTACTTCATGAGTAGATTTCGACGAAATCTCCTGAAATCTACTCAGTACCAAGCGATGCAGCTATGATTTTGTTCAAAAAGTACTTAAAAATACTACGCTGTAACAAAAATATACACTTTAATGTAGAGTATACAGTCTCTGGGCACCAAAAATATACTTTATTGTGGTGTATTCTGTCTCTGATAAAATTGTTTTGTCAAACCCTCATGCATAAATTATTTTTGAGGAAATGAAATCTTGCTAGGTGTAAAAAAAAAACGGTGGCGTAAACGATATAGATTTCGTTGTAGATTTCAAATCAAATCTTTTTTAATTGGCTTAGAAAAGGCAAAAATCGTCATCCTGGCAACGCTGGTGACAACCGAATTTCTTACCATCTATTTTACATAGTTGATAACACTTTCTTGTTATTCGGTTGTGACTTTTGAATTGATTCGAGACATCAACATGATACGTTTATTGTGAATAAATTCGTTTCCGTTTTCAATTTTATTGTGGTCACAAACCAGTTTAAAACAAAATGCAATCGGGAATAGACTAAACTGAAATCGCACAAGTTTTCTTCGATGTTTCCATTTTCAATACACACGATGGAACCAAAAAGGAAACATCCGTTGTATATGAATGGTTGTTGATAATACATCGACTACACATAGAGAAAATATTGTGAAAATGAGTGACTCGAAAAGTGTGTTACCTGCAATTATTATAATTGATGAAATAATGAATGAAAATGAAGAGAATGAGAATAAATGAAACTTTTTTTGATACCCAATTTTGACTATTTTTAATTGCTGACATTTTTTAAATTTATTTATAAATTTAGCATTTTTTATTTTGAGTTGAAGTATATATGCACATATTTAACAATACAACAAACAAATTTATTTAAAATAGCATTTAAGTTTTTTTTTGTTTAGATATTTTTTTTACACACTGGTTAAATTCAAGGCGAATTCATTATTAGGTGGATGCATAGACGAATTCGGTTTATATGGCGGCACTTCCTCTGTCAACGTTATTTTGAAAATTCGTGAGTTATGCTAGGTACACAACTGCGACGAAGGACGAACAAAAATTCAAACAATTGAGTTTTTTATTCGCTCTTTTAGCTTCTAACATTGATCAATGCTATTTTAGCTTCTAACATTGATCAATGTTAGAAGCTAAAATAGCGAATAAAAAACTCAATTGATTGAATTTTTGTTCTCTGCTTTTCAATACTTAAAAAAAAAAAAAAAAAAAATCGTAGCAACCAACGGTTGTTCATTTGTTTGAAAGGTGTAAAGAAATGTTAGAGACGTGTATAAATGAAAAAGCTTGCATTTTTCTTCTTTTGTTGGGATATAACGTTGAATGTTTGAGAATATCTTTAAAAAATTTTCAAAGTCTACTGATGATTAGGGTAGCTCCTATGAAATGTCGACATATAGATAGCTGGGATCATGGAAAACAAACTATTTATAATTTTTTATTGATTAGAAATACTAAAAACATAAATTCATATATTTATTCTTATCTTTTACTTCAATTTTAAGTAAATTGTAGCTAAAACGATTTTTTTAATTTGCGTACTTTTTCTCCCAGTGCATATTTATTTACACTCAGAGCGTTACTATGGATTTCTCTTTGGGCTTTGGTTTGCTTTTGTTTACCACTTTAATACAATGGATGGGCATCGCTATCCTATAGCTAAGCGCTTTTACAAAAACAATTGAACATCAAGCGCATAAGCCTGGGCATACCTGCTTTATACTAACAGTGCGGCAGCTTTTAACGAACTAAAGAAACAAGAACAGTAAAGACGAGGAAAAATTGTTTGGGAAACATGTAAAATATTAAAAAATTTTAATAGTTTGGAAACCAAAAAGGAAACATGATTTTCAAGAAGAAACAACGCTACAGACGAGGAAACATCAAAGGAAACATACCTATGTTATATTTAATGTTCCCTCGTCTGTATGATGCATTATACACATACATATGTAATAATCACTCATACGGTATGGGAGAGAGTTGCAAACATACAAACAAACAAATATACAAGTGAAGCTAATATACAGCCTTATTACAAATGAAAATTCCGTGGGAGTTTTTTTCACTTTTATCTTTCCTCCAATTATGAACAAAAATTAAGTTTTACGTTTTTATTATTTTGTCCTCTTTTAATTCACAAAAACACTAAAGGGGGATCCTACGATAAAGTTAACAAAAATTGTGTTCTTTTTTAGTTTGAGTTGAAAAAAGTACTTTATAAGAGTAATACATTCCGTGAGGAATAAATTCCGTGAGAAATAAAATCCATGAGAATATTCATAATTGGATTGATAAACCTGTTAAAAATAGTGCTTGTTCTCATTCACTAGTGGCTTTTAACCAATTTTGTTTATTCACTCTATTAGCTTCTAATATTGATACTAATCAAAAAAATTATAAGCAAAGTATTTCGTAGCTGCACTCGTATATATGTATTAATCATGAGTAGAATTTGAAACCTTTAAAAGATATTCTCAAAACATTTAATAATTCTAATAATTTATTCAGGCATGTTCTAAGAAACGCAAAACGCTTAAATTCAGCGTTTTCGATTTGAAAACGCCAAATAAGTGTTCTGAGAAACGTATAATGCAAGAAGTATGGTTTTGCGATTTCAAATCACCAAATAGGTGTTCTGGAAAACCCATATGGCTTAAAATTGGCGACTTCAACTCGCATGTGTATATTGAAGTGAACTGATTGAATTTGCTAAAACTGAACATGCAAAAGGCAATAAAATTATTCACAACTAATATTTAATATGTCTTCTTTTTATTTCAATAAAAAATTTAAAGATTTTTATACTTTTTCATTAAGAAAACTAAATAGAAAAATTTTTCTATTTGTTGTCAATTCGTTTATATATTACTATTACATACATATATTTGTATGTAAAACACATATTATTTTTACGGAAAAAACTCCTAAACGCCAGTAAAACGCGCGTTCCTCAGAACACCTAAAAATCAATTAAGCGTTTTTCAAAACGCATTACGGTTTCAGAACGCGCGTTCTCGGAACATGGCTGGTTAAAGTTAAAAAACAAACACTTAATAAAAGTTCTTTCTTTTGCACATGTCTCTACTTTTCTTTACACCTTTCAAACAAATGAACAACCGCTGTTTGCTACAATTTCCAAGGATTCCAAGTCTACTGAGGATTAGGATAGCTCCTATGAAACGTCGATATATATAATAAATTAACTTAATAATTAAATATAAAGAAAGAATTATGTATTACGTTTTTTCCGAACTCAAGTCTCATATAGGACAAAAAGCCGCATGTCTATAAAGCATCTCCAAAGTGAAACCCATTCATCGTTTGTTTTATCTTCCTGGTATCATAGTGCGTTGTTAAGTTGCAATTTAGATTAATGTTTTTCTTTTTATAACAACACTACATTGTTTTAAAACTGCTACAACAATTTCTAACCATTATTAGCATTATGTGCCTTCAAAAGGTTCGACGACACTCTACTGGCAGAGATTAAATGTTTGTAATAAGATTTACTACAAAAAAAAAAAAAAAAATCAATCGAAAATCTTAAGTCGTTAAAAACATGAGAGAATTAATATTTAACAATAAAAGTCTGGCTAAAGCAAAGTCGCTGCATATAAAAAATGTAAAATGCCATAAAGAGAGACAACAAAAAACGTCAAGAAGAAAAATTAAAAACTGCATTTTTAAGGTTTCCAGACTCAAATTGCTCAGTTGGGGTTTTCACTCAAGAAAACTAAATCAAATGTGGAAATAATTTGCATATAGTGTAATTAAATACTGAGTAAAAATTATACATTTTGAATTTGTGCAAACAGATTTACGCGGAATTGAACGAGAGAGTGAAATCAATACAGACATTTATAATGAAATTTATGTTTGTTTTTCCACTTACAGTAATAGCATTATTCTGAAAGCTCATGTAATTACCAAGTTTATTTCAAATACAACATACAGACATACATATATTTAAGAAAAAAAAAGAAACAAGGGATCGAACCATAACCATTTGAAATAATTTTCTTGCTTGCATTATTCTTAATCGCTCAGCTGCTTTAAATTTAATTTTGAAGAGACATTCCTCCCTGTTAGAATAGGATGCTTCAAGTACCTCGTTTGATGGTGTATTAATATAGTATTATCTTAACAAAACTGTCATATAGAGTGTTTTTTCTAGAGTTACACAAGTTTAAATTACAATAAAACTAAGAGATATAACACCATACAACAACAATACAGCAACAGTCGTCATTGTCGTCACATCGAGACAATATCAAAAAACTTCTGATTGTCTTCAACAGCAGTTATCTATTCTTTGATAGGTCATCGATATTTCATAGACCTAAGCTCTCATCTGTCGATTTTACCCGCTTCTAGAGATATTGCTTTGCTTTTTTCAAAATCTGATATTTCCGACTGTAAAAGCTGCTTACGTGTAGTGTTGTCTTTTTAGCCTGGTATGAATTGTTCTCGAAGAAAAATATTTGATACATATAGGTTGGGGAAAAAGAAATCCATTATTTTTACGTGAACTTCAAGACTTTATTTAACATGTTTTGCATTGTCCGATTTAGGTCAAATATGCACCATTTTGTTCTATAATTTGTTGCCATTTTAATGGTAGCTTCATTATGCCTCTCTCATAAAAGAAATGGGTCGATTTCATTACGTTTGGCCAAGGCTTCGCAGATGGAAATTCGATCCATCATGTTTTTTGGTGTTAATTGGTGTGGCACCCAAACATCAAGCTTTTTTTTAAACCCAGCTTTGTGCAAATGGTTTAAAACTGTTTTGTGGTCGATCTTTAACTCCTGGGCGATGCTACGACTACTAACATGCCGGTCCACTTCGATGATTTCAGTGACTTTGTCGACATTTTCGACGACGGGCCTGCCTGTGCGAGGGGCATCCTTAACGTCAAAAATACCCGAACGGAATCGACGAAACCAAAATTGCGCGTAATTAGCTGTTACAGTATCGGGACCATAAACACTATTCACATTTTCAGCCGCCTGACTTGCATTTTCGCCCTTATCAAAGAAAAACTGTAAAATGTACCGAATTTTCTCTTTGTTAACTTCCATCTTTAACGCCGTGTAACTCAGAACTGAATGGACAAAACAAAAAACTGCAAACGAATTCTTTTAGTGCGAACTGTTACCTTGACAACGAGCATAAATTTGAAATTGTTTGATCGATAATTTACGAGATATCGATCACTACAGCCATCTACCGAAAAAATAATGGATTTCTTTTTCCCCAACCATTATGTATCAAATGCACGTTGAAACAAACTAACATTTGGCTAACGATTGCTCTTGGCTTTGATACCTAGAAAGAAAAAATGTTGTATCGCCTATATGCTATTTTCAGGACACAAATGACTTTCAAGTTTTTTCGTATTTTATTTCGAGATATATTCTTCGGGGCCACTAAAGGCATGAAAAACTTGTAATGTGTGGAGCCAATAGAATTTATCAGCATTTGATAGCATACTATTTTGTTGCTTAAGTATGCGTTTCATTTTCGGGTAGTTTTCTAATCTTTGGCGATAAAACTTAAAATTCCCCTTATTAGAATCGAAGTCTCCTAACCATAAGTGTCTTAACATTTGAAATGCTCTATAAATATATATAGTTTAAGGAACTAAAAACCGCGCTTCGATATCAAACTAAAAATTAAGATTCGATTAGTGAAGAGGTTCCAAGGATTTGGCAAATTCCCAAAGTCGGCTTCACGAAATGTCAAAATCCGCCCCACTTCCTCAGCAATACGCAACACGGCAATTTCAATCTTTATAGTTCAGATGCATGTTCCACGGCAAAAACACGTACCGAATATGAAAAACTGGTTCCGAAGTCGTTTTGAATTGTTTTGGAATTCCTAAAATTGGCTCATGAATCTCCAAAATTCTCCCAAGCAGAAGCACTGTTTTATTTACTTACATATCGAGGAGAATTCATTCCAGGTAAATACAAGAGAAATAAATGTAACCAGTTAGCGAAGTGATTCCGAATTGTTTTGGAATTTTCAAAATCGGCTTCATAATTCCCCGGAAGGTAGGCAGGCCGCTGGGTTCTCCAAAGAGTACCCGGATACTCCAGCTCACTTGGGTCCCTTTGTGATTATGATTCCCCGTAAAAAACACGGCATTTACTATTTTCGCACTAAAGCAGCAACATTGTATATATATAGTTTTATACAAGGCGAATTCATAACAGGTAAAATTGACAGCGCAATTGATAACTTTTTTTTTAATTTTAAACAGTTTCAAATGTCAATGGCATAAATAAAACAAATTTGAAAAAAACAAATTTTAAATCAACTTTTTAAATTATGTATTGTGGCCTTGAGCGCCAGGTATCATCCAGAATCGTCCCCAATCTGGCAGGGTTAATAAAATAAACGAATTGGCTCATCTTTAATGGGCACATAAACACAATTGTCAAACATAAAATCCAAAAGCTTTCAAAGTATACCGAAGAAGTTTATATCTCTAATTTTTTTGATTTGAATTAAATGATATACGAGTAAATACTGCTACTATTTTGCATCACTTCTAACCCACTGTGTGAGCCATTGATCTACTTGTTATAAATGTGCACACACACCCACACATACGACATAATACTAAAAACATAAGACACAACCAAACAACGTACATTATCTAAAGAACTCAAAATTCCAAGTAAATAAACTACCAATGAGTTTATTGTTGTTGTTGCGTTCTTATTGTTTCGGAAGCATGTGTGTGTACATGCATATCTGGAATGATCAATAGCAAATAACTAGATGTTTCATGAGCAATGTAGAAGGTAATAAAGAAGTGCAAGACAGTCATAAGTTAGATGAATAAGCACGTCTAGTGTGCTAATACACAGTGGTATTAAGCGTTAATAAAGTTGTGAAATATTTAAGTACTGTGTAACAAACAAGTGTGTGAGTCATTATTTCATTTACAATTGAAGAATCCGCGACAGCGTTTTTAAAGGTAAAAACGTAAACAATGTGGTTTTAACAGGTTGGTGAAATAGGACACACATTTCATGCCATATTGGACGTTATGGCTTAAGAGAATAGCCATCTCACCTGGAGGTGATGTAACTTGGCCAATGGACAATATAATGTGATTTGGTCCTCTTAGCCTTGTTGTGGGCTTTTCTTAAGATGTATATCTATGTGAATAAGACACTAATAGCAGTGGCACAACTTTAACCATGCTGGCGATCATATTCAGTCTGATTTGTGCAGATGCTCGACATCATGCGAAGCCGCGATGAATGTTTGGCTAATATCATAGTTAGGCCTTTCAAGTAATTAAAGTTGAAAGCCCCACTCTAATCGCTCGGAAAAGGAAATGAGACCCACGCAATGAATTAGAAATTGAAAGTCAATTGAAAGTCAAGAACAAAGTTTATTATTACAAAAAAAATCGTGACCTTGCAAAGTGACAGTTTAATTCAGGGGTGCCCAAAAGTTTTATATGGCAGAGCAAACACCAATACATTTAAGGAAAAACTAATTTTATTTAAAAAGCAAAGCATGCGAAAGTGTTGTTGCGTTGCACTTATGTGCGTACACACACATGTGTATATTAAAGCGCACAGCCTATAGCTCAGCGCTTTTATAAAGACAACTGAGCACAAACCAAGCGCATAGGACTTGGGCATTTCTGGTTTAATAATAGTTTCAATAATAATTATTACAAAATTTGTGCTAGGACTTTTAGGCTTTAAGCGTAAAAGAGAAAGTACTATTTTCACAATATTCAGTTATTATATATAATGAGCAGAAAATGAGACTCTAGCCCATCACAGTTGTTCATACCAAAGTATACACATATTTTGGTATAAAATACAGAAACAATGGATATTTTTGTAGTCTGACATAGTTTTGTGCGTGACAAAATCAAGAAAATTTATCGATAATCCAGCCATTACACACGTAGTCCTTGCTACACTCGCTAGTCATGGCCTGGGAGCAGGTTTTGCCCCGGTGTACGCCTAACCACGGCACTCTGCTTTCTGGGGCATAGAGGAATAGGAGTTCATCGTATATTGTAGCAATTAAAGCTTTTGGAAGCCGTAATACTTATGTTGTGTTGGAATTCCGAAACCCTGTGATTTAATCTAAATTGCAGGAAGGGGAATTAGTTTCCCTGATAACTATGGTGCATATCCTGTTTTTTTGGGAATTAGTTATAGCTCCCGAGCTGCTGTTGTCTTGCAACAGATACCTCTAATGCAAGGAACCAGAAGTGATGGTTACATGGGTGAGCTGATGCTCTTAGTGAACTTCGGCTAAGCAGCTCATTAAGTCTTGTCTTCCGTTGCCTGTCTGGAAAATTGCATACAGGAGGAATTAGAAGGCACAAGCTCTTCAGCAAGGGGTTACTCCATATGGCTACAAACTTATGGCAAATGTTGCGGCCTGTATGAGCCTTGAGGGCTTCATGAAGGCCCTGGTGAATCGTGAATAATTTACCCCGTGGAGGCCGTCAAAGCAGATGGGGATGTAAATCAATTCCGTATTCTGTTTCGCCGGTGAAAAATGTAAGAATATCACAAAAAAAAAAAACATTTTTAGTTGATAAACAAAGTTTATTCTGAAACATCTTCGCTATTATCTAAATAAATGTGTGTTTTGAAATAAAGGAAAATCTAAAAAAGCAAAAGTGCTGCACATCTTATTATAAGATTATATTGTTCTGTTAGCGATGAAATGATCTGTCAAAAATCTTAAATAAATAAGATAACTCTGAAGGTGATAAATTTTACGTCAAACTTGTTGTTGCAGATAAGCGTTCACTGAACAGCCAGAGGATTGTTAAATAAAATATTTTATTTTGAAATCTCCGTAAGATAAAAAAGTTATTCAATGAGAAAAAAAAAACTGTACAAAATAATTTAAACAAATCTTTAGCGTAAGGTTTGTGTAAGAAAACTAACCGGAGCAAAATCATTGTAATCAGAGTAATATAATATGTGTATTCGGTCTTACCGGTTCTGTATCTTGATCCATGGTTAAGTCGCCAAAAGCTGGCATCTGCTGTGGATCGTCAAATGTATCTCGATTTTCGCACGTATCCAAGGATAGATCACTGACACCCGATTGATGACGATAACGCGAACGTCTCAATTCTAAACTGTTAATTTCGTCGTATAAAGTCGATTGCGAAATGTAGTGTATGGGACGGCGACTTGCTTCACTATTTTCGTCGGAATATTTTTGGGAACCGATCGAAGGCTCGTCAACGGAATACTCGTATAATGACTGCTGAAAAGGTGCTCTTACTGGACTTCCTACGGCAAAATGTACGGAAACTGGTTCCTTAACCGCTTCTAGGGTATCGTTATATATACTGCCTAAGTCTTCACCTGGTCGAACACTTTCCGCTCTTGAGATGTGATCGTCTGTTTCAGGAAAGGGTTTCAATTGAACTGAATTCGAATTGTCAATTGGTAATAATTGTATATTTTCTTGTTGTTGCTGTCTAGTTGTGGTAATATCGGCTGAGGTTGTTGTTGTTGTTGTTGATGGTGCTGTTGGTATCGTTGCTGTTGTTATGGGAGGTGGCGGCGTTTTCAATGAAGCGTTAGTTAAAGAAGATCGTATTTCAGTTGACGTTTGTGGTAAACTTTCAAAAGTAGTCAGACGGTCGTGTGTATTTGTTTTTGTTTCTATTAGGTTTGATGAGATCGTTGGCAGTGTTGCTGTTGTTGGATCTGTGGCTTGGATTTCAGCGGAAGAAGCTGCTGATGTTGTTTCAAGCTGGAATTCCTTATTGATATTTATTGTCGCTGTTGTATTTTCAGCTGTTGCTGCTGCTGCTTCAAGCTGGAATTCCTTATTGGTGTTCAATGTCGCTGTTGTATCTTCAGCGATTGCTGAAGGTACTTTAAGTTGAGATTCCTTATTGGTATTTATTGTCTTGGCGGTATCTTCGACTGCTGAAGGTGTTGCTGTTGCTGCTGCTGCTTCAAATTGGGATTCCTTAGAAGTGTCTGTAGTAGTTGGTAATGTATCTTCAGTTGTTGCTTCAACTTTCGCAGTCGTTATTGTATCTCCAACTGTTATAGATGTTGCAGCTTCAACTTGGGCTTCGTTGCTAGTGTCGAGTGACGTTATAGTTGTTGTTGAGGTAGGTCTTGGTAGTCTATGACCTCTTTGCGGATTTATCATTAAATCTGTTTCTTTGTAAGTCGCTTCTTTAGCGTCTGTACTCTGAGTGTTTTTGGAGCCTTTAGCGGTTTTCGAAGACTGCGATTTCTGTTTAGATTTTGCACTCGCTACTAGTTTGAGGGCTGCTCTAGTTGTGGTAGCTGTTTTACGTATTGTTCCGCTGCTTGCACTCGCTTGACTGGTAGGTGTCGTTGTACTTGCTGTTAAACGTGAGGGTTTAGTGGGTGCTCTCTCTTTAGGTGGCGTATCTTTAGAACTTTGAGTGATTGTTATCTGTTCTTTTTCTTCTTCTCGTTGTTTGCTTTTAGATTGTGCTGTGGTCGTTGTTGTTATCGTGGATTTCTGTGGCGTTTGTGTTATTGGTTTAGTTTTGAGATTTTTCTTTTTGTCTAAAAGGTCATTGGATTGGATTGTTAAGGTATCGTTGTTGGTTTGATTGGTTGGGGGTGGTGGTGATGAGTTTGATGGGTTTTTGATGGTTGGTTCTTTTGTAGCCAGGGTTTCAATTTTCTTAGATTTTATTGTTATTTGAACTTTACTTCTAGCAGTTACGGGTGTCAAACGTTCTGTAGTAACAACTACTTCATTTTCATTGTCCTGAAAAATAGGTTCCAAAAGTTTTTCAGTCTTTTGCTCTTCTTGCTCAAATTTGATTTTCAAATCGTCTGATTTGGATGCAACCTTAGACCTCCTTAAGCTAAAAAGGGATCTTTTCTTCTTTTTGGATTTCTTCTCCGCCTCTGGCGAGAGGTTTCCTTCAAGTAAATCTTCAGCTCCACTTGAAATAATCTGTTCGGAAGATTCTGTGGCTGTTGATGAATGACTTCTAAAACTTGATTTTTCTTTTTTGCGTGCGGTGCGGGAAAGTTTTCTTAATGCATTAGAAAATCGCGATCGAGTTTTAACTTTAGTTTGAGTCTGCTCTGGATCAGAGTGTACAATGCGAGAAGTATCACTTTTAGAGCACTCTTCTAATAGTTTGTGTGGTGCACTGGTTAAACTCTCCAGTGAAATTGGCTCAGTAATTTCCAAGTTTTCGAACTTGCTTAAGGTATCTTTATTTTCACTGCAGTCACTTTTTTGCATATTATTGATAATAAAAAAATACTCTCCAAAGGATTAGGGGGAATAGGGAAGTTTATTGTTTATGTTTAATTAAATTTGAACAAAGATTTCAACTTATTGCATAACATTCCTTGATTTGTCTAGCAGCACTTGAATGGTTTCTTCAATGCAATTATTTATTTTATTAATATTTTTACATTTGTTCACATTTCTACACCAATACTCTTCTTAATATCCTTAACCATTTTGCAATCCAAAACATAAACTAAAACCTTATCCTTGTTTTCATTTTTAAAAGTAGAACTTTTGACCGTTTTACTGCACCGCTTTTTTTTATTCGGCTTTAGTTTTCTTCCGTTATTTATTTGTATTTAAAACACCACCGTTTTCAACGCGAATTTACACATAACTATTCTCTTCTAGATATTTGTAGGCTTTTTATAAAATTTTTATTGTTGTTTTTGTTTGTATTTTTCAACCAGCAGCAGAACATTGCAACAAACGTCATCACCTGCTCCATAGACTTAAGGGCCAAGCCAACCACGAACAACGAAACAGACAAAGTATTTCAGCAGTCACTATTCAGAGTTAGTGCAGTTCTTTTGCAATTTTGTTTTGCAAAAAGGGTTTTATATTACAGTTTTGAGTATGTTGCTAACTTATGTTGCAGACATTACAAGTCAAGCTAATAATTCTGGTCTTTAGCACATAAATATGTTGTCTAAGCTAATAGGGACCAGTAAACTAAATGAGCACAATTTGAGGTGGAAATTTGAATTCAACTCAAATACGATTGCGGTCAAAATACAGTGATCACAACAAGTGCGCGTGCAGCTACATATGTATATGTATAAATATTGTTTTAAGATAAATTCATTTAAGTGTTTTCGGAAAAAATCAATATTTTGGCGATTACTTTTCTTGAAAGAAAGCTGTATTTAATGAAAGCCTTGATAATAAGAAATAATTAGGATAATTCATTGGATAATATATACGAATAGTTACATATATATTTAGTAAAATTGTGTATGATTACGCTCATAAGGCATGAATATATTCATATGCTTTTTGAATAAATAAAGCTTCGTACCATACACAACTGACTACGAAGTGACTCATATTCTATTTTAATAAAAACAAATGAATGAATACACAAACCGAATAAATAATGGTAATAACTCTACTCGTTGAAATTCAGTAAAATCGGTTCACATATAGCTGAGATACATAAAAAATTCCGAAAAAATCGATTCTTTTTTGCAATTCTATAAGAAAATTTTTGAAAATACTTTACTTTAAACTTCACACAATTATTAAGCATGGCGATTACAAGGCAAACAAATTTTTTCCCGATATCGGCTATATACTTATATCCGATATATAGCCTATTTCGATTTTTTAATGAAAATGTCACGTAAGCAAACTTATATATCTTTTTAGCTTAAAAGTAGTTCTGGTAATGAAGGTAGGTTACCAAAACACGGAAAATGAAAATTTACGATATCGGTCCATGTATATCTGAGAAATAGCCTAAACTGATTTTCCATGAAAATGTCACGTAAGCGAAATTTAAAAAATTTGTTACTTAAAATCAGATCTGGTAATAAAAGGAGGCTACTCAACTGCACAAAATGAAAATTTTCGATATCGCCATATTTACCCGAGATATAGCCTAAAACGATTTTTCCATGAACTTAAGAAATTTTTTTGCTTAAAATCAGTTCTGGTAATAAAAGGAGGCTACTAAAATGAAAATTTTTGATATTGGTCCATATGTACCCGAGATATAGCATAAACTGAATTTTCCAAGAAAAAAATTTGTTTCATAGAAAATGGAAATTTCCGATATCGGTCCATATATATCCGAGATAAAGCCTAAACCGACTTTTCAATGAAAATATTTTTTGTTTAAAAGCAGTTCTGGTTATAAAAGAAGGTTACTAAAATACAGGAAATAAAAAATTCCGATATCGGTCCATATATACTCGAGATATAGCCTAAAGCCATTTTTCCATGAAAAAAATTATGTTTTTTGCTTAAAAGCAGTTCTGATTGTAAAAGGTTACTAAAATAAAGAAAACGAAAATTTCCGACATCGGTCCATAAAGCATATACCCGAGATATAGCCTAAGCCCATTTTTCCATGAATTTTTTTTTTTTTGCATAAAAGTAGTTCTGATTATAAAAGGAGGTTACTAATTACTAAACAGAAAATGGAAATGTCCGATATCGGTCCATATATACCCAAGATATCGCCTAAACCCATTTTTCCATGCAAAAAATTATGTTTTTTTGCTTAAAAGCAGTTCTGATTGTAAAAGGAGGTTACTAAAATACAGAAAATAAAAATTTCCGATATCGGTCCATAAAGCATATACACGAGATATAGCCTAAACTCATTTTTCCATGAAAAATTTGTTTTTTGCTTAAAAGCAGCTCTGGTTATAAAAGGAGGTTGCTAAAACACAGAAAACGAAAATTTCCGATATTGATCCATATATGCCCGAGATATAGCATAAACCGACTTTTCCATGAAAATTTCCATTTTGGCATGGCGACTACAAGGCAAAAATATGTTTTCGCCGATACCGGTTCATCCGCTATCCGAGTATATTTAGTTCAAATTTGTAATATATACTATTTATGTACGTGACTATCGTGAATGGTATTTTAGATTCGGCCCAGCCTACACTCTTACTTGTTTTAAATTATTTTTTAAACTAGCATTTTGCACTCCTTTTCATCCTTCTATGGCTGAAATTTCATAGTAAGAACTATCCAATGTTGATTTTCGGTCTTCAAAATATGTGCTAACCGAATTTCATTTAAATTAGCTTAGCGGTGTAGGCGTGAGAAGTTAAAAATATGTTCATACTCCGTACTCAAAAATTAATTTTTCCGACGGACATTTCGTCAGTACGAAGTCCTAAAATAGTTTTTATTTTTAACAAGCTGATACATCCTTTTAAAAGAACGAAAAATAATAAAATTCGGTTCATTAATGGCAGAGTTTCTAAAAAAATTATTTTTCGGGCGGACAGTTTTTCTGTCCGATGTCCAAAAAAATTTTTTTTGGCAGATTCTTTAGAACCCCTCTTGACACAAAAGATCAGTTCATAAAAAAAGAAAATATTTAAAAAAAAGTTTTTCTGCCACCTTTTGACCTGCCACGTATGTCAACCCTGAGACGACCATGACACAACAGCAGTACTCATAATTTATTGCAAAAAACATTCAGTCAGTATTAAACCACCAAACAATAAACACATCAATTTGCAGCCTTCGGGTTTATTTAAACTAATCGTTTCTTTTATTAATTGAGTCTAATTTCTCGGCTGTCCCTGATAAACCCCTTTATGGCTCAAATTTCAAAATAAAAACTATCCTATAACGACTGTCGGGCAAGGTATCTGCATAACGAATTTCAGCTGTTTATAATTTCAATGTTAGCTGCTAATAAAGCGAAGTGAGTTTTATTGTTTTTATTTTATTTAACTTTAATTTTTTTCATATAGTTAAGAAAGTTGATGATACGTTATTTTGTTTCAGAAAATCACAAATCAAAATAACGTAAGACACGTAGTACTAAACTTACTTTGATAAACGGCTAATTTATCCAAAATGGATTTCTTGTTTCATTTAGAACATGATTTAGAACATAATTGTTGCTCTCTATCTCTAATAGTTTACATTTTAAGTGGTTTTTTGCTTCCAATGTAAGCTTATAAGTGATGTTACGTTATTTTGCTATTTAGGTGACGATATGTATTCTATTTTGATTTACTTTTACATTATACTTCTGTTAAAAATTTAATCAATATGAACATGGCCCAATAAGAATTAACAATAGCCACTTTTGTTCTGAGCAATTTTTCAATAGAACCGATTAAAGAAAACTTATTTGAAACCCTGACATTCCAGCATCGTAAACATTATCTTTCAATATTAGTAATTGAAATACAATCAGCACTATTGAAAAAAATAATAAAATAAAATAATTATATAAAATGAAAACTGATTCGAACACAAAACAATGTATTTGAGCATTTAAATTTTATTTAATAAAAAAAATCCGTTGTTAATAACTTAATAATACAAACTAGAGCGAACCTCATTGATGCAGATTGAGAAGGCGAGCATCATTTGCGTAACTTAATTACTCACATGTACAAATATATATGTAAGTAATATTGGTATCACTGCCGGCGTAATGTTTGCTGAATGACTGTAATTCAAGTTATCAAAAGATGGTTAACAAGAGTTGATGCGTTTTATGCATGAGTAAAAGCAATAACGCACTATTTTGTGTGTTACGGTTACGGATACAGTAATACGGTCTGGGTCGACGGGATTTTAGTATGATTTAAAACAATTTTACTGCCTGGCCCACTATGTCACTCGACATCGCTCGCTGGCATAAATACATTTGAAACAAAAACAAATTTTAAAATGTTGTTTTTGGTATACATGTATTTATGCGAGCGATCGATGTCGAGTGACACAGTGGGCCAGACAGTTAATTTTTATAGAAGTTGTGTTCATTTACCAAAAAACTTTTACCAATTTGTAATAATTGCTACTAGAAAGCGTTCATTAATCCAAAAAATTTGCAACGAGAGAGCGTCAAACGAGCGTAAAAAATTGAGAGCCATAAAAATTCTTGCAAGTTTTTACAAGTAAAATTTTTACTTGCAATAATTATTCAAACAGCTGTTTTGCTTTTGTGTTTACAAAACGGTATTTCTAAATTAAGTTAAAAATTAAAACATTTTGGAAAATTCAAGAAATTGTAATTGTATGTAAACTTTTAAGCCGATTAAAAGTAAATAAAAGATTACAAATGTATTTTTGTGTAACTTATTAGCAACAGAAGTAAAATAAGAAGTCTAAGGGAAATAAACTAAGCAACACAGTATCTGGCACATCAGTGGCAAAGGATCTTCCGGTAAATTTACTTGCTTGAATGTGTTTAAAGCTTCTAGGGAAGCAATTAAATTCACACTTGCATCCTTCCATTTCTAATTATATTGACATTTATCTAATTTTAACCTCTAAACTATTTCTGTTTTTTGTTTTTTTATTTTTTACAAACCAGATGTTATTTTTAGTATTGTAAATATTATGAGTACCTAGCTACTCGGTACTTTACACTTTGAAATTAATTTGAAAAGATAAAAATGCTATGTGTAGGCAGGCAGTTATAACGTATAAACACACGTTTCAATTCAATAGTGAATTGAGTCTTTCAATTGAATTGGTTCTTGGCAACACACTTCATAAACTGAATTGAAAGACTTTCAAACAACTATCAGATTCAATGAAATTAAAGACAATTTTAAAATTATTTAACATTTTCTTTACAAAAAATTACAAATATAATTTTGGACAATAATTTATTGAATTTTTGTTGAACTTTATAATTTTTAAATTAAATTTTTGGTTTGTACATTTGCAGAACGGGTTATAGTTCAAGTTTTTTCCTTTCTTAAGTTTTTTGGACAACTGATCAGGAGACTCGAACATACAAAGCACAATCGAATTGAGAGACTTACTAGCCAACTTAAAAAAAAAAATCAAAATGGTTTGATTTTTCTTCAACCAAATCGACAACTTCCAAACGAATCAATTTAAACGTCTTGATTTGTACAACAACCGACTCAGTAGCCAATTGAGATTATCGCAAAGGGAACGATCTTTTAGAACCTAAGTACTTTCGGTGCGTTTTTTAAATTTTGGTTTATTGTGAGTATATTCAAATATCCAAAAATTTTACATATCATTTTGCGTGGAAAACACACCATCTTATATGCACAACGTAAGAAAATCTTGCTGTTGTATATTATTCACACTCTTGAAGGAAAAACAAACATTTCGTTAAATAAAATTTGCTGCTTTTAGAGAGTGTTTTGCTATTAAACGATCAAGCCAAATTTGTCAAATATTACAGTAAATTCAAAATGCAATTTCTGAACAGTGAAGTTCGAATTCTGGCACGTGAATTCGTTACTGTCTGGGTAATTGAGAAATTACCAAATTATAAAATGTTTTCGAAACGTTTGGATTAATTATTGATTATGATTATTATAAAATTCATCCTTTATATGTTATTTTCGTATATTTCAATAAATTCTTTTCAAGACACCGCTTATGAAAACACAAGTGAGATGAATATTGTGTGTGATAGAATTACTATTAATCGTAGGCTAGGAGTGCGATTTTATAACTTTTAAAGATCCCATAATTGTAAACTCTTTCGACAGTAATGATTGTATGATCCTGCAATATAATTTTGACGACGGTAAGCACCTGTATTTTTATGTCCCTGTAAAGGTAACAGTTGATTTCGCTCGACAGAAAATACAATTATATGATATTGTTTAATAATAAATTTAATAAAAGGTCATTATAATTATTGTAAAGATAACATTATATTAAAAAAGACTAACAGAATCATGCTAGAGGCCAAGTTTGACAAACACGAATTTTAGCTACTGAACGAATTTGATGACACAGTTTGATTGTATAATAGTCACTTAAAAAGCTGCTTCATTATCGTATTTTTAGTATAAAAATATTATTTAATATAAAAATGTTATAAGTTTCTAAAAATAAAATGAAAAATTCTAAATTCGGTGCGTTTTTGTTGAAATAACGCGATATTTTCTCCATTTTGGTGCGTTTTGAATTTTCAAAGTTGACAACGCTGACAGCATCTGTGCTGAACAGATGGGTAGACCATCTATACATTTGCAAAAATGAGAACTATTGAGTCAATTAACAACAACATCGACTTTAAAATGGGGGAAAAAATGTATGCAATAGAATTTAGACTAAGAGGATATTCTTTCATTAATTTTGTCAATAGCCGTCCATAAAGTTATTCGGGGTTGTCATGGAATCCAAGTCGGATTTGATAATTATTGCTTTTGAAATCCGATATTGGATTCATTTGGTGTCATGAAAGCAGGTCGACCTTGTTATTTTCGATTGGAAATAAAACTAATATTCGAATCAGCCGTTTTCTGTTTTTGCTCTTTTGTTTACAATTTTAAGTGTATTTTTTATTTAAATTTTGCAAATTGTACTAAAATATTGTTAAAAGTTGTGTTTTTTCAAAATAAAAACAAAGAAAAAGAAAGTGACTACATTGCAAGAAGTACTTAATAGAAGGACACTAGCAACGTTTAAAAATATTGCAAAAATGTGGCTGCTAAACATTACGCTTTTTTGCTCTGAGAAAAGCTTTGCTTTTCAGAGATCTGTTGGCAAGGACTCCAGTATAAATTTTGGTAGAACCATTGTATAAATAGTGTTGCACGATGTGCATGTGTGGCTATCGAGCGTTACGTTTGCCCGCAGTGGGTAAAAATTGAAATGGACTCAAATGAAAAATGCAGGTCAAGAAATTATTTTTATAGCAAATACAAGATTCCATCAACAATTGGCTGCGTCGATGGTACCCATGTCAAGATTGTTGAGCGTAGTATTTTGTTATTAAATATATAAATCATAATTTTTGTTCCAATTTATTAGAGATTAATAAAGTAAAATGAATACTTGAATGTTATTTATTAAATTTAAAAAAAATATCGGCCGTATTCATAAAAAATATTTTATGACTATTAAACACTTATTTTACATATTTGTTATATAAATTTGTCAAATAACAGTTTAATAAACATAAAAAATTATAAATAGCTTGTTTTCTATGTTTCCCAGCTATCTATATGTCGACATTTCATAGGAGCTTTTCTAATGATCAGTAGACTTTGGTAATTTTTTCAAAAATTCGGCCAATAAGTAGTGAGTATGAGGACAAAATACTAAAACTACCTTTCGTTGGTGTCATGTAGAAAAGCTGGAACTATGAATTGCAACAGAAGAAAGAAAAACATAATACTTGAAACTATAGGAGGCTCATCGAATGCTGTAAAATATCTATGGTGAGGCCGCTTTCAGCGTTTCAAGGTCGGTTTCAGCGCTTCAAGAATATCAGCATGGCGGTGGAAGAGAGAAAGGTTTTGAAGATGCAGAATTAGAGGCATTATTTGATCAAGATTTGTGTCAAATGCAACAAGAATTGGCAGGAACATTGGAATGATGACGAAACAAGCCATGTGAATGATGACGAAACAAGGTTGCCGTACGAGTTGAAACCGAGTGATGTTGAATGGCGTTTCTTTGCTTACGAACAGCTGCTTGCAGAACAAAGACTACGGACGATAAATGGGTTCATTGTGATTGCTCCAAGCGCAGAAAATCATGGGGTATCCCGGCCATGCTTGCGCGTCGATGGCCAAACCCAGTATTCACGGTTCCAAGGTCATGCTCTGCATTTGGTAGGACCAACTTGGCGTAGTGCGCTTGTTGTTCATTTGTTTTTGTACAAGCACTTATTTATAGGCTGTGCGCTTTAATAGGTGTGTGTACACACACAAGTGCAAAGCAACAACACTTTCGTATGCTTTGCTTATTAAACAAAATTCGTTTTTCCTTAAATGCATTGGTGCTTGCTCTTCCATATAGAACTTTTGGGCACCCCTGAACCCTAAATGTGTAACCAGTTTTTTACCATAAGGCGTAAAATTTCGAAAAAATACAGCGGAACCAAAGTTGTACACCTATGTGTAATTTCACAAAATAACACCTGCATATTTGTATTACGAATTACGTAAATATATCTTGAATAAATAGTAAAAGGAAAGTATGAATTATGCTTTTCCTCTTGCTTATAACGAAACTTCGTTCGTGGCAGATTTTTTTTTGCCTGGTGCTTCAAGTTCCATTTTGGGTACCTGGTTATCTGATGCTTACAGTGTAGGCATTTTTAGGGACATCTACGCAGTTGCTGTTAGGTAAGAGTTAGCAATAATTTTATTTTATTGCAATATGGTATCTTTTTATTTGAAAAAAATTAATAATGCGCAAACTTACACTTACGAGTAGTGTTTGATAAGCATTAAGATCAACAAAAAAGAAAAGGAATCTATCATGTGTAAAAATATTTGTCACACGCACTTGTTTGGTTTTAAATTCATCTCAAATAGAACAACGTAAAACTTGAATCTGTAAACTTGTAATTATGAAAAGTGATGAAATACACTCCAAGTCGCAGATTACAAAATCAGTGAAACCAACAACCGCAAATAAGTGTATCATGTTTTGTTTTTATTAATGCAAACGATTTCCTACACAACGGTGATATTAAGGGGTGCTCGTAATATAACTTTAAAATAAATAATTTTAATGGTATCTATCACTTTTTTCTATAATTATAGCTATTGCAATTGTTACGTTTAAGCGCCACATGATATAAATACTATTTAAAATACTTTAATCATTGATTTATAATAAAATAATTTCACACAAACAATTAAAATATAAAGCTGTGTAATAAATTCTACGAGTATTTCTTTAATTTCATTAGTTGTTTTAGACCGTTAAAGATAGTTAAGTGAAATAATGCAGGTTTCAACTTTTAATAACGGGGGTCTCTAGCTGTTATGAAGTAGATGTAACAGTTTAGCCCCTTTAGATATTCTCGAACATTAACGTTTGCAAGCATTTTAAGACAGGGAAATCATTATTTACTAAAAGGCTGCATAGAATGTTCTAAAGAACACGTCTCACTAGTATGCAGTAGTTGTTCTAAGCACTGTATTTTAGAACAATCTTTAAAACAAAACAACCAAGCAGTAGAATATTTAGAAACAAAACAAACACTTCATAGTTTTGAAACACATATACGAGAGAGCTTGGCAGTACTTGAATTCTGTTTCAAAGCAAAAACCAAAACAAAACATCAGACTGAAGCAAATAAACGATGACTTGCAGTAAAACATAGCGAGTGCACTAAAACATTGGCAATAACACATTGGCCCCCGCCGACTTTTTCCTCTTCCCAAAACTGAAGACATCGACGAAAGGAAGGCGTTTTGCTACGATTGAGGAGATAAAAGGAAAATCGAAACAGGAGCTGTTGGCTACACCAAAAAGCGCGTTTCAGAAGCATTTCGAGGATTGGAAAAAGTGTATTATATCTGAGGGAGATGGCTTTAAAGGGGACAATATAGTTATTGATGAGTAAATAAATACTTTTTGAAACAATTTAAAATAACGGTTATTTTTTGATCAGCCCTCGTATATATTTGAAATGTTTATGAATTCTATGTGTTAAATCTCAAATTTAAAAACCGTACTAAATTTTTATTTGTTCTTGTATCCATGCTCGTTTGTGTTAGTGCTTACACGTAAGTGTGGCATTTACGAGCAAGAACTCGTATGTAAAAATTTCAATGAAACGGCACGTGCCATTTTCTCAATTTAATATTTGCATTATTGGAGTTACTTTAAGGACGAAATGGTAAAAAGTAATCAAATCACGTTCTAGTCAAGTTTTAGTATTGCAGTTTTAAAGTCGCTTTTCACCCACAATTCAATATTAATATTTCTTTTATCAGTTCATGCAAGTACACACCCAGAAAAAGAACAAGCATGATGAGCATCATTCTATATAATTAATAGCCAAACACGTTTTTAAAATCCCGTACTATAGCACTGATTTAGAAAAATTATACAAGTACATCGTTTTAAAGTTCTTTCTACACAGAAGTGAATGGGCTTAATTTGGATCGGTTCACTATTTTAGGAGTAATATGGCCAATAATTCGCTACTAATAGTGCAACCTAAATTCGGGCGCTGTAGTAAGTAACTTAAATAAAAGCGTTAACGCTGTGCCATGACCAGTATTGCCCAATAAACTTGTTTAATAAGAATTATTAAGTAGAAATAATAAAAAAGTGATAAAGTCGCTAAATTAGTCTGAAAGCGCCAAAAGTGTGACTACTAATACCCGTAAAATATGAGTAACATTTGTTTTGAAGCGAACTTTACTGAGAGGCAGTAAAGCTTTCTCTCTTACGCTTTGTCAAAATTGGATTTTCCAATTGCCAAGGCGAATTCATTATTAGGTGGATGCATCGGCGAATTCAAGCGAATTCGGTTAATACGGCGGCACTTCCTATGTCAAGTTTTGTTTACCTTTTTCGGCGCCATCTAAATTTTGTACGTGTTCTTTATCAACACAAAAAAAATACCTGTTGCTTTTTTTTATTGTTGTATTGTTGTAGCGAAGCGGCAACCAATTGCAAAGCGTTGACGTCGCGCTATTTAGGTTGGTCCAAGGCGAATTTATACAGGTGAATGCTAGCGTAAAAGCGAATTCAGTACTATGTATTTTGTTATTGTAAAACATATCGTGAATGTCAAAATCTAAATTCGCCTTAGATTGTTCAGCTGGGAAAAAATTTTATATAAACGTTAAATATAATCTTTTATAATTGTTTGTAATTAAAATCATAGATTATATTAGTTTTTCACTTTTAAATTCACACAAATTTCTTGAAATTGCACTAAATCATACAAAAAAATCTTCAGGTTAAAATGGCGCGAACATTTTTGGCGCGAAGATTGGAAAAAACGCGAGAAGCAAAAAATAATCACCTGCTGGCAAGCTCTGTCAAGTTCACCTAGTAATGAATTCGCCTTGGGTTGGTCTCATACATTTTGTATGTGCATGAGCAATTTTGACAGATAAATTGCGCTTGACGCGCTGATTTAAGTTGCACAGTCACACTACCATGATACAAAAAACACGGCAGCCGCTTCGCTACAACAATAAAAAAACAACAGGTATTTTGTTTATGTAAAAAGGCGAATTCACACTTAAGCTGTCAAAAGTAGTTGATAGCGAACATGTACAAAAATTTTAATGGCGCGGAAAAAGGCAAACAAAACTTGACAGAGAAAGTGCCGCCATATTAATCGAATTCGCCTGAATTCGCCGATGCATCCACCTAATAATTAATTCGCCTTGCACACTACCAAACAAAATATGTGTATGTGTTTGACTTAAATAGAAGTAAAACAATAACAGTGTGACCAAGTATCACTAAACGAAAGATCTTTATATTATGAATTATTTCTAGTTTTGGTATAAAAGTTCCAAACAAGCAGTGTGCGAAAAATGCAGTGCATGGTAATTTATTTCATCTTACTTTCTTAATTTTTATATTTTCATAAAAGTAAAGATTTTATTTAATTGGTTACGAGTCTCTTCCAAACCAGTATGGAAAAATCAAAAGCATTTCCGGTTTGTGGGCCAATCATTGTTTTTTTAAAAGCAACCTCATTTTTACTAACACTTTTCTTGGAGGGTTTTATTTTAACCCAGTTTTCAAATACCACTACGTGTGTGAATGAGTTTGTGGACTATATGGCACATATTTACTTAAATGCATTTTACTTCAAACCGAATAAAAGTGGCAGTTGCAATACTTCAGATTTATGATAAACAAATTCAACATAAAACTTAATGTTTTTTTTTCTCTCTTCCTTTTGGTTGAAGCTATAAATCAAAAAGAGAACAAATAAAAATTAAATAGAAACACCAAGAAATGCATATGATATTAAAGTTAAACTTAAACGTCAAAATCATTTTAATAAAGATTAGAGAATAAATTTAAATTACAAAATAGACAATGTGTACATACACATATAAGTACATAAATATATATGTTCATATTTGAACAAGATAAAGCAAAACAAATTGCATTTGGTTTTATTCAAATTGTATAATTACTTATGTATATGTTTTGTTTACTTACATACGTACAAAGCATACATTGTATTAACAAAATATTTGATTTTAACTACTTTGTTTCTAAATTTAAACAGTACTACACACTGTACAAATCGAAAAACTGTAAGATTTTGCCCGCGGCGAATTCATAACAGATAAATTGCTAATACATTAACAGGTGTCTCGTTTATACGTACGACTTACGAGGGCGGTTCGGCAACTTCTTAGCTTAGCACAAAAAGAGCGGTATAAAGAGAAAAAGGTTAAGTGTTTTAGAAACTTCCATCTCTGCTATGAACACATGTTAAATTTTGTTTCGATCTGGTAACTCCTTCATATAGAAACAGGTGTTCACAAAAGACGCATCGGCGATTTTTTTACAATGGAAGAATTAGAAATGCGTAGTGTCATTAAATATTTACCTAAAAAAGGTTTATTGGGACAAGAAATTCATAATGATATGGTGAATGTGTTAGGTGAAAGTGCTCCTTCATATGCAACAGTAAAAAAGTGGGTTGCTGAATTTAAACGTTGTCGTACAAGCATTGAAGATGAACCACGTAGTGGGCGTCCAAAAACAGCAACAACAACAGAAATTGTAGCCAAAGTGCAATCAATGATCGACGAATAAAATTGCGTGAAATAGCTAATATCATGGGCATCTCATATGATCGCGTCCATTTAATTTTGCATGAAGAACTACAGATGAAAAAGCTTTCTGCAAGATGGGTGCTGCATTTGTTAACAGTCGACCAAAAACGCATAAGAATGAACATTTCTCAAGCTTGTTTGGATCTTTTTTAACGAAATAAAATGGATTTTAAGCGTCGTTTCATAACAGTTGGTGAGACATGGATCCACCACTATACTCCAGAGACAAAAGAACAATCCAAACAATGGAATGAAGCTGGAGGAAGTGCTCCAAAGAAGGCAAAAACAATTTAATCGGCTGGTAAGGTTATGGCAACGGGTTTTTTGGGACTTCAAAGGTATTTTATTGATTGACTATCTGCAAAACAATAAATTCAGAGTACTATTGCAATCTTTTGGATCAATTAAATGTACAAATTCGAGAAAAACGTCCTGGCTTACAACACAAAAAAATAATTTTTCATCAAGACAATGCACCAGCGCACAAGAGTGTTTTAACAATGGCTAAAAACAACTAATTAAAGTTGCTTGACCACCCTTCTTATTCTCCTGATTTACCTCCCAGTGACTTTTACCTGTTCCCAAATCTAAAAAAATTTCTTGCTGGCAAGCTCTTTACCTCAAATGAAGATGCAATTACAGTTGTAAATCACTATTTTGAAGACCTTAAGGAAAACTATTTTAATCAAGGGATAGAGTTGCTAGGAAAGCGTTGATCTAAGAGTATTGAATTTTCAGGAGATTATATTGAAAAATAAAAATATTTTTGAAAAACTAACTATTCTGTTTCATTGGTAGGCAAAGAAGTTTCCGAACCGCCTATGTATTTGCAAATAAGAATGTAAAATATTGCCGTATAATATTTTTATTATGAGTTAAGCACCCCATACACGTTTCAACTCAGTTGACAACTGAGTCGGTTGCTGTCCAAATCAAAGCGTGTATGGCTTTGTCAGTTGATTAGTTTGGCAGTTGTCGAGTTGGTTGAAGAAAAATTAAAATTTTTTGATTTTTTCAAGTTGACTAGCAAGTCTTTCAATTCGCTTGTGTTGTGTGTGTTGGAGTCTCTTGATCAGGTCTCAAAATTTATATCTGTAGTGTTTTTGCAAGGAGAACGTTATATATTTTGCAAAATTGTCTATAATTTCATTGAATTTAATAGTTGGATGAAAATCTTTCAATTCAGTTTATGAAGTTTGTGGGCAATAATCAATTCAGTTGAGAGACTCAATTCACAATTGAATTGAAACGTGTATGGGCCGCTTTACTAACTCACGAAAGTTTGTCTTGAATAAAGCTTTTATTTATAAATAAAGTTTGGTATGTTGCCACCTTCTTTAAAAGTTTCAGTTTTGTTTTAAACATCAGGCACTACTGTAAATGTCAATAATAATAAAAATAGATGTGCAAAAGAACGTTTACTTTATTGTGCGAAAAAAAATTATTGGAATAATTGTTTTTATTTCAGAATTCGTATATTTTCAAAATTTTAACAATTTAACTTATATTTTCATAATTATGTGACCGTGAGGTGTTACCATATAAACGTGTTACCATTTCGCTTTAAACCTTATTCGGCTGTATAAACTGTAAGTTAGTTATTTGCAAATAATCTGTTTTTACAAATAACTTTTATGTATAAACGAGACAACAATTTGTTAAGTGCCAGTGCATGGATGACGAAGCTGTTCTTTCGGTCGTTTAAAACAATAACGAAATTTTGACAGTTGTTATTGTTTTAAATCTAATTCTGCGAATGAACGAACAGGGGTGTAATCACCGCATACGATATCGAATTACCTATCGTATCGAATAACATTACGATACATCTAGATTATGGCTAACGATGCATATCGGGACGTAGTTTAAACAAAATGTAATATATTTAAGATCATATGTTTCCTAAAAGTACGAATACAAAAAAACAAAATTTTACAACTTTTATTTTATTATTGCAATACGATAGTTAATACGATATCGTATTAAATAACATTACGATACATCTAGATTATGGCAAACGATGTATATCGGATCGTAATTTAAACAAAATGTAATAGATTGAAGGCCATATGTTTCCTAAAAGTACGAATACAAAAGAAAACTTCTTTAACTTTTTTATATTATTGCAATACAAATTATCCGATATCGTATTCCATGATACCAAAATGAAAATTTTTTATAGTATTGCTCGATATCTTATGCGGTGATTTGGCCCCAACTTTGTTATACTAAATTTTACTGCACAAATTTTGACATCCAGTCGTGGCTGAAGTAAAAAACTTTTATAAATTCCTTTTGGCTTTGCCGATGAATTTAGGATGACGGCTGAGAATACAGAAAAGCTAATAGCTCAAGCAAATAATAAACACGTTATGATTATAAAAGTGGTGTTAGTCTTATCGACGTACACTACCTGCCACTTAAATAAGGAATCACATTTTTTAACTTTAATTTAGTATGTCTCTTAAACTAAAGTTCTGGAAAAAAATTGCTAATTGAAATAGAAATTTTTTAACTGGGATTTACTTTTCTTGTTCCAGTACATCATTATTGAATTGATTTTGGCTTTGCTATTAATGTTTGACTTTTCCGCTCTCTGGTTTTTACGTAACGTTCTGCGATATTTTTTGATCCTAATCAACCAGAGTAAGTGCTGAATTAAGCCAAGTATTTTGTAATTGAGTTTTTTGAAGTAAAAGTAAGTACATTTATTTTAACGTGTATTTTCTTTAAAGTTATCGGAAAACTTCTACATGAACTCTCTCCAATTTATTTCCATAGATATGAACTACATTCAGGGGTGGAGATAACCTCACCTATCTTTTGTACCTGTAGCTTTATCTACCCGAGTAGTTTATATATTTACATAGACTTTTATTGCGACCCACGCATTCTCACATTCACTTGAACACATATGAAATGTGTTGAAAATAATCTCATACAATTTTACTTAAACGATAAAAGAAGCACAAGAAATAAATTTTATACATTTTAAAGTCCATGAAGTTGAATTAAATTCGCCAAAAAGTAGAACAGTTTAATCACTTATATTAAAGTTAATTGCTGTGTAGTGTAAACATACATGACCTTGGCTAAAAATATTTTATACTACATATTTTTTTAAGATTTAAGACATAGTTTCTGAAATGCAATTTTTATACTTAAATTTTGATAAGAGTTTTTGGGTGATTGTAAACAATAACTGGATTAATTTTTTATCAAAAATATATATTTTGTGGCTTATATCATACGTTGAATTTATAGCAGTGATGGGCAGACAGAGCGCGTTAAATTAAAGATAGTAAATAAGTTGCTACACTTAGACAATTTTAAAACAATATAAAAAACTGTAGATTTCAACACGATATTTATTTCCACACTGTACAAAAACAGACATGAGTTTCTAACAAAAGTAAAAAACTCCACAACACTTCTGTTTGTAACTCTCAAAACCTCTGGTATATACAGTCAGAAAAATCAAATTATTCGAACGATTACTTCAGCTCCATGATACGTTAAAAAACTCACGAATTCATAAAGATCTGTGTGTTCCACAGGGTTTCATGTTTTATTTGGTATACCCAAAATCGTCTTCAGGTATCGCCTAAATCCCTGGACTCAATATGGCAACTTCAATTTTAGCAGTAAATTGGATGACCGTTAATAGTTCAATACACATTCCACTGTCAAAACGCGCACCGAATATAGAAACCCGATTCCGATTCTGAGTTTTTTTTGGGAATTTCTAAAGTTGATGTTAGGAAACGTCAAAATCTACATCAGAAGCAATACGGCAACTTCAATTTTCGCTCTAAAGCTAATGACCGTTTGTAGTTCAGATGCATGGTTCGCGGCAAAAATGCGCACCGAATATGAAAACCCGGTTCCGGATTTTTTAGGGAATTCAAAAACTTGGCTTCGTGAATCCTTAAAATCCCTCACTTCCCCGGCAACTCCGATTTTTGCACTAAACCAGCAACACTATATATAATATATATATTTATAATTTTATATATTATTATATATATATATATATATATATATATATATATATATATATATATATATATATATATATATATATATATATATATATATATATATATATATATATATATATATATATATATATATATATATATATAATTTTATATATTTATATTTTTATGCAGTGTTGCAAACATACAAACAAACGAACAAACATACAAGTGAAACTAATATAAGCGTGTTAAAAATAGCAATTAGTTTAATTGGACTATAACGACCAAACAAGCATGGACAGTAGTCGTGATGCCTTGCTGTTTTCAAAATAATTGATTTCATATGAATGCGTGTATTCTATTTTTGACAGGTTGTAGTCTGTAGTCTGCTGTCTTGAATGTATTTAATACATAAGGACAATATTCGTTAACATCTTCCGCAAACTATTAATCAATAGCTGTGAAATCATTAAACTCAAGATTTGCTGAAAGAAGTCGTGGCAATTCGATTTAGCCACCGGCGTTTTACGATTTCGCCCCCGTTAAACTTTTTCTTGCGGCCGGTTTATACGAAACGGCCTAAATGCTACAACACTAGCGATGAGTTATTCAAGCTATGATATATCTATATGGTTCTTTTATACCCTTCACAAAAATGTAAAGGTATATATAAGTTTGTGATTCCGTTTGTAATTTCTACAGTTTTTATTTGCGACCCTATAAAGTATATATATTCTAATTCAGAATTAATGGAAAAGTCGATTAAACGATGTCCGTCTGTCCGCTGTTGAAATACCGTTTCTGAGAAAAACATTAGACTTAGAAACTTTTTTCTTTCGCCATTCTTTTACCCCATCGGTTCATGGGTTTGCTTTTGAAATTCAGTAATATCGGTTCACATATAGCTGAGATATATTCAAAATTCCGAAAAAAGGAATTTTTTCGTGCAATTTTGTATAGAAATTTTTGAAAAAAAAAATTGTTTGGTTTGCTTCAAACTTCACACACTCATTAAGCATGGTGACTTAAAAAAAATTTTTCAGATATCGGTCCATATATACCCGAGATATAGCCCAAATCGGGGTTTTCATGAAAATATCGCGTAAGCGAAGTGAAACAACTTTTTTTTGCTCAAAAGCAGTTTTGGTAATGAAATCAGGTTATATAAATATGGAAAATGAAAATTACCGATATCGGTCCATATATACCCGAGATATAGTCTGAACCGATTTTTCCATTAACATTTTTTTTTTTTTTTTTTGCTGAAAAGCAATTCTTGTTATAAAAGAAGGTTACTAAAATGGAGAAAATACAAAATTCCAATATCGGTTCATATATTTCCGAGCATATTTGGTTCAAATTTCTAAATATACTATACATACACGTGACTATCGTGAAGGGTATTTTAGATTCGGCCCAGCGGAATATACCACACTCTTACTTGTTTTATTTATATTTTAAGCTAGCAAGTGCTTTTACTCGGCTTTTACTCTGCTTTTACTAAAAATCTATCGGCAACCCCCTTTTTTGCTTGTTTTTAGTGTAATGTTTTTATACATTGTAATTAGTTTTAACGTGATTTCAGTTTTAAATGTCTATTGCTCTCTTTAATTATGTTTATTAAATATTAAATTCCACTTGCGCAAATAAGGAAAAACAATTTCACTATATATGAAAACCTTCATCGTGCTTAAAATATTAAAAATATTTTTATTTTGCTTTATAATCATGATATGCAAACAATTCTACTAACACTTCACCAGTTGATACATTAAAAAAAATAATTTTAATAAAATATATGCCATGAAAGATAAATAAACTTTTGTTTTTGTTTTTGCTTTTTTTTTAAATTAGCACCCAAAAAGCAACATGATAATAAAAACATTTTATCGTGTTTTTTTATTTTTTCCCCCCTAAAACATTTGAATATTTTTCCAAACAATTATTGTAAATATTTTTGAAAAACGTTATTGTGAGACAAGCGATTCAAATTCGATATCTCTTATGATACTTTTGATCATGGAATTAATACTCATATTGATTATAAATCAGTGAAGCGTACAGGCTGGTTTGGATTACAAAGTTGTTGGGTATTTAGAATTAACCATCGTGATAACTTTAAACAGAGTTGCTGCAAAGCCAATAACTTTCATACCAAGATGTTACTGGAAATTCCCCAAAACATATGTATTTTATTACTCTGCTTATTTAGATAAAAAAGTTGTATGAACTGATAGTCAGCAATTAATTTTCAAATAAAATAACATGTTTTTTTTTAGCAGTAAATACCTTTTTTTTCTTAAATAAAACCTAAATATTACTAATGTGCCGTATACTACATATGTATATGTACTACAAATGTATATGTGGTGGTGCTATTTTTCGCTGTCCACAAACAGCACCTATATAAATCTTAGTTTCATGGATAAATAGTAATAAATATAGTTAGAAACAATTAAAAACATGCTCCGATGTCAAACTAAAAAGTAACAAATAATTTTAAAAATTAGTTTTAAATAATAGCGAACAAAAAATTCTAACATTATTACGAGAAAAGCGCACTTTTTGCTGTATTTTTAGTATATCGAGCGCCCGACTCTTTTTTCGCTTTAATACTAGTATTTTTTGTTCACTATTGCTCAAATCTTATTTTTACTTTTTAGTTCGATATCGAAGTGTATTTTTTAGTTTTTTTTTTAATTATAGTTTTATTTTACTTTTTATTTTGATGTACTATGAAAGTGTGTTTTAATGAGTATTGCGTATGAGTAGCAAATTTCTTATCTACCCCCATAAGTAATAACTCATACGACGGCAGTTGCGAGAGTTACAAACTTACAAACACTTAAGTGAAGCTGATATAAGGGTTGCCCTTGGAATACGAACGTGTCAATTTGACCTTTTGTTGATGTCTATGAGTTTTTTATGGCACCTTTTTTTAAATTTTTTTAAAGTGATATGCGTGTAATTATGTTTATACGTATGTATACGATACATAAACAAAACACTCGCGTAATCTATACCAATATTGCAAAATAATAATAAATGTGATTTGTTTGTGAAATCGGAATTTGTGAAGTACGCGACAAGATATATTAACAAACTTGAATTCCATCCAAATCCTCTTGCAGTTAATATTCTTAACTTTGGTGGTCATATCCGTCTGAGAAGGAGGGATACTTTGGCTACCATTAGAGCTCTAAACATATGACTGAATTCTGAAATAATATTCGCATAAAAATTAATTTTTGTCCAGCACTGGCAGGACTTTAACCACATTTTTTTTAGTATTATGACTTGAATACTTATTGCCATTACATTTCTTATGTAGATTCAATAAATAAAATAATAAAGTTAAAGTTTAATTTGTTTAAATAAAGTTTTTAAAAGCCAGTTTTTGAGTTCGTAAGTACCATTTAAATACGAAAATCAAATTTTCACTACAAATTTGAATCAAACTTAAATGTTTAATCTACTTCTTTTAAGTTTTATTTAAGATTATCTTATTTAATAATAAATAAGGGTGTTAATAATCGCCCCTGACGTATATATACAAAAAGCGCACAAACTCTGCAAAATATAAAAAAAGAACCCAAAAAGTGCAAAAAGCCGGTAAAAATGAACAAACCCCGGGTAAAAATCAACAAAACACTAGTAAAACCGTATAATTACCCGTAAAAACGGATCCAAAATTCAAATAGAAGTTCCGGTTCCGAATTAGTTAACGAACCGTTTCCGAATATTTTTGGAACTTCCGAAAATCGGCTTTAGGAATCGCTAAAATCCCTATACTTCCCCGAAACAATCCCGGAAGCAGTATGGTAACTTCTGTTTTCGCCCCAAACCGGCAGCACTCTTTTCTATAACGGAATAACAAACTCCTCAAAAGTACATACTGTATACAGCGTTGCCCTCGCAAATTTTTTATGGTGGCTCACAAACATCATTATCAGAATTCAAGTATTTTTCCATGCTGCGACTTTTAAATAAATGAAAAGTAGTTTTCTTTCTTTATTTCACAAAATAAAATATTTCTAACTCGTTCTTTTATTTCTTCTGTTATGTAGTTATAATACACACATCCTACAATATTATATAAGCTTTTTGTGTACATACATATACATATAATGAATATAATCCACCCTTTAAATAAATAAAAATTCTAGAAAATTCCCTTTTCAATAAGGTATAATACACGTATTGTATTGTTGTAACAGTAGTATTGTATTGTTGTAACAGTCTTTTTATATGCTTAAGGCCTTGCTACATTATCATACACGATCGTGCGATCTACTAAATAAAGCGTGAGTGCTGAAAAAGTACTAAAAATTCAACCATGCGACAGAGTTGTTGACAAATCGTGCGATTTGAAAAATTTTATGAAACTTTTCAAAACATTATGGTTTCTGTGCGATCACTGGTGTATATATTGTGAAAAATATAAAAATATTGTTGGTGCCTGGAGGAAAAAATTTAAGTAATGTAAAATTATTATGTTAATAAAAGTTTTTAATTGTTTTATTGTGTATGTAAATTATTTCAATCATACTTGTATAATAGTGTGGCGTACAATGCCATTTTGAAACGATTTTTCCAAGTCGGCCAGACTTTTGAAACAGTTTCCTGTGAATGAGTCGTACGATCGTGTAGGATAGTGAATCAGGGCCTTTACAGTAGGTTTGTCAAATATTACTGTACTCACATATGTACTGAGATAAACTCCACTATAATTTCATTTTTAAAACACCGCTCAACCAAAAATATGCGTGATTGCCATAAAAAAATTCAAAAAGTTGCTTCTTTTAAACCCCGTAAAAAAGAACTTGTAGTGGGACCTCTAATATACAACAAGCAGCTGTATATTTTAAGTTTTCATTTCAATTATGGATTTGTCCAAGTACTTAATTTTTATTTTTGTATATTTATACTATTGCTAAATTTTAAATAGAAGATATGGATAGTGATAAAAGGATGATAGGCAAGTAAACTTTTTCATTACATTGCTGTCAGCTACCTAGTGACACCTTGGATGAGTCTTTTAGTGGAGTAAGAAATGTCGATGATATTTCCCACTTAGTTTCAAATAAAATTAAAGATATCAAGAGCTAAATGAAAGACTCTAATGGGACCAACTTGTGTTTTTAACCCATGTTAACAATAATTATTACCAATTAAATGACAAAGGGTTTCAACGATATAATCTTTTTTTAACACTAGGAAGAGTTCATAAATAATACTCTATAATTTACCATTTTTCTGGTTGTGAAAGTCGAAAAAATTCTTTACTTAATTTAAAATTTATTTCAAAACTTACCCAGTTTCTCGGTGCATCGCTGTTACGATTTATATCAGTTGCAGCATTGCCAATACCTCCGCTTGAGTTTGTTTTCCAAAATGTTCCTACTGGTCCATTATTTAGAGGTTTCCCGCCATTCATGCTTATTGCTTCAATGGCTGTTTCTTCAATGTCTTCCTTAAATATTCTATTACGTTTCGATGAATTGATTTTTTGTAGCGCTACAACGCGTTGTGTGTAAAATGGCTTCTGGCTACGCAACGAAATACCTTTACTGGACGAACCATATAAAGGAGATCGTATCTCTTGCAAAATACCCAAAGATCTTGTATCCGATCTACTCGGTGGTGTTCGAAAAGAGTGGGGTTCGCTAAATTGTTCGGTGGAGGTATTTTCGAGTGTAGTAAAGGACGAAATATTTTCTCTGGAAAACGGGTGAAATGTTGAATTTTTGTTAGATCTGCAAAAGACTATTTTTTCATTTTTTGAGTCGCTGTTTTTGTTGTAGCTTTTATTGCCTTTCGCAATACCCGCTAAAGTTTTACGTTTCAAGTGTTCACAATTTTTTATACGCGTACTTTTTGATGAATCACTGCATTGCTCCGCTGTGCGACAAGCACATGAACTTGAACATTCAGCTAAACTTTGGTCTGCTTTGCTACATTTATCAAAAGTTATGGTATCATAATTCTCCTTATCACTCTCTTTACTCGTTACACTGAATATTTTTGTTGTAGACGAATTTTTAACAACAACGTCACGTACTACTGCATTTGCCATACACAAAATGAAGAAAAGAAAACTGTTGCTAGCGTTGTTGGTTGTTTTAGCACGTGGTAAATTTTGTTTTTTTAATTAACTGGCAAAAATAAACAATAAAAGAGAGCGTTAAAAATTTAACTGATTCGTAATTTTTGTTTTTTTTTTTTACTTTGTAGTAGTTTTATCTAAAAGTGAGCAAAAATAATGGCTGCTATTGCAGGAGAGAACAAATGATCTCTACTCGTACTTTAATGAATTCGCAACAATAAAAACATAGACAAAATATTGTTATCAGTAGCTCAAGGCCAACATCTGCATAGACAATAGCAACAACTTAATTTACTAAGCAATGCACCGGTATTATCTTAATTACTTTTAGAGCATATTAACACAATGGCATTGAATAAATTAAGAATATAAAATACAAAATTATTCGAATGCTGCTCACTACAGATCAAAATTATGTCAATCTTTAAGCTGCTACTGGGGTAATGTGTATCGTATATTTTAAAGTTCTCATATTTTCGACATAGATTTATATATGAAAGTGTTCGTTATGTTGTATTCGAATTCGGTTTTAACTCTTTCGGGACAACTGGGACAATTTTTAACCTTATATTTTCAAACTATTAATTTTTTTTATTGATTTTATAGGTATCTACTAAATTTATGGTATTTTCACTTTTTTTAATTTATTTAATATATTTCTTTTCTTATTCCGCTCTCCGAAAGCTTCTACAAAATCATAAATATCCCAACTAAAATTGCTGTATCTGACCTGGCATATAATAAACTTTACATCGCCGCATAGAGTAGTGCGGCGGGTAGAGTTACAAGTTGGATAAAGATAAACTTTAAACGAATATCTTGATTGTAATGATACTTAACACAGCTTTAGCACAGATTTAGTCAAGTTTATATAACTATTTAATATACATGCTGAAAATCTTAAGGCGTATATTCTCCAAGTTGGCGTACCCATTTTGCGCCAAAGTAGGAACCTTAAAAAATTTACAACGACATAACTTTCGTATTGCAGAAAATCTTGCTATGCACGATTTCATAAGTTAGAAATTTTATTTCGGCTATAGAATTTAAACGTATGGCTAATAATTAGTTTTGGATACAACGTTAGGAAATTTTTCTTAACAATTGCTTACCAAGCTTTGTTAAGTATTTTTGCATACGGCCGTAAAAATATTCAAGCAATTAATTTGGATTGTGCTGTTTGGCCCCCTGATAACTGAATTAAGGCATTATCAGCCTGTTTGTTGTATTTGAGCTGGTGCAAAATGAAATTGGATGATAATTAGTTTGCCATTTCACTCACAGATACACACATAAACTGAAGTAATGCATTTTAATAATTAATTTACAGGCGGAAATTATCTAGTAGTTTTTTTTTTAATAAAATAATACTTATTTTCTGTGCATCATTTGTAATTCTTATCACATTCAAATGAGCTTGAGTCTGATACTTAAAACAGTCAGCATACATGCATATACGTTCAATAATTCTTCAATATAAATAAAGTCTGAAAGAAATAAAATGGCAAATTGGTGTATTTAAACCATTAACACATAAAAACCAGTTCAAAGACCTTTATAAAGCAAGTTGTAAAGAACTTGCTCATTAAACTTTAAAATACAATTCTGCAAAACGCAAAACCACTTGGCCAAAATAAAAACATAACAAAAAAAAAAAAAAAAAAAAAAAAAAAAAAAAAAAAAAAAAATGACAAATAAAACTGAAATTAAACAAGTTTGCAAATTAAACGGTGCATTGCGTGCGTCAAGTATCGAATTGTATATACCCTACGTATTAGATTAAAGTAAATAAAAATGTGCATGATCGGACATACACCCGTATATAGCATTGAGTTTTGCGCATCAAGGCAAATATTACTACAAGGTCGTAACTTAAGCTTTCGTTCATATTTTGAAAAAAAAACAGACCGAAATTAATTAAATTAAAAAAAGGCTGCGTGCCGAAATACCCGTGTAAAAATTACCATAGGTTACACTTATGGCGTTTTCTTTTCTAGAAAAAGTGTAACATTTTCGATATTGTTTTGGCAAAAATATACAGAAGTATACAGTTTTCTCAACTTTTTTTTTAGATATTTATAGTTATTGCGACATCCTCTTTTCATCTCAATAAAACTTAAATTTAAAAACTTGTATTTTAAGAAAAAAAGTGCAGCATAAAGGCAAAACTTTTTCAGAAAAGAAAACGGCATTAATGTTAGGCATGTAACAAAAAGTTGCAGCTTAAGCCGTAATGACTCTTGCTTTTTTCAACTTTTTAAGATTTTGGAGAAGAGTATAGATATATTACCATTGAAATTATTATTAAGAGCAAACAGTTCGGCTATATTGAAAAAAAAATCTAAAAAAGTAAAAATTTTTCAAAATGTTATCGATAAAAAGTGGGAAGTGTCAAAAAAAAAAATCCAAAAAATTTTGCTTAACCTAGTTTCTACAACTGCGATTAACTCTGGCCAAGGCGAATTTATACAGGTGAATACAAGCGGAAAGGCGAATTCAGTACTATGTATTTTGTTATAGTAAAACATATAGTGAATGTCAAAATCTAAATTCGCCTAAGATCGTTCAGCTGGGAAAAAATTTTATATAAAAGTTAAATATAAATGTTTATAATTGTTTGTAATTAAAATCACAGATTATATTAATTTTTCACTTTTAAATTCACACAAATTTCTCGAAATTGCATTAAATCATACAAAAAAATCTTCAGATTAAAATGGTGCGAAAAAGTTTGTAAACAAAAGAAAACAAATTTGACAGTGTCATTGGAAAAAACGCGAGAAGCAAAAAATAATCACCTGTGCTGTTAAGTTCACATAGTAATGAATTCGCCTTGATTCTGGCATAATATCTGAGAAGACGTCGGTAGAATGAAGAGTGAATTTCTCTATGTCCATTTTCATATCTAACAAGGAGTATACATATTGTTGTTAATCTTAAAAGAATTCATGAATCATTGAAAGCCGAGAAGAAAACACTTCTTGGCGATCAATAGAATATTGTATGAATTTCGTGTATGTGCACATATTGTACTTATAGTATATATTTAATGAATAAAACCACATTATTTTCCATTTAAAAGGGGTTTTTTAAAGATATTTTGCAAAACTAATGATCGGTAAAATTGCAATGGCGTCTGTTTTTAACTTAGTGTTCATACCTGCGATAATATCTGAGATGAGAACGTCAAATTCATTCGCAGAGACTTAAAATCAATGTAGACTTAAAATCAATGTTGTCGCAGTCTTATAATAATTTTTATGAGAGCGTTCTTATGGCAAATCTCATGGCAACAATCTTTTAATAAGAGTTGTCAAAAAAGCGGATGTGTATGTGTTTAAACTAGAGCAAAATTACAACAACTACTTGTCAAAAATGTTTGTAACTTTTATCACAATTATAAAGCAGAAAGTCCATAACACGCATTCTACGCCGTAACGCGTTCTGAGCGTCTGTCAAAAAAGTAGAATCAGTGTAATTTTATGTGACAGGTTACACAGGACAAAAGGCAGGACCCGTTATATTTAGTTATATTTGGGTGGATAGTGTATCAGGGCCTTAAAAGATATTTCTACTTTATAGTTGATAATTAAACAATAAGAAAAAATAATTCAAAATTTGTTTAACATTGATTTTAAACGAATGGATCACCCATAACCTTCCAAAATAATGATTTAGTATCGGTTGTTTCAAAATATATTGATATAAAATATGAACTTCTAGGCAGAGCATTGCCGATTTATTATATCACCGGATTACAGAAACTACAAATATAGGTATTTTGTAATAATCTTGAATTTCTGATTACTTAAGGGCATTTCAGATTATAATTTTTAGTGTTATGGCTTGTCAAAAACTCAAATAATAAGTGCAAATGTGAATGTAAAGTGTTATGAAAATGTGAAGCAATATAGTAAAAGATTTAACATCCCACAAGACTTACATAACTTTTAAAAATTTGCTTTAACGGTAATATTTTTATTTGATGCAATTTGACAAATTAAGCTTTTTATTTTCTTTTTACATTTTGAATTTTATTAAAAGTGTGATGGTGTGAAAACGAAGACTAGATTTATGGACAGTCGCAACAATGAATATTTCGTTTTGCTTTAGAAAACTTCTTAAGGAAAGTACTTGTTGATCGATTATAAAACCAAAAATGTTTTAATTTTTGAATACAAATCTTAATGCAAAATGGGATAGTCTGAAGTGCCCTTAATTAGTTTGGTGCTGCGTGCGTAAACTGATTTTTAAGTTGTCTAGTAATGTGATTTATTCTTAAAAACATACAATATGAGTAAAACCCGTAAAGCTTAGCTACAGGTGGGTCAATTTGACTGTGAATCACTGTACAAACATTCCTTTATACATAAACGTATTTATATTATAATATAAACAATATACCTTCCCATGAAAATTCACATTGGCGGAATTAAAAATTTGCCAACACAATCACTTAATACATATACACTACATTCAAACATATATATTTATGTGTTGTTTCCATTACTTTTTTTCGTTCTGTTCAAAATTATTCTCATTTACTTTTATTCTGTGTTGATTTTTCACTTTTTATTTGCTGTAAATGAAACCGTTATCCTTTGTATTTTAGTTTTTTTTTTTTGGCAAAAATAAAACTTATCAAAAATTTATCTTGGCCTGCATTTCAAACATTCATGACGAAATTTTTTTTACATAAACAAAACATATTAACTAAAACAAAAAATTATTTGGCGGAAAAATGCATCGAATTTACAAAAACCTTAGTTATTTTCACTCCAACGTCCGGTCACAAGTGGCTCAATATAACAACTAAACTTTATAACGTAATATGACTCTTAAGCTTGTTGTTGTTTTTGCTTACTTTTGTATTTTTATATTTCTTGTTTTCGTGGATTTTTTTTGTTGTTTATGACAAAAACAAACCGAAGCAAAGTACACTTTGAGAGTAGTAAGCTCTTTCAATATTCTGTGCTTTTGTTTCTTAGTCAAACTTTAGTAGAGTACTAAAGCATTATTAACAGTATGTATGTATTTCTTGTTAATAGATACAATGCATAATAACAGTTAGTAAACAAAAACTTTTGTATTTGGTACTAAAACTCTGCAGAGCAATATAATATTTTTTGCTATAGTACTGTCCTCACCAGGTTATGTAACAGAGAACAATTTTTTTTTTTTTTTTTTTTTTGTAACAGTAAAACCCTTTCACTTTTAATGCGCCTGCAGCTCTTTGCTAACATTAAATTGAAGTGTTGTTGCTTGTGACATCCCAATTGACCTCGAAGGCGCAAGTTGGTAAACCATGCTTTGTCCCAATTTTCACGGGGCAACTTTAGTTGCGCAATTCTTGAGTTTGTGGACAAATAAGTGAGGAAAGAGCGGGGAGTGTAAAAATTAGTACCGACTTGCTTGTACTCGGAAAGTCGTTTTGTGCTATCATTCGTAATGTCAGAAATTTTACATTTTCTTTCATTTGTGTTTCTTTTATGTATTGATGTGTATGTTGTCTGAGATGAAAGTAATATTGGCGCGAAATTGTGATATTTTAATTCATTTGAATTTTTTTTTTTAATATTGTGGACAACTTCAAAAAATACACAGCAGTATTAATTTAGAAGAAGTGAAAATTAAATGGAAAAATTTGAGAATGCAGTACATGCCAGATTAAGAAAGTGTAATAGAAAACGAAAGTTGCTCAAGTAAAATTGCTGTGTCTGAACATAAAAGCAATTTTAAAAGAAAATTTGATAAGAATTGGGCAACTAAAATTGCCTCGTGAAAATTGGGATTTTCTATGGACCAGGTGCATAAATCTACATATGTATGTATATACCTACATATAGGACGTACAATAGTGTAAAAGAAATTATTTCGAAAACATTATGTTAGCATTTTTAGTTCTTTTGTGTTAATAGCAAATGTACCACTATTTGAGGGTGATGGCAATCGATAATAAGTGATAAACATTTACGGTCGTATTCATAAAAAAGTTAAACAGCCGTTCAAACCATTTTTAAGGAAAATTCGATAAAACTGTATTCATAAACGAATTTTCCTTTAAAATGTTCTTTTTAGCAGTTTTTTAAGTCAACCATTTTTAAAACTGATTGCACCCAATTTTAAGACAATTTTAAGGTGATATTTGTGTTTTTTAAGCTACGTACACACGGTTGTCAGATCTTACAATATCGCCAGTAAAATTGTCTGAAAATGTATTACAATCGTGTGAACTGCCAATTTTTAACTTACAACGTTGTCGGAAAAACCATTGTCAATCAATTGTAAGACGACAATGTTGTCAGGGATCTGACAATCGTGAGAACACTCTTCGTCGGCATTGCCAGATAATTGGCTGGTATTGTAAGCTCAGTTTTAATTGTCAGATGTATAAAATTAATGTACCTGACAATGGCATCATTGTCAGAAAAAAGTTTGATGGGCAACACTGCCAAACAGATGGCTGTTGATATACATAAGTGGCAATGCCTTACAACATGTCTGGCAATTTTTTTCATCTAACAATCTGACAACCGTGTGAACTGACAATTTTTGTTGTCAGATGAATTATTTGTCAGACTATAGTCTGACAATGAAATTGTAAGATTTTCTTACGATCGTCTGAACACACAATTTACTTTTGGGGGACAATTTTTCATTGTCAGCATGTTGCCAGATCTTACAATATTGTAACATCTGACAACCGTGTGTACATAGCTTTAGTTATTGTTTATTTATATGTTGCGAAAACTTTTATTGCATATTTATCAGAAATCCCATGATATTGATAACAATAGATGTGTGTTTTTAATAGAAAATATGACCCAAGCTTTGAATAGCTGGCAACAGAAAACTTTCAGGGAAAGAAGTAATCTATTTTATTCTGGATTCCAGATAAGCAATTACGCTTTACATTTTTTCCAGTCTTCTTAATTTAGTTATTACTAAAGCTATGTACATACGGTTGTCAGATGCTACAATATTGTAAGATCTGGCAACATGCTGACAATGTAGTGACAATGAAAAATTGTTCCGCAGAAGTAAATTATGTGTTCAGACGATCGTAAGAAAATCTTACAATTTCGTTGTCAGACTATGGTCTGACAAATAATTCATCTGACAACAAAAATTGTCAGTTCACAAGGTTGTCAGATTGTTCGATGAAAAAAATTGCCAGACATGTTGTAAGGCATTGCCACTTATGTATATCAACAACCATCTTTTTGGCAGTGTTGCCCATCAAATTTTTTTCTGACAATGATGCCATTGTCAGGTGCATTAATTTTATACATCTGACAATTAAAACTGAGCTTACAATACCAGCCAATTATCTGGCAATGCCGACGAAGAGTGTTCTCACGATTGTCAGATGCCTGACAACATTGTCGTCTTACAATTGATTGACAATGGTTTTTCTGACAACGTTGTAAGTTAAAAATTGGCAGTTCACACGATTGTAATACATTTTCAGACAATTTTACTGGCAATATTGTCAGATCTGACAACCGTGTGTACGTAGCTTAACATTTTATTTATTTAAAATAATATACGTTAATAAAACGGCATGTACATCAGTGATGTGTAAAAAAACGAAATAATAAAAAAAGCTCGTTATCCATATATTTTCCTACGCGTAAGCAAAAGGAATCAAAGTAAAACCTCTTCGACTCAGTATTTTTTGCTACTTAATTGAAAGACAAAATGAAGTTAACATTTATTTATTTGTTTTAAAGTCGATATTCATAAAAAACAATACAAGACATTTCTTTGCATGACTACAATGTGAACCAAAAACCGTTTTTATCGCAGCACTATGATTCATATGAGAATTGCATATGATGGCGTTGCCAATCACAAATAGAAAATTTCAATAAACTGATTTTTAGTTAAAATGCTATTTATGAATACGTTTTTATAAAATATGTTTTTTTGCTGAAAATTCTGTTTTAACTAAAAAGTTGTTAAAATGCTGATTAGTGTTTTTTTTTATGAATACGGCTGTTAAGGAGCAGAATTATTTATCAGAAAAGAAAACATCCATAAGTATTTGTTGACATTTATTCAATTCTACTGACGAACGAAACGCAGAAAATAAACAAATGTCTACTTCAGAATTTTTCAGATGAATTTATGAAATTCAAAACTTTCAACAGCTGCAAACAAAAGTGCAACATAATCTTATTTAAGGTATTTGAAACTTAAAATTCAGGGTTTATTTTATAACAAAAATATCTCTGAATGTGCAATAACAGACGCGAACAATTGGTCTGCAGCTAGTAATCGAACGGGGGACGGAAGAGATATTTTGTTGGCATTTTTTTTTCAATCAGCTTTATGCCCGCACAAGTAGCACAAAACCAATACAAACAAATGCCAAGCACCAAATATAAGCTACTTTAACGTCTACAAGATGGCAGCACTAGAGCAAAATTAAAGATATACAACAAAAACAGGCATGTGGTGAGCTATGCTTGTCAAAAATACTTTTTTCACAATTATAAACTACGTTTATAATTCACAATTATAAATTAGTTTTATTTGAATTATCTTTATTTTCACGAAATAGTTTTTAACGGCCGTATGCAAAAAAAAAACTTAACAAAGCTTGGTAAACAATTGCTAAGAAAAATTCCTAACGTTGTATCCAAAACCAATTATTAGCTTACCACACGTTTAAAGTTGAAATGGCTCACTTTAAGGCCCTGTTTCACTATCCTACACGATCGTACGATTCATTCACAGGAAACTGTTTCAAAAGTCTGGCTTCAAAAATCGCTTCAAAATGACCACATGTAGGCCACACTATCATACAAGTATAATTGCAATAATTTATATACACAATAAAATAATTAAAAACTTTTATTAACATAATAATTTTACATTACTTAAATTTTTTTCTTGAGGCACCAACAACATTCTTATATTTTTCACAATATATACTAGACTGATCGCACAGAAACCATAATGTTTTGAAAAGTTTCATAAAATTTTTCAAATCGCACGATTTGCCAAAAACTCTGTCGCACGGTTGAATTTTTAGTACTTTTCCAGCACACATGCTTTATTTAGTAGATCGCACGATCGTGTATGATAGTGTAGCAAGGCCTTTAGCTGTACGTTAAAATGACATTTGATTTCTTGATTTTGATTTGTGTTTAAATTCTCAATTTTATGGAAAATACTCGTATTAATAAAAACAATGTATTATGATTGTTAGATAAATAAATTAGAGCGTTAATTTATATGAATTGAAAATATATACAATTTTGAAATATATACAATCTTTCAATCAAACGAATACAACGAAACACGTTATTCGAATAATTAACATATGTCCAGTATAAGTAATCCTATTAGTTTTTCTGAATTTTATTAATATACTACATATTATATATTCATTATATATTAAAAAGGTAAATCCTGCAAAAGTTTGTCAAAAATGTGTTATTTTATGTAATAAGAACAGAGTTTTTGACAAATCGTGCGATTTTAAAAATTTTATGAAACTTTTCAAATCATTATGGTTTCTGTGCGATCAGTGTTGTATATATCATGAAAAATATGAAAATATTGTAGGTGCCTGGAGGAAAAAATTTAAGTAATGTAAAATTATATGTTAATAAACGTTTTTAATTGTTTTATTTATATAAATTATTTCAATCATATATGTATAATAGTGTGGCCTACAACGCCATTTTGAAACGATTTTTTCAAGTCGGCCAGACTTTTGAAACAGTTTCCTGTGAATGAATCGTACGATCGTGCAGGATAGTGAATCAGGGCCTTAAGGGGTGACTGGCACAGCTTTTTTGGAACCACTCTAATATACATGTACTTATAATGGGCGCTTAAAAATTGCTCGTGTTTTCCTGTTTGCAGGAAGGCTTATTTGCACAAGCGCCACTTTTATTTTATAATCTTCAATCAGTTATGACCGTTCCACTTAATTGCTGGTTTTCTTAACATTTGTTTAAATTAAATTTCATTTTGTTACCAAACTGCAACAATAAATATAATTACGTTAACAGCTTTTGCAGCATGAGTTCGAATTTAATCGCATGTTTGCTGTATGTTGTCAGCATTTCTTAGATTTTTCCAGTTTAAAGCCGTGAAAAAAAATCCAGTTACATATTTGCAACTGCTTGGCAAAAGTTTAAACTATTGAATTTAATTGTGAATTGTTACAATTTTATTTAAAAACTTGTTTCCCATACTTTTACTTTTTGTTTAGATTGAATTTTCATTCAAGGTCTATTAAAGATTTGCATTTGTTGTTCATCGTAAGAAAATTTTGTTTGACATACTGTATAAAAAAATAATACGAATTTATACAATGCTTACATAACAAAGACATAAAATGCCTTTGGATTTTCTAAATAAAATATTCATCAAAGATAATATTTAGTTTTTCATATGAAAGTAAAGAAAATTGAAATTACGTGAATGTTTTTAGACAAGACTTACATCAAAATTTCCTTATTCTCGTTCGAACAATATTTTGTTCCTTTAAGGCCTTTTTACACTATCATACACGATCGTGCGATCTACTAAATAAAGCATGTGTGCTTAAAAAGTACTAAAAATTCAACCGTGCGACAGAGTTTTTGACAAATCGTGCGATTTGAAAAATGTTATGAAACTTTTCAAAACATCATGGTTTCTGTGCAGTCGATGTGGTATAAATTGTGAAAAATATGAGAATATTGTTGGTGTCTCGAGAAAAACCTTTAAATAATGTAAAATTATTATGTTAATAAAAGTTTTTAATTATTTTATTGTGTATATAAATTATTACAATTATACTTGTATGATAGTGTGGCCTACAACGCCATTTTGAAGCGATTTTTGCAAGTCGGCTAGACTTTTGAAACAGTTTCCTGTGAATGTATCGTACGATCGTGTAGGATAGTGAATCAGGGCCTTTAAGAACACTTAAGACTAATTCATCCGGTATAACATGTAGGTATACACAGGATACACTTAATTTAATTACATATACTTTGGGTATACACACGTGCATATACACAGCATTGTGTATGCATTAAGGCCCTGTTACACTATCCTACCTGATCGTGCGATCTACTAAATAAAATATGTGTGCTAAAAAAGTACTACAAATGCAACTGTGTGACAGAGTTATTGACAAATCGTGCGATTTGAAAAATTTTATGAAAATTTTCAAAACAATACCGTTTTTTGTGCAATCAGTGTGTGAAAAATATGAGAACATTATTGGCGCCTTAAGAAAAAATTTAAATAATGTAAAATTTTTATAATAAAAGTTTTCAATTATTTTATTGTGTACTACAATCATACTTGTATAACAGTGTAGGCCACACTGTCAAACGTCATTTTGAAGCGATTTTGTAAAGTATGCTAAAATTACTAGTCTTGCGAGTTTTTCGATGTAATAAAAAAACTTTTTTATTGTTCAGAAAAAAACCCCCTTTCTTCTTTTATAATATTCGTATTATTTGATCTTGTTTATATTGTTTTCTTCTAAATTTTCCAGCAAAAAATCTTGATTGATTTTTGTTTTTTATAAAAAACGTTTAATGGTATTTTATTTTCGATATTTCGATAACAATTTGTTATCATCATCAGGAAAATTAAAATGCTAATGATTAATGTCAAGACGAATTCATACCAGGTAAATGCAAGAGCATACAACACTACAAACAAATAAAGTTTCATTAAGCACATTATAGTTGTACACATTTGATTATACGTATTCGCACAGTTGCTTAAGCTGGCTTAAATTAGTTTATGCACATTATAGTTATAGCGCATTTACACCAACGCAAAATCTAGTAGATTTGAATTGAAATCTACAACGAAATCTATATCGTTTACACCACCGTTTTTTTTTGACATCTAGCAAGATTTCATTTGCTCAAAAATAATTTATGCATGGGGGTTTGACAACACAATATTATCAGATACTGAACACACCAGCATTTAAGTGTATATTTTTTGACCCCAGAGACTGCATACACCACATTATAGTGCAATTTGTGATGCAGCGTAGTATTTTTAAGTACTTTTTGCAAGAAATCACAGTTGCATCGCTTAGTACTGAGTAGATTTCAGGAGATTCCGTCGAAATCTTCTCATAAAGTAGATTTCATTTTGTATGGGAAATCTTCTCAAAATCTACTAGATTTGGCTTGAAATCTCGAATGAGCAGATTTCGCTTTGATGTAAATAGGCTATTAGGCCTTAATTCTGAGCGAGTTTTTATTCGAATGTGCGAGTTTTTACACTTTTGGAATTATCTCATTCGGGTTTCGAAATTTCTAATGATGGCATTCAATAGCGAATAACCATTCGAATGCAACCGTGCTACTTTTTACTCGTAAGCAAAAGTACTATCGAAAACCAGCCAAACAGAAAAACACAAAAGAAATGTAAATTAAAAATTTGTTTTGAATAGCAATAGTAGTTAAATTAAATTAAGAATTTTTGGTTCTTAAGGCTTTTTTCAATTCATAAAAATATGTATATAAAGATGAGTATTGCTAAGAACACAAAAACTTATATTTGAAGTCACATGTTATTATATTCAAGAATTTATTTTTGTTTTTTTTTTTTTAGAAATGATTATATACATAGTTAAATGGTTGTTTTTTACATACATATTTATTGAATTGTTATTTCTATTTACTTACTTTTTAATGTACAAACACGCATACATAACTGATTTAAATGAATTGTTATTGTGAACGTATGTGTGCTCATTTATTTTTTAATGTATGTACAACATGTATACAAAGTATGCAAATACATACAATTTTCGGCAGTGTTATAAAACACATTTTGTCAGTATTTTGCAACACTGAAGTGATAACTCGACTCGTTACGTAACGTGTCACATCATGAGAAATTTACACGATATCGAAATTATTTTCTACTCGATTGTAATTTCGATCACGAATGACAGAATTAGCCCCCAGTAATATCTTTACAAGTTATCCCGCTAAACTTACTCATAAAATAATAACCACACCAAAAGCCTGAGAAGATTTATCTTTAGCAAATTTTTGGTATGTATCTGCATGCATATATACTTATGTATGAATGTAACCGTCAATCATACTTTCATAATTTTTGAATAGGTCAATCAGGATTATCTCAATATATTTATAAATAAATTTTTATTCTTAAAAATCTATTAAATTTGTTTTCATTCCATAAAAGGCCAACGAAACTACAAAGAAATAAAATTATATGTACATACATATGTATCTGTATACTTATGTACATACATGTGTATATATGTACATAAATTTATTTGTTTCTAGAAATCAAAAGCCTACAAATTAACTAACTGTACTTCTGTTTATGCATTTGGTTCACAAAAGTGCAAATAAAATCAATAAACAAAATGCACATACATACTTATGTATGTATTTGTTTACTCGTATTTATAACAATAAACAATTTTTCGTAGAGAAATTCCAGAATTTCTTCGCCAAGCTTATTTTGTAGCAAATTTGTGACTGTATGCACTTTTCTCTTATCACAAATGCCCGCAGTAACAAAAAATATAGCAACAATAATCAGAAAACTGAAGACAACAACGGGACTATAAAAGTATGTAATTTTATGTGTGTTTAAGAAATAACAACAATATTGAACTTATCACGCTTATTGTTGTTGTTGTCAGTGTAATGTTATAATAAATTACATTAATGGTGGTTTCTTTTCTGACAAAAATGTTACACCTATGCAACATACGAGTACAGTGGTTGGACACATTCTTTTCTATAAAATTTGATACACTATTAAATGGCGTTTTAGACTATCATACAAGTCTTAAGAATTTGATTGGATTTTGGGAAACAGAAATCTAATGATATTTGTTTCGACTTTCAAAAAATCTAACGTACTATTACATTTTGTTTTCACACTTGAAGTAAAATAAATAATATATAAATGTAGAGAATAAACAGCCAATTTGGTCAACGTTTAATAGCCTGTTCATACATATGGGCAATTTACATTTATCGCAATTAATACCAATATTGAGCTTAATATTTCATACAAAAATTGAATGAAGTTAATTGGCAATAAGTACAAAAATTGTCTAAGTCAGCTTTTACATTTGTACAGACGACGGGCAGACAGACGAAATTTGATGGTGCGGTAACGAAAATTTTCGGTGGGGGAGAGTGTGTAGTACACGACTCTCTGTACTAGACATTTGTGGACATTCTTTGTTTCTCTTTTTAACTTTTCGTATTTCTTATGTTGTTGCTTCATATCATTATTCTCATATCAACATCAACTTCATATAAACACACTAGCTGTGCTTAAAAAAACAACAACAACAAAAGAAAAACGAAAAGTTTCTGTCTGTCTATTAATTTCTTAAATGTAAAAGGTTTAGGCAAGACCAAAAGAGAATTGAAAAAATGTCTGCCCATCGTTTGTACAAATGTAAAAGCAGACTAAGTATTGGAATAAACTTGAAGTACAACTCTGTAAAAAACGTGTTTTGTAGAAATAGTTTGAGCGCTTTTACATTTAGACAGACGATGGGCAGACATTTTTTCATTTCTCTTTTGGTCTTGCCTCAACCGTTTACATTTAAAGTGATGTCCACACCTGACACGAGAACACTAACAGGAACAGCAAAATACTGTTACTGTCAGTTGTAGACTGCAAATGTTAATGTTTTCTTGCCGTCTTGACACGGCTGTTAAGACGTCTGTTTTAAAAGCTCTGTCTTAACAGAAAATGACATTTTAATATGGAAAAAGTAAAAATAGTTTCAAATTAAGAGAAATTGCCAAAAAAAAAAAGTTCAAATTCTTATTTTAGATTATAAATTTTGCAATAAAAATATATTTTTTTCCACAAACTATAAACAAGGGCATAAAAAGTGATGATGTGCTTTTGTTGACGGAGTTAAAATAATGAAAAATCAAGACATACGGGTACTCCACCATATAACAATCGAGCCGTCAATGGTATGTTTTAACAGTATGTCTTAACAGTGTTTCATGTCTAATGTAGACGGGCTGTAAGAAATTAATAGACAGACAGAAACTTTCCGTTTCTCTTTTCTTTCTTTTTTGTTTTTGTTGTTTTTTTAAGCACAGCTAGTGTGTTTATATGAAGTTGATGTTGATATGAGAATAATGATATGAAGCAACAACATAAAAAATGCGAAAAGTTAAAAAGAGAAAGAAAAAATGTCCACAAATGTCTAGTACAGAGAGTCGTGTACTTCACACTCTCCCCCACCGACAATTTTCGTTACAGCACCATCAAATTTCGTTTGTCTGCCCATTGTCTGTTTAAATGTAAAAGCGCTCTTTGCAACACTATACGAAAGTCAACAAAAAGAAAACAAAACAAAACATTAACCCTTAAATGCCTGATGTATCTTTAAAGATACAACCATTAAAAAAATATTTGCGGCCACAGTTTTAGCCCGATTTTTTTTAAACCCATTTCATTTTGTTTAGAACATTATAATCTTTTAGAAAAAAAATATTGTGTACCTATATCTACCAGAGCAAAAATAAAAACTGAATTCAAAATAAAAATATACATTTTTGTAAAATAACTACATTTACTTTTTTTTAGTGCAATTGTATAAAAAACGAGTAATATGTTTAGACTAAAAATTAATTTTAAATGGTTCCGAATTATTTCTTTTAGTGAAATAAATTGGTTTTATAAAATTCTGTTTATCTGATTTTATGCTGCTTAACTTTTATTGGTTGTATCTTTAAAGATACATTGTGCATTCCACGCATATTCTTGATTTCCGTTAAGCATACTATTTATACAACATGTTTGTTTATTTTCATTTACATTTTACTCTTTGCATGGGCAAGTTCACTTGTCAGGATCATAGTAATAAATCTTTCTGCGTGTGTATCGGGGTATTTCTAATTTTTCTGTAATATAACTAGAATTTTTGTATTATTTTATGTATAAGAGTACTCTTGAGTTATGGCGAGTTCGATTAGAGTTGGAAGAACTATATATAATATCCGCTGATGACGTTTGCGAAATACTTTGTAATAGTGAAGATGTAGGTGACGATAGCATCGATAACATAGATGAAGATAGCGATGATTTAAATGGAGATGACGGAAATGAGACGGGAGATCATACTGATCAGGTCACACATGTGAAGATAGTTATAGATGAAAACGAATGTGAGAATCAGAACGAAATTGATCTCAATATGTCTATTCAAGATTCTTTTCTCGACATGATCAATGATGACACTAATCCGGGAGATATAATTGATTCAAATTCGAGCAATATCGAACGGAGTAATTCTGAGGCTTGTCATTTATCCGAGAATATTCCCTCAAGACTTTCTAATACTTGGAATAATTTCCCAATAGAATTTCGTGATGTAAAAATAAATTGTAAGTCTACCGAATTCGAGAAGATAATTTGGAAGAAAAGCAATATTCAGTATAACGACCAAAAAGTTAGATTTAGAGGTGATAGTAGTTTGCCTCAAAATATAATGTCTTTGGAAACACCTTATCAAGTTTGGAGATATTTGTTTCCTGCGTCTTTGGAACAACACATAGTTGACGAAACTATAAAATACGCTGGACTTGATGAGACATTTCGATTTGATATATTCGAATTACGAGCAGCTGATAATTTTTTTTTTTAACTTTAATGTGTTTCTAGCCATTTTTACCTTTCCAAGCTCTATGATCTGCGACGTTTGTTATCACGAAATACTTTTCTGGTAAATATTTACAATATATTTATTTTTTATTTCCTTTTTGTGTTTATATTTTTCCCTTTTTTTTTGTAGTGTTATATTTATTGCTCTTGCATTTACCTGGTATGAATTCGCCTTGCATACATACTGTCGCCTAAAGTGCAAAAGAGCGTAACTGACAAAAAGTTTTTATTAAATGAAGTGTTATTATCAATAATACAACTATCCACAAATTTTAATAGGCTTTTAATATATTGCCAGTTACATCCTTTTGATTTTCAAGTGACAATGTACAACTTAGTTTTATAGAATTTAAGTGACTTGGCTGACGATAATTGCAGTGCTGCCAACTTTTGCTTTCTAGTATGTACTTACTGTACGTCAAATGCATTTTCGAACAAGCCCCCCTCCCTCCGTCACTATTTTTATTTAGTCCACGAGTGAGGTTAATAATAATACACACTATTACACTAACAAAAGTATTAATTTATTTTAAAAAAATGTTAGTATGGTAATAAATAACTTAAACATAAATAAAAATAAATGCAGAAAATCTTCAGTCAAAAGTTCTTGTATATGAATATCAATCAGTCCATTTCAAGCACTTCCGCTTTTGGTTTCCTAACCAAAGTCTTATTCTCCTTAAAATAGCCACTGCTTGACACTTTTTCACAGTCCACCCACGTGTATTGATGGCTCGTATCATTGCTTATATCTAAAAGTTCAAAATGTCTTGAAAAATAATCCAAACTGCATTCAAAGTCCTGATAAGCTCTCTTCCGCTCAGCGTTATAGTAACAAGGAATAGCTTTGTCCTGCAGGAATACTCGAGCTGCATAAATATTGTGACCTTTCTTGTTGACACCCAACTTAAGTACAATTTCTTCAAAGTCCCTTTCATCAGCTTGAAAAATTTTAGGGTCTATGTAAACCCAACTGAAGCTGTTGAATGTTAAATAAACACGTCGGCAATGACGAGGATAACAAATCGATAAACACTGATGAGCGCCACCACAAATTCGGGACTCCTGATTAAATTTGTCAAAAAGACATTTCTGATGATACAAGTGCCCACATTTTGTTGAGGCATAAACGATGTCGCTATTGTTGAAATATTTGGAGCAAGTTGAGCACCGTACTTGTGAATAATGCATTTTTTTAATAAAAGTGATTACGATTTATTATTCTGAGGAGGTGCTGGAGGTTGTGCTGCTGTTGATGACTCGAACAGTTTTATTTTACTACTTGCAGTGAGATAAAAATCGCTGGCTTTTATTGTAAAGGTTGCAATCAGATGGATCTTAATGTGATTGATTAATCATATCCCTTAAAAATAAAATATTAATTTCATATACGCAACTTGTGCTCATTAGAAATACGAGAAGAATTGTGACAATTTTTTAAGTTCTTGTCTTTCTTTAAAAAAATTATATCAGCCGATTTTGTTTTTAACCTTATAAATAAAAGTTTTAAATTTGGGTGTCTTGAAAATTATTTTGATGTGTCGTAGTGAAACATGCTATCGGAAAATCGATGGCACAATATTGACAAAAATTTGCCTACACTAATAATGCACGTTGCTATTTGATGGCCTACACATCGCTCCTTTATTGCAAAATCGTCATAACTAAATTTTTTATTTTGAACATATTGGGGGTATGGGAGGGAGACCGTTTAAAAGTAATTTCAATAAATTTCTGCCACAATATACAATGTAGTACTGTTAAGTCCCAGTTTACATTGTACAACTTTTGTAGTTGCAATTCTTACTTTGGTGATGAGAAGGGAGAGAGCAATTGAAAGGAGTGCACATATGCCTGTACCCATGATACAAAAAACAAGGTAGCCGCTTCGTTACAACAAGAAAAAAAACAACAGGTATATTGTTTGTGTAAAAAGGCGAATTCACACTTAAGCTGTCAAAAGTAGTTGATAACGAACATGTACAAAAATTTAAATGACGCCGAAAAAGGTAAACAAAACTTGACAGAGGAAGTGCCACCATATCAACCGAATTCGTCTGAATTCGCCGATGCATCCACCTAATAATGAATTCGCCCTGCTTGTACTCATGCAATTCCAAGGCGAATTAATTATTAGATGGATGCATCGGCGAATTCAGGCGAATTCGATTAATATGGCGGCACCAAGGCGACTTTATACAGGTGAATCAAGGCGACTTTATACAGGTGAGTGCAAGCGGAAAGGCGAATTCAGTACAATGTATTTTGTTATTGTAAAACTCAAGGCGAATTAATTATTAGGTGGATGCATCGGCGAATTCAGGCGAATTCGATTAATATGGCGGCACTTTCGCTGTCAAGTTTTGTTTACATTTTTCGGCGCCATTTAAATTTTTTTACATGTTCGTTATCAACTACTTTTGACAGCTTAAGTGTGAATTCGCCTTTTTACACAAACAAAATACCTGTTGTTCTTTTTATTGTTGTATTGTTGTAGCGAAGCGGCTACCTTGTTTTTTGTATCATGGTAAAACTCATCGTGAATGTCATAATCTAAATTCGCCTAAGATTGCTCAGCAGAGAAAATATTTTATATAAACGTTAAATATAAGCTTTTATAATTGTTTGTAATTAAAATCACAGATATTAGTTTTTCACTTTTAAATTCACACAAATTTCTTGAAATTGCACTAAATCATGCAAAAAAATCTTTAGATTAAAATGGCGCGAAAAAGTTTGTAGACAAAAGAAACAAAATTTGACAGTCTCATTGGAAAAAACGCGAGAAGCAAAAAATAATCACCTGTGCTGTTAAGTTCACCTGGTAATGAATTCGCCTTGGGTGAATGCAAGCGGAAAGGCGAATTCAGTACTATGTATTTTGTTATTGTAAAACATATCGTGAATGTCATAATCTAAATTCGCCTAAGATTGCTCAGCAGAGAAAAAATTTTATATAAACGTTAAATATAAGCTTTTATAATTGTTTGTAATTAAAATCACAGATTATATTAGTTTTTCACTTTTAAATTCACACAAATTTCTTGAAATTTCACTAAATCATGCAAAAAAAACCTTCAGATTAAAATGGCGCGAAAAAGTTTGTAAACAAAAGATACAAAATTTGACAGTCTCATTGAAAAAAAAGGGGGAAACAAAAAATAATCACCTGTGCTGTTAAGTTCACCTGGTAATAAATTCGCCTTGGGCGGCACTTTCTCTGTTGAGTTTTGTTTGCCTTTTTCGGCGCCATTTAAATTTTTGTACATGTTCGCTATCAACTACTTTTGACAGCTTAAGTGTGAATTCGCCTTTTTAAATGTAAGTAATTATGAAGGACTAAAAAGCAAACATCGCCGCAACAATTGAAAGCAATGGTAGAATTTATATTGGCACACGCTTTTTTACTCTTCTTGTCTTGAGCCCGACAAAGAAATTAAAAGTTTATGATTTTGCTGTGATTGAACGTTGTTTATATTTTTACTAGAGATAACACAGAACTGGATTGCTGAAAACGATATTTGTTCGCGCTTATTTTAGAATCTATCGATACCCATTGAAATAATAATAAAAAAAAATATATATTAGTGATGCACTTTCAATCAAACGAATACAGCGAAAAACGATATTCGAATAATACAATTTTTTCTAGTATAAATAATCCTATTAATTTTTCTCGTTTTAATTAATATGCTACATATTACATATTCATCAATTATTTAAAAGATAAATCGAGTCATTTTTGTCAAAAATGTGTTATTTTATGTGAAAAAAATATTTTTTTTTTTTTGGAATTCGGTTTTTGGGCAAATATAATATTAATTTTCTTGCATCACTATTCAAAAAATTACAACGTAGCAGCATTGCCAGAATGAAACAATGAAATTTCTTAATTTAGTGAATTATTTCATATAAAATAAATAATTTTATTTAAATAATCAATAGAAAGCATTTTAAGTTATTTATTAATGTAATAAATTATGAAATTTACAATAAAGTACGTGCAAAAATTAGGATGTGATTTAAAATTGATTGCAAGTTAGCTTACCGGTTTAAAATCACAAAAATAGTTAAAAAACATTTTTTTGTGTGCAGAAACCACTTTTACAAAAAGACATGCGGGTGCGAAAAATGTGAATATGGTAGTAAATAAATGTGAGTGTATTGAGTTTAAGGCGAATTCATTACCAGGTGAACTTAACAGTACAGGTGATTATTTTTTGCTTCTCGCGTTTTTTCCAATGAGACTGTCAAATTTTTTTTCTTTTGTTTACAAACATTTTCGCGCCATTTTAATCTGAAGATTTTTTGTATGGTTTAGTGCAATTTCAAGAACTTTGTGTGAATTTAAAAGTGAAAAACTAATATAATCTATGATTTTAATTACAAACAATTATAAAAGTTTATATTTAACGTATATATAAAATGTTTTCCCAGCCGCACAATCTTAGGCGAATTTAGATTTTGACATTCACGATATGTTTTACAATAACAAAATACATGGTACTGAATTCGCCTTCTCGCTTGCATTCACCTTATAAATTCGCCTTGATTGAGTTTTTCGTACTCTTACTCGCATGTCTAAACTCTAGGTAACACAGCATTTAGACATGAGAGTGCTGAATATGTATTATAAACGAAATTTTCTTCGAAAAACTCGAATCTCTTGCAATTTTATTTTCTGTCTACACATGCGAGTGAGACTTCATTTTAATTTGTCGTCAGCACGTGAACTTCAAATAATTTGTTTCAAGGCGAATTCATAACAGGTGAAATTGACAGCGCAGCTGATAACTTTTTTTTAATTGTAATCTGTTTCAGATGTCAATGGCATAATTAAAACAAAGTTGGAAAAAACATTTTTAAAACAATTTTTTAAATTTTGTATTGTATCTTGAGCGCCAGATATCAACCATAAGCCAATTTCACTGGCTATTTTCACCTTTTCAAGCTCTATGATCTGAGACTGTAAGTTTCACGAGATAATCAAAGGTTTTACGAAATAATTAAGTTTTTCTTTTATTGCAAATTTTTTTTTAATAGAAATTTGAAACTTTTTTTTTTTTAATTTTGTATTTTAAGTTGAGCTCCAGATATCATCGAGAATCCTCCCGGATCTAGCTGGTCATTTACACCTTTTCAAGCTCTATGGTTTAAGACTTTAATTTTCACGATATAATTAAAAGTTTCACGAAATATTTAAAAGTTTTTCTATTCTTGTAAATTTTTTTATTTATATTTTTTTGAATTCCTTTTTGTGTTTATTGACATTTGAAAAAGATTTAATTTTTGTAGTGTTGTATTTATTGCTCTTGCATATACCTGGTATGAATTCGCCTTGATTTGTTTCCTTCACATATTTTTTTTCTATTTTAATTTATCTTTTCTTTATAAATTGGAGTTGCCATGTTCTTCACATGAGAATATTTTTAGGAATTAGTTGGCATTAATTTTTATTATCATTATTTTATTGATATTAACGCTTTATAATTTAAACATTTCCATCTATAGTATTAATTTAAATAAATCAACATAAAATTTAACAAACTTGCTAAAATTTAAGTTTTAATTTTGTAATGATCCAGTTGATTTGCTTAAAATTATTTACACGGTAACACTGTTTGTTTATTTGACATTCTATTGCATGGCAGTGCCAAAAAATCACTCGCAAGCAAATTTAGCTGCGAGTGCGAAAAATGTGAATGTGGTAGTAAAAAAATGTAAGTGGATTGAGTTTTTCCAACTCTTACTCGCATGTCTAAACACTAGGTAAGTGTTTTTTATTGTTAATAATCTAACCGGTAGATTTCTAGGTGCTCACTTAAAATGTGTGCATTCAGAACAGAAATAACTCTTATAAGTATAAACAAATGAAACCTTAAGTAATTATATTGAAAGTGAATTTCAAAACCACCAACACTGATTTCTGTTCATTATGAAATACTACCGGCACTGTGCGAGAATTATTCATATTCATTTATAATCGCCATGAGCAATATGACTCATTTGTAGTAAAAATTAATTTTATTTCCGTTTCCTTCTCTCTTAAGGCAGGTTAGTTGGTACATAAATTTCAAAATATTGAATTTAATTTGGCAATGCCGTTTAAGGCGGCCGAGCGGCAATGTTGAATTCAGTTTAACTTTTTGTTTTGCCGCTTCAATTTGTCAAACCAAAAAGTAAAACAAAAAACAAAAAAAAAAGAAGACAGAAATTAATTTTCGGTTTTGAAAGTTCAACAACTGAATGTGTTTATTTATTTTGGTTTAAAAAAAAACATCAAAATGTTTTTTTTTTGTTTAATCTTCGAAGCACAAATTTTTCTTCAATTAGCCGCGTTCATTTGCCTACAACAAATAAACTCAAGCGGCAAATAGAACAGGTTGTTGCCGCTCGTTGCCGCATGCCGATTACATTGGCCTTTCACTATTAAATAGCCTGATAATCCTGTTTTTTTTTTGTGAAATGTGGGTTTCGCCTGATGGCAGATCATTCAGCAACAGGGGTCTAATCACCGCATACGATATCGAGTTATCGTATCGAACAACAATATGATACATCTAGATTATGGCAAACATGGATGGATCGCAATTTAAACGAAATATAATAGATTGAAGACCACATGTTTCCTAATAGTCTTTTTCCACTGAACAAAATCTAACATCTACCATCAGGTTTTGAAGAAGATAACATCTTTCCATCTTTATAAAATGTTCCTATCTCATTTTATGCCATTCAACATTTTTTGATTATTTTAGTGTCATCACTAGAAAAGTGGCAATAAAACTGAAAAAACGTCATTTATTTTGAAAAAAAAATAAAATCATAAATTTATCATGTGGCAATTGTGTGCATGTGTGTTTTCTTTCTTAATTTCTTTTCTGTAATAATTGTTTCTGTGTTTTTGCTTAATTTTGTTTACAGCCCTACATTTTATTTACAGGCATATGTATGTACATAAATTTTATAATCCTTTTGTGTTTCAAATAAATTTTTTTCCAAAAAATTTTGCGTGCTTTTGTTAAATTGTTTGAAAATTGAAAAAATAATATTTTTGATTGATAGATGTTAAATATCGCTCTCATAAACAGTGTTTCACATTTTCAACATCTTTCTTGCCTTTCATGAAGATGTTGATGAGTGTAAAAAGCCTATAAAAGTACGAATATAAAAAAATGTAACTTTTTTATATTATTGCAATACAATTCATTCGATATCGTGAGCCATACCAAAATGAGAAATTTCGATAATTGCTCGATTTCGTATGCGGTGATTAGGCTCCAAAATTTGGCATCACTGCAAATGTGAGGCGACTTTTTTTTAAGAATTTACGAATATTTTGCAAAAAAATGAAGCATACATTAGTGCATTTATTTTAAAGAATTATATTTCAACTTCAAGAACCTACCTTTCGGCATTTTAATTATACAGCCTTAAACTATGCTACATGCAAAGTGAAAAAGAGCACATCTCAACTGAGATGTACTCTTTTTCATGGAGAATAGTTGACATGTGGAGCAGCAATGCTCCCAAACTAAATAAAACAAAGATCAGCCGGCAATTTAATTTTTACAACTTTTTTTTTATTTTGTAGCGATTTTATATGAAATTAAAAATATAATGAATAAAATTAAAATGAATGCTTTTTTGTTCGTTTAAGGAAAATGAAATACATAAAGACTAGCAAAACTCAAAATTACAGTAATTTTCATTAAAGTCAACATATCGGCAAAAACGATATGTTAGTATTATTTTATAAATTATTTTCTAACATTGGGAAAGTCTAACTTTTGTTATCACTGATCAGAAATAATGTTGCTAAAGAGGAAGTACGACGAATAAGTCTTTAGCTTTCAATATTTAGTTTCTTTTCTTTGGAACGTTTCAATAGAAAATGAGATACATTTTCATAAACTAAAAATGTTATCATGGTGGCGGGTACAACTCTCATCAGATTGGCCTGTAAACCTTTATAAAAACCTTTTGGACCTTCAAAACTGCAATGAGACAATAAGAAAGTGATATTTGTTTATTAGCAGAGTTTGAACAAAGTGCTTACCTTGTGTCAAGACACTACATACGAGATAATGACTTTAACTTAATGTGATTTCGATTACTTTTTTCGGACTTTTTTTTTCTTTTTTTTTGAAAAATTGGTTAAAAAAAATTAGTTAAAATTTATTTAGCAAAAAGAGAAAAAGTAAAAAAATATATTGATTAAACAACAAGAAAACGACACAGGGGACTTTTAGCAACAGAACCAAACTTACAATTAACAAATTTTGTTAGTTCTTAAAAAAAAAAATTATGCTTTTCGTGTTTGTTCTTCTAGAGTTGAATACATATTTGTAAACACTTACTTTACATTCTGCTCTAATAATACTACTGAGATCCCATTAAAAAACAAATTAAGAATATTTAAATAAAATTTCATTATATGTTATAGATGTTTGTTGGTATGTGTAGATATAGTAATTGCATTAAATTTATAACAATTGACTAATCCAACATTTTTTCTTTGCTTTTTTTTAATATATGCTGTAACTTATGGTCTTGATTGTTATTTTAATTAACATTATTATTTTTTACTTATATAATCTTTTTGCCAAAGAAAGTTTAATTAATGATTTTTTTCTTGTTTTTTTCTTTAAGCTAAATAGTTTTCAGAATGATATATTATAAGAAAAGCCTTAAATGCTTATAGAGTTAAAATAATTTTTCTTTAATTTTTTTCTATATTTTGCTTACACTCTAAGGAAACTTTTGTTAATTTAATGTTTTACTCACTAAAAAAATTAAATTATTTTTAAATGGTCTTGAACTTTAGATAATTGCAAGAACAAAGTTATTTTGAACGTCAAAGTTTGAATTCATGTAAACGCAACCAGGAAAATATTTTAAATCAGCAATTATAATAAAACGCATTAATATTTTTTTTGAATCTGTTTTACAGTCGAATATTATAATCGTATACGGTTCAGCAAGCCATATATGGTCGGTCATCGTTCCTTAAAACTGTTGCTCTCATTTTTTACCTTTTGCTCACAAAAATTACATAGAGTACGTTTCCATGTCCGCTAACTCTCAAAAGCAGCTATAATAATAGGAGTAAAATTCACAGAAGATGAAGATCTATCAGAAATTATTCGGAATGGTTTTGATTACGAATTTTCATTTCGATCGATTTTGTTTTACCATCGTCAGACATTGTACTGCCAATTATACAAAAACTACTAATTCGATAGCAAAAATTATATTTCCGCCTTTATAATGGTTTACAACTCAACTCAGTTGCGTTGTAGTTCCAAAAACTTAACTAAAAAATAACTTTATGGTATTAAAATTACAACTCAACTCAGTTGTTTATTAGTGCTTATATTAGTTTCACTTGTACTTATGTTTGTTTGCAACACTCGATTCCCATCCCATATAAGTAATAGGTAAGTATATGGAACTGTATATACAGTGTTGCCGCTTTTGTGCGAAAGTTGGGGTTGTCATATTGCTTAGAGGAAAGTCGGGGGATTTTGGGGATTCCCAAAAAAATTCAGGACCACTTCGCTAATCGGTTTGGAAGCGTATTTTCATATTCGGTGTGCGTTTTTGCCGTGGAAGATGCATCTGAACTATAAACGGTCATTTGCTTTAGTGCGAAAATTGAAGTTGCCTTATTGCTTCTAAGAAAGTGGGGGCATTTTGGCGTTTTCTCAAGCCGACTTTGGAAGTTCCAAAAAAAAAAAAAAAAAAAAAAAAAAAAAAATTGAAACCGCTTCACTAATCGAATTGGAACCGGTTTTTCATATTCGTTGCGCTTTTTGGCGGTGGAACGTGTATCTGAACTATTAATGGTAATTCAATTTAGTGCGAATATTTAGCTGCCATATTGTTTGCGGAGACATGGGGTATTTTGGCGATTCCTGAAGCCGATTTTGGCGAAGGATGTTTTTTTAAACTATATTAGACAACTATTTTAGACAACTGTTAGCGATCAGTTGCAATTTTTCTACGTTTTTGTCAACCACACCAGCACAAAGTTGTAAACAGTAATACCACAAAAAAGTTGTAATATACCATAAATTCAACTTTAATATTTTCGACAGAACAAGTTGTAATTGATAATACCAAACCGAAATATTTCAACTAATCTATAGTTGGGGTTGTAAACCATAATAGGGGCATTCATTCCGAGGAAATTTATCGATTTTCATTTTCTAGAGCTTTTCCGGAATTGTAATAACTTTCTATCAAAATTGTGACACCTATCATTGATATAGCAAACTGTTACCACTTTAATCTTCGCTTCGCTTTTAGCGGCCACTCTGACATCAGCCTTAAATATATGTAGCTGCTGCTTTATACACAAAAATTTTACTTAACAAACGAACCAATTTTTGTGGAATTTTTCTTTTCTAAATTCTTTTATATAAAATATTTTGTTTGACCTATTGATAAGGGAGAATATGAAAAAGTATGTTTTTAAAGTTTTAAAGAAATTGACATCAAGTAAATATTTTGCGTAAAATTAGCTTGAATTTTTGCCTTAATATAATGCGTTTAAAACTATTATTGACTTGAAGCAAGCTTGCGCTCTAGAATATATTGCGATTTAAAAAAAAAATTCCCTGGTTTATATTATTAAATGTGAATGTCTGGAAAATTTGTTAGTTTATGGAAGTTTACAATATTACGTTTAATACTATTCGTGATTAATTAATCTATTAAATGAAAATGTGTATCAGTCTGTCTAAAAATCTCACAAGCTTTAACACAACTGCTAGATAAGTTGCTATGTCTTACGAGCTTAAAAATATCTATTTCTTTATTTTAAATCTTCAAGAAAAACTTCCATAAATTCCGGAAACTCCCTAAACATTCACATATGCAGTTGGAAATTCTTTAATTTAGATTTCTATCATAACTACTTGCATATAAATAATTCCAAAAACACTAGCAAGATACAACTAAATTAAGATATTTTTTGTTTGACAAGTCTTACGGCTACGAAATCAAGGGAAGAAAATTACATGTGTATAAATATGAAAACAAAGGGAAAATCTAGCACTAAGTGTTTATGGAATTGTGAAAAAAACTACTTAAAATATTGAGATTGAGTAACTAAACTTAATATTAAAATAAAATTTAAATTAAAACTAATAACAGTAATACAAAAATTGTTGAAATTATACTTTTCAGCTCTAGCACAAGAAAGAGCATGTATGTCACTTTTTGATGCTTTTTAAATTTTACTCAACTTTTGCCTTCACAAACTTTAAATTATTTTTTAATATTTTTGTTTTTCTTTCAATAATTGTTTTAAATTTTTTGCTTAATATTCTTAAAAAAAGAGAAACTTAAGACTATGAAAAAATAGTTTAAATCGTTTCATAATTTAATTAATTGTTTGTTTGCATTGAAGATCGTTTTTCTTAATATTTTGTTTTATGTATGTAAATATTATTTCTCAAGTATTTGTAAGAGAATAGAGAAATTTAAGTAGGCGAATAAAATGTAAGTTTTTTTTCCTTTTTGTAGGCTTATGTTTAATACTAAAAGCAATTTTTAATTGGTCAACTTTTCCCATATTAGCATGACCATACAAATATTTGGGGTGACATGCACTAAATATGGTATCAGACCTTTATAAAAACCACCCATACGTTCGTACCTCCAAGTTTGTTTAATGCAATCCAATGTTCCTTTATAATTGTGATGGTGATCCTGTAGACGTGCCCGCACCACTTGATAGGGATACGTAGCAGCAGCTGCTATAAGTTTGGATATAGCTGCGAAAGCTAAATATTCGGATGTGGCCTGAAAAATAGAGGGAAAAACGGTGTAATTAAAAATAAATCGTGTTAAGACTTGAAGCAAATTTGGTTTTAATTAGTTCTAGAAGTCTATATATAATATTGAACTAGTTCTTTTTTTAACTTTCCGATACGACAACAATAAAAAATTGCTTATATAGGAAGAACTTTAATAAAAGTGTATTAACGTCTCCAAAAATTAGCAGCTAGTTCGCCGATGTCGAAACGATGTCTAGACAAAAGAAAAATGATTTGGGTTCTTTCTAACTTTATTCTATGCGAAAGATGTGTAAAAATTCAATTAAAACACAATAAGTACATGCGAACGAATAATAGTGACAAATTGATTCGAATGTGAGTGACTAGCTTTCTTTCGCATACATTTTCATCGATATCGTCGAACAGGCTGTAAAACAATACTACAAAAACTGGCATGTACGGATATATTTGTTTAAAAATATTTTCACAAATATAAATTGTTTTTAAATTATTATTTTTACAAAATTATTTGTATATGTTTCATTGAATTTTATTAGTAGTTTATTCCATATACTCGTAGTTTAAAAAAACTAAGCAACACGCTTCGATATCAAACTATTTATCCATATTACCAGATAATTATCCGTATAGTCTAAGGAGTTTTTTTTTAATTCCCAAAATCAGCTTCAAGAACCGAAGAAATCCCCCAATATGGCAACTTCAATTTTCGGACTAAACCGGATGACCGTTAGTAGTTCAGATAGACACGCTAAAACGCGCGCCGAATATGAAAACCCGATTCGCGTTGTCGAAGCGGTTTCGAGTTTTTTGGGAATACCCAAATTCGGCTTCAGGAAACGTCAAAACCTCCCCACTTCCTCAGAACTACAATTTTTGCATTAAAACGAATGACTGTTTATATATAGTTCGAATGCATGTTCCTAATATGAAACCCGGTTCCAAACCGGTTAGCGAAGTGGTTAATAAATTTGTTTTTGATAATTCCTAAAATTGGCTAAGTGAGTATACAAAAAAATTGTTTAATAATCGATTCTAATTGTTTAATAAATTATTCTAATTTGAAGTGAAAATAATTTGAAATCATTTCAACTTTAAACTTTGGGGTTTTCGAACATTAATTTGTAGTGAATTGCCTGGTGCTTGAAAATACTATTCCTTAAAAAGTAGTAGTTTGAAAATACTTTTAAATTTCATTGTGAAAATGAAAATTTTTCGGAAAAAAGTTAGAAGACGAAATATTTCTTTGAGTTGAAATTGTGTATATTCATAAGCGAAAACAAGAAAAATATATAAAAATCTAATATTTGTTATTTTATTAACTAAAGTCGATTGACGATATCATCTCTTATTGCAACGATTACGGAGTCAATAACTCGTCACTTACATGTCTTGAGTTTACATCCACCGACTATATAACATTTTTGCATAAAGTGGCCTTAACAAATTACGCTCATTAGAGAATTTGATAATCCTAACTAAATTTTGTTCTTATCAAGATATAAGTGGTGGATTAAAAATTTTGCACGTCGTTTTCCGGACAAAAATCAGTGGTTTCCAAAAAAAAAAGAGATTGAAAGAGCAAATTTTCACGATGTATATCATGCCATGTCTAAAAGGCATGTCTTTTTTTTTTGTACAGGCCGATTACATATGAAAAATCCGTGCGAGTTTTTTTTTGCTTTTCTCTTTCCTCCAATCATGAATAAAAATTAAATATGACGTTTTTTACTTTTTCGTTTTTTTTTTTCATTCACAGAAAACACTAAAGAGGGATCTTCAATTCCTACGATAAAGTTAGCAAAAACTGTGCTTTTTTAATCAAATACCAAAAATTACAAACAGTTAAGTTTTTTCATAGGAACTACCCTAATCATCAGTAGACTTTGGAAATTTTTGAAAGATATTCTCAAACATTTAACTTTATATCCCAACAATCCAAATAAATTGCTGAGAATTTAAAAAGAAAAATGCTCTAATAATATCCGTCAAAACACAAAAAACAAGATTTTCTATTTAAAGAAATGTTAGAGACGTTTATAAATAGAAAAGCTTGTTTTTTGTGTTTTGACGGATATTATTAGAGCATTTTTCTTTTTAAATTCTCAGCAAGTTATTCGGATTGTTGGGATATAAAGTTAAATGTTTGAGAATATCTTTCAAAAATTTCCAAAGTCTACTGATGATTAGGGTAGTTCCTATGAAATGTCGACATATAGATAGCTGGGAAACATAGAAAACAAGCTATTTATAATTTTTTACTGGTAAAAAAATTACTTTACGAGAGAAATAAATTCTATGAGAAATAAATTCGGTGAGAATTCATAATTGGGCTGGTAATTTTTTTTTTCTAATTTCTTTTTGACTGGTTTATTTTTTTCAATTGCTTTATTTTCAATCGACTGGCATGGTAAGCACATCGATACTGGCAAAAGGATAAAAAGATACAAATGATTTTTTTTAACGATAACAATTAGAAAAAACGACATGATTTTTTAAAAACCATCGTAAAAATGTAACATGACTTTGGTAGGAGCTTTAAAAGAGTATTACAAAAAAGACATGACTTGAAATCACCGTAAAAATTAACAGAGAATGAAACACGCAAACTACTTCAGAACAACAAAAATTAAAACTTAACTTTTCAAATCATTTACTTTCGTTCTACTACTTTTCTAGAACATGCCTGTATATTATTCTCACTAATGTTTAGTGAAGTTTGCACATTTTCAATTCGTGATTAAACATCAGCAAAAGCGTTTTCCATTGTCAATAAATATTGGCGGAAACTGCAAAGTTAGTTCATTGCCCTCATCTAAGACACGAAAAGTGCACAATTGCACCTATTATTATTATAAGCCGATAATCAATTGATAATACATACATTCAAAAGCAAGTAAAAATGCTTTGTTATTTAACCAAAAGAAAATAACGATTTAATTTTAAACCCTAATTTCTAGAAGGAATCTGTTTTAAATATCGGCTATTAACCCCTAGATTTTAAATTTTAAATTAAAAGTTGTTTTTGCTTAAACATCAACTTGTTTTTTGTGATATTTAAAAGCAAATAATTTACATTTTGATAAAAAAATAAATAATAATAATATAACAAAACATGACGCTAATTTAAGATAAATGCAAAACAAACGTTAAGTTTTATATAAAAATTTATCAAATATGCATGTAAGTATGTTTATAAAACAAAAGCATTGCTTATGACGAAAGCAGTCTTTTTTTTATAAGTTGAATATCCTGTAGCTAATCCACTTTGCATTCATACACTTGTGAAAGTGATATACAAGGGCATAATCTCGAGACCTTTTTTAAGTTTACAGAGCAGTAATATTTATTTTAGACAACTGTTCCATGTTTAGCAAGTTGCGTTTATTAGTTGGCTTTTTTTTTATCTTGGACCAGTACTCAGGGGATAGCCCCTACATATGCAGTGCATTGTACTGGAACTAAAAAAATAGATTATGAGGATGAAGGAGGGAGTAATGTGAACACACGGAATGACGAAAACAAACGTTATCACAGCATTTAAAGTGTTGAAATTAAATTTAGTTAAAACTGATCAGTGCCCAGTGTATATACCTTCGACACTGCTCAGAATAATAAAAATTAGTTCAACACCGCGCACACCGTAAGGCAATAAAATACATAAGGGGAAAATAAAAAGAAATTAATAATAATAAATAGAGAAAAAACAAAATAATAAAAAAACACGTGCACACATGATGAAAAAAAGAACTCTACCTATTACGGTATACAGGCCTGTTCTGAAAACGGCGTGCTTTCAAATCACGAACCGTTTTGAAAGCACGCTGACAATTTGAAGCTGTTCTGCAAATCACGTGATTTTACGGGTTTCGACGTGCTTTTAATTTGTCGAAAGCACGAAAAAACAGCTATTTTTACATTTTTGTTTTGTTTATTTATAGTTTTATATTCTTAACTACAATAAAAAGTGAATATTAAGTAAAAAAATAGACCAGCTGACTGCTAAAGAGATAATGTAAATCACTACTATTGGTAACCAAAGCAAAACAATTTCTCAAAAAACAAGCAGTGTCAATAATTTTATTAATATTTATGCTTCTGTGTCAATAAAATTTAATTTTATTACAAAAATGAACAAAGAACACATCATTTTAAATACATAGAAATAGTTTTATTAATTTTGTAACGAAAAACATAGCGAAAATAACCAAGTGATATCAAAAAGCCAGCCACTTGGCTGACCGGTTTAAAATCACGTGATTTCAATATTTTCGGTGTACAGAACACCTTAGGCGTGATTTGAAATCACTTTGACAGAAAGTGATTTGCAGAACAGCCCTGATAGTTTCGGTTTTTACAAATTATTAATAAACATAAGTGTAAGTATAGAAAACACGGACGACAATGAAAAACACGTTTAACTGCACACGAAAAACTGCGTTTAAACCATTAAAATCAAACTTATTATCTATTAAAATCAAAGTTGTTTATGTTTGTATAAAGAGAAAAGCAAAATCCCTGTAAGATTTGAAACAATTTTAAAAGTGAAAAGAACATTCAATAAAATAGTTTCGAAAAATATATATAAAAGTGTTTATTAATATGTATAAATGATAAAAAATGTATATAAATGCTTAAGAATATATGGATTCAGTGTTTAAAATAAGTTTCTGTATGCTATGTAAAAAACAGACGCTCCTGTGTGTGTGGGGGTTTTTTCAGCATTTCTACAGAATTTTCAGTCTCTTCCCCTCACATTTATGACAGCAAATAAAATTTTAAACAAACAAAAATTATGCTGTTTTTGTATTGTGATACAATAACTCCTAATGATGCCACCTACTAATTGCACCATGATAGGGACTTTTCACCCGCAGTCGGCCAAAAAATCTCGTCACACCAGAAATAATCGATAAACTCTATGTAGTGATATCGACGATCTAATAATGAAAAAAGTGGCTGAAATGTCAGCCGCCCTTGTAATTGAAACAAGTAGTGCGAAATGATTCATTGTGCATTAGTGGACGGCAAATTGTGTAAAGCAAAATAACTAACAGAAAGTTCGCCGATGTCGAAAGGATAAGTTCAATCGCATTCTAGGCGAAAGAAAATTGATTTGGGTTTTTTCTAACTTTATTCTATGCGAACGAAGTGTCAAAATTCATTTAAAATACATAAGCACATGCGAAGGAATAATAGTGATATAGACAAACCCAAATTGATTCGAATGTGAGTGACTAGCTTTCTTTCGCATACATTTTCATTCCATATCGTCGAACAGGCTGTAAGTTTTACAATAACGCTACTCTATCAAATGAAACTTTTGTTGCTTTAGTATAGGAACTCGTTTCTCCAAAATGAGTTTCAGTTTTCGAGTTGGGACATTTTTAATTTACATTTACGATATATTTCTTCATGGAAGTAAATACAGGGTGAACCAAAAAGTCGGCATGGGGTGGGGGCTTAAACATTTAAAAACTTTTTCATTTATATAAATTTTTTCTACCCTAAGGTGACTTTTGGCTCAACTTGTATACATATGTGCATATGTTTTCTTGGAATTTATTTCATTTCTCTTTTTTTATGCATCACGTTGTGTGGCAATGACTGACTATTCAATTGTTTGTTGCTATTTGCTATTTGATATTTTGTTTGTTTGCTCTTTTATGCCCTTTGTATCTTTTACATTATTTAAACAAATAAAAAATATACATTTAATGTGCCTGTGCTGCTGAAATACATGGGCGATTCCATATAAAAATATGTATTAAAATATATTAATAGGTTAACAGTTTCCAATTTTGTTTTTCAAATAACAAACTATTTATAAGTCCATTGTTTAAAATTTCGAATAATTTAAACTATTCCGATAATTGTTTACAAAAAGTTTAATTACAAAAGCGAAACATAAAGGGTCTTTCATCAGCTTCTTTTCTTATATTTAAATTTAAAAATAACTAAAGGGTATTGATTGATGTGAAAGGCACAGAGATGCTCTTGGATGGCTTCACAGCCTTTAATGTCTAATGTAGACGGACAATAAAGAATTAAGAGTTTCATTTTTGTAAAATTGAAAGAATGCAGCATAATCAATAATAATACGGGAATGATAATGCAGGAATAATAATGAAGTCAAACTTTTTAGTATAAAAAAAAATCTACGAATTGAATTTCAATTAGTAAAAAAAAAACATTTCATTTTCGCCGTATAATGTATATTTTTTATTTTCCTTTAAATTTAAAATTGGTTGTATCTGACAAAAGTTCTACAAAACTTACTAAAAAACTTACTAAACGTTTACTTATCGTTATTAAGCAAAATTCCCAAAAATATTATTCAAAAACCAAAATTTGTTTAATATACTAATATTAACTCAGTGTCAAATGCTGAAATTTTAATAAACCTTCTGCCCATCTTTAAACCTACTTTTAGTCGTAATTCCTCATATTGGTTTTTGTCCCCAATATAATTTTTCAGGACAAAATCCTATTTGGTCATATACATATAAGTGTGAACATGCATGTGTGTGTAGATGTGTTCATATGTACATACATACATATTTATGAAAAAAAAATTTGAAATAAAAACTTTATTTAAAACTGAAAAAGAAATTGAAAAAATCTATCCAAATACATATGAATGGATGTTTGAATGTATGTACTTCTTTCATTCATATTTCAATTTTAATAAATTTGTATTTTTGAATGACAAAAAAGTACACACACAAAAGTGATGTACAACAAAGTAATAGTAAAGTTATTTGAGTTCTTTTTATTCGTAATGAAAAAAGTACATCTCATTCGCCTTCGAATATCTACTCAATTTGGTTTTTTTAATAAATTTTTTAACTTTATTCATTAACATTTTTCACTAAAAGATAAAAACAAAGAAATGTTTATTGTACGCAAATGTCTTTTTATAATTTTACAACCAAAAAGTATTCGAAAATTCGGTTACCGATTAATAAAATACATATTTTTTGCATCATTAGAACATAAACCACAATTTTTTGGAACTTAAGAGGCAATTTTATGTATACTGTTCAAAATTTCAAAATTGCTTAAATCATTTAATATGTGTTTGCTGAGTACAAATTTTTAATAACAGTTTCTTAAGCTTTACTCATTTGGTAACAAATATGTAGATGAAACCAAAAGTATTTTTTTTTTTTTTTTTTTTTTTTTTGAATAAGGCTGCTAAACTTTTATTCTTATTTCAAGTGTCTGAAATTATGTTTGCTGGGTAGCTCCCTCACTAATTCATTTTTATTTTTTACTGGTTTACAGTGATTATAATTTTTCATAAAACAATTTAATACGTTTTGTAAGACCTTCATGGTGATTTGATAAAATATAATAAATAAGTAACTATCGACAGATTAGGTACCAACAACATTGCTGTTAACAAACGTCCAAGTCCAGAAAACTCTATTGCTAAACCGTGTATTAAATGTGGCTAACTTTTGAAACGAAGTTACATGGAGTTCCCTAAAATAAACAACAGCGCATGCTACTATATTTTGCTATGAAATTCAATTAAAAAGCTTAACTAATATATTTTATTATAAAAAGTGAGGTAATAAGTGTTTTGCTTTTTGCACCAGTCATTGTATTTCAATTTACACGAGTAATAACAGCTTTTAGGAGAATTTTCTAGATGTTGTAAGAAAAAAACACTTACTATAAACACACACGTGTACGAACATTATACATATTTACATATTTCTTAAAATAAATAAATAAAATAAAAATGAAAACAAAAATGTTTATGACAACAACTGAATTTGCTATTATTTATTTATTTTACTAGCTACTAACACAACAGCTGTATACATATTTTTATTTGTACAAAAATATGTTTAACTTCACATTTTCCAAATTTAAAGTTCTCTTTTTAAATTGATTTATCTATTTATTATTTCTTTTTTTACAAAACCAGTTACGCTTCAGTTTACAACGGGACCGAACTGGACTCACATGGGCTGGCTTTTCAACGGCTGGCAGCCTGTTAAACCTAACCTTTTCTAAATTAAATTAAATGATCAATAGTTAATTTCGAAAGTGGCAAATTATACGATTTGCCGCTGTTTTGCGAACAGTGGAAAATTGGTTTTATAAAAAAGCAAATGACATAAAAAACTTGAAATGTTGCCAAAATAAAAGTGAAAAAATCAAATTGTCTGTATAGTAAAGGAAATAAACGTATGACGAAACTAATAATTGAATACAAAGAAATGGAATAAAAATATAAAAACTTGTGACTAAAACGTAAAGAGCACAAAGAAAGAAAAAATCAATGTTACTTGTTGTTGCTAATGAAATGTAAATAAAACATTTCGTAATAAGCAATGCAAATGAAAATGTACAGAAAAACGTCCTATTTGAAATAATTTCAAAATCAAACATAAGCAAACGAAAAAATGATTTTAAATTGCGAATATTTTTAAATGAAATTAAGTTCTCTTTATAAATTGGGGATAATCGTGGTGGCGCAGATGGCTAGCATGTCGTTTACAAAGCCAAAAATCCACAGATCAGGAATAGCTAGAATATATTAAATATCTGCGTGATTTAGGGCCTGTTTTACAATCTCGAACTTTAACATTCGCAAGCATTTCGAGATACAAACTCTTTAAGCTCCAGCGAAACATAATGTAAAATAGATATAGCATAAATTAGATATACTATCATCATACACGATTTTGTTTGTTATATCTACGAATGAGATCGCCTTTTTTAATTTTTTTGTAGCTCAGATGTAAATAGTGCAAATTTTACTTCCATAACTATAGAACGCATCAAAGCCTTCTTATTATTCAGCACCAACCGCAAATTCGAGAAGCCAATATTACTCACTTTATTTGTGTGATAGAGGAGGAAGTGGTGGGCGTCTTTCGAACATTTAGATGACTTAAGTTTCTTATATTCACACAAAAGCTAAGGTATTCTTAACAGGAAATATATCAATTTACTATTTACAATAAGACATCCAAATGCCAACTCCCAAGATTACTATTTAAAAAAAAAGTTATTTCACTTTTATATAAAACTTACCAATTTCGTATCGATTGGTAATTTTCGATACTCGTTATAGCAATTTTTCATTTCTTCATATGTCATAAATTGTATGGCACCGTGAGAAACACCCAGCATACCAGGAACAAAACCCTTTCAAAGAGAGAAAAAAAAAAAGAAAACAAATCTTAGTTAAATTTCCTCACTAAAGAAGTTAAATTTATTTAACGAAATTATTTGAAAAATCTAAATATTTTTATTGAAAAAGTAAATGATAGCTTCCATAGAATCAGTTTGTTTAATGATTGAAAGCCAACTTTAGTTTTAAAATTTAGAATGTAATAATTAAACATCATGTTAATTCCGCTTCGTAGCTTTAGGCCCATTATTACATCCTAACAATAAAGTTCTTGATAGTTGACCTTAACATTAGTTAACGTGATCGATAAAGTCACCATTAACTTTTCCTCATTTTTACAGCTGAAGTTACAATATTTTCAGCAGATAATATGGCAGCTTCAAAAGTCAACTTTGAAATTCACCATGAGGATAAAGCTGCTGTTAAGTTATCAGTAACTTTTCAGGTTAATGTTAACTTTTAATAACCAAAAAAAAAAAAAAAATTATCTGTAAGATACAATCCTAATGATAACTATTTGTCAGTTGTAATAATGGCCCTTAGTGTTTCCCGTGAAAGATCTTCGCAAATAAAATGTGCTTTTCCAACAACTTACCTTATACAAGCCTCTTATGCCTTCTTCTTTATAAATTTGCGCCAGCGCATGTACCATTCCACGATATTCTGGGCCTTTGCCCTCAGCTTCATACTGCAAACACAAACGAGTCTTTACCACCCAAATCGGATTTGTTAAAATTAAAGTCAAAGCTCCCGATTGAGCAGCAGCTACCATATGCATGGCGGGTCCTAGTGGCAAAGTGGTGTTACCACCTTGAATAAAAGTCTTAATGGTATTGTAACTTAAAAAAAAAAAATATTAAAATAATTTGTTATTTTATGATGAGACTAAATTATCACGTGATGTATAGAATACTTACAACATGAAATAAAGACCCCACGATGAACCGGAACCGCAAACGTTTGGTGTTACACCCTTGTAAAGACCACGAAAACCTTCTTGTCGGAAAATGGTAGTAAAGGCACTGCCCAAGCCACGATATTGTGGCACAGCTGCAGTGCGGCCATCATTAACTGTAAAATATGATTGAAAAAGAAAGCAAAAACATTAAAAAAATGTTTGTTTATTTATAACAATAAATAATATTTATTTATTTATTTAACCATATTATGAAAAATAAATTTGCAAAGTGTAGGATGGCAACATGGGCCCAACATGGTATACAGTATATTTGTAGCGTCGCTGTAACTAACTATAACGACCTATGTCTTCACATAGCAAGTTGCAGCGTGGTTAAAAACGAAGGCAGCTTTACCAGGCAGTGGTGTAAGCACAGCTGTCGTTTGTTTTAGTGCCGGAAGATTGTCAGTGCAGATTCTGACAACATTACGTTAATTCTACCATGCGATGTTTTTCCGGTTATTGTATTTATTGTAATGTGGTAAAGCTGCCTTGCTGACAACGGCACACTTCAAAAAAAAAAAAATCAACTAGCAAGTGCATAGGGGTCAGCTTAGGTTTAATTTGATCCATTTATGTTGCCTGAGTATATATCTCCGCAGATATATCTCAGCCTGATATACATATATCTCAGCAGATCTACATATCGCTGGTCCAGTTCAGAACCAATCTGAGGATCGAATGAAAGAGTCCAATACACTCACATCACATTCCGATATTTCTGCCAAATCATGCCGCCTAGGCTCAATACTCTCTACTACCTCCTCGTCTCTACAACTTCTACAGAAATCATTAAATGGAAGATTTAATTTTCTCAGGACCGTCACATTAGAACCCAACCTCTGTCAGGGCAGGTTACTAAGGGTAATAGTCCTCCTATTATCATTTCTGAGTCATGTCAACTTTGACATTCGGCAGGTAACCTCATTAGACCATCTGCCTTGTGCGGTACCTAAAAATTGGCACTGTAAATGTTTCCTATAGCTCTTGAGCGGGATCTTAACGATCCTATCTATATTGTTACAGCCGGACCTCGGCCTTGTCAGTTCATCCGCTATAACATTTCCGGGAACTTCGCTGTACGCAGAAAAGCTGCAGATTCGAATGTTTCGCTATCTCTTTTAGACTCCCCGGGGAGCAGGTTTTGCCTTGGCGTGCCCCAAACCATGGCACTCGGCTTTCTGGGACATAAAGGGGAGGTATTCCCTCGATTGTTGTAGCAAATAAAACTCTAGGAAGCCGCATGTTGTGTTTGACTTCTGAAACCCTCACCGGATGCTTTTAATAGACTTCTGCCTACAAACATTAAGCCTTGTCTTCCATTGACTTTTGAGAAATTGAACACAGAAAGACTTAGAAGGGAGCTCGGGCCTCTTTATTGTCTATATGGCAAGAAGCTGCGACCTGTGGGAGCCTTGCAAGCCACACAGGGGCGCTGTTGAATCGTAAATAATTCACACTGTGGAGTTGGTCCATCATCAGATGTAAATTAATTTCATAATCTATCTCGTTTAGAGATATTCATTATTTACGAACAAACCTGGACATCCTACAGACCTCCAAATAGTGCATTCAGCGCAGCCTTACTATCAGTACAAATTCGAACATCCTCCCTGTATACCCTGTAGTACCTCTAGCAGTTAGCTGCTTTCATTATAGCCAGGATTTCCGACTGCAGCCTAAAACTAATCCCTCTCTCATACAGGAGTATAAAAATACCCCAAACAACTCCCGAGCCGATTTGTTCCTTCGTAAACATACATGCGAGACTTAAAATTCTCGAACACGTCTGCTGGCACGTACTTAAGTAATAATTATGATGACGTCAGGCCGGTTTTTCTACCCAGAGCTGCTTTACGACAAAAATATTTATTTCATAGATTTCCATAAAATAATATTTCATAAGACGGTGACACGTGTAGACAATTTATCAATTTGTAAACAAACCAAACAAAAACAATAACAAATTAGCAACAGCGTAAGTTTCTGCTTTTGTTTACAGAATACTTAATTATTCCAAGTGCTCGTAGTATAGATTACAAGATATTCTTGTAATGATAACAATACATTGTAAATAACTCACTAATGCCTAGAGTGCTGGTGCTTTAGAAAAATACGTTACTTAAATGGCGACACCCTTTATCTTACTTTTTAAATTTATCTTTTTAATAAAAAATTAAATTAAATTTTAATTAAAAAGGGACACATGCGACATCACATTCCTGATACTAGTAATGATGTATGTTTTTAAATTTAAATAAAAATCTGTAGACGTTCATCATTATCGCGCTAACACTTCTCAGACTTTTTTTCTTGAAAAAAATTACGAAACTTATTTCTTATGTAGGGTAAGGAAAATAAGTATGTAATACATACTAATCGCAAAAATATAAAAAATAGAGTTCACTCTCAGTTTCCACATGAAAACAATACGGCTTTAATTTGAAAAATTAACAAAGAAACAAAGACAACACGCTTTCGCTTTAACTATGTACGCATATAAATATTAATTAACATACGCATGTATTATAACGGGTGTTCGCCGGGAAGGTATACTACTCGCAGTATTGTTAACTTGGCTGTATTCGATGTAGCACCGTCTTGTTGATACCAAATGTTAATCAAACCCAAATCATGAAGTTGTGGCGTTAAACAAAGTTTTCAATCATATCACGATATCGCTCCCTACTCAAAGTTACCATTAGGCCGTTTTCATTTTCAAAGAAGTAAGGTCCAATGGTTCCTCCTGACCAAATTGCACACTAGATTATCACTTTCAATGGATGCAGACGACGTAAAAATCTTCCTATGTTATAATAACTTTTTGGATCATAAATTTCTTCAAATGGATTTAAATTCGTTTTATAGTTGGTGCAAAGTCAACTTGATGGAGCTTAATTTTAAAAAATGCAAGCAAATGCGCTTTTTTAGAAGCAATCCAAACATCGTTAATTATTTTCTAAATGGTTGTAAAATTGATACCGTGGACAGTTAAATGGATTTAGGTATTTTATTTGATCCAAAAATAAGTTTTATTCCGCATATCACAGCTACAATAAATAAGGCCAGGGGTACATTGGGTTTTATAAAACTTTGGTCCAAAGAGTTTGCAGATCCGTACATTGCGTAAACGTTATACACTGCACTGGTTCGTCCTATATTAGAATATGGATCGATTATTTGGGACCCTATCTATCAGATTCATTCAAAGGCAATTGAGTTAGTGCAAAAGCAGTTTTTGTTATTTTGCCTTCGAGGGTTACGCTTCAACTCTCAAAATTTGCCTTTGTATACGGCTCGTCTGGCTCTCATCAAGCTGCCTACTTTGAAAAGCCGTAGAACTATGCTCAACGTTTCTTTTGCTCTTAAGCTGATTAATGGTGATATCTGCTCTGGATTTTTGGTTAATGAAATTTCATTTAACATTCCTCAACGCTCATCCCGGTATTTCTTTCCGTTATTTGTGGAATTTTCCAGAGTTAATTATGTTGATGCTGACCCTCTCAGGAGAGTGTGTATGCAGTTCAACCAACTGTTTGGACTAATTGATTTTTCTTTAAATCTAAATGTTGTAAAGAATTCAATTATTGTCTATTTAAATTCATAACTTTTCTCTTTGTTGTTTATAATTAATACATTTTGTCTTTCACATATTTTAATATTTATATACACATGTACATATTAACATATTATTAATGTCTGTAAGGAATATTTCCATAGACAAATATATAAATAAAATAAAAAGTGACTGATGAATAACTTGAAGGGTTTCCATTGCCCAGAACCGATCCATTCAAATGAAAATGTGCCTCGTCACTCATTATGATTTTTTCATTAAAATAAATAATTGATTTTGATGAGTTTTTCCATAATAAATTTGCCACGTGTCTACATGACGTTTGCCAAATATGAACTGCCTAGACTAATGTCCCCCCGGGGAATAGTTTTGCCTTGGTGTATTCCAATCTGTTTTTCGGGTAAAGAGAAGAAGGAATCCCTCGTTTGTTGTAGCAAATAAAAGTTTAGGAAGCCGCATAACTTATGTTGTGTTCGCTTCCGAAACCCTTTCCAAGGGTACAAATTGGCAGAACAGGGATCCGCATGTCCCCGGGTGGTTCTGTTTGCGGTTCACCCCGCTCTATCCTTGGCTAAAACGTGCTAGCTGTGGGTTAAACCTAAAGACGCAGGAAGGGGGAGTTAATATCCCTGATAATTGTGTGGTGCATGGATTTTTTCGGAGGCTAACAATCCCACGAGGTGCTGTTGCCTTGCAACAGATACCTGCACTGTAAGGCACCAGTGATGATAGTTAGAGTGTTAGTTGGTTTAGGCGGTGATATTGCTAGTGGGCTTTGGTCTACCAACTCATTAAGCATTGTCTTCCATTGATTGCTGAATTGCCTACAGGAAGGATTAAAAGGCCAGAATTCCTAAACAAGGGCGTGCCTATATTGCTGCAAACATATGGCAAGAATTGCGACCTGTGTGTGCCTGGTAAGACACCTGAGGGCGCTAGTGAATTGTGAATAGTTTACTCCGTGGAATTGGTCATTATGAGATAGGGCCGTAATTGTAAATCTTTTTCACTCTCTGTCTAGTCTAATGTTTACCAAAATGGAGGCAAAACTAAGTAGTATACCTTTCCGGCGAACACTCGTTATTTTCAATAGTAATTAGTTCCTAATATTGTCGTACACTCGTATAGCAAAAGCAAACAAAACATAACCTTGAATTTGCCGTGTATTTATTTTTTATGTTTTAAAGTTTGAAAAAAGCGGAAACAAAATGGAAATCTTGATAGTATGTTTCAGGAAAAAGGTTCAAGAGTATTTTAAAATATAAATTGAATAAAGGTCATAATGGTGTTAATAATTTGTTGTGTCATTTGGGTTTCTAAGAGAACCCAATACTACGAAAAAAAAGTACATACTTATGTAAAACAGTAAAGTAATAGTCTGAAAGCAACTTTGATCGAAAACGGTCGAATGACCTCATTTTATTGTTTCGTTTTTTTTCAGGTTTTTAACAAAAGTTTGTAAAACAAACTGGTCAATAGTTGTTATAGGACTGTTGCTTTTTAAGTTGTCTTTCTGTTTATTAAACAACAAATCACGTGACTGTACGTTTGTTTTCTTTATTTTTTTTTTTTAAATAAATGGATTTTTTCCTTGATAAATACAATACAATAACTCTTGCTGCAAAACCAGTCTTCTGTTTTCATATTTATTTTCACAACAGCCAGTTACTTCGTTTTCCTTTTAAAATAAATTATTAATTTTGTTGTTGCTAAGCGCCAAGAGAAGCGAAAAATCTACAATTGATTACCGTACGAGTATCACAGTGTGTGTATTTTTTTAGTACACGACCAAGTTATTAAGCAGTGAATCATTTATTTGGCACAAAAATATATTGAAAATTATAATAGAATATTAGGTGTGCTTGCGTACTTTTCCAGTAAATATTATTATTTGAGCGAAAAATATGTGTAAAATTTGGTGGCACCTTTTTGTATGAAAAAAAAAAAACTAGTTGTGCCATCTGAAGTCGCCATTTTTAAAGTAAACAAATGCAACACTGCAATCATATAAAAAAGTGTAGTTTTAAATTGCATTTTTTTTTTTTTTAATTAATGAAAATTACAAAATTTTTATTTTCTTTTAAAAGTATGACCACCTTCACCGCTTTATGATCCGTAGTGCGATTCTCTAACTTTTAACGATTCGATATTCACAACTTTTGTCATCAAATTTCATCGCTTGCACTAACGATTGAGTGATTCTGTAACTTAATTCTAACGATGGTAAGCAGCTGTATTTTTCTGTTCATTTATATAAACAACACGTGGCATCTCTGCCAGAAAAAAGCGAAAACCACAAAGAAGAAAGGAAAAAACAATAAATTTTTCCATAACAATATACAATTGATTTTTATTTGTTGTGATTTTAGTTTTTAAGTGACAATAAATATTATTTAATTTGTAATAAGGTAAGTAAAATAAAATATGTGTCCATATGTTTCATTTATTTGTTTATATGTACTCATTTCTATATGTTCAGAATGACCACAACTAAGACTGTTGATAATCAATATAACTTTTTAAATTCATTAATTGTCAACTCAAAGGAATTGTCCAACTCCCGATAAACACAATAATTATCCCTTGAAGCGTTCAAACTTGTTTCATCCCTTGTAAATCCGAATGACAAACGTTCAATAGCTATTTCAACACAAAATACACTTTACCGGTTAAAAAATTATACTGAAATTTTTGAAAATGTATTTAATAAATATTTTATGTATGTTTTGATAATCAATATAACTTTTTAAATTTTTAAATTCATTAATTGTCAACTCAAAGGAATTGTCCAACTCCCGATAAACACAATGATTATCCCTTGAAGCGTTCAAACTTGTTTCTTCCCTTGCAAATCCGAATGGCAAACGTTCAATAGCTATTTCAACACAAAATACAGTTTACCGGTTAAAAAATTATACTGAAATTTTTGTTTTTGAAAATGTATTTAATAAATATTTTATGTATTTATTTATGTATTTAACAAATATTTTTATGTCTTACAAATCTGATTGTAAGCACTTTATTTCATGGATGCACAATTTAAAAAAAATACACTTTAACCAATGAATAAACAGCAAGAAAATTTTTGCCTTTAAGAAATCGACAATCGGCAGTAAAATTAACAGCTGATGTTGATCGACTACGAATATCGTTAAGAAAATGTTACAGAATAGCAAATACGATAAAATATCGTTATAATTATTTTAATGATTCGATTATCGTTATATAAGTTACAGAATCGCACTACTGATATCACATATGATAGAGCAGGATTCTTCTTCATCTTACACGAAACAGCCCGTACTGTTTTCCCGAGCTAATTTGTACAAGCAAGTAAACCAATCAGCTGTTTGGGAAATAAACAATAACAAAGAAAATCATTCACACTTGAATCATTCCACAATACGATTATATTATATACTCGTACATATATTTTCAATGGTTTTATATTAATAGGAATGCTCACTCTTTGTATTATATTTAAAATGCTTTTAAATATAATACTATTTTAAACTTCTAGGTATGAACGACTTTTTCTTTGGTATCGTAAAAAACCGGAACAGCTGACATTTGTTTATATATTTTTCCGCCATAAATACACAAAAGAATTTCTCAGTTGGTGTTTCGTAAAAAGAAAAATAGTATTTAAAAATACCTAATTCCATATTTTATTTGAAAATTTAAAATTTTTTTTACTGCTTTCCGTTTCAGCTAAAGTTTATGTACATTTAAGGCCGGGGCACATATAATCCGTTGTACGTTATACGTTGCCTTTTTCAACTGGCAACTAAGTTAAAATACACGAGCTTTGTCACATTCCGTACTTCTCCGTCAACGCAAAGTATTAAAGTTGAGCAAGTTCTAACTTTTAACGTACGTTGAGAACTTTGACAACTATTTGGCAATATTTTTTGTATATTTTAATTTAGTTTTTCGGCCAAAAATAAAATAAATTAATAATGAATTTTGCTAGATTTTCTGTGTTGTGTCTGAAAAATAAATCAAAAGATTTTAATAAATTATAGCAAAATGCAGTTGATTTTATATCCGTTAACAAAGTACTGATTGTGCCATCTTCATACTTCGTATACGTTAATGTCAGTTGAAAACGGAGTCGTATAACGTATGACGGATTCTATGTGCCCCGGCCTTTGCTTTAGCAGAAAAATATATGTATGTATATATGGCGTCAAATCTGCCAGCTGTTTCATACTTGTATCGGTTGGTTATCTTGTAAGGTCTATGAAGGAGATCACAAGCAGTCACTAATTCATGCTATTAAGGATGCCTGGAGACTAATTTGGTTGGATTACATAAATTCTCTTTATCTGTCAAGGAAATCCCGTATATTTGAAGTTATTAAAAACAAATGGGGGTTTTACCCATTACTAATCGTTCTTAAATAAAGCAAAAAAAGCCATAATAAAGGAAAATTATTTAAAAAAACAAGAAAAACTGTTTTTCATTAAAGTTTGTTAAGGTGCCTTTATTCAAGTGAAGCATAAAACTATTTTTGGACTTTTTTTTATACTTTTTTCAGAAAAGGTTGTTTAGTTAAGAGACCACTACTCGTATTGGCAGGATTTTTTTTATATTTCGAGATGTCTAGCTTCCACTTCTATTTTAAAATTCTGCAATCGGTTAAAATTTGCAAAGGATACAGGGTTCTGAATAGGAAATTTTTATTTATTTATTTTTAATGCCTTTATATAAGTGAACTGGAAAGTATATACATACAAGCTCTACAATAGTACTTTAATACGAAGCTTTAGAACCACTAATATTAAATACAAAACTTTTTACAAAAGACTAACAAATCAAAAGTGTGAAAAAATTTTAATATTTGTCTGTAAAATTAAATGGAATTTTTCTTTACAGCATCGAAATATCACATATGTTTCTACGCTTTCTACGTTCCCGTACTTTTGCTAAATTTTTACCAATTCTTGAGAGAAACTTATACTTGTTCCCACTTGCTCGAATTTTACTTAGTGAAATAGTGAAGCAACACACCTATTGTGTTGAGTAAAAATTTTCCAGTATTTTGTTTGAACAGCTGATAGATAAGTAATGAATTTTGCGATTATATGTCTGTTCGTTTACCCAAATTTTTTTTTACAAATTTAAAAAATTTTGTTTTTACTAAGATTAAAAACATATTGTAAACAACAAATATAAACAATAGAAAGTAATAAAAAACAGAAAATTTTTAGAAAAGTTAAGAAAGTTATAGAAGTAAATGATTATTGCCAGTAAAAATTAATTAGCAAAATATGTAAAAGGCAGTAAAACAATTTTGTGATTAAAGTAACCAGCCAGAACCTAGTAGGTTAGGTTAGGTAGGCAGGCCACTAGAGTCTCCAAAAAGTAGTTTAGATTGTCCAGCTCACTTGGGTCCTGAAATCGTTCCCTTAGTGCTAGCCTGAAAAGTATAGGAATATAGGTGAAAAATAGAGACTATTGGGATACAAGTGGGCGGAGAGAAGGGGGTAGTAAAGGAAAGGTGGAAAACCTCTTTTTAGTGTTTAGTGGCGTTACATGCTGAAGTACTAGCCATCTGCTGCTCCTTATGAAAGAGTCAGACTGATCGAGGTCAGATATGATAGGCTACTTAAGCTCCTCCCACCTAGATATCTTAGACGGCGATGTTCCGTGGAGATGATGGATTGTCTCCACTTCTTCCTCGTCTTGACAACTTCTGCAGAAGTCGTTATAGGGTAAACCTAGGGCCAAATTCCGCAACGATGAATTTTGAAATGTTCACCAATTTCAGTGTTCACTTTTGATTTTTGAGCCCGCAATGGTGAGAATGAATAATTTTGACATTTAAAGTGTACACTTTAAAATAATTTTTTCACTCAAAAATCTTCGGTGAATTTTAGTTTTTTGTAAAATATTTCGAACTTGAAAAAAATAAACAAAAGGATTATGTATGTATATTAAAATTATCTATTCAACAACTTGTGTGACACAGTTAATTTGACAAATCAGCATATCATTCAGCCTAAAGAAACACTTTCAGCACAATAAAATTCATTGTTTTTTACGGAAGCGCTTTTTAATGAAAAGTGAACACTGAGTCTGTCAGTGAATTTTATTTTGAGTGTTCACTGGTAAAAAAAATTCATAGTTGCGGAATCTGGCCCCTAGTCTCCTGGCATGGTTCCCAAGCGGGCAACGTCCAGTGATGACTTCCACAATGTCTCTAAGGTGCATTCTGGGCAATTTCAATAGCTCCCACGTCCTCTTAGAGTTAATATGCAGCCACAGTTTCCTTGGGTTCAGTTAGCCCAGTCTCTAGTAACCACGTAAAAAAAATGGTTTAAGATCGTGATGCTGCACATATGAGTACATACGAGGTCTGATCACAGGACCACCACGGTAGGCATATAACTGCTCCTCAACTGTCACGCTTGGACATGCTACGTAATTGCTGCATAAATTATCATTCAGCATTGAAAACAAGTTCATTATGGCTGCTGCTTTGTCGGTCTTTTTACGCTGTTCGCTTGTGAAAGAAAAGAAATTCCATATAAAATGTATAAATGTGCTTTTGTTGACGTATATACTCGTATACTTTTTTATAACTGTTGGCATAAATGTTAAAACTTGAAGACAAAAAACGTTTTCTGGTCCGCTAGTATAAACATATTATACTTTTAAAACCTATTTTATATTATAAAAAGTATAATATTTGTATTATAATTTTTATAATATAATATAGGTTTTAACAAATGAAAAGAAAAATTCTACGCTTGTTGCGTTTTTGTTTAAATTACGCGCTTTATCTCCGCATTTGGTGTCTTTTGAAATTTCAAAGTTGATAATACTGCTAATGACTCAAAAACCACCATGGAACGCCCCATATATTACGATTGTTGACATCTAAGAAATTGCGTAAGCTATATATGTATATAAACACAAATACATAGAAATTCTTTAATTTGTATAAATTTAATTTAAAACGGGCGATGTTTTTTTTTTAACATTTGCTCGCATATTATATGAGATGGGCTCGTGCTACCTAGCAACTGAATTGATGGGCTTTATTTTGGTACATATGTATATAAAATATATAAATTTTCAAATAGAAATTGCAATTTTCATTCTTATTTAAAAATTTAGAAAGATCGAGCTTATTTAATTGAATTTGAAACGAAACAAAAACATGAATACGGATAACGAAATAATTTGAATAGGATCGAAATAGGATTTCTGAACAGTCTGTAGACTTTTCTTATCATAATTATTAAAATCCAACTTTAAAAAGTTTGCATGTTTGTATGCCAAAAAGTTTATATTGTATTATAATATTGAAAAGAATCTTTTCTATAATACAGGGTGGCTGATGAAAGCTGCTACAAAAAAAAAAAAAAAAAAAAAAAAAAAAAAAAAAAAAAAAAAAACGTAATAACTTGTTTTCTGTGTAACTGACCTGTTCCATTTTTCCAAGTTTAACAAAAATGGAGAATTGGAACAGTGAAAGAAGAATTTGGCTAGTGCAAAGCTTGCACGCTTTAGAGTCCGTTGTTTCTGTCCAAAGAGAATATCGACGCACGTTCGGCAGCACTCCTCCTAGCAGATGGAATATGATGAGGCTCGTGAACAATTTTGCCGAGCATGGCACAATCGCAAGAAGGCCTTATCATCAAGATCCTTCAGTTCGGACATAGGAAACTATCGCTGCTGCTATACAATCCATTTCTTGAGTTTCGACGAGGAGCTTATCTGCTCAAATGGGTGTCAGCAGACAGTCAGTGCTAACAGTTTTGCACCAAGACTTAAACTTATTTCCAGAGACTTCCCGATTAGCTTGGAATTTTGTGAGAAGATCATTCAAATGGTGTCAGAGGATGAAAACGTCTTGAACTGCATTTTTATGTCTGACGAGGCACATTTTTATTTAAACGGCAAAGTTAACAAACAAAATTGTGGAATATGCAGTAATTTTAACCCACCGATACTTAATCAGATGCAATTACATCCACTTCGCATCACAGTGTGGTGTGTAGTTTCTTCAAGGTTCATTGTCGGGCATTACTTTTTTGAAGAGAATGATCTCCCTGTTACGGTCAATGGAGACCGTTTCTTAAAGATGTTGAAAGAGCTTTTCTTTCTAGAATTACACCAAAAGAGAATTCCTTTCTAGAATTACACCGAAAAAGAATTCCTTTCAACTCCGTTTGGTTTCATTCAAATTGGTTTGGTTTGGGCAACTTGTGACACACAGACTTGCCTCTTATGACAGAATTGAGTACATTTTGAAGTTTAAGTCGGCTATAAAATTTTTTATGCGCCGAAGCCTCTGGACTTTAAGGTACAAATTTGCTTAATAACCCACAATACAAACAACGAGTTTGTTTTGAAAATAATATATTTTTTCTTTCGATAGTATCACTATCGGATAAAAACTATCGATAGTGAACTAAAAATGAAACTATCGATAGTTTTGCAGCTCTAGTTTAAACGAATTTCTATTTTTACACTTAAAACAAGAAGTCTTAATTTCATAAAATAACTAGCATTGGTTAGATAAAATTGAGGCAAAAATTTCCCAATAAACTGAATTTAAGAAACTCCACATTCCGTTGGCCTCCTTGGTCTTCTGTCCTCACTGCAACCGATTTTTTGTGGGGTTGTTGCAAACAAGAAGTCTACATAAGAAACCCAACAAATTTGGATGATTTAAAGCAATTCATTCGAACGGTAATTGTATTTTAATTGTCTATTTTTATTTTGTAAATTCTGAAATAATTTTTGCTGTCAGTATTTTATATTGCTATTTTTTATATTTTACTGTATAATACCATGAAATTGGCCAAATAGGCTTTGTATTATATATTATTGAATGAATAAATAAATAATTGAGACAATTGCTGCTGCAATACTCCAGGCAGTAATGAACAACTTTTTGCTAAGATGTCGCACATGCGCCAACGAGGGTGGAGGACATTTGTATTCAATTATTTTCAAAACTTCATGGATTACTTTAATAAAAATGTAATATTTTCCAAATGAATTACTAAAAAATAAATTACATAAAAGTTACAAAAAGTTATTTGAGTTTTTTAATGTAGCAAAATTGATCAGCCACCCTGTATAATTTACCGCTGCAATTTATACAAATAGTTTTACTCTAAGAACTATAATATTGATAAAAATTATATTTTTTATGCGTTTCTATTATTTTACATAAACAAATGTCGCCATTTCGCAACTGTAGGTGGTGTAGGTGAGTTGCAACACGAATAGAAACTAGGTTGAGACATGAATCATTATAGGGTCATTAACTTTATATTTAATTGTAAGAAAAATGTGGTAATAATATATTTGTTAATTTATATAAAAAACTATAATTGTATTTTTGTTTTGATGTAACGGATTACAGAAATTAAATATGTAACTAAAATAAAAATATGTAGCTATATTATATATTAAAGATGAGCAGCTCCAGTGCAAAACGGATTATTACACATTTTCAATTGAGCATCTATCTGTCCATACAAGACTCAGTTTACAATTCCACATAGAATATCGCATACACATTTGTTTTGTTAATAATTAAAGTTAATTAAGTGCTATCAATTTACGAATAAGTAACCAAAAACAAGATTTGCTAGAAGTTTTTAGAAAAAAAAAGAAGACAAGAATTGTGGAAAGAGAATTTTTTTACTTTTTTCTTTAAAGATTTCAAGGTTTTCGTGTTTTGTTCAAAACAGCAACAAAATCATATTTTAAATAACTTATAAAATAAAAACCACACAAGCTAGTGAATAAAATTATCGGACGAGCCCCCGGTTTTTTTTCTTGTTCTTTCTTGACGCAATCTCCAAATATAAAAGTAAATATTTTATAAAGATAAGCAGAAAAGGAAAAAAAAGTAAAACTCTTGCCGCTGCTAACGATGTTTTCGTAAATACACTTAAAATATCCAAAAGATATTTCTTTATTAACTCGTTTTTTTTAATTTTTATTGAAAACGCGTGATATTTTTCTCTAATATGAAAGCTTGTGGGCTTATCTACTCACACCTGCACAAACATACATATATATGAATGTATGTATTTACATAAGTGTGTGGCCAGTATTAAAATTTTTTTATTCAAATTTTTCTTAGAATTAAGTAAATACTACATATGTTTTAGCGGGTTCACATAGAAATAAAAATATAATTGAGGGTGAATTTCACATTTGTTTTTACTTTTGTGGTTGCGTTGTTGAATACATTTCGTATAGATTAGAGAATAATAAAAGCGAAAGTATAGCAAGAAAAATAATTTTGGCAAAGTTCACAACTTCTTTTCTAACGTTTTACTTAAAGATAACATTTCAGACAATAAGACTAACCGTGACTGATAACACTTCATGGTGAATTTAACTTTTAGGAAAAATAAGGGGAAAAAAAGACATGACGTAACATTCAAATGAACATTCTAGAAACTGTTGAGAAATATTGCGAAAACATGAGATTTCAAGATAATATTTGTGCTACAACTTAAAAACTTCTTTTATGATCTCATTTATCATTCTCAAAAATTTTGCACCATTTTTTGCATAATGTAAAAAAAAAACTTGACACCTGACAGGGTATTCTTAACTCGGAAATTCTTTAAATGAGCTGATATTGTGCATCATGTGGCCGAGTTGATAGAACTGCTGCAATCTGCCATAAAAGTCAGATGCATTTCTTTATAAACTGTTAGAAACTAATTGTTAGTAAATCTTACCGATCTCACCACGGAAAGCCTCTTTTTAACACGATTACAGATATTAGTTTCACGTGTATGTTTGTTTGCTTGGTTGCATATACATATGTATGTTTACAACACTCAAAATCTATGCCATATGAGTGCTTATTATATATGCGGGAAGTGGTGATTTTGGGGATTAACAATACCATTTTGGGAATTCCCAAAAAAATTTAGGACCACTTCACTGACCGGTTTTTCATATTCGGTGCGTGTTATTGCCGCGGAAAAAATGTCGTATTGCTTCTGAGTGAGGAAGTGGAAAGGGTGAGACGATTTTGGAAATTCCAAAAAAAAAAAACAAAAAAAAAAAAACGGATCCGCTTTGCTAGTCGAATTGTGGAACGTGTATCTGAACTATTAACGGGTCATTCGATTTAGTGCGAAAATTGAAGTTACGATATTGTTTTCGGGGAAAGTGGGGGATTTTGGCGGTTTCTGAAGCCGATTTTGGGAATTCCAAGAAAAGACTTGGAACGTATTATACAGATAATTATCTGTTTATATGGATAGTTATTTCACCTGGGGGTTATGCTGGTTGCCGTTCTGCCAATTAGTTCTTGGCAAGAATTTCGGAATCTCAGCACAACCTAAGTCATGCCAGGACTTCCCAACATTTTATTTGCTGTAACATATGAGGGTCTCCTATCTTGGTTAAGACGTTACCAAACGTTATGTTATCAGTAAAATTGTTGTCATTTGTTCATGTAGTTGTATGACCTTTTTAAATATATCGAAACTATCTTATTTAAATCCCGGTCAGCTCAAATAAATTAAGTAAGCGCATTTAAGTTCTAAAGATGTTGTATCCTAAGGCTGGTGCACCCATTGTTTCGAAACAAAATTATTGTTCCAAACCAATTTAAGTTTTTTGTCAGTTTCTTCTGAAACGATTCACCCACTTCGAACATTTATTGAGGACAAACAAAACTACCATATGAAATAACTTTGTAAACGAAACGTCTTACTATTAAAAGCTCTTCAATTTCTGAAATAAACTTCAATGCAATCAATGCGTTGAAGTTCATAACAAAATGGCTTAAAGTTGTTTACTTTGGGTTTTTATAATGAACAGTATAAAACATTTACGTATATACTATATTTTATTATAAATATAACATGTACGTACATATAATATGATATGGCAGCTCAGTTCAGTGTTGCTTGAAAAATTAAAGTTAGCTGGGCAGCACAGTTCATTCAATTTGTTCGGAACAAAATATAAAATTAAACCAATGATCGCGGCAATTATTGTTATAATTATAAATAAAAATATTTCTTGGCTTTAGCCAGGATTGAACTCCAGCTAGACGAATGATACCAACCCATCATCATAGAATATTAGAAATATTAAACCAATTCAAGCTAAAATTGTTCCCAACAAAGTTAACTCTCTTTCGCTTTCTCTCAAAAAGAGAAACGTCAAACTACATATAAAAAAAAAATGTTTCAGAATAAAAATTATGTTCCGAGACCACGGGTGAATCCAGCTTAAGTGAAAGACAATAGAACAACAACACAACACTAAATATATTATCAAAATGTTTCAATATTAAAAATTAATTTTTAGTTTTCTATAGGCGATGGAGGAATTGTAACTCCCCCACCACTAAATCGGCCACTGTCCCATTTCATTTCATCCAATTCGGCACATATTTTTATTAAAGTCTGCGATTTTAAATGTACCTTCCAATGTTTTTTTTTTTAACTTGGACCAGTACTCAGGGGATGACCCCTACATATGCAGTGCATTGTACCAGAACTAGGAAAATAGGTTGTGAGAAGGGATTTTATCTTTTTGGCATTCTCTAGAAATTTGAATTTTTTTATTTATATTCCAAAAAGTCAATGACTGAACGTAAATCTTCCACATCTCAAACGCCTCATTATTTATTTTGATTTGAATAATAATAACAAGTTGTGGTTATCAGCTAAAAACAAATAATACAATTTATAATACATATATTAAAAATTCTTGATTACCCCCAAAGTTGGGTGCTAATTTTGCATAATTGAAAAAATTTAATGATGCAAGTAAGAATTCCTTTCCTAAAACGATTAAGGTTATCAATTACGTGATCGTATTAAGTTCAGTTTATTTACAGTTTGGACCGAAAAAAATTAATCACAATAAAAAACATTTAAAACTGTTTATTTGAAAAACATGCCAAAAATTCGATTTCTTATCTGTTTTGTGTCTTAAGATCACGATCTGCTACATACACATCCATATGCACAGCACATATACCGATATGTCCGAGGTCTGATTGAAAAATTTAATTTTCATTATAAATAGAAAAAAATTTACGTTTTGAAGCTTCTGTAAAATACATTAAAACTACATATATGAAACAATATGTTAAAATTCAATGCAGCTATATTTCTCTATTATTATGAAAGTTTCTGAAGTGGGATTGTCACTCAAACAATGAAATGCTCCAGCAAACATCAAGAAGTCCCGCTGGGATAATCGACAACTGAATTCACATTTGACCTTAACGTCGATGGGTTTTTATTACTTATAAATAGAATTTCACTCTACAAGAAATACATTACACAATACTTCTTATTTTCTGAAGCATGATTGTGCATTTCTTAAAATATGGGGTAATTCCCATGTTGAAAGACAAAATAGCAAATAGAACAACTCGAAAAAACAAATTTCCAGTTAAAAAAATTATAAAAATAAGAAGTTAAATTTTAAGAATTTTTGCAAAAATCGGGAAAAAAGAATACGAAAAAAGTCGAAAAAGTAGAGAAGCGTTGATGGCAAATGTTTGCAAACTGTAGCGCAAGAAAAATTGAGGAACACTGGATCAAAAAAAAAATGCTAAAGGGGGGTAATGTTAATGCAACAATTTTATCAGAAAGAAGACTAAAACTTGAGTAAATTGCTTACAGCCTCTTTTACACACTATGAATTTCACAGAGTCCTTGTCAAATTTCTCACAGCAAAATGCACACGTGGGGGTGTAAACGCAAAAAACTTGCTTGTGGGTGTCTTCAGTTTTGGGGAAAGGAAAAAGTCAGCGGGGTTGAGGCATGATAACGGTTTTGTTTTTGGCCATAAACTCAGGCACAAGTATCGATGTGTGAGCTGGTGTTTTATCATAGTGCAAAATTCATTCTTGTTTTTTCCAATTCGTTAGAAACGCACTTCTGTGCGTTATAAGTTTCAACGGTAAATATAACTTTTATGTGCCTTAGTGAAATTGACGTTTCTTGGCTGAAATAAATGTATTTTTACTGCTGTGCTACTTTTAAAGCCACTATCATGTAAAAAGTTTATTACTGCTCTTGAGGAAATAGTAATATTCGAACATCTTGCAAGGTATTCGGTTAATTTTGAGACACTTAATTTTGGATTTCTTAAGGACACTACTTACATCCGTGCCTTGGATGCTTATTCGGTCTTCTAGTTCTCTAGAAGCTCAAAACAGTAGAGTGTATGTAGAGTTTGTTCCTTAACTGTAAATTAATTTCGATGTAAGCAATGCTTAATTGAAATAAAAAACAAACGTTTACATAGAATACAACGCACACATATACTATAGATTTAAAGATTACAGCACCTCTATAACATAGAAGTTCATTGATCTCCAGCTACTACGCTACAGAAAAGCACGCCTATATCAACACTCACGAATTGCGCAAAACGTCTGTTGAGTGGTATAAGATAGAGCTAAACTAGCTAGTTTTCCATTAAAGATACATATACATATCTATATACATAGCTGCAATATTTTTAAACAATAGTGTTGCTATTGATGAATTGATAATCGTATGTTTTCTGTACAACTTAAATTTTTTTTATTTTTATTGTGCTCCAAAAATTTAAAACGTCTATACTTGAATAATTGCATCAAATGGATATACATATCGCTCCTTTATTGCAACATAGTCATATCTCAAAAAATGAGCTTTTGGAGTTAACAATGCAGAATTGTTATATTGTGCCAACATTTTATTTAAATTACCTTTAAACTGTTTCCTTTAGGAGATATTTTCTACAAAATTTTTCTAAGACTTTTTATACATAAAGAACTAAATTTTAAAGAACACTTAGAATATATGTGCAAGAAAATTGGAAAAAAGATAAGATTCTTAAAGCGTATAAGAAAGAAAGTATCTTTTATTACGGCAATAAACATTTATAATACTATTATAAAACAACATTTTGAGTATGGGTCAACAATAATATATACATGTTGCACGAATAATCAAATAAATAGGTTGCAAAAACTACAAAATAAAGCAATGCGGTGTATACTAACACTAAATCGTTTTACATCAGTAAGATGCTTGTTAGATGCCCTCAGATGGATGAATATAAATCAGAGGCTGGAATTTAACACACTAATATTTATTAGAAAATTGGAGATGGGAGAAGCACCAGTATACCTAGTAGAACAACTTAGATATGTTGGAGATGTTCAGCCGTATAACCTACGAAATAATCAAAATTTCAGATTACAGCGATCAAATACTACTTATACACAACGATCATTATTTTACAAAGGGCTAAGAACGTACAACAAGATGCCAAATAATATAAAAAATGAAACAAACATTAATATTTTTTAGAAAAAAAGCTTTAGATTTTATTAAAAATGTTAATGCAAATTAGAGCTTAAAACTTTTTGATGAAATTAAATGTAATTTAAATGAAATGTAATGAAAAAGTATTAAAAATACTACTAATAAATAAATAATACAAATAATAATAATAACTTGTATGGAAACTAAAAATTTGAAATGTGTTTTTCTCGAAACAAGCTATGACTATGTTGTGCGTTATGACTATGTTGCAATAAAGGAGCGATATAGTATATGTATATGCATTTAATACATACACAGTAAATCTCCCTCCACTTATATCTTCATGTGTACATATTTAATTGGAATTTTCCTTCTCTTATCTTTTACAGACGGCTTCATAAAAAACTGTTAGAGTCCGGCTGAGAAAAAGATTATACATTTATGTAAAAACTACAAAATACAACAATAGAATTATGTATGTTACTAAACAATTTGCCACAAGTGCAAACAGTTTGTTCGCTTTATTAAATATTAAAATTAAATTCGTCAAAATCTATGTAAGTATGTGTAACACGATTACAGCACGTGATAAAAAAACTGGTTGTTTTTATGTCAATATTTTTTTCTGAAATGGAATTTAACTAAGAGCTGTGTTGTTTCTTTTCTTATGAGCAATATGACTAATGCAATGTTTGCAGTTTTAATTTTCAAATAACAAACTTCATAGTAAATGCTTTTAATGAAACATACACGCATACCACGAAAGGTTTAATATGTGCATTATTGCTTTTTTCTCGTTTTTACCAACTTTATATGTAAGTTTAATAAATCCCCATTATATTAATTAATGGTCATAAAAAGTCGTCATTCGGTTGACATCATAAAACCTCAATTGATTTTATAAGTTGCTATAGTATAAAGTATTCATTCCTTTGTACTACGAGTACTTGCTGCAACTTTGTTTTGTATACTTGAAATACATACTTCCATTGAAAAATCAATAAAAGTATGTACTTCAACTTTCCGCTTGTTGGATTTTTTTTTTTTTTTTGCTCTAGTAAAAAACTTCCATTGCAAATTTTGATATGAATTGAATTGGTAAACAACTTTTAAAATCTTTATATAAAGTGATTGGTGTGTGTTTTCGAGTTTATAGTTTTATTTTTTATCATTTTGTTTTTGCTACGATAACAAATAAAATAACAATCGTTATAATGACTTGTTTTTATTATGCATAATATTATTTTTCCGCTTTTATGTTTACATAGCAAATTAATATTTTGCATATATATTTTGTTACTGATTTGCGTTGCGCAAACAAATCTGAAAGTGTTAAGATAGTCATTTTTAATATAACTTCTGTTTACTTAATTAAAGTAAATTCAACAAGATTAAAAGGTACAATTGGATGGTATGGCTTAACGTCATATCCCTAACTATGTATACTATGTTATATGCAAATATTTAGCTCTGTTCCACATTGATAATAGAACAGACCAAGCCGGCACAAATTTACTCAAAAGCGTTCCACTGCAGTGTTGTCCGCTATACTTTTCTCTAGTTTTTTTCAGAATTTCTGTGACAATTTCTTTGTGTAGCCTTCCGATTGAGCTCGGAAGGTATTTACTAACCAGGAATAGGTTTCCACAGTTTTCTTCATTCAAATTCATATTGTACATATTCTAAGAAAACTTGTTAAGAGTTATAGATGCTGGTTCTTCTGGTGTCTGCCCTCTGCATTGCTTTTGCTTCCGTCAAATGAACTCGTTGTAGAGACAAATGGATTACAGTAATGCGAGGTATATTATCAGCTTCATGCTCCGCTAATATAAAGTCGAATTTGACATTGGGAAATTTCATTATTTTTGTCGCTAATCCAAAAATAAACAAGGCGATTTCGTTCGTAATATACTTGAAAAGGTATTTAATAGATCTAACGGGGTCGTAGTACCCTAAATTAATTTTGTAATCAAATCGTAATTTCTAAAAATCGATGTAATGAACCACAATTTGTAAAAACAAAAATATTCATTGACTTGATTATATATACTGTTGGGGTTTCGACGACAATATGTAGATTAGACAACGTCGTACTAACACTTGAGAATGCAACCTTTTAACCATGACCACTTTTTGTTTGAAAATTTGTTTCAACCATCATGTCAGTCGTACCAAATTCAGAAACTTTAGCGCTAACCGTTCTCAAAATATACAAAAATCAATATTTCCTTTGTATGGGAAGTACCATGACCACTTTCGCAACCTCACCCATTTTTGGCTGATAATTTTATATCTACCATTATGTTACTTGTACTAAATTTAGAAACTTTGGCTTTAACTTTTCGCAAGATACACAAAAGTTAATATTTACTTTGTATGGAGGGTACCATGCCCGCTTTCCCAACCCCACACACTTTTTGTCTAAGAATTTTGGCTTTTGAGCCATCTGGACCAAGCCAGAATATCTTATTGTTACCGTGTTTAATATATATGTAAATCAATCAATATTTATTTTGTATGAGCTTGGCAATTTTGTAAAAAAATTTTCTTACAATGCATCTTCTAATAACTTCAAACCTTACAAAAAATAATTAGTCACTTCGCTCCAGACGACCTCATCTTATGCGATTATATACATTTGGCAATTCATTTTTATATAGATATATATATGTAAGTAAGATAAGCTGCATAAATTTTCAAAAAACTTTTCATAAAAAAATATTTTCTGCATCAAAAAAAAAAAAACAAAAAAAAAAAAAAAATGGCAAGAAAAGATAAACTTTACGATCTGACAGCACTGTTTTTCACCAGTATACAATCAGCTGTTTTTTGTTTACATACAACTGAAAAAAGTAACCGGAAAATTTGCACAGGGTCAGGAAGTTTTTGTTTACAATCACTTAAAAAGCTAAGTGGAAGGTTTTCCAAAGTTCCAGGAAAACGTGCAAGAATTATCTGCCTATACATTTTATAAATATTTAATTTAAGAAACAATAAGGAAATGATTAAAATATGTACATATATTTTGAAAATATTGCTTTGCTTCGAATTTACAGCTGCCAATAATGCCAATGATTTGTTTTTATGATGTTATGCATTTCGAACGTCTAAAATCACTAGAATATATTTTATTTAAAAAAATAGCATGGTGTAGGTGAATAACGAAACAGTCCGAACTAGTCCAAAGTTGTTTTTTGTTTTGTTACAATTTTGAGAGGAAATGAGATTTTTTTTTTATTTACTCGCTGGTGTTGAGTTGGCCAGCTTTGTGGTCTAATTTACATCTTTGGGTGGTATACAACGGCTGGTGTTGGCAAGCTACAGATTCACTTTATATGACGATGTTTTCATATGCCCAAAATTTCCCAAAATTGAAAACTTTTAATTTTATTAATTTGGTTATAACATATTGCAATACAAAAGCCATCAAGGCCTTTATTATAATTTTAGAACCATGTACCTACAAGTGTTATAAAGGTATTTTTCGTTACGACACCAATAATAATATAAGAAATGGTATTCTAATATACTTATTAAATTTCTTCTGGAACTAATTTTGACTTTGTGCTTGTAAGAATAAAGAAGTATTTATAAAAGTTTCTATCCAATTATTAAATAGGTACTATGTTTAGATACATACATAGTTATGTATGTTATTAACAGAACCTGTATAATAATTTACACTAAATGACAAGTAAGTACTTCAGAATTAACTTACCCGCAAAACGAATTTTTATCAAGTCCAATGGATGCAATATCAATGTTGAGGTTACTCCACCAGAAATGCCAGCAACTAAATGCTCATATTTAATATGTGATGATAATTTGAATTTTCCATTGGAAACGCTGGGAGCGGACTTTGTAGAACTCATGGCGGACATTGCTTTCGATCTGTTTTTTTGTTGATTTATATTTAAACAGGAACTTTTTTTTAAAGTCTTTCAACTTCTCAGAATTTGAACTTCTCTTACTTTTACAAAGGACAATTTTTGTTTTACTGTTATTATGTTACTCTCACTCTTGCATTTTATTGTTTCTATTGTTTTGTGTTAATACATTTTTAATTGGCAATATTTCTTATGCATTAACTGTTCGTTAGTAATTTTGTTAATTGTGCTATGTTTTTGTTTGTCTTTTTTTGTATTTTGCTATTTATAGATTTCTGTTGCTAGTTGCTTTGCTCTTGCTTTTGGAATAGGGACGGGGCGTACTAACTTATAATAAATCTTTGGTATTTATAGATATTGAAGAAAATTTTACTATAAATCAAAGATTATCTTTAGTTTTCTTTAATAAATCTAAATTTAAATCAAGACTGGTAGCGGCTGAAGCGTTTACAGAAAAATCAATAGTCCTTGTAATGCTTCTTTTCGTGTCTTGTTCTTTTATTTTTGTCGTATTAAAGCTCATCTTCCTCTTGGAAATTCCTTAAATACAATTATTTTTTGTTGTGTGTTCTCCAACTTAAAATGTGTCTACTCTAGGGTAGTTTACGTTTCACTTCTGGTATCGTTTTTCTTGCAAAGATGATGAAACTAAAACTGATTATTGTATCACGTTTATGTTCCCGTTTGACTTCTTTTTTCTTTTATTTGTTGTAGTAGTTCATTTCATATCAAAAAAAAATTTTTCGTTTCAAGTTTCTTCGTGTTGTCTAAAAATTCCTCTTGTATTGTGCATCTGTTACTGGTTTCTTTGCATCTTTTCTCTACTCAGCTTATGCAACTTTTAAAATTTACGGATTTAATGTCTTTTAAAATACTTTTTTTAATAGGTTGGTTGAAATTTTTTATTTCTCTTTGATAATTTCTAGAATAACACTTTATAAAAAATTTTTTGCTGGGCGATTTTTTCTATAGCAACTTTCTCACGAATCTCTCCACAATGCGAACACGTTCAACTGTTAAAATGGAATGTTGCAGAAAAACGAATCTTTTTGTTTTCTGCACTACGCGAAAAGAAAGCCAAAATAAAATGTGGTAAAAATCAGAGTTGTATTTTAAAGACACTACTTTTTATTTTAACGAAATAATTTTGAAGCAACTGTGTAACTTAGATATTTTTAAAATTAGAAACGTTATCGAATCATAACGGAAAACTAAATATTTGAAACAAAGAATGGTACAATAATATAACAGGTAAAAGCTGAACTACAACAAGCCAACAATAAAAAAAAACAACATGGCTTTTTATTGTTGCTTTGTGTTGATAACTGTCATAGAAAAGAAAATAAAAAAACAGACGGTTATTTTTCTTCGTGTTTTTCTTTGAAAATAATTTTTCTTAATAAATTTTTGAATTTAAAATTCTTGCAATAAATTAAATATATGTATATATAAAGATCAAGAGAAAGCTGTCGTTGTGTTTGATGCCGTTTTTGTGTTTAAAAAGTATTATTAGAACATTTTTTTTTAACTTTTTCAATTTGTAAACAATAACAAAAAATGTATGTGTATGTTCACACAGTATAAGGAACTTTTGATAGTTATCATCACAGAAAAAAATTGTCGGCCACCGTTCCGACACTACCTGTATATTATTGTACCATGAAAAAAAAAGTGAGCAGTTTTAAATTTGTTTTATAAAATTGACACCTGTCACAAAAACGCTATATCAATGCAAGCTAATATAAAGCCTATGCGTGATATAATATAAGCATATATTTTTTTAGTTTTTATTGAATCTTCACAATGTAAACTAATAATATTCAAATCTTAGGACGTGTGCGAAACGATAGCAAAGTACTATGGGGAAAAATAATTTTTCTGTGGTAAAGAAATTTAATGTTTTAGCTGTGTGAAAAAATATTATATTTAACAACATAAAATTAAAAAAAAAGAAAAAAAATTTAACAAAAATAATAAAAAAAAATATGTATAAAATTTTATAAATTTAGAAATAATCATAATAGAGTTATTTTTCAATTCAGTATTATTTGATTTTTACACTTTTAATTATAAAATTTTCAATTATAATTTAATTCAATCAAATTCTTATATATCAAATATTTCTATCCTATTGTCAAAATTTATATTAGCCCCTAGAGCTAGTAAAACTTTATTCACCTCAGAAATGTCAAAATTTTACTTACGAGAGTACTTTGCTACCGTTTCACGCACGCCCTTAATACTAAATACAAAAAATTAACAAAGTCCAGCCAGTACTAGACAAATAGTTTTATTTTGCGTCAATTATATCGGTAAAACCTATTTGATGCTCTGATAGTGGTAAGAGTATCCCTTCTTCTTAACCGAGTGTGACCGCTAAAATTAAATATGCTTCGTGCAAGAAGGTTTGGGTGAAGTTCCAGTTTGCTGATAATATGAAATATTTTTCAACCAGCAAAAGTCAAATTTTATAGTAGAGAGAATTATATCAGGTTTAGCCTTAAAAATTAGTATGATTGCAATATTATTTCAGATATCATAATATTGTTTTATATATTTAGAAAACCATATCATGATATGAACTGTCACAAAACGTAAACATGTTCATATATATTCGTACATAAGTATATACATATGCACTCATAAAAAAAGCATCTTCATATTGATGATGGCGAGTCATTAGAATTGTGACATCGATATTATGTAAATAATCAACAGTAACGTGAAAACTGGCATCAATCTCAATGACAAAAGTAATCAGAGAATGTTGTCACATATTGAGTATCATCAATCCTACAAATGTGGTTATGTGGTCACTTCAATGATGCATTTTATTAATAATTGTAATACATCTAATTTGTCAAAATTGATTTAAAAAAAGGATAAATAGTGTGTTTAAACTAAAGTTGAACAAATATGTATATGTCGTGAACATGGTATCCCTAATTCTAATTAAAAAAAATGTAGCATGGTACAATAACATTATTGTAACCAAGGTGAATTAAGTAGGTACTTACAGCCAGTTCGCCGATGTCGAAAGGATAAGCTTAATCGCATTCTAGGCGAAAGAAAATTGATTTGGGTTTTTCTAACTTTATTCTATGCGAACGATGTGTCAAAATTCATTTAAAATACATAAGTACATGCGAACGAATAATAGTGACATAGACAAACACAAATTGATACGAATATGAGTGACTAGCTTCTTTTCGTCTACATTTTCATTCGATATCGGAGAACATGCTATTAAATTTAGTACGAGCTTTTCTTTTAGTGCAGATTTTTCTCAGCGGACAGAACTCTTCACAACTTAAGGTCTCATTAGTTTCTACTTTCTGTTGCCGTTCTGTGAAGTTCATTTCTGTAGCAAATATTTTACAATCCTTTTTCCGTGAAAATATTCAGCTGTTTTTACAGTAGAGCATAAATATAAGAAAAACATTGGAATGAAGAATAAAATATGTACAAAAATATGATCTTGTATAAAAAACCAAAAAAAGAAACCAATTAATAACTTAGAAAAGGTGATAAACAGCCCACTTCTTTATCATAATCTGCGGAGTTTACCACATTTCTCATAGGTACAAAATATAATTTAGTAGGTACTTACAGCCAGTTCGCCGATGTCGAAAGGATAAGCTTAATCGCATTCTAGGCGAAAGAAAATTGATTTGGGTTTTTCTAACTTTATTCTATGCGAACGATGTGTCAAAATTCATTTAAAATACATAAGTACATGCGAACGAATAATAGTTACATAGACAAACCCAAATTGATTCGAATGTGAGTGACTAGCTTTCTTTCGCATACATTTTCATTCGATATTGGCGAACAGGCTGTTAATTCGCCTTGCTATGTATTTTTTTATTGTAAAATTTCCTAAGAATGCCAAAATCTAAATTCGCCTAAGATTACTCAGCTAAGAAAACATGTTAAATAAACGTATAAATACAAATTTTTATAATTGTTTGTAATTAAAATCACAAATTTAAAATAGTTTTTCACTTTTAAATTCGCATTTTTCATTCATTCTGAAATGTTTGGCAAGCAGAAAGAAAAGAATGAGTTAATTCACTTAACCTTTCTGAAAGAGAATGAAAGATTCACACAAATGAAAGACTTTGCGCAGCACTACTAAAAATGCGGTTTCAGATCGTGTGTTTGTTTAAGAGTAAAATTTTATTACCAAATAAATAATTTCTCACCCTGGAATAAAACAATAAGGACGGGCGTATTTATAAAACGATAATTTTATTTGAAATAGATTTTTGGAGGGTTGTTGCATTATTTAAATGATTTATTTAATTAAATTACTTTTAAATTATTCCAAGAGGAAACTTTAATTAAACTATAGTCACTTGTTAAGAAGGCAGGATAGATTATTATTTATATCAATTTTGTTTGGTTTGCAAAAGAGTACAAATTATGATTATAAAATGTATTTAGTAAAAGTATTGATGATTTGTAACAAATTAGCTTTTCAACAAAATAAATTAAAAAATAAAAAGTTTATACATTTTGTATTTTTCTTTTCTTGTAGTTATCATTCTTAATTAAAATTGAGCTTTTTCGAGGCTTTTACAAATAAGAAAATTAATTTAAAAACAATTTTAAATGAGTTTTTTTAATATTACAAATTCATTTAGTTTTTGTTTTGTTTAAATTATAAAAAAATAATAATACAAATCAATTAATTTAAATGATTAAAAAAATAAAAAATACAGCAAATGGTAAAGGGATATTTAACACACTAAAAAATATATTTAAATTTATAAATTACTACATCGAAAATATAACCTTGCTAGCGAAAATATCCAGACATTGGCCCTCATCAGCCTTATGGCTAGCGAGTTTTAATAATGCAAACGACAGTTTTCTTGCCTAGTGTCTACAACTGCGTTGAACACTGACATGATATCGGAGAAATATGGGCAGAATGAGAGAACGAATTTTTTTATGTCCATCTTAATATTTGACCAGGAGTATACGTACATATTTTTGTTAATCTTATAAGAATTCATAAATCATTGAAAGCCGAGAAGAAAAAACAGCTTTGAGACCAACAGAAACCTATGTGAATTTTGTTCATGTGCATATTTTGTACAAAATTTAACTCTTATTGTATGTATTTATTGCTTAAAAACAACTTGATTCCCCCTTTAAGTGTTTTTTATATAGCGCTCCTTTATTGCAACATAGTCATATCTCAAAAAATGAGCTTTTCGAGTTAATAATGCAGAATTGTTACCAGTATTACCTTTTATATTGTGCCAAAAATGTATTCAAATTACTTTTAAACTGTTTCCTTTAGGAGATATTTTCTATAAAAAAAATTTCTAAGACTTGTGTGGAACACAAAAATTTTGAAATGCGTTTTTCTCGAAATGAGCTTTTTTTAGTTATGACTATGTTGCAATAATGGAGCGATATATTCTGCAAAACTAATAATCGATAAAATTGCAATGGCGTATTTATGCAAACAAATACACACACCGTTGCTTTTTTGCCAGCTCTTGTTATAAGATCGTTGTCATGAGATTTCTCATAAGGCTCTCAAAAAAATTATTATACGACAACGATAACACTAAATTTAGGCTTTCATGTGTCATAATTCTCCCTGCGGTTGAGGTTAACGTTCTCATCTTAGATATTATCGCAGGTGTGAACACAATGTTATAGATTGCAGAGAATTACTTTGCTTAAGCTTACAAAAAAATTTTGTTCTGAAGCAGTTTTATTTTTTTGAGAGTTCGATCTGAAACGATTCATCCACTTCGAATATTTGTTCTGGACAAACAAAACTACCATATGTTATGAGGCCGCAGCTTTTTCATTTCCGAAATAAGCTTCAGTGCAACCAATGTGTTGAAATTCGTGACAAAATCGTTGTTTATTTTAGTTCTTTATAATAAAAAAAAATATATATAAAACATTTTTTTAAAGTACCTGGCAGTGGAGTGCAATTGGTTCTGAACAAAAAATAAAATTAAACCAATTGAATCTAAAATAATTCCGAACAAAGTGAACTCTCTTGTTCAACCACGTCAAACTTCATATAAAAAAACATTTTCCAGAACAAAAGTTTTGGGCGAATCCAGCTTAATTTTTCAAGCAAAATTGAATCGAGCTGCCACATCATATTATATGTACATATATGTTTATAACAAAATGCTGTGTATATGTAAATGTTTTTTATTGTTTACTTAAAAACATAAAGATAAAGAACTTAGAAACAATTTGTTATGAATTTCAATGCATCGATTGCACTGAAGCAATCGTAACAATATTTCATATGGTAGCTTTGTTTCTCCAGAACAAATGTTCAAACTGGGTGATTCATTTTAGAACAAACTCTCAATAAGCTGAAATTGGTTCGGAACAAAAATTTTGTTCCGAAACAATGAGCAAATCCCACATAAGTAATTCGCTGCAATCTTAATATGGTGTTCACACTTGCGATAAAACAAAAAACGCTAAATAGAAATTATAATAGAGATAAAAACGCTAAATTAACCTGAAACTACTTAATGTGTGATTACTAGTTACCACAAAAAATGGGTCACAGTTGTGCTATATCCAACTTTACTAAGAGTAAGATCAGACAGAACGATTTTAATTGCCCAACTTTTTCATAATTTTCTTTTGAACTTGCTTTTATGTTCACATACATAAACTTTTTTAGGCAATACTTGAGCTTTTATTTCTTACAATTTACATTGTATATGCACATATACATACATACATACATGACAGAAAAGTAAAAAATTGCTTGATTTTTTCCTCTTCTTATTCCCCTCACCGAAAGCTTCTATAAAGTCAAGAATTGCGCAACCAAAGTTGCTGTGTCTGACCTGAAACTTAGCACCGGCAATTTTCATGTATGTATGTGTATATGCAATGTAAATTGCATTAAAGTCTACAAGGTGGTAACGGCATGTGACAGTTTTTTTTTTTTTTGGCAATATAGTAAGCCATTTTTAGTGGTTTATTCTGAATTAAACATTTATGGGCATATTCATAAAAATTTAAACGAATTTGAATTGTGTTTTAAATAAAAATTTCTATACAAAATTTTACTAAAATTCATTTCAAATACATTTTAGTGTTTTATGAATATGCACATTAAAAATTAAATTCAATATTCGCTTGATTTGATCTTGTTTATATTAATTTCTTCTAAATTCTTCCAGCTAAAGATCTTCGTTTACCTTGTTTCTTATAAAAAGAGTTTAACAATTTTAATATTCCCGAGGATGATAACAAAGTGTTATCGAAATATCGATGCGATGTTATCGCAAGTGTGGACACTAAGTTAATACAGGGCGTCCCAGAGCTCAACAACAAGCCAAAACAGGGTGACATGATTGATTGTAGGTAGGCAGGCCGCTGGATACCCCGGAATAGTCTAGGTTGTCTCGCTCACTTGGGTCCTGGTTGTAATCATCATTAGAAACATCAGAAAAGAACTGAAGAAAAAACATTTTACTTAGTTTAACTGCCACTTCCACTATTTCGAATAAAAATTTTGATTCGCATAAAAACATTTGAAACAAAAACAGAATTTGAAAATTTGTTTTTGTTTTAAATGTATTTATGCGAATGAAAATATTTATTCGAAATAGAGAAAGTGGCAGTTAATGTTTTTTATTGGCATAAGCAGAAATTATATTTTTTTAGATTTATTTCTGATTTTTTCTCATGATGGTTACAATCAATCTTGTCACCCTGTTTAGACTTGACGTTGAATTTTGAGACACCCTATATACATAGCTTAGCAGGAAACTGAAGCGGCGAACATTCAAGCCACTGCAAACTGCTATAGAAGAACTCTGATTTTGATTTCAGTTTGTAATCGCAATTTTTAATATTATTCACAATATTTTTGTTTTGTACATTCTACTAAAAACAAACACGAACCAAATATGTATCAATATCTTTTCAATCACTAGTACTAAAGGCACGTTTACATGGTAATACAAGATATTTCGATTTTGTGGGATCAAAATCAGCCATGTGCTGAAAAACGCAAAATTTTTAAATCTCTTAAGATAAAATCCCAGATTCCATTTTTCTGTGTGCTAAAGATCTCGCGATTTGTGTGAGCAAAAATATGTGTAAAATTTGGCAGCACTTGCTTTTTGTATGGGAAAAAACTAGTTGTGCCATCTGAAGTCGCCATTTTTAAAGTAAACAAATTCAACACAACAGTCATATAAAAAATGTGTATTTTTTAATTGCAAATTTTTTATTAAAATATATGAAAATTTTTTTGGGGAAAATACATAAAACAGATCAAATTTTATTTAGACGCTTCCAGTTCCATGTTTTGATAATAAATTTGTATATTATAAACTAGTTCACTTCATCATTTGCTTGCGAGTTGAAATAGCTAAATTTTTTGTGATTGCGATTTTCAGCACACCAATTTTGGGACTTCAAAACATTATTTTTGCGAAATGTGAGTTTCAGCACATGGCTGAATATTAGGAAATTGTGTCCGGGCTTAAAACAAAGTGCACAAAAATGTGTTGTAAGTAGTATTAACGTTTACACTTGTGGGATAAGTATGTATAATCAAACAACCATGTGCTGAGAAACGCAAAATTTTTAAATCACTTGTTAGGTCAAAATCGCATTTTGTTGTGCTGAAGATCGTGCGCTTTGTTTGAGCAAAAATATGTGTAAAATTTGGCAGCACTTGCTTTTTGTATGGGGAAAACCAGTCTTGCCATCCGAAGTCCCCATTTTTAAAGTAAACAAATGCAACACAGCAATCATAAAAAATGTGTATTTTTTAATTACAATATTTTTTTTTTAATAAAATAGATGAAAATTTTATTTTTTGATGAAAATACGCTTCCAGTTCCACGGTTTGATGATTAATTTTCATATTATAAGAAGTGAATTTCATCATTTGCTTGCGAGTTGAAATAGCTAAATTTTTGTGATTGCGACTTTCAAGCGCACCAATTTTCTGACGAAATGTGAATTTCAGCACATGGTTGAGTGTATTATTATCAAAGTCTTATAAAATTATTGATGGTTACAATTCTACAACATTTATAAAAACAATATTCCTGAACTGCAATTGCTGGAGTGCTGCCTATGTAAATTTTAAAATACACCTCTGATGTGGTGAGAATACAGAGTTTTCTGAAATGGTTCAGAAAATTAAGATTTACCGACCGCCTGTCAACTTTTGGAGATGGGTTTCTCTCCTACTGTACACATTTTGTTTTCACACAGTAAGATTTCCATTATTCTACACAGATTTTTGACAGATCTAAATATTTATATTACCATGTAAAGGTGCTTTAACTAATTAACATTTTATAGCAACTTCTTGAATTCCGTTAGCAAAGTTGTACTTCTTAGGAAAACTAAATTAATTGGAAATTATAATAATATAAAAAATAAATTATAATCAAAAAGATGTTTGTAATACAAAAGTAAAAAATAATAATGTAAAATAAAAAATATAATTAAAAAAAAATTGTATATAATAGTTTTCTTAATTGCTTTTCTTTTTGAGGTTTCTGCAATAATTAAAAATTAATTAAATTTTCCCATTTCATTCATAGTTTTTATTTTTATTAGTATTACTCTTAAAAAAAAAACTTTATTTGTAGTTGAAGTTATGAAAGTTGTTTCTTTGTTGTTTGATGTTTTGAAGTAGTTTTGTAATATAAAAGGTAGTAAATTGACTACAAAAGTTGTAGTAGTTGTTGTAGAACTAATAAACAGCAGGATGGAAGCGGTAAATATGAATTTACGCATCGTCCGACATTGCACTAGCCGAAGTACCATTATCGTTATTTGCGCTCGAATCGTTGGTATCCTTTTTATTGCTATCGGAGGAGGCTTTGGTGTCGTTATTACTATTTGCATTATTATTGGCATTTCTAGTGCTTACAGCATCAATGTCATCTTCTTGGGCCCTCAAGGCTGCTTCTAAAGCTCGTATACGATTTTCATGCTTAACAATAATCGCCTTCAATTTGCGAATTTCGTCAGTGATATCACGCAAATCTTTTTCCTACAAATATTTAATTAATGAATTTTTGTTGAATTTTATAATTTTTAAATTAGATTTTTGGTTCTTGTATATTTCTACATCGAGTTTTAGTTAAAGTTTTTCCTTTCTTAAAAATTTTTTAGAATACATATTTGCTGTGATCAATAATAATTTTTGATTGAAGAAGACAAGAAAAATAATAATCCAATCTTTAGCTGGGGGACAATTAGCTGTTTCGTAGTCACTACACTACTCATCAGCACCCATTTTCGGATTTGAACTCGGGTCATGACGTATCATGAAATGCTGCTTTAGCCATTGAATTATTCTCTGTCTATATTCATCTCATATTGAATCACATATGCATTTTGTTAATTGCCCGCGATTGTTTGTACAGCGTTTTGCAAGCGGTATTTAAGAAAGGAAACACTTGAACTAAAACCCAAATGTACAAATGTGCAAAAACCAAAAATCTAATTTAATATTTAATAATTTTATTTTTATTACTATTTTTGGTTTACTAGAAAAAGAGAAACAAATAAATAAATACTCACAGTTATACCGCTTACCGTCGCCGACCCACTGGACGGAACTGTGTCGGCAGCACTATTTCCACCCGATAAGGTTGCTGTGGTGGCACTTTTGGAGGTTCCGGCGGCTGCTTTATTAAGTATATTTGCCTTCTTCGACACCGACAGCGATTTGTTTGGCGCTTGTGACACATAACCACCCTGTACAATAGAAACACGATCCTATTTAGATTTTTTAGTAATTCTGTTCGTTTTAGTTTTGTGAAACGAACAAGCAACACAAAACACAACTAGCAGGAGCATTAGACGCAAAAGCGTTTTTAATGAAAAGTGTACATATGTTTGTAAGTATGTATTTAGAAGATATAAAAATGTTTGATTAACTTTGTTTGAATTGACTTTTCATTGAAGATTTCGGTATCTTGTTAGAAATCATAGATTTTAACAAATAGTAGGGGAAATTGTCAAGGGCAATTGTGTCACTCCCATAAGAACAATTTTGTAATATTACCTCAATTATAATAAGAGTACATTAACTTAATTTTTTTCACGAATTCCGGGAGGGACATTTGGCACTAATTCTCCCTAACGAATAAATTGTAATCGATGTTAATATTTTATACATGGTAGCCTAAAATTAACAAAGAGATTTTAATTCTTTATAACTTTTTTCATATAGGTATATTTTCAGTATTTTACAATGAATTTTAACAATTGAGTTTTTTGTTCACTATACCAGCTTCTAAAATTGATACCAATAAAAAATTATAAATAGCCTGTTTTCTATGTTTCCCAGCTATCTATATGTCGACATTTCATAGGACCTACCTTTTAAACAAATGAACACCCGTTGGTTGCTACGACAATTTATTTAGATTGTTGGGATATAAAGTTGAATGTTTGAGAATATCTTTCAAAAATTTCCAAAGTCTACTGATGATTAGGGTAGCTCCTATGAAATGTCGACATATAGATAGCTGGGAAACATAGAAAACAAGCTATTTATAATATTTTATTGGAGCTATTATAGTGAATAAAAAACTCAATTGTTTGAATTTTTGTTCTCTGCTTTTCGATACTTTCAAAAAACAAATCGTAGCAACCAATGGTTGTTCATTTTTTTGAAAGGTGTAAAGAAATGTTAGAGATGTGTATAAATTGTGTTTTGACGGATATTAATAGAGCATTTTTCTTTTTGAATTCTCAACAATTTATTTAGATTGCTGGGATATAAAATTGAATGTTTGTGAATATCTTTCAAAAATTTCCAAAGTCTACTGATGATTAGGGTAGCTGGGAAACATAGAAAACAGGCTGTTTATAATTTTTTATTGGTAACAATGAATTTTAAGTAGAAAATTACACAACTGAACAATGAGCCTGAATCATCAAACTTATTTCTTATCTATAATTTAATTACGAGCAATGAAAATTAAAACTCCTTCGGAAATTTTGTGCCACCCTGTGTTAATAAAATATATATAACTTTTTAAACTAAAACGAATAGTTCATTTTCCATTTCTGTCTATTGTTTAATACACTCGGGTATTTGTTACCCCAAAGCCTTTTAAGAACTGCACATATGTACATACATATAAAGGGTGGTCCAACCATAATGCATGATGTTAATTATGAGTCACAACTTAATATCAAGCTTTTTTCCAACCTAATTTGACAATTCTTTGCGTCAGTGTTTGACCACAGAGAGCCACACTTCAACAATCACAACGCAGCGTGTTGCGATTTTCGAAGCATTTTACGAAAATGGGGGTTCAAATCAAAATGCATTTCGTGCACTTCGCCTTCAGCGACGACCAAAGTTGCCTCATTCGCTCAAATGAGAATCCTCGAAAGATTGTTGAAAATTCGAGGGCTCCACAAAGAGTGCCTGCTTGGTTCGGTTTATGGGCTAGCGGTATACTTCTGCGAAAATGAGGTCGGCCAAGCAGTTACCGTGACTTTTGCTGGGATAAATTAAGGATATGGACGATATGGAGTTTCAACAGGAAGGTGCCACTTGCCACACAGCCAAGGAAACAATGGCCTTTTTGTGCGAGAAATTCAATGGCCGTGCTATCTCACGTAGTCTTTATGCATAATGTACGGCGAGCGTGACAGGTTCAATTGTTGGGTACGACGGCGAGTTGAGGTGGACGGCTCTTGAACCACACTATCACTAATGGTATCAATATTTTCTGCAGTACGAGCTGTACGAGCATTGGTGTTTTCATATCTCCTACAGAGCCAGTTTTCTCAAATTTTTGCACGTTTGGACGATTAAATTGACCGAAAAAATCACGGAGTGCTTGATATGCATTTTAATTTTCATAATAAGCCTGAATAACTGAAATGCGTTGCCCGATTGTGTATCTTTCCATGGTTAAAATTGAGTTAGACTGAAATGTCAAATGAAATGCAGAAAAAACTTGACGTTCGGGTGTGTGTGGTTCACATTCAACATCGGCCCTTAAAATTTATCCATCCAATATGAATCACAGTCGGCTAGATATACAAGGGCGCATTGATATTGTAGCTACCTAGGACTATATGGCAGCACAAACATAATTTTTTTTTTAAATTGTGATCTGTCAAACGTCAGCTGTTTCACCCAAACGGTGTGAAAGAGACAAAAGAAAACCTCGATAAACATTACGGTGAGTCTGCTCCGTCTGATTACATGGTAAAAAATTGGATTGCTGAATTTAAACGCGGACGAACAGGCACTGCGATAATATCATCAACAAGAAGGCCAAAAGAGGTGATTACTGAAGAAAATAACCAGCAAATCTTCGGTATCGTTATGAATGATCGCCGAGTCGAGTTTCGTGAGATTGTTGAAATGGTAAAAATATCACATGAACGTGTGTTCAACATTTTGCATGAATATTTGCATATGAAAAAGCTATCGGCAATATGAGTGTCGTGTTTGCTCAGTGTCGAACAAAAACGAGTTCGACAGACCACTTCACAGCCGTGTTTGGACATGATAAAGCGTAGTTCTGTTGATTTTTGGCGTCGATTAGTAACTGTTGATGAAACGTAGGTCCACTACACATCTGAAACCAAAAATCAATCGAACCAGTGGGTGAAAGCTGGTGGAAGCGCTCCGAATAGAGAGAAGACAATGAGACACGGAATATTGCTCATCGATTATCTTGAAAAACGTAACACAATCACAGCAAAGTATTATCGTGCATTATTGGATCAATTGATTGCTGCAATCAAGAAAAACGACCACATTCAAAGAAGAAAAAATTCCTCTTTCTTTAAGACAACACATCCGTTTCACACAGCATTAGATACGATGCTAAAACTACGTGAAATATACTTCCAATTGGTTGATCATCCATCTTATAGTACAGATTTTGCTGCCAGTGACTATATACTGTTTCCAAACTTGAAAAAAAAAATTGCTCGCAGGAAAAAGATTCATCTCAAACGAAGAAGTGATTACCGAAACTAACGAGTATTTTGAGGGGTTCCGATAATTGTCATAGATCCTTCTACTATATTAAATAGTTCTCTGAAAACTTTTTGTTTTATTTACAATTAACATTGTATTTATTGGTTGGACCACCCTTTACATATTTAATATTTATAGTTATTAATATATGCATGTAGCTAGCTACCCGTAATAAATTGTTACCTATGTATGAATTTTGATAAAAAATAATACTAATGCGATCAAGCCATGATCACAACAGGCATTCTTCATATATTTCTTGAATATCAAATAAAATTTTGGGATTAAAAAAAACTCTGTATCCTTTCATTATTTAAAAAGAAGACATCTGAAATATAGAAGTATTAGCTGTTTATTTTAAATCTTTTTTTTTTTTTTTGTTGGATAATGAAATGATTTTGTGTTGAATATATGTATGTAAGTTGTTAAAGCATTTAAGAGGGAGGACGGACATTTATCGCAAGCTGTGATGGGAGAATGCTAGCAGAAAGAAAAAATAATACAAATTTATAAACCATTCAAATTTCAAGCAAAATTACAACTATCATTTTTAACACCAAAACGTAACACAATTTTTGTTAAGCTAGTTTACTCATTATTATTATCAATGAACTGAGTACGATGACTTAAAGAAATTGCAAGATCCTGAACGCAACATAACAATGCAAAACTTATATACAATGAAATATTGGAATACATTATAAAGAGCGTAGTTTGATCAAATACTTTCGATTTCCTTAACCGTGCGAAGATAAAAATAGAAAGCTAGTTTTTTTTCCTTTAAAAACAAAGTTTTGTAACTTGGCCGCCCTGTAAAATAGTTTTTAAATTTTGTATTGAATTTCCACACAAAAAAAAACAAATTTTTCCTGAAGGAGTCTTCCAAAGGAAGACGAAATATTGCAACGTACATTAAATATAAAAAAAAAACAAAAAGGAACTTGAGCTGAACGAATTATTTGCAAATATTGAATAGTTTTTAACTTAAAAATTTGATTTTGTTTTTAACTGTAATAGTATTTTTTTTATAGCAATAATTTAAAATTTATTCTGCCTTTTGACCATTTGTATGTTTTTTTTAGAAGATCACTGAGTAGGTGACACTGCTTTATTTAACAATGTATTTAACAGCTGAAACTTGTTTTTTTTATCTTGGACCAGTGCTCAGGAAATAATCCAGCATTGTACCGGAACTAGGATAATATATATGAAGAGGAGCAAATAGAGAATAGGTGTTTGTGAACATTTGAGTTTGATTTTCTAATATCGTAATTGACGTCATCAGGCGACTTGTTACACAACGAATCGTACGGCTGAATAAAAAGTTTACTCTGTGATGCGTTGGGCGATTCACTGGGCAATGGGCTACAAATGGAGGAATGTGTATTACGTAATAAAAAATAATAATAATAAAATCTTCAGATCCCTAAATATTTATACGATTCATGAGAACAGATTAAGTAGCAATTACGATTATGAGTCTGTGTGTTAACAAACAACGCTGCGTCTTATGATCGTTGAAATCGACACCCTTTTCTCGACCTCATTCGGAAGTTATTATAAGTTATTATAAGTTCATTATTCAGCGTGTCATTCATATTTTATCTCTTGGTATCGATCTCGGATAGGCAAGGGTCTAATCACCGCATACGAAATCAAATTAACTATCGTATCGATTAACATTACGACTAACGTTTTAGCCGTGGAACGTATATGTGAACTATTAACGGTCATTAGATTTAGAGCGAAAATTGAAGTTGCCATATTGTTTCTGGGTAAGTGGGGGATTTTGGCGATTCCTAAAGCCAATTTTGGGAATTCCAAACAAAACTCGGAACGCGTTATACGGATACTTATCTGGTTATATGCATAATTAGTTTGATATCGAAGCGTGTTTTTAGAAAGTTGAAGGAAAGAAACTTCAATAAGACTTATTGTAAATAAAGCAAAGAGATTTTTTACATCATCCAAGCAAAATGATGGAAAGAAGGTAGAGGGGTATTTTGTTTCGTAGCTGTTACGAAAACAAAATTAGTCTTGTAAATAAATATGTATATTCATGTAATGAAAACATTTCTTTGAAATGTTTAATATTGAAAATTGAGAATTATTTTCCCTGAATTAATACCTCTGCATTTATTTCAGTTACATACCAGAATGTTTTGAAAATGTATCTAATGAACGTGCTAGGAGTGAAAAGTATAAAATTAGCAATTCCATACTACAAGAAATAAATAGTTAAATCTTATTCCGTTTTTTTTACGACTAAAATATTAAGTTCAGAGAAAATAACAGTAGGCCAAGGCAATCATAGAAGAATATTAAAATGTTTAATTTGTCGCAGTAAAATTTGCAATATCACGAGTAGCTACTGTATTCCAATATTTAATTAAAGTTGTTTGCAGGCAAAGCAAAAGAAAACTTACTTTTAGCGAAAAGGTTATGGGATCAGCATCTTCACCCATTATCCATTTTTCGGCGGTAATAGCAGCATCTTCGGCTAACGTATCGGGATATAAGTCCTCTTGAAACAAATCTGATTTGCGGGGCACTGTCATCGATATAACTTGGCACAAGCCATTATTGTTGAGACGATAAAATTTGGCAATTTCGCAAGTGGTAACGTCGCAACCACGTTTTGGCATCATACCAATACCACGTTGCGGATCAGGTGTTTGGAAAGTATTTATATAATGGACAAAGGGAGGTTCGGGTGTGACCTTAAATTATATTAAATCATTAAGAAAAAACTCTTAATAAAAGCTATACAAGAAACAAATGTTTACTTCAAAATATCTGATCACAGAATCGCCTTTACCGCAGAGGTATATGAGATTTGTGTCGGGATCGTATAGGGGGAACATTACACCATTGGATGTATCCAACTCTACCATAACAATAGGTTCGCTTAAGGCATCGGGTGCCCTAAGAGAGTATTGTCGCTCTGAGGAACGATTAAAGCCGGTGGTAAAAATTAAGCCATGTCGTAGGAAAATTGCTCTTGTTGCCTTTGAGCCTTCATGACACAGGGCCTCACTTTCTACTTCCCCTGTGCGGGGATCATATATACGTATTTTTTTATCTTTGCAGGTAGTTACCAACTTTGAGCCATCCCAATTAAAGCAGGCACTGTAGACAATATCAGGGTGTGAATCAATGTGCACTAAGATTTCTCCCGTGCCCACATTCCAAATTACAACCTATAAAATAAAAACAAAGACAATATCATAATTATTTTTGTATATTTAGGCGTTAGCCGACTTACCTGATTGTCTGAACCGGCTGTAAGTAAAACATTTAAAGCGGAGGGATGCCACAAAACTAAGCCAACACGTCGCTGATGAAAAACTAAATCCACTACTGGATCGGTTAAAGTTCTGGAAAGACCACCATCGGGTATTTGCCAAACTTTAACAACACAATCTTCTGAGCCGGAAGCTATAACATTATCGTTATGTGGACACCAGGCAATATCAAGTACAGGACCCTTATGACCGCCCACCAGCGGATGATCTGCAGCAATTCGTCCCACCTGAAAATAAAACAAAATTAAAAATTTATTTTAAAAATAGGATGCACTTGCATATATTATTTCAATTATCTTTGAGGCAAATTTTATTTAAATAAAAGAAAAAGAAAATTCAAACCGCTCACTCACTTTCAACCACCCGCCCACTAGCATTTGAAACATGACATACATTTTCATTCCAAAAAAATATTTTACTTTCTGCTCTTAAACCCCCCCTGGTTTTACCACGATTTCGATTTCAACCTAGATTTCTTATTTTTTTAATTAATCTTTTAGCATTTTATTAATAATGTTCATAAATTGTTTGCTTCATACAAACAAAATATAAAAAGTTGTTTTAAACTTTTCTAGTTTTTAAATTTTCATTACATGCACCATTTCCAGTTCGAATAAAAATTCAATAAAATCGCTTTTTTAATTTTCTATTTCTAGTTTTAAATGTAACTTGTTATAATATTCAAAGTAAATTAATAATTTTTTTTTAATTAACACATGCCTAAAACACAGTAGTTTTACTTATCTCAAGTTTTTGTAGACATTTTGAACCGTTCGGCTAATAATAGGTGTGTTTCTTTACTTTCCATACAAGTTTATGTCAAAAGAGAGAATGCATAAGTTTCTCTCAAACACAGATAAAATTTAACTAACTGCCATCCCTAAACAAGAGCGGCAAGCGGAACGTTTTTTTCCGCTGAGCTTTAACGCTGAAACGCCATCCCTAAACAAAGGTGGCAACATTGTGTCAAAACGATAAAAGCAGGGTTATCAAACAAATAAATAAAACAACCCTGATTATCTTAACAGCTGGACGAACGGTATTATTGTTTGTGACTTTTTTATCTTCTTCTATATATATAAAAATAAGTGTACACTTTGATGTCACCATTAACTGGCCAAACGGGTAAACCGATTTCGACCAAAATTTAATGGTACGTTGGCCATGAACTGTAGATGGTTTATGTCAAGTTCCCACAAAATCGGCTTAGTGGTTCCGGAGATATGGCATTTCGATTTTCCTATATATTCCCATACAAATATCAACAAAATGGCTTTCATGTTTCATAAAGGGTGTTTTTTTAAGCTAGATAGAACTTTAAATTGTAAAAAGTAACACAAAAAATTAAATTTTGATGAAACATTTTTTTTATTTGTTTCAGTATACTCTGACAAATCATCATGAATAGACTCACGCTTGAACAACGCTACGAAATTATCCAAATTTACTTTGAAAATCAGTCGTCGATTCGCCCCGCTGTTTTATCGCAAAATTGTGTTCAGCGATGAGGCGCATTTTTGCCTTAACGGGTTTGTTAATAAGCAAAATTGCCGCATATGGAGTGAGACCAATCCACAAGAGACCCTACAGACTCCATTACATCCAGAAAAATGCACTGTTTGTTGCGGTTTTCATGCTGGTGGCATCATCGGACCTTATTTCTTCAAAAATGAGGCCGGAGCTCGCGTTACGGTCAATGGAGATCGTTACCGCACCATGATCAATGATTTTTTGTTTGAAAATATGGATGACATTGATCCGGAGGAGATGTGGTTTCAACAGGATGGCGCTACGTGCCATACGGCGAACGCAACCATCGACTTACTGAAATCAAAATTTGGCGATAAGTAGATTTCGAGAAATGGACCTGTCAATTGGCCTCCAAGGTCCTGCGATTTGACACCTCTCGATTATTTCCTGTGGGGCTACGTGAAGTCACTGGTTTATGCTGATAAACCAGCAACAATTGACGCCTTGGAGGCCAGCATTGTTCGTGTTGTTCGTGACATACGGCCAGCAGTGCTCGAAAAAGTGGCCCAAAATTGGACGTCCAGAATGCGCTTCGTCAAGAACAGCCGCGGTGCCCATATGCCCGAAATCATTTTCAAATGTTAATGTCACGTATTGATCTTTCGAATAAAAAAAAATTTTGATTACAATTTAATTTTTTGTGTTATTTTTTACAATTTCAAGTTCTATCGGGCTTAAAAAAACACCCTATATTATGATTTTTTATTGTTACTTGAAATAATACCAAACCGTGTATCGTAATATCTTATCTATAAAACGACATTTGGACTCCTGAGCTGATACTTTACAGGCGTTGTTTCGGTCATCATTTTATTTCTATGCTGACCGTTTAATTTTTCACTTGCTACATACGATTATTGTATCAAATGTAACGCCATGAGATGCCAAGCTGAACGATTACATCCAAACTAACTGCAATGCGATGCACGATTTCAAACTACATCTGCGGATAGAAGTTCAAGAAATCGGACATCGGGCCAATTAACACGACTTCCACGTCGTGTTGTACAAGACATGGAATATGCTGCTTTTAATTATGAGTGCGAAATTGGTTGCAGTGTACATGAATGTATGGGTAGAATGACGTTGAGATGTTCACATATCCATATGCAATTGTAATCTCCATCCGTTCCACTCCATTTATTGGTTTTTGGAACGTCACCAAGTTCCAAACATTTTTGGCTCATATTCATACAATTTGACGTTTCAAATGTCTTCCTTCGTTGTGATAACAACGATGAGGGATAAATATAAGACGACGAATATTTTTATGTAACTTTTATGGGCCAAATTCATTCGTGTTCCTGGTTTCACGTTTGTCTGGCGAATACTTGCGAATTTTTCTTTGGAAAGAAAAATTAAAGTATCTATCTAAAATTTATTTTCTGTGAACGCGACTTTCATTTCATATACGCGGTAATTTCAGGTTATTATTATTCATATGGGACTGATAGTTTCTGAAAATAAGGACAATCACATCTTGAAATATCGCCATCTATTCCATCAATACGCTTGCAATATTCGATTACCAGTTCCTTTCTGTTATTTTTCCGAATCAAAATCTGAGCTCATCAGAAATGTTCTCTCAAACATTTTACAAAAATTATGTTTAGTTGACCGAACGTGCTGTTGCCTATTTGAATTTTCGGATTCAAAGTTGAACTGCTTCCGAATGGATGATGTAGAAGTTGGTGGCTCTCTTTACTTCCCAAGATAAGGTCGTCAACTCTACAACCGAGTTTTTCAACTCGCTAGAATTAGTTGAAGTCAGATCGGTAGACATAATATTATGAAGTATAGACCAACTATGTCTTTGTAATGTTATTTGGCTTCCGGTGAAAAATTTGATGATCAACGTTTTAAAAAAAAAAGAGTACTTAAAGGATAGTTTTATGGTTGCGAAAGGCATACCATTCCATTTTAAGCATTTGCAGTTGTCAATATACAGCTTGCACTGGCAATGACAATTTGAAAATTTAAAGTCATTCCTATTATGTAAATAAAATTTGAAGGCAAAACAACGTTTGCTTGGTCAGCTAGTTTATTATATTAAAATAAAATGCTTAAAGTTTTACTGCCTTATTTATAAAAATTTTTTAAAGTTTATTAAGCTGTTTTTGTAGTGATTGCTATACAAAATTTTGTGTAATAAGAGCTTAATATTATTATATATAATTATTTAGAGTTGGAAGGTTACTATATCATATTAAAAATTGTTTCTACCTCTATTTTCCTTTCTAATATTTATTCTTCACTCTTTTGTTTACAATTCTTTTGCAACTTACGAGTACTCCACTGTGAAACGCATTGTCAAAATTGGATTTTGCAATAGCAGTGTTGCCGTTGCGTTGCCGCCGCGTTGTTTCGGTATGCTCCATACAAAATGTACGGGCATGAGAACTTTTGGCAGCAAAAAAAACGCTTGCCGCACTTGTTTAGGGATGGCTGTAAAGTACGGGAACGCAAGAAGCCAAATTTCTAGCCCAAAAAGAAACGTATGCTGTGTTTTGATGTGGCAACAAAAATTTCCATTTAGTTTTATCAAAAAATACTATGATATTTTACACTTTAAGTTTTATTAAATTGGTAAAAATCGTCAAAAACACACTTTAAATCGTCAACATGCTATTTTCAACACCCAAAATCGTCAAAAATGGCAACCGTGTGTAGATAATTAGGCAATGAGAGTGAAACGCAAAATTCTCGAAGGCCAAACAACGACAAGCCTCATCGCACTTGAGAAATAAATTCCGATGACGCGAAAGCTGTTCTCCAGCCAAGAGCTGCCAAGGCGAATTCATTTTACCAGGTGAAACTGAAAAAACAGATGTACTATTTTTTTCTATTTGTAAAACATCAAGCGTCAAAAGCTGTTTCTACCCTGTCGGATAATCAGTAGCTGACTACAAAAATAGCCAACTTTCAATTCAATTTTATGAACCAATTTTAAGCTAACATGTACACAATGCAAAAATGCATTTTCAATGTCGCCACCTAGTAGGCGCCGTAGATTTCCGTTTTTTATTATTAACACTACTACGTGATATTGAAGTCTTTTTTTTAGGTACATATAAATTTTTCAATTCTGTGGAAGTTTTCTAAAATAAAATTTTTTATGTAAGTACATATGTATGTCAAATAATAAAGATATTAATATTGTTTTAATTTTAATTAAAAGTGCAAGAATGAGAGTCGTTAGCAAAAGACATTTAAGAAGCCTTAAAGAAAAATGTCATGTATACGCCAACAAACAAACATTTATTTATTTAAATTATTTCTGAAATTTTTAAGTTTTTTGCAACATGCAGGGCTGGTCAAAATACACAGATTATGTATTTCAAATACAAGATACAAAATACTTTCCAGGAGTGTATTTCAAACACAAGATACAAAATACTTTACAGTAGTGTATTTTAAATACAAGATACAAAATACTTTCAAGTTGTGTATTTTAAATACAAAATACAACTACAAAATACAAATACATATTTGTAATTTGGTCTCAGAAAAATGTACCCGTCTGGCTTTAGATACATATTTTATTTTACATATGATTGTTCTAAACTTGCTAAGAAATTAAAGGAACAAACCTAATATTTAGCATTTGATAGATAGTAAATAAAAAATTCATTCGGCAAAACAAGTATTTCTTTTAATAAAAACTAGATATTTCAATCAGTTATCTGACAAACAATAATCTTTCTACAGGTCCTGAGGAATACAAGCTGCTGTCAAATTCTATAAATGCATTTATTTTTAATTCTTGGATAGTTTTGCAGAATAGCAAGCTTCTTGCTTTTATCATTTTCAAAACTGATAAGCTCAAGTTCCAAATTTGATTTACGAGGTATTGTTGATGAACAACAATAAAATCTTCATTATCTTTACCTCAACTACTACTTCTTCTGCATCCAGTCATGGTTTCACGTTTTTTGCAATTTTTCTCCATGGTATCTATTGCAAGATTTTGAATTTTTTGCCTCTCTTTTACTGAGATGCCTTTTGGCAATCAGCTAATTTTAAAACTAGGATGGAAACATGACACCGATATGGCTCTATTTGCTCCAGCATGAGAAACTCATTAAATCTTATTTCCAAGCTCTCCATTAATTTTGTTAAAATACAACTTAAATGCCTCAAAGTATTATATTGCAGTGGATCTAATCTGGTTCTCGCAGCCTAAAGTTTTCCATAATAAAAATTATTTCCCTGTATATCAAAAGCTGGTGGCAAATATATAGAAATTCTTACTGATATCACCCGATTAGTGTAAAATGTATTAGCTCTGTATAAATGAAAGCCAAATTGCAGTATTGCAAAATGATAAACATTTTAATGGTTGTAGTTTCTAGTGGTTTTAGCTTTTGTGTGAAATAACTTATTTTCAATTTATTATAATAAATAAATGTATTTTGTAAAAATGTATTTTTGAGCCACATGTATTTGAAATACAAAATACTAAATACTTACCGGTCGTGTATTTGAAATACAGATACAAAATACGTATTTGTATTTCAAATACGTATTTCAAATACAAGTATTTCAAATACTGCGTAGCCCTGGCAACATGCAATGTAATATTTTTGTTTGGTGTAATATATAATATAATTATATAAAATTTATTTTATTACGAAAAAATATTACATGAATGAATGAGTTTTAGGTGTCAGCTAGTTACAAAAAGTTGTTTTTCACCTATAGTGTCAACACTTAACTTTTCGTTGATTTAAAACTAATTTATGGTTGACTTAAAAATATTGCTAACTTTAAAAAGTTAACATTTAGCTAGCTAACTGTAAGTTAGTTGAAAAGTAGTGTAAAGTCGGACAACTGACTACTTCCTAGGACATCACAATGTTAAAATAGTTAGTTGCTTCCATTGAAAAGTAATCCAAGTGTCAGTCAGCACTTAAGTTAGTTTAAAGTTAACTGATTTTCCGACAGGGTGGTTTGATCACATAGAAACATATCAGCAAGTAAAGTGTGTGTATGTATGTACTATAGGGCTGCTCAAGCACAATAAAAATATGTTACAAAACATCGTATTTTCAAGTATTATCCATCGTCTTTTTTCACATTTCAAAACAAACACTTCAGTGCCGAAATGTTCTAAACACAAACAAAATACTGTCTTATAAGCAGTTAGAACAAACAGAACCAAACACAAGTAGAACCAAATGAAATAGAACAAATTTGAAGTAGAAACTCAAGCATTGAAGTAATGTTCTACTTCAGTTTTGATTGTAAAACTTGTTGTTGTTGTTCGTGGTTTTTGTCCCTGCATTAGCGCACAAGTACTGTATGCACAGTATGCTCATGTGTGTGTGTGTTGTTGTTTATGGTTTTTGTCTTTGTATTAAGCACAAATATTTAAGACGCAATATGCCCAAATGCCAATGTGCTTGCTGTTATTCATCGTTTATTTCCTTTATTGTTAGGTTTTATTTTGGATTTTGCTTGGAACTACTACACCATAGTGAGCAGTGTTTTTTAGAACATTCTGTGCAGCCCTTTAGTATGTACATATTTTCTATACCTAAAAATTTTTTGACACACCAGCCGCTCAAGCAACAACAAATGCCTATGTTGTTTTTGCATTGTTGTATTTATTGTAATCCCAGTTTCAACTGGTAAAATGAATTCGCCTTGACAGCTGCTTTACGACTGCACAGGTTTTTAAAAACGGACCTTACGAAACTAATTTCAGCTCCGTTTTTAACATAGACATGTTAGTAACATTTTCCATTGAAACCTTTGTTATGTTACATAAAAAAAATTTAACTCCATTCGCCTCAGACTGTGTGGTACTGATGACATCACTAACCTGACATATTATACATAACACCAACAATGCCTTTCTAAACTGCTTATTTTATATTATATATCCATGCTGGATATTTATCCAACACAAAATTTAAAACCTGCAGGTTAGATCCAGTCTAATATTTTTTTTTGTATGTTATGTTGCTAGTGCTCTGTTGTTAAAGATTTATTATAATTTAAAATGTAATAATATCTAAATAAAGATATAAATAAATATTATAATCTGTTAAGATAACAGCTGCTGTATAGCAGCCTGTTAAAAAGAACAGGGTTGTTAAAAACGTAGCTGACGACGGAGCTAACTTCACATACACAAAAAACACAAGTATAATTAAAAAAAACAGTTATTTAAAAATATTTTTTGCTAATACTTTTTTTCGGAAATGGTTTAATTTAATTTGTTCTGTGACTTGAGCCAAAAACAGTGTTTTTTTCATATTTATCGTATTAGTATTTTTGTGGTTGGCCGCCATAAGTCACAATATCCGGCGGATACTTAACGTATGTAAATGTGTTTATGCAATTACCTACAGCGTTGCATCGGTGTCGTGTGTAAAAAAACAGGTGTCAAAAATTAAAAAAAAATATATATATTCTTAAATAAACTGACAAGTATGATAAATGAAGGTTTTTGCTAAATCTTATTTTTTAGATTTTTAAAACAAGTAAATATAAATTTTAGTTTTATAGTACAAACAATAAATATAAAAGCATAAATAAATATACAGATATATTCTAACAAACGCGCGATCTGCAATCGCAAAATGTGTATAAAAAGAGCTCCGAAAGGGCTATCACTTGTTTCGATCAATGGCACACGGTCTTATGAAGTAGTAAAAAATTGGCGATTCGTAGATCGCTTCAAAACATTTTAATGCGCGATTCGTACGCTGCCTGTAAGATGGGAGAACAATTCTTTGAACATAAATGTATAATCAGATTTTTACAATAATGCCTCGAATTTAAAAAAAAAAGCAAAAGCCGTCACTTAACTGCTCTCATTATAGCTGTGACTTCAACCTGCGCCATCATGCTACACTTACTGTATAAATCAAATTTTGAGCGATTTTATATCGACCTGACACAATAACACTTGAAATGTTATCGATAATAAATTTGACATCATTTTAAAAGACAGAAAATTGTTAAGATGAAAATTTTCAGGTTAAAATATTTTATTACCGTTACAAAGCAAATCAAACCGAACACACATACATACCAATATACATAACGTGGCCAAAACAGTGAGCCGCAAAAGCATGACACGTTTTGTTTTATTTTCACATATTTAAAATAAAATTTTTCATTGTTGTCGTTGTAGGTTTTGTTTTTTTCTTGTTAATTTGTGACTATTTTGGGAAAATGAAACAGAAAATAATTTATAAAAATAGATTTTTGATTGTTTCATGCGTTTAGACAAATACTTAAACAGAAATCCACTATACTCGAACATACATTTCTTTAACTCACACATTTTTTTCAAGATGTTTCTTTTCTTTTTTCAAATTAATTTCAGTGCATGAGTTTGTTTAAATGTTTTCGTTTTTGATTTTTTTCTTTTTTATTTTGGCCAACGGCCAACAAAATGGGGTAACGCGCGCAAAAAAGACATACGTACACACAAACAAGTAGAAAAAGTAGTGAAAAAGAATAAAAATTTAATATATGTGTATTGGAAAAAAGTTAAGGTAAAAGAAATTTTTATTTAAATTTAATAAATAAATGTGTTCGTATGTGGATAAATAAAAATTAATAATATAAGCAAAATAATTTGGAAAATTTTTGAATTTTTTTTTATTTCCACAGATAAATTTCTACTCATTGCGAAATTTTGCTTGATATGAAAATGCATTTTATTCGAATTGATGTTGTTAGCATTTTTCAAAAAATATCTTTTCATATATGAAATAAACCGAAGAAAAGTTTTATACGATATTGCTCGCTTACTGCTACAACACAACGTCATACACTCCGGTTCACTTATTTAAGGGCGTTTCAGACTATCATACAAGTCTTAAGATTTTGATTGGATTTTGTGGGACAAAAATCTAAAGATATTTGTTGCGACTGTCAAAAAATCTAACGTACCATTACATTTTGTTTTCACACTATCACACCTAAAGTAAAAGAAGGAATATGACTTGAAAATAAACAGCCAATTTACTTAACGTCTGGTTTTAATATTTTTATTATTTGCTTTTGCAAAAAATGCAACCCTGATCCAATGAAAAATCTTATCGTTTAAACAAATTTCTAAAAATGGTGAAGTGTTATGGGATGTCAAATCTTTTACCGTATTATTTCTCATTTTCATAACGCTTTACATTCACACTATCATACTTGCACGTATTATTTGATTTTTTGACAAGTCTTAATACAAAGTGTGATAGTCTGAAGTGCCCTTAAAAGGCACTAAAAATTTCATATCCTGAAGCCTGTATCTTTTGCAGTTTTTAACCAAATGCAGAATTTAAAAAAAAGGCGTGGAAGCTAGACATCTTGAGATATAACTATATATATAAACAACCATTTCTGAGAAATTTATAAAAACAAAGTCCAAAAAATCCCAGTGGGTGCTGATGAGTAGTGTAGCGACTACGAAACAGCTAGTTGGCCCCCAGCTATATGGTATTCAATTATTTTTCTGTTCTTCTTTGGTCTTATTGTTTCACAGCAATTATTGTTATAATTAAAAATAATCCTTCTTCTTGACTGAGGTTGGACTTGAACTCACAACTAGTTAGTTAATATGGAATAAATGTATGTAACTAAAAAAGTTCACTGATTAATGATTTACATCCAAAAATAGATTTTTGGTTCACTTGAATAAAGGCACCTTAACTAACTTTAATAAAGAACAGTTTTTCTTGTTTTTTTTTTTTTTTTTTTTAATTAATTTTTCTTTATTATTGCTTTATTTATTTTATTTAAGAACGATTAGTAATGGGTAAACCCCCCATTTGTTTTTAATAGCTTCAAATATACGAGATTTCCTTGACAGATAAAGAGAATTTAGGTAATGCAACGAAATTGGACTCCAAGCATCCTTAATAGCCTGAATTAGTAACTGCTTGTCATCAGAATCTCCTTCATAGACCTTACGAGCTAACCAACCGATAATGTTTAGATCATTCAGAATATCAATATTTTGGCTTACAATGAACGATCAGTCAAGTTTGTCAAATATCACAATAAAATCAGACACTGAATAGTAAAGTTCATATTTATGATGACGTGTGAATTAGTTACTGATATGTTAAACCAGACATGCCCTGGTCTATGCGTTTGATGCTTAATTGTTTTTGTAAAAGCGCTTAGCTATAGGGCTGTGCTCTTTAATATACAAAAAACTGCGCTCAGCACTAGCAATGAAAAATACATAAACTACTTCGTCTTATATATTTTTTGTCATTCTTCACTGCACACATATAAGAGCTAAGCAACAACACTTTCGCATGTTTCGCTGGTAAAAATTGCCGACAGGGATTATCAGTGTGAATATTGTTTTTGTAAATTGTTTTGCTTTTTACAACAAAAAATATTAAATAAAAGTAGTTTTTACTTAAATGTATTGGTGTTTACTCTTCCGTATAGAACTTGTGGGCACCACAGTGTTAAACGATAAATTATCATGTTATTAAAAAATATATTACATTTTTTCAAAATCATCTGCCTTAAATTTTAATTGTGGGAATTTTTTTCAATTTGTTAGTGATAATTCTAGAAAATGTTCATATATTTCAATTCAATTCAGCCACTCTAGCTAACGCCTTGTCTTCGATGCTCAGCCATATGCTCGAGCATCGATGCCAGAGCATGAACGAAACATGGACATGAACGATCTACATTACCCGTTTGCGATGTTCGACGTGATGCTCATACAAAGTTCATGGCTAGTGGAGACCCCCAGTAATCTATATTCACAATTTACGAAAACACGCTTGATATTGCCACACACATTTTCTTAACGAGTTTAATGGCCTATAGCAGTGATGCCAAAAACTTTTGTCGAAAATCCTGGCACATCAACGAAAAATTTTTAATTTTAGATAAATATAGTTTAAAAAACTAAAAAAACACGCTTTGTTATCAAACTAGTTATTCATATAACAACATAATTATATGTATAACGTGTTCCGAGTTTTTTTGAATTCCTAAAATCGACTTCAGGAATCGTCAAAACTCGTCCACTTCACCGGAAACAATATGGCAACGCCAATTTTCGCACTAAATCGAATGCCCGTTAATAGTTCAGCTACACGTTCCGCAGCCAAAATGTGCACCCAATATAAAAAACCGGTTCTGATTCGGTTAGCGAAGCGGTTCCGAGTTTTTTCGCACTTCCCAAAATCGGCTTCAGAAAACTTCAAAATCCCCCACTTCTTCAGAAGCAACTTCAATTTTCACACTAAAGTGAATGACCGTTTATAGTTCATATCGGCGTTGCCAGAATGTAGATTTTCAATTTTGAAGATTTTTCAAGTAAAATAAGATATGAATATTTTTTTAAAAATTAAGAATTTTGCAGCTTGGTATTATAATAAATAACTTTCTTCATAAAATTATACAGGAAATAATTTTTTAGCTCGTGGTTTTTGTATAGTACATATGTGCATAGTTAAGGGTCAATAAACTGAGCCCGTTTGGCAAACTTACGCTGTCCATTTGTACTCAAACGGCTTAAATATAACTCGTACCAATACAAACTGGTCACTTTTCTTTTAGATGGCTAGTTTTTGCTCGCCAAAAATCAATCGAGTCAAGGGGTGGGAGCTGGTGGAAGTGCACCGAAGACAGTGAAATCGGCTTGCAAGGTAATGGGCACTGAGATGCACACGGAATATTGCTTATCTAATATATTTAAATAGGATCCACAATCTCAGTAAAGTACTATAGTGAATTATTGGATCAATTGATTGATGCAATCAAGACAAAACGACCACATTTAAAGAAGAAAAAAGTGCTCTTTCTTCAAGACAACGCACCAGTTCACGCATCATTAGATACGATGCTAAAATTACGTGAAATGCACTTTGAATTGGTTGATCATTTACTTCATAGTCCAGATTTAGCTCCTAGTGACTTTTTCCTGTTTCCAAACTTGAAAAAAATTTTTCGGAGGAAAAAGATTCATCTCAAACGAAGAAGTGATTACCGAAAGTAATGCGTATTTTGAGGGGTTTCCAAAATCGTGATATTCAGATGGTATAAAAAATTTGGAGTATCGCCTTACTAAGTGCATTGAGCTAAGGAGACTATGTTGAGAAATTAAAGTTTTTTCCTACTGAACAAAGTGATGCCCTTTCTGCTGCCTCTGAGCTGTTAGAGAGAATGGATCACTTTGTTATAAACCTTTTCGTGGAGATAACAAAGGGGTTGCTGCTGTGGGATCTCCAAGAGCAGGTTATTGTAATTTTCTCGATGGATGAGAAAATCACAATATGTGTGGGGAAATGAAATAAATAAATAAAACGTTAGGGTTGGGAATTTCGGTTTTAAATAAAATTTATTTATAGGTTTACCTTTTAATAGACAATGGTTACTTAGAATGCTAGTTGAAAAAATGCACTATACCATACGGCTGATGATTTCCAATTAATAAATGTACTATAAAGATGTATAAAAATTATAAATAGAATATAGATGTAAATTCAACGTTGAAATTCATATTAGTAGTTTACATCAAATAATTCAGCAAAATAATAATTGTTGTCCAAATTAGTTTGGACACCTACTTACGTAGCTTCAACATCAATGCGCCTTCGTATTATGAAAATGGGCGATAGATTTTCGAAGAAAATCATCTTCAGTGATGAGGCACATTTTCACCTCATTGGATTCGTCAATAACCAAAATTGCTGCATTTGGGCGAATGATAATCCAAGAGTGTTAAATTCAATAAAATTTAATTCCAAAATTAATAGTATACAAACATACCCATGTGTATACTGTGTTTAGGAGTAAAACTTATTCTAAGATTTATGTCACGGGAAAAGTCGAAATTTATTAATTGTTTGAAAATAGTTTACACATATTTATTAGAATAAAAAATCTTCATTTTAAGAGAAAGAAAGATCTTTTAATCATAATCATATATTGCTTGTATAATCTTCAAAATTAAGGCAAAATCTTCATTCTGGCAACGCTGACATGTAGTGTGATTCTATAACTTTTAATGATGCGATAATCGAAACACTTGCGTGGTTCTCAAATATAATTTTGAAGACGGTAAGCAGCTGTGTTTTTGTGTATAAAAGACTGTAAAAGTAAAACGAGATTTTGATCGACAGCGAATATCGTTAAAAATATTACTGAACAGCAAATTCGATAAAATAACGTTTTAATTCTTTTAACGATATGATTATTAAGTCAATTTTGACAAACACGAATTTTGGCTATTTAACGCCAGCAGGCGGTACTGTCAAGTCTAGTTCAATCGTCTACTAGGCGCTTAAACGTGTGTTTTAGTGTTATTAATATAAAAATATACTTTTTATACAAAATGGGGTTTAGAAGAAAATTTCTATGCTTGGTGCGCTTTGTTGAAATAACGCGTTTTTCCCTATTTTGATGCGTTTTTAAATTTCAAAGTTGACAACGCTGTTGGTTAGTGTTTAAAGAAGTGTCTGCCGATGTGACAAAAAAAAGTACGCACACACACATACACTCCTATAACTGTGTATTGCCTATTTATAAAAGAAAACAAAAACTGAAACGTGAAGTGTTTGTCTAATGAAACTACAAATAATAAAGGAAAAAGTCTAAATTGTTTAAAAATAAATAAATAGAAATAAGACGAAAGAAATACAAACAAGAAGAGAATAAATAGCTACATACACTGCCTGCCATTTGAATAAGGAATCGCATTTTTTTAACTTTAATTAAATGCCTATCAGCGTTGCCTTCAGGAATTTTCAAAAGTGGCACAAAAAGGGTATTTTGAAAAAAAGGTGTCACAAAAAGGGTATTTTCAAGAAAAAAGGGTCAAGTTATTAAAAAATCCAAATATTTGTTACTTTTTTAGGCTCAAGGTCCAGAATCAATTTAAATGAAACTCTTTTTTGTTTTATTAAATAAATTTTATATTTTTCCTCTTCAATATTTCGAATCGCCTCGGTGTTCTTCTTCAGGAATAAGTTAACAGTAAAAATGTCAACAGTTTATTAACATAGTCTGAAGCTTACTATATAAACACATACGTTATTAAAAAATAATAAAAATTAAACACAAATTCTTCAAAACTTAAGAAAAAATAAAACAGCACCGAAAAACTTAATAATTGTATTTGATGTGATGTTATTATTATTAATTAAATATCATTTTGTGATCTTCTACAGGCAATAGCTCATAAGTATGTGTGTTTTGTTCTTGCACTAATACAAAACTATATGATAAATGAAAAAAAAACTTAAATACAACTTAAATGAGGAAGATTGGGCATTAAGTTTGATTCAAATTTGTAGTGAAAAGAATTTTCGTGTTGAAATGGAACTTAAAGCTAAATTAAATTTATATACGAACTCAAAAACTGCGCTGTAAAAATTTTTTTTAAATACAGTTGTTGTACTTCTTCAGACTTATTAATAAAACAAATCACGTTTATATTTGCAATCTTGGTATAAATAATTTGACTATTTTGTTTTCAGATAGTATAGCTACATATGTATAAAAATGCATACATACTTTTTGGAAATAAAGATTTCATTATCATATACATACATATATGTTAATATACATACATATACCTACATAAAGCAGTTTCATATAAAACCTTGCTCACAAATGAATGAGAACTGAGTAGTTATGCATAAACTGTGATCGTTCTCAACAAAAAGATCCATGTTTGCAAAAAGGGTCAAAAAGTGTATTTTAAAATAAAAAAAAAAAAGTGTCATAAAAAGTCTCATAGACACAAAAAAGGGTCAAATTGACACTTTAGTATCATAAAAGGCAACGCTGATACCTACACCTGCTAAGCTAAAGTGCTGTCTCCACCTGACATGAAAACACTAACTTTAACGATAAGTTAAAGTTAAATATGGACCGCTCATGTGGTTGTTAAAACATTTTATTTGGAAACTCTGTTATAACTTAAATTGACAACAGCCTGCTAATTGTAGTTGTTTTTCGCCATTTTTATTTTTTTACTATATTTTTTTATTTTTTTAAATAAGAAGAACCTTAAACAGACAGATATACATATAAACAGCAAGTTTTAACTTTATGTTTTAACTGCGTTTCAAGTTAGGTGCAGAAAAAATAATTTTTTGCAGCCCCAAATTTTAAGGTGTTGGCTTTAGTTTTCTAAAGGGGGGACAAAATATATATACACATTTTGTTATACTACAATTATGCATTTACTTAAAGACATATATTTTTGTGGTACTTTTTCGAGTGTGACTTAAATAAGGAATATTTTAAAGCTAAGCTAACTGTAATATATTTTTAAACTTTACGTTATAAAAAGGAAAATTATTATCTTCTAGCATTCAATTAGTAATGAGAACTGCCATCATTTTTAGAAACAACTTCAAAAATGCGATTTATCATCGACTTGTACGAGGGAGTATTGATATTGCAGCTACTTAAGTAGGAAAAAACATTTTTTTTTCTCAAAATCCATTTATTTCTCAACATAGTCTCCTTTTAACTCAATACACTTAGTAAGAGTTTATGCCAACTTTTTAACTATTTTATACCATCTGAATAATACGATTTTGAGAAACCCTTAAAAATACGCGTTATTTTCGGTAATTACTTCTTTGTGTGAGATTAATCTTTTTCCTAGTTTGAAAACAGGGAAAATTCACTATTCGAAATTTATTTCACGTAATTTTATCTCAATAGTTTTTTGAATTAAGTTTTATTATGCCACATGGGTATTTTAAATTTAGTTAAGTTTTTATAATAATGTGAAGTTCAATAAGTAAAAACCAAATATTTTAAAATAGCTTAAGTTTAAATAAAACAACGCTATTATTTCAACAGAAGTGCTTAAGCTACTTATGCTGCTACAAAAGAACAACTTTCAGTACGAGTATTACAAAAGCACTTAAGTATAAAAGATGCAAAATCTTTTGAACTGACTTATAATTTTTTAAAACATATTCCTTATGAATCGTCTGAACTTGTTATTACAGTAAAATTCGTTTATAAGCCACACCGCTTGTAGTAGAATTAGCGACTTAGTCCAACATATGCAATTTTTTGGCATCAATAAATAAAATACCTGCAAAATATTTGTTACATAGTCCATTAGCGCTATAGTCCATTTTCGCTTATATTCCACCTAGATGCAGTGTGAAAAAACTTAATTTCATGCAAGTTATTAAAGATATAATCCAAAATGCAAATTTAATAAAAAATTTTCCTAGACAAAAACGGAGCACAAAAATGCAACACTTTTTTTATATGTACATGTTTCATTTTTGACACATGTTTGCAATGTTAAATGTGTTTTTTGTTTTGTCAATGAGAGCATTGAAATATCTGGTTTCAGATTTTATATAGTCAAAATAAATTATTATATGCTAATTCATTTATAAGCCAAAAAGTGGCTTATATAAAAATCTAACTATAGTCCAATTCGCCTTATAGTCCACAAAAATCGTGCATTTGAAGCAGTGGACGGACTATAAGGGAATTTTACTGTAATAGGATAATATTGAGATTCATAGCAAAAAAGTTCTCAAAGAAAAGTTTAACAAAAATGTGAATATCTCGAAACTACAATATTCGACAAAAGCTACTCCTCCATATGGGCACAGATTTAAAAAAAATCAAATTAAAAATTCTATAGCCGTTTATATGGAAAGAAATTCATATCATAATTTTCCTTGTTCAAATGGCACACGAAAAAGTCCTACAGAAATGCATATCTGTAAATAAATGCATAATTTTTGCATAACAAAATATCTATATACATATTTTATTTCTTCAGGAAACTAAAGCCCACAACTTGAAATTTGCTTGTGCAAAAAATTGGTTTCTTCTAAACTTTAGTTTAGGAGATATACTTAATTAAGTTTAAAAATGTGTTGCCTTATTCAAGTGGCAGGCAGTGTATGTTTGTATGCATAAACTTACATACATATGTATGTATGTATGTATGTATGTATGTATGTAAGTACATAAATATTTGTTCTTTATATGACTTACTTACCTTATTATGAGGTAAAACTATAAATGCACCACCACCTGCCGACTCGACAATGATGGCCAAAAATTTTGGATTCACTGCACAAAATGTTGAATCCCAACTACTTTTCGAGACACGTATATTATCGTAGCATTGTTCACGTTTTAAAGCTTGACCGTAAACGTGACGAAATTTTGAACTTCTAACTACACGAAAAGACATTTTCTTCTATGGTTGTTGTTGTTTTTGTGGCTGCTTTTATTGTTGCTGATACTCCTTCTTGTGTTGTTGGTTGGTTCTTGTTTCTGCTGCTGCTACTGCTGTCTGTTTTTGTTGTTGTTGCTTTTCTTCTTGTTGAACTGATAATAATGATGATAATTAAGTTGTAGTTGTAAGTTTTGTGTTACAGTTATTTGTTGTCGTTTGTTTATTTATTTTTGTTTGTTGATTTTTTTTGTTTGTTGTTTGTTTTTTAGATTTGTAATAAATGTTTAGTCAGCTTTTCCTCAAGAGCCAATCACTCGGCGCGAAAATAACAATAAATTTACTATAAAAGATATTTTTGCTCTTGATTTTAGTTTTCTTTTTTTTTTTTTTAAGACTAAAAATTATACACAATAAGAAAATCTTAATCTATTTTTCTCCCTTTTCTACTTGTTCGACATTCAAGAAAGTGCGAAAAAGTTTTTTTATTATGTGATTGTGACGCAGGAGGTTGCTTGTTGTTTCTGTACAAAAGTAAATCTATAATAAAATATATTTGTATTTCTTTTATTGATAAAAATAAAAGAAGGCGGCAAATTAATCACACATTTGTTCTTCGAAACTAAAAAGAAGAAAAGAAGCAGAATAATAAAATTAGAATTTGATTAAAAAAAAATACTTATGTATGTACATAAAACAGTGTTTATATTTTGCATTTATGTATGTGCGTTTATTCTTTTTTTCGAATTCAAACAAAGAAAATTTGAAATAATTCATTTCACTTGTTTACAATATGGGCCAAAAGAACACACCTGTTTTTATTAAAATTTCCAACTTAAGCGTCAGAACTTTTAATGGCCTGTGAATAAAGGCAGAATTAGTTTTTACATTCTTTTCCGTTCTGAATCAGCTGTTTTGTTTCTATTCAATATAAACCATGGTGCAATTATTAGGTGGCAGCATTAGAGTTGCTGTACCAGATACATAATATTTTGTTTGTTTAAAAATTCCACCATAATGTCAAAAACATGTTTACAAAACAGAGGAAAGTGAAGAAAAAAATATGTATATAAAGAAAATTAATTATGTATTATTATTTTCATAAATTGTTTTTAACGCATTTTAAGCAATTAAATTATTTTTGAAGCAAAACAGCTTCCACGAAACTTTTTAAAGCATAAACAGCTTATTTTTCTTTCTTTTTTTGCACGATTAAAATATTTTTTTTTCACTTCACTTTGTGTAAACATAAAAAACTTTTGACACTACCGGTCGTTTTAAATAAAAAATTGTCACCTGCGCTAGTGATGCCACCTGGTTAATGCACCTTGATATAAACTATATCGCTCCTTTATTGCAACATAGTCATAACTCAAAAAAGCTTGTTTCGAGAAAAACAGATTTAAAATTTTTAGGTTCCATACAAATCTTAGAAATTTTTTTTTAGATGATTCCTCATAAAGGAAACAGTTTAAAAGTAATTTTAATAAATTTTTGCCACAATATAAAAGGCGGTACTTTTTTTTTTTATATTGGACCAGTACTCAGGGGATAACCCCTACATATGCAGTGCATTGTACCAGAACTAGGAAAATAGGTTGTGAGGAGGGGGAAAGAGGGAGTAGTGTTTGTGAATATTTGACTTGAACTTTCCAACGTTATAACAGACAGGAAACACGTCTGCAGGCAACTTATTCCACAGACGAAGCGTACGGCTGAAAAACGAATTCTCTCTGTAATGCGTAGTGCGATTCCCCGGGCAATCGACCACAAATGGATAAGCTCTAGACGATGAGCGCGTGCTACGTAAAAATGTGCGTGCTTCGGGAACAAGATCCCTAATCTCGTCAGAGCAAAATCCATTGTAGTAACGATAGAACAGAGTAACGCACCCCACACTGCGACGATGCTCCAGTGAGTCAATAGAGTTAACAGTTCTGCATTGTTAACCCGAAAAGCTAATTTTTTGAGATATGACTATGTTGCAATAAAGGAGCGATATGTGGATTATTTGTTTATACTTATTCGTTCTGTTCTATTGCGGACTAATCTGTTGAAAATAGAATTCAACATTAAGTGACGGCCAGATATGTGTATGTTTTACTTTTTTCAGGTATGGAAACATTAATTTTTTATTGAAATGTATATAATTATTTTTTTTCAAAAGCGAAAAAACTTGTTTCAATTAAAGATTTTTAAAAGCTAATACATTTTTCTTAATTAAGCAACTATGAATGATCAAAAGAATATTATTTTAGCGAGGAAAAATTATATTTTCTACTTATAAGAAGTGTGATAAACTCCGCAAATTATGAGAAAGAAGTGGGCTGTTTATCACCTTTTCTAAGTTATTAATTGGTTTATTTTTTGGTTTTTCATACAAGAAATTTTTCACATATTTTATTCTTCATTCCAATGTTTTTCTTATATTTATGCTCTACTGTAAAAACAGCTGAATATTTTCACGGAAAAAGGAAGGTAAAATATTTGCTACAGAAATGAACGTCACAGAACGGCAACAGAAAGTAGAAACTAATGAGGCCTTAAGTTGTAAAGAGTTTTGTTCGCTGGGAAAAATTTGCACTAAAAGAAAAGCACGTACTAAATTTAATAGCATGTTCTCCGATATCGAATGAAAATGTAGCCGAAAGGAAGCTAGTCACTCATATTCGAATCAATTTGTGTTTGTCTATGTCACTATTATTCGTTCACATGTATTTTAATTGAATTTCGAAACATCCTTCGCATAGAATAAAGTTAGACAAACCCAAATCAATTTTCTTTCGCCTAGAATGCATATGAATTTATCCTTTCGACATCGGCGAACTCGCTGTAAGTATTTTTTACTTGCATTTAGCACGAGTCGTACTCAAAAATTCAAGTACGAATGACACACAAGGGTTCTTCAAATAGGCCGAAATCGGGATTGTTCAAGAAAGCCAATCCTGCGATGTCTTGAAATAAGTATAAAATTCTTGAGTCAAGTACAGCATTCTTGGACTGAGTGAGCAGCATAGCTCAAGGTACCCCAGCATAAATAAATTTTTTTTAATTTTTAAAAAATATAGGTACCCTATCTACGTGTGGATATTTCTATTGTATGTTCTTATTTGCCGTATTTTGCCCGGTGTATTCCTAACCGGGCATTCTATTTTTCAGGTAAAGATGGGAAGGAGTCCCTCGTTTGTTGTAGCAAATAAAATTCTAGGAAGTCGCATGACTTATGTTGTGTTGGCTTCCGAAACCCATACCAAGGGTATAAATTGGCAGAACGGGGATCAGCGTTGCCCCCGGGTGGTTCTGCTTGCAGTTTAACCCGGGATAATCATGGTTGAGGTGCCTACCTTGGCTGGAACATTCTGGCTGTGGTTAAAACCTAAAACTCAGGAAGGGGGTGTTAGTATCCGTGATAATTGTTTGGACCCTCTTAGCTTCCATTTGCATATGGTGTGTAGTTAGTACAAGTCTCTTTTTTTCAAAAAAAAGTGCCCTCATCTTCAACAGAAATTCAAAAATTACATTTTTTATGTCATATTTCTCAATTCCCAAGATTATTTCAGATATTTGAACTACTAGGTGTCATAGAGGACCCTATTTGCTTTCATTAGCATATGGTGTGTAGTTGAAGCAAGCCTTCATTTTTCCAAAAGAAGTGCCCTCATCTTTGCCAAAAATTCAAAAATTACATTTTTTTGTTATATTTCTTAATTTCCTAGATTATTTCAGATATTTGACCTACTAGGTGTCATAGAGGACCCTTTTAGCTTCCATTTGTATATGGTGTGTAGTTGGAGCAAGTCTCCATTTTTTCAGAAAGTGCCCTCATCTTCACCAGAAGCTTGGAAACATAACTAATTTTTATACGTAATTGTTTCTAATTTAGAAAACGATAAATCAACTTCTTGGCTTTAGTTCTCACTTTATTTTTAATAAGGAATAGAATAGCAAGCAGAATAGTACTGGCTTCCTAGTCTTTCTTTAGCGTTTTTTTTTTAATATTACGTGAAATTTGCTTCCACTGTTAAGTCGTTATCAGAGCTCTGTTAATTGAAAAATGTGGCTATACTAAGAATGAGTGGTGTTTGTCTGAGAACTTAAATACGAATTTATCTTCACACACATCAATTGTGTGCATTGTCATGTACACCAATGTGTTTTATTTTTGGCGGCAAATATTCGCGACCAAAAATTCGTCGTTCGTCGCAGTTGTGTTTCTAGCATTAATCGTATGTGTTTAGGGCTAATTATTTCAAGATTCATGTTACTGAATAAGAAAAACTTAATTTAATAATTGACAATAGTGTATTTAATAAAATATTAAGCCTTAGAACTCTTAATTTTGAAAGAAAGATCTTCAAATCTTATTTTGCTTGTAAACTCCTCAAATTAAGGCAGAGTCTTCATTCTGCCATCGTTGGAAAAATAAGTAGTCCAAGAAGTAGAATATATACGAGTAGTATTGAATTTTGAAGTTCTCTTTGGGCGGACAATTTTATATATATATATATTTTTTTTATCTTGGACCAGTACTCAGGGGATTACCCTTACATATGCAGTGCATTGTACTGGAACTAGGAGGAAAGAGAGAGTAGTGTTTCTGGCCGTTTAGCTTTAACAATAATAACACGAAAGACCAAAACAAACTCTATTACAGAATTTAAAATGATGGAATTAAATTAGTAAAAACTGACCAGTGCCCAGTGTTTATACCTTTGACACTGCTCAGAAGGTTTTCCAACACCTTACACACTACAAGGTAATAATAATTTTTTTCTATTTTTCGAACTAAATAAATGCGCATCTCACTTTCTCAGAAACTTTCAGACTAAAATTTTCAATAAATTACAAAGAATTGCGCGTTAGAAAATTGCTTCTGTAAACCGTTTAAGATTTATTAGAAAAGAATTGTTTATACATTTATTTCACTAAATTTATTCGTTTTAAATATTTAATGACTGCAAATATTTTTCTTATTATTTAATAAGTTTTACAAACAAAATAGCATTAATTTGTATATAAAAATAATAATAATAAAAGTTTACAGCTTATAATTTTTAATCAAAATAAAAACGTATGATATAAATAAATGTATACAAACATCACACGAGTCAAAAGAAAATCTATTTTTATTCGGTGATTTAACAACTTTTGCAAAAAAAAAAAATAAAAAACAAATCGATACAACTGTTGAGTGGACTAGGAATTTTTTTCCCCGACACAAAAAAATTAAAAAAATTACACAAGCTTTGTATTGATAAATTATTAAAGTATTTTTTATTTGTGCAACGACAAAATCTTATCTCTAAGAAAAAAGCAAGATATGAAAGAGTGGTGTGTATCATCGAACTTGTTGACAAGAATTATATTTTAAATACAAATTATGTACATACTCGTAGTTACAATGGGTGATCCATTTGGACTTTTTTTATTCACATACATTTTTATTCATTCTTGTCATACTGCCATCTCATAGTTGCATTCTATGTTGCTTGAGAAATCATCCTGAACGGACTAGAGCGCTAATGATAATAAGTTTTCCAACAAGATTTTGTGTTTGAAATGTATGACAACATTCAGCTTTCTTAAACATTTACATACTGAGTGCTCTCTTTGTGGGAACCACTGCTTTAAAGCCGAATACTTCTTTAAAATTTATGTGTGCTTGTTGTACGAGTAGAACGATAAGGTTTTGACAAATTGCAATAGAATTTCTGATTGGGAAGCTGGGAAGAATTTGACAAACTATCAGAAAGCGATAGGAACATTGCATAATTAGACGCTGTTAATGATGCTGCTGAAAGATGGGTAAAATTAATAGAAATATACATACAACCTATTGCGCCGTAACGAGGAAGAGAAAGTGTATTTGCTTCAAGTTATTGCTGAAAATAGAAAGCAATATCGCTTATATAATAAACAAGCAATATTTATATACATAATAAATATTTAATACTACAGTCAAATCCCGATAATTCGTAATCGCAGGGGACCATCCATTTCTTAGAATTATAGGGGTTTTCGATTTGGCGAGGTTTCGATTTAACGGGGTTAAAATAAAATAAATACGAATTAACGGGGGTTTTTAATTTATTTACTAAAACTATAAAAAACCTTAATATATTTATTATATGTATTAAATAAAATACAAAGTAAATAAAATAGCAAATTCATTTAATTAGCGTAAAATATGTGTAATTTGATTATCAAACAAAAAATATTAATGGGCTACTAATCGGAAAGGTTAGACTGCCGGGACTGTGTAAATGCTTTAGCTTTTTGAAGGATTAAAGTAAGAGTTGATGGAGCAATTTCAAATCGCTTAGCAACATCTATTTTCTTCTCTCCATTGTCAATGGCTGCAGAGTTTTATGCGTGCGCTTTAACGTTTTTTTATAGTTCATGTAACAAACTGATCTTAAGAAAACAAATACACATCCAATCAAAAACCCACGAAAAAAATATCGGTAAACAAAAGTCATTTTTTCCATGTTTCTGTTGTTTTATTACGAATTGTAAGTGGTAGTTAGTAAACAATTTCGATTTATAAGGGGTAAAGATTTTATTAAAAAAAATAAAAAATTGCGAATTATCGAGGGAACCAAAATGAATGGAAATTTTACGAATTATAGAGATTTTTTCAAGGGACCGACAGTTTATTACGAATTATCGAGAATTACGATTTATAGGGGTACGAATTATCGAGATTTGACTGTATGAAAATTTTTTTTTTTAATATTAGGTTTTTTATGGGGAGCACCCTAATGATTGAAGATATCACAAAAATATTGAAAGTCGGTCGTACATTCGACATCTTTAGGTTAGGGCGGTTGACTCTAAAATGTTAAAAACTAATATTTTGTATGGAAGCTCCCGTAAGGATGCCAGTTAGGGGATAGGTGTGGACACAAGCAATGTAGAGGTGTACCCTTACCCCGCCTTGAGCGACCCAGAGACTGTTATGAAGATTTTTGTGAAATTTCTGCCCGGTTTGACCCACTTTTAACCACCATGCGAAGCCATTTACCCACATCATTCCGTTATACGAGTAGTTGTTGTGGCTCATGCACATTTTTTTAAAAAACCCCACAAAATGAGAGGTTTTAGCGAATCCAAAACCAAAAATCGTGCACTAATTCCCCCCTAATGTACATTTTCCGTAGATTTGGAAATTTTACTTTACTATTTTCCCCAGTGTAGCGACTACAGAGAAACTATACGATATGAAAATAATAGCTCATGACAACGGCCTTAAAAGATAATACAATAAATAACTTTTGAATAATACTATGCATATACTACATACTCGTACAAGTCTTACATATGTATGTATGTATTGAAACATATGTAATTCGTTAGACCATTGTTAACTTCCAGACTTACATAATAATGTTAAAAACGATATTACAAAAAAAAAGATTAAAAAAACAATAAAGCAGATGATAAGAAAACAAAAAAATATATAAAAACAAATGCACGCACAAAAGCACACACATAATTTTTCAATGGTGTGGCTAGCGATACGTATTAAAATGTTGTAGAGCAAAATTTAACGGTATAAAAGGATGAGAAAGAGCAAAACTAAAATCAATTGATTTTTCATTCTCTTATTTCCAATTAAAAAAAAACAGAAACACAACAACAGCAATCATTAAAAACCAGCACAAATAATAACAACAACAACAGGTGGCGCTATTTTAAACTGACATTGAACTTTATTTTGTTTACATTGTTCGTTTCGTATATACATACATATGTATGCACGTATGTATATAGGGTGGCATGAAATTAAAGTTATGATTTATTCAATGAATGACTTTTTTGTGATTCTATTAAATCTTGGCATTTATTATTAATTACACATAATTTGGATCTAAATATGTTCACGTTATGTTTTGCTTATGGGGCAATCCAAGTCAAATCGGACAGTTCGATTTGCTTTATTTTTGAGTTTGATTTGCTTTATTTTTGATTGTATTGATGTCCTTATTGAACAGCACATTTCAGCAAATTTTCAGATTTTTTTTTGGCTTATGATTTCAGAGATACCGCGTTTAGAAAAAGCCGAATTATGTGAAAACCGTGCCCGCATAAATACTCATAACTTTTTCAATATCAGTTCAAACAGAATTGTTCGCATTCTAGGCGAAAAAAAATTGATTTGGATTTTTCTGACTTTATTCTATGCGAACGATGTGTCAAAATTCAATTAAAATACATGAGTTCATGCGAACGAATGATAGTGACATAGACGAACCCAAATTGATTCGAATGTGAGTGACTAGCTTTCTTTCGCATACATTTTCATTCGATATCGTCGAATAGGCTGTAAGTTTTTCTAAAAATAAATTTTTGCGTTAAGCCACTGTGCAAAAATTTTCTGGGACTTTGTAGCATATATTTTAAATACTAATCCATATATTTTATTATTTGCACATTGGCGGAGGGGATGACTCCTACATATGCAGTGCACTGTACCAGAAGTAGGAAAAATAGGCTGTGAGGAGGGGGAAAGAGGGTTTGTGTTTGTGAACATTTGACTTGAACTTTTCAACGTTCCAACAGACAGGAAACATGTCTGCAGGCAACTTATTCCATAGGCGAAGCGTACGGCTGGAATTCTCTCTGTAATGCGTAGTACGATTCCACGGGCAATCGATTACAATTGGATAAGCTCTGGACAATTTATTTATATTGTTGGGATATAAAGTTGAATGTTTGAGAATATCTTTCAAAAATTTCCAAAGTCTACTGATGATTAGGGTAGCTCCTATGAAATGTCGACATATAGATAGCTGGGAAACATAGTAAGCAAGCTATTTATAATTTTTATTGGTGATCAATAATTTTTGATTGAAGAAGACTAGAAAAATAATTTAACTCTTTTAGCTGGGGCACAACTAACTGTTTCGCCGCCGCTACACTACTCATCACCATTGTCGGATTTGAATTCGGCTCATGACCCATCATGAACGGCCGCCTTAACCACTCGGCCACCGAGCTATTAATTTATTCTTTATCTATAGTAGATATATTTATCTCATATTGATTCACGTATGCAGAACCACTATTCAGGGGATAACCCCTATATATGCAGTGCATTGTACCAGAACTGGTAAAATAGGTTGTGGGGAGGGAGAAAATGGAGTAGTGTTTGTGCATATTTGATTTGAACTTTCTAACGTTATGACAGACTGGATACACGTCTGCGGCTGAAAAAAGAATTCTCTCTGTAACGTACCCTTTCTCTTCTAAAGTTTGGCTTTCCGTTTTCTCATTGGTAAGGATAGTGTATTTATGATATTGTGTGAAATTTTTTATGAAGTATATAAATCTGTTCATATTCGTGATGTTATACAGGAATTATTGTTTTTATTCCATTAGTTGCTTTTAGTAAAAGTTACTTACGAGCATATACGAGTAAATGCAATAGGAAGCTTAAAGTTTGATGTATTAATAAAAGTCTCTAATATAAACTATGTAATCAATCTGGCCTTATTGTTGGCTTGAAGATTATTAATAAAGTGAATTGAATTGAATGTGAGCACATACATATGCACTAGTTTTTTCATCAACGCGCTTGCATTTTGTTTATTTAACCACCAGGTATCAATTGTTATCATATCGTTTGCATTTTTTGTTTGTTATATATTTACATTTCATAACCCACTGACCATTTGATTTTGATTTATTTGAATAATTAGCAGAGGCCGAGTAAATATTTAATTGTTCAGTGAAACTGTGCTACGACGAATGTATTTGATTATCTGATCTATAAATATTAGAAGAAAAAAAAAATATGCCATGCTTCAATTAATATGTTTTGCATTCGTTCTAAATTAATTAATGAAATTTCATATTTTGCATTTTCAATTTTAAAATAGTAAAATAAATGAATTCACAATCTTCATACGAATTAAATGCATTTGCATACAAAATTGTAATACAATGACTCTTCTACAATGTTATTTGATTTTTTTCAATAAACTTTTATTGCTACTGTAATTTTTTTTTGTTAAGTTTTCGTTGTTTAAAAGAATTTGTTTTGAAATGACATTTGAAATGTGGGTTATAGTATTTAAAATGTAAATTGATATGTTGTCGTCAAAAGACAGATATCGTTGTTTGATTCTATTTTTTTTTCTGGTCTTTAAATGTTCTGATCAAGTTGTTTAATTTCAAATTGTGATGGATTTTTTGATTATATTGTGAATTTTAATGGATTGGCCAGAAAGTACTCGTTTGTATATTAGAGTGAGTCGATTTGAAAGAACCAAAATTGCTGAGCAAAAGTAAAAAAATTTTAATTTGTGCGCCTCGAAAATGATTTTTTTATATATCGTAGAGGCACTCTTTTCCTCAAGCCAAAAGCTACCGAAAAATCGTTGGCACAACATCGATTGCTAAATCGACCCACCCTAATGAGCGTACTTACACACATATATGTACACAGAAAGAAAAATTTCGTACTAAATTTAAGTATTTTCTACTTGCTTTTAGTAAGAGCCGTACTCGAAAATTTAAGTACGAATTACACACAAGTGTACTTAAAATAAGTTGCAAACGAAACTCAATTCTGCAAAGTCTCACGTTCTGTTCATAGAACACAGACGAGCAACTCGTCTAGAAAATTTGTATGAAAGTTTCCCAATTTTTTGAGTGATTTTTATATAAAATTTTTTAGACGAGTGCTCGTCTATGTTCTATGAACTGCACATTAAAATAAGTACAAAATTCTTAAATCAAGTGGAAAATTTTTTAACCCAGCAAAAAAAAAAAAAAAAAAAAAAACAAATAGATACAATTCCAAACGTATGAATGAATTTCTGAGAGATAGAATAAAAGGTTCTCTAAGAAAAAGGCTGTTTTTTGTTTTACTTGTGAAATATTTTTTTCGAGCATTTTTCTTTTTGAATTCTCATTAATTTAAATATAATGGAATATATAGTTTAATTATAATAATTAATTAAAAATAATGGAAACATTTTTTAAAAGTTTTCCAAGTCTACTGTTGTTTAGGATAACTTCTATGAAATTTCGACATATATACAGCTAGGAAACACAAAAACAAGCTGTATAAATTTTTTCATTAGTGTAAATATTAGTAGCTAATAAAGTAAATAATAATAGACTATGTGTGCAAAGATAAATTTTAAATTTGACTAGTACAGTCATAAACCACATTTGCAATTTTTTCGTCACTGTTTAACAGTGAATGTTAATTCGGAATATTTTTTTCCTGGAGAGAAATCTTCATAACCGGGCCACATACAAATAAAGATTAATTTGGAATATGCTCCCTTCTACTAAAAAAAGGCTATTTAAAACATCTGATTTTCTTGGAAAGAAAAGTGGTCATAACAAAAATATACGAAATACTACACATATTCCACTATATAGATAAGATGGCCCAATGGATACTGGTATAAGTGGTATTTCTGAAAAGTTTTTGAAAAAAAAAAAGTTTTAAACAAATTTAATTTTTGTGGAAAAATTTGTTTTCACACCATATAGAAAAGATGACCCAAAGGGTGATCTAGGCCGTGGTATTTTTAAAATAATTTTGAAAAAAAAAAGTTTTGAACAACTTTATTTTTTGTCAGAAATGTTTTGAAGTTAAAGCTGACTTTTTGGAAAAAATACGAAATACTACACATTGCAGCCAAGATGACCCAAAGGAGCATTTCTCTGCAAGGAATATATATTCCAAATTAAGATTCACTGTTAAACAGTTAACAGAGCTCTGTTAACGGAAAATTGCAAATGTGGTTTATGTCTGTGCTAGTTAAATTTCAAATTTATCTTCACACATATTAATAGAATCAATTATTCTTATTTCAAGTAAGGATTCGAGATTGAATCAAATCAAAAACTCTTGAATCAATCGCATTTTAAGATTGAATCGATCTCAAGTTTTCTCAAATCAATCTCATTTTCGGCTTATTTCAAGTACGGATTTGGATTATATATGTCTCAAAATAAGTATTTAGTGCTTGAATCAAATAATCCATATTTGAGTTAAGATAATCTGTACTTACCGTACTTTTGACAGCGCTTGGATTGATTTAAGTACGGATGGATTGAATTTTCTTTTCAGTATAACACAGGGTGGTGCATAACTACCTTTATGGTTTGAATGATCAATAACTTTTTTAGTTTTCGACTAGAAGACTTAGGGAATTTAGCATGGTACACTACACAATAGAACAATGATCAACAATTGTTGAATTTTTTAAATTAAATTTTTGGTTTGTACATTTGTACAACGGGTTATAGTTCAGGTTTTTTCTTGTTGTTGTCCCCCAGCTAAAGATTTGATTATTATTTTTCTTGTCATCTTCAATCAAAATTATTGATCACAGCAGATTTGTATTGCAAAAAATCCTTCTTAAGAAAAAAACTTAAGAAAGAAAAAACCAGAACTATAACCCGTTGTACAAATGTACAAACCAAAAATTTAATTTAAAAAATTATAAAAGTTCATCAAAAATTCAATAAATTGTTGAATTTTATTTTGAGAATTAAAGGTCAATTCAAACCATAAAGGTAATATAATGTAATGTACATTTAAATAATATTCAGTACACTTATTCTCTTGATATTTTTGCAAATTTCATGAATAATTTTTAAAATGTAAGTTTTTGGGTGAATTTATTAACAAACACATTTAAGTAGTGTAGCGACTACGAAAAAGCTAGCTGTCCCCCAGCTAAAGATTTGATTATTATTAGTCTTGTTTTCGTCAATCAAAAATTATTGATCACAGCATATTTGTATTGTAAAAAATTAAGAAAAACTCAATAAAGGAAAAACTTGAACTAAAACCACGATGTACAAATATAACTACAAAAACTAAAAATCTAATTTAAAAAACATTTTTTAATTAAATAATAACACGAAATTTTCAGCTTTCGCGACAGGGCTGGTTTTTAATTAGTAGCGAATATCGAGCGCGTACTGTATGTGAATCGATAATGGATGGCAACCGGACTATTGTCAAGTTGTCGACCTATTGTTAAATTATAATTAAATGCTTTGTTGTGCTCCATATTTTAAATAATATGTAAATATATTTTTGGGTCAAAGATAGTTAAACAAAACTTTTCCTTTCTTTATCGTTAATTTTTGCTTGGAATCCAATAAAAAGAATTTAAATTACTGACTCATCAGTTATTTAATATTTAAGAAACACCCAAGTTTATTTTTTATATACAATTCAAATTATTGGCAGAAAGTAAATGTGATATGGAGTTCTTTTTAAATATATTTCTTTGTTTGTTTAGGGGCTTATAAGAGATCTTATTTATTTAAAAAAAAAGTTTATAACACAATGAATACTAATAAATAACTCGTATATTAGGAAGTAGGAGCAGGAAAAAAAAAAGAAATTTAGTTATACCTATTTAACGAGTGATTTTTTTGCTATTATCTTTTTGGCAACACTATTTTTGACAGCTCACGCACGTTTTGTATCTTGTGTCACTGTCAAACATCTTCAGTTTGGTCTATAATTTAATCATGAATCGTCTTACAAACGAACAACGCTTGCAAATTATTGAATTTTATTACCAAAATGCGTGCTCTGTTAAGAAAGTTCATCGCGCGCTTCTTCCATTTTATGGTCAGTTTAATCGACCTACTGAGGCTTCTATTCGGGCTATTGTAAATTATTTCAGGCTTGGGACCAGTCAATTGGCCGCCCAGATCGTGCGATTTAACGCCTCTAGACTATTTTTTGTGGGGCTATGTTAAAGCTAATGTCTATAGCGACAAGCCCGCTTCGATTGACGCACTGGAAGCCAACATTGCCAACATTATTCGTGAGAAACCGGCCGAAATGTTGGAAAGAGTATGCCAAAATTGGACTAAGCGGATGGACCATTTGAGGCGCAGCCGCGGCCAACATTTGTATGAAATAATCTTCAAACATTAAATTATATCGACCCAACTATCGATCCAAATAAATATTTCATGCATTTTTCTGAATTTTATGTGTTTTTTTTTTTTTAATTTCCGATAGTTTTTATAAAATCACCCATTATTAACGGATATATGCGCAATCGTATGTCAATATGAAAACAAAGTATAAATAAGCAGAAATTTAAACATTTTTTAAATAAAAATCAAATTTTTTAAATAAAAATCAAATTGCAAGCCCCAACGAAGAAGGTATGCGAATGCTATTTTTGATGTACTATTACATTCATAGAAAAAAGCATCTTCATATTGATGACGCCGTGTCATCAGAATTGTGGCATCAATATTATGTAAATAGTAAGCAGTAAACTGAAAACTAACATCAATCTCAATGACAAAAGTCATCAGAGAATTTTGTCATATACTGAGTTTCCTCAATGCTATAACTGTGGTGACATCAATTCAGAGAAACAATTTATAAATAATTGTATAAATCTAATTTGTCAAAACTGATTTATTATTTAATTAACGCCGCATATGATGATTAACTGTCATCAATATGATGACTTTACTGATTATTTTTTACATAATATTGATGTCACGATTCTTATGCCACGGCGTCATCTATATGAAGATGCTTTTTTCTATAAATGTAATAGTATAGGGTGTTTTTTTAAGCTAGATAGAACTTTAAATTGTAAAAAGTAACACAAAAAATTAAATTTTGATGAAACATTTTTTTTATTTGTTTCAGTATACTCTGACAAATCATCATGAATAGACTCACGCTTGAACAACGCTACGAAATTATCCAAATTTACTTTGAAAATCAGTCGTCGATTCGCGCGTTGTTTTATCGCAAAATTGTGTTCAGCGATGAGGCGCATTTTTGGCTTAACGGGTTTGTTAATAAGCAAAATTGCCGCATATGGAGTGAGACCAATCCACAAGAGACCCTACAGACTCCATTACATCCAGAAAAATGCACTGTTTGGTGCGGTTTTCATGCTGGTGGCATCATCGAACCTTATTTCTTCAAAAATGAGGCCGGAGCTCGCGTTACGGTCAATGGAGATCGTTACCGCACCATGATCAATGATTTTTTGTTTGAAAATATGGATGACATTGATCCGGAGGAGATGTGGTTTCAACAGGATGGCGCTACGTGCCATACGGCGAACGCAACCATCGACTTACTGAAATCAAAATTTGGCGATAAGTTGATTTCGAGAAATGGACCTGTCAATTGGCCTCCAAGGTCGTGCGATTTGACACCTCTCGATTATTTCCTGTGGGGCTACGTGAAGTCACTGGTTTATGCTGATAAACCAGCAACAATTGACGCCTTGGAGGCCAGCATTGTTCGTGTTGTTCGTGACATACGGCCAGCAGTGCTCGAAAAAGTGGCCCAAAATTGGACGTCCAGAATGCGCTTCGTCAAGAACAGCCGCAGTGCCCATATGCCCGAAATCATTTTCAAATGTTAATGTCACGTATTGATATTTCGAATAAAAAAAAATTTTGATTACAATTTAATTTTTTGTGTTATTTTTTACAATTTCAAGTTCTATCGGGCTTAAAAAAACACCCTATACAACTAAAATAACATTCGCAGAAATAAATTTGTTGAAAACTTTTTTTTTCAAAATTATTTCAGAAATATCACTTATACCACGGCTTAAAGGAGTCTTTGTGATATATTTTCTATATAGTGGGATATGTGTAGTATTTGATATATTTTTGTTATTATCACTTTCCAAGAAAATCAGATGTTTTAAACATAATGAGTTATATAGGCAATATTAAAAATTTAATTTCTGGAGAGCATTTTTCAATTTATTCTTTATTACAAGTAAAAACTGTGGCCCAGTTATAGAGATTTCTCTCCAAGAAAAATATATTCAAATTTAACATTCAAACAGTCTTTTTTCTCATTCAATTATTTATTGAATCTTCACAAAGTGAACTAATAATAAGTATTCAAATTTTAATACTAAATACATAAAATTAATTAAGTCTAGCCAATGCTAGACACAAATGTTTTATTTTGCATATCCATATAGGCTTTAGAATTGCGTTGTATAACAAAAGTTTACAATCCAACTTCAATGTCGAATTTCTGCCCATAAACCAATTCAGTTGCGCTGCTTTTAGTTTCTACTGAATGACTTTCGCATCAATGTGATACTTCCACGTTAACCTACGGTCGAGATGAATACCAAGGTACCTGACTTCATTTTGCTGCGGAATAGGTGAATTGTTAATTTGGATAACTGAACATGTTTGTTTACGCAATGTGAATGTAACGTGAGCACATTTTTGTTCATTAGCTTTAATTTTCCAAAGATTTAACAATTTTTCTAATATTGAAATATACTCCTGCAAATTTCGCGAAGATACCTGATGGTTTTCATGTACGCTGCAGAATGCTGTGTCAGCCGCAAAAGTTAAAGTGTGGATTCCGGATCTCGTTGGCATGTCTGAGGCGTAAGGCAAATATAAAGTAGGTCCTAGAATGCTACCTTGGGGAACTCCTGCCTCGATTGGCTGTAAGGGGCTTATAAAATCGCCTTCTCTGATAACAAACTTCCGGCCCCATAAGTAGCTTTCCAGAAACTTGTGAGTGTTTGCAGGCAAGTTTAACTTTATTTTGTGCATCAAGCCGTCGTGCCACACTTTATCAAAAGCTTGGGAAATGGCAATGAATAAAACTGAACAATACTTTTTGTCTTCAAACGTCTGTCTTATGACGTTGACTAGTCTGTGCGTTTGTTCTATGGTGCTATGTTTAGCCCGAAAGCCAAATTGATGATCAGAGATGCATCCCACATTGTTTAATATTGGAGTCAACTTCGCCATTAACAATTTTTCGAACAGTTTTGAAATTGTTGGCAGTAGACTTATTGGTCTGTATGATCCTACTTTAGTGGGATCCTTCCCTGGTTTGGGTATCATAGTAATCATGAACACCTTCCACTCTGCAGGATAATACTCGAGACGTAAAATAGCGTTAAAAATAAAAAGAAGAATTTTTCTAGCTACACGAGCTGCTCAAGCATTTTACCAGTAATTTTATCAACACCTGGAGCTTTCCTGGGGTTTGTGTTGCAAATAACATTTTCAACATCTTGAAAACTAAGTCTCAAAGACATAGGCGGTCTAACAGCGTATGACGGTAGTTAAGCTGAATCATTTAAACAGTTAATAGAGCAAATGTGGTTCATGTCTGTACTAGTTAAATTTATAACTATAGAAGTGTAGTTATTTAGGACCGGTTCCATTATAACTTTCGGCAACTGTATATATTTTTATTTAAAATAATATGTTTGAAAAATTTTACGCAGCAAGAAAATTGGGGAATAAGCGTGAATTTGATTAACATTTATATAACATAAAATTAAAAATTTATGTTAATAATTTTGTTAAGAATATTCAAAACACGTAAATAGGTAACGAAAAATGTACACTTTGTATTTTTCACTTTTCACATTTCAAATCATTTCAGTTTTTTATTTGTCCAAGGGCGTTTTGAAAATTTTATTTCAAAATTTTATTTGCTTATTATTTTGTATAATAAACATGATTTAATTGGTGATTTTTAATATATCTTATACAAAGAGAAAATAATTTTATTTAGTATTTTTGGGATAAACAGAATGCAAATGTTTATTTTTACACAAAAGCGTACATGCATTCATACTTATAATGGGTGATTTTATAAGAACTATCGGAAATTAAAAAAAAAAAAAAAACACATAAAATTCAGAAAAATGCATGAAATATTTATTTGGATCGATAGTTGGGTCGATATAATTTAATGTTTGAAGATTATTTCATGCAAATGTTGGCCGCGGCTGCGCCTCAAATGGTTCATCCGCTTAGTCCAATTTTGGCATACTCTTTCCAACATTTCGGCCGGTATCTCACGAATAATGTTGGCAATGTTGGCTTCCAGTGCGTCAATCGAAATAGTCTAGAGGCGTTAAATCGCACGATCTGGGCGGCCAATTGACTGGTCCCAAGCCTGAAATAATTTACAATAGCCCGAATAGAAGCCTCAGTAGGTCGATTAAACTGACCACAAAATGGAAGAAGCGCGCGATGAACTTTCTTAACAGAGCACGCATTTTGGTAACAAAATTCAATAATTTGCAAGCGTTGTTCGTTTGTAAGACGATTCATGATTAAATTATAGACCAAACTGAAGATGTTTGACAGTGACACAAGATACAAAACGTGCGTGAGCTGTCAAAACTAGTGTTGCCAAAAAGATAACAGCAAAAAAATCACTCGTTATATATTTATTAAAAGAACAATAACATATAATATGTATGCATGTATACGTAAATACGTACTTATATTGCTCATAAATTATTAAAAACATTAGTAATAAATATAAATAATTTAAATTAAAAATTTTAATAAAAAGCTGCAAAAAAAATTCATTTTATTTTTCGATAAAATTTTGGTGTGAAATTACCGGGAATCTGGATAAAATAATTTTATGTTGCAACAGTAAGGCCCAGTTTTTGAGTTCGTATTTAAATGTTATTTAGCTTTAAGTTCCATTTAAATACGAAAATCTGTTTTTCACTACAAATTTGGACTCAACTTAAATGCCCAAACTTCTTTAAGTTTTATTTGTTTTTCTCATAGTCCATATGGTTTTTGTGTGCTTGCATTTGTATTAGTGCAAAAAAGGCAAACAAAACACACATACATACGAGCTATTGCCTGCAGAAGATATTCAAAAATTAGTTGCTAATTTTGCACTAAACAGTATAATAATTTATTAAAAATAACTTAGCGTAAAATAAAATTGATAAGTTTTTCTATGCCGGTTATAAATTTAATATTTTTCTTTAAGAATTTTTCTATTCTTCCACTTACAAACAGCTGTTCTATGGAACACTTTCCATAATACTTGGAATTAAAGTAGAACTGCCACACTTTCATCGCATTTAAATAAGACCGATAATTTAATAGTGATAAACTGAACTAGCATTTATATACAACTTAAATTTAAATGAAAATTAACTAATTTTGTATTTAAATACGCAGTCAAAATCTAGGCCTAAGTATAAGATAATAATGTCGAGTCAAATTTAAGGGCTACCCCACCGCCGCAAGTTATGAAAAATATTATGAAAAATGCTTTAAGACAAGGCCATCATTACAAAGCTAAATTCGTTATTATTTAAATAATATAATTATCTTTCCTTAAAAAAAGTTTCCTTCTAAGGACGTGTGCGAAACGGTAGCAAAGCACTATTGTGCAAAATAATTTGTCTATGGTAAAGAAATTTCATGTTTTTGCTGTGTGAAAAAATATTATATTTGACAACATAAAATTTTTACAAAACAGAAAAAAAAAATTTTTACAAAACTAATAAAAAAAAATAAATTAAAATAAATAAATTAAGAAATAGTTATAATAGAGACATTTTTCAATTTAGTGTTTAATATTTTTAATCATAAAATTTTCAATTACAATTTATTTAAACCAAATTTCTACATTTCAAAAATTTTTTATCCTATTGCCCCTAGAGCTAAAATTTTATTCACCTCAGAAATGGCAAAATTTTACTTACGAAAGTACTTTTCTACCGTTTGACACACGTCCTAAGAACTTCATTCTTATATATTTTAGAAAAAAAAAAAAACAAATAAATACATAATATAAACAAGTTATTTAAATGTTTAAACCAATCCCCTTCGTTAATTTGTGCCAGTCTGTGTTAATAATATATTTTGTATCTATTCCCTGCCTTACTATTAGAAATAATAAATGGTCCTTCGAACCAACTATGTACAAGATTCTTTCGCCTGCCAAATATCAAGATTTAAGGTTATAATTTTTTCAACAGCCAGTGCTTTTAGAGAAACTTTTATTAAATAATAAAATCCATAGAAGTAAACTAACCACTATTTTATGGCATCTTTATAAAAATCATTATTTTATGTCATAATTAGATACTTATTAAAAAATTTGAAATTTAAACTCATTTACAATTAATAACAAATTAAACAACAAAACTATAGCACACGCTTAACAAGTTTTGCTTAAAATAGACAACTCAATCTCATTCATCACACTTCCCCCAACATCATCAGCAGCTTAATAAATGAATGAATGAGTGGTTCACAAAAAGTTGTATCTCATTTTCTAATTTTTGCTAAATGTGGTTTTTGGAGGCCAATTTTTGTTGCGTTTTAAGCAAAAAAAAAAAAAAAAAAAAAAAAAAGCAGCGTGTGGGCGCAATTTGTCAAAAACAAAAATCATGGTTGAGAAAAAAAAAAAAACAAAATATGTTATCAGCAACTGACTTGAGTTGTAAAAATTAAATAAAAAAAAAACTTAAAATTTGCATTTACGCTGTTACAATTTGCCATACAGCCTGGAGCTTTTTCTAATGAGTTGTCTGGCCCACAAGCGATGATCAAGAACTTTTAAAAAATGAATATTGACCGGTAGAAGGTCAAAAGTATCCACATCAACTATAGCCACTGAAGCCGTGGCAAACATTTCTATGTTTTCTATTTTTTATTAATTTTTGTAATTTTTTTAACTGATATGCGTGCACATATATAAAGGGTGTTTTTTTAAGCTAGATAGAACTTTAAATTGTAAAAAGTAACACAAAAAATTAAATTTTGATGAAACATTTTTTTATTTGTTTCAGTATACTCTGACAAATCATCATGAATAGACTCACGCTTGAACAACGCTACGAAATTATCTAAATTTACTTTGAAAATCAGTCGTCGATTCGCGCAACTTATAGACGACTTCGTCATTTGTATGGCGTACATAATCGTCCATCTGAACAAGCCATTCGTCGAACTGTGGATAGATTTCGTACCACATACTCTCTAGAGGATGCAATAACACCAGCACGTCGAAGGAATGTGCGTACTAAAGAGAATATCGCCGCTGTAAACGAAAGTGTGGAAGAAGATCCAAATTTATCGATTCGTCGTCGGTCGCATGAATTGGGGCTCTGTCCGTCCACTACGTGGAAAATTTTGCGCAAAGATCTCGGCCTACACCCGTATAAGATCCAGCTGGTGCAGGAATTGAAGCCACGAGACCATTGTATGCGTCGTTCTTTCGCCGATTGGGCTCTAGAGCAGTTGGCAACTGACCCGTTGTTTTATCGCAAAATTGTGTTCAGCGATGAGGCGCATTTTTGGCTTAACGGGTTTGTTAATAAGCAAAATTGCCGCATATGGAGTGAGACCAATCCACAAGAGACCCTACAGACTCCATTACATCCAGAAAAATGCACTGTTTGGTGCGGTTTTCATGCTGGTGGCATCATCGGACCTTATTTCTTCAAAAATGAGGCCGGAGCTCGCGTTACGGTCAATGGAGATCGTTACCGCACCATGATCAATGATTTTTTGTTTGAAAATATGGATGACATTGATCCGGAGGAGATGTGGTTTCAACAGGATGGCGCTACGTGCCATACGGCGAACGCAACCATCGACTTACTGAAATCAAAATTTGGCGATAAGTTGATTTCGAGAAATGGACCTGTCAATTGGCCTCCAAGGTCGTGCGATTTGACACCTCTCGATTATTTCCTGTGGGGCTACGTGAAGTCACTGGTTTATGCTGATAAACCAGCAACAATTGACGCCTTGGAGGCCAGCATTGTTCGTGTTGTTCGTGACATACGGCCAGCAGTGCTCGAAAAAGTGGCCCAAAATTGGACGTCCAGAATGCGCTTCGTCAAGAACAGCCGCGGTGCCCATATGCCCGAAATCATTTTCAAATGTTAATGTCACGTATTGATCTTTCGAATAAAAAAAAATTTTGATTACAATTTAATTTTTTGTGTTATTTTTTACAATTTCAAGTTCTATCGGGCTTAAAAAAACACCCTTTAGTATCTGTCTGTAAGGAGTTATTTTCTATAGGCATAAATTAATAAAATAAATAAAAATAAACTCTAAAATTCTTCAATCAATCGCATGTTAAGATCACAGGTTCTTTCAAATCAATCTCATTTGTGGTTTATTTCTAGTACGGATTCGGTGTTAAATATGTAAAATAAAGTATTTAGTGCTTGAATAATCCCTACTTGAATCAAGGAATCCGTACTTCATTTAGGAAAATCCGTACTTACCGTACTTTTGACACCGCTTGGCATTGATTTAAGTACACATGGATTGCATTTTTTTCAGTTTATAAACAATAGATGTGTTCCACGCGAATAACGAAACAATCCGAACTAGTCCAAAACGTAACAATTTTTATGCAATTTTGAGAGAAAATGAGAGAGTATTTTTTCAATTTCCTGTACAAATTAGCCCGACCTTTTTCTTTAAGTAAATTCGGACTAGAATGGAATAATCAGCTGTTTTATGTTTACATACAGTTGTGAAAAAGATTTACATCAGCACCTGCCATTACGGCCTTATCTGATGATGGACCAGTTCCACGGAGTGAATTATTCACGATTTATCAGCGGCCCGCGTTTCTGACTAGACTCCCAGAGGTAGCAATTTTTGCCATATGTTTGCAGCCATATGAGCAACTTCTTGTTGAGGAGTTCGAGCCTTCTAATCCCTCCTGTATGCAATTTCCCAGCAAACAATGGAAGACAAGGCTTAATGAGTTGGTAGGCCGAAGCCCACTAGCAGCATCAGCCCTTAAACCAACTCACCCGTCAACCATCACCACTGGTTCCTTACAGTACAGGTATCTGTTGTATAGGCAACATATCGGGATATTGTTAGTCCCCGAAAAAAGCCACATACCAAACAATTATCAAGGATACTTACACTCCCATCCTGCGTTTTAGGTTTCAACCACAGCCAGAACGTTACGGCCAAGGTCATGATCAGCCCGGGTCGAACCGCAAGTCCTCTTCTGCCAAATTATACCCTTGGTAAGGGTTTCGGAAGCCAACACAACATAAGTCATGCGGCTTCCTAGAGTTTTGTTTGCCGCAACCTTCCCCTTTTAACCCGAAAAACAGAGTGCCCAAGTTAGGAATACGCCAAGACAAAACCTGTTCCCCGGGGGGTTTGTTTACATATATATGAAACTAAAAATGTAATCAGAAAAATTCTAAATTGGAAAAAAGTTTAAAAATTAGTTAAAAGCAAAATGGAAGGTTGCCAAACTAAAAATAACTTTATGAAGTTGTAAACAGAACATGTAATTGTTATTTGGCTTTTCATTTTATGAATATGCTATAAAAATCTATTGTAAACTTTACCTTGCTTTTAATTTTACAGCTGTTGTCAATAATGCAAATCTTTTGTTTATTTGCTGTTATGTTTTAAGCGCCTAAAATCACTAAAATACACTTTAATCTTAAAACTAAGCAGCATTAGTATTGCAAGATGTACAATTGTGGTTTTTTGCGTTCCAGCAGTTTTGGATAAAATATGCAAATTTAGAAAGTAATTTGCTTTTGACTCTCATTAGTCCGAGCTAGTCCGAGATCTTGTGGAACGCACCTAATATTCCTGAGAAGGAAGCAAAGGAAAACATACTATTAAATAAATTTTGCTGGATCGGCCTCGACTATTGTAAAAATAAAATTATTTATTAGAATATTTTAAAACAGGAGTAATTTATTGAGCACGACTATTTCCAAAACATTTAGTAAGATCTTTTAAAGAAAAAGTTATTTTATTGTACAACTCTTAAAATGAAATTCAATCGAGTATTATCTATTTTACTCGAGCCAAATTTATATTATTTATGGAAGAAAATTTTACACACAAAACAAATGAAGACAAATGCAACAGTGCGCAGCAAACTGAAAAGACGTAATAAAACAATGATTCATGCAATGAAATCAGCATAAAAATAAAAAAAGAGCCATGATTATGTGGATTTTTTTCTTATTATTTATTTTTTTTAATAAACAACAAAATGTGGCAAACTCATTAAATATCTCATCACATAAACCGAGAATGCACATAAACAGCATGCGGATAAAGAACAATACAACGAAATGCTTAATGCGATAAAATGTACAATTCAGAAGATACGAACGAACATCTTAAGATTAAAACAGGCAAAAGCACCAAAAACATTTCTGAGTGAAAGAGAAGAGAAGAAAGGGAAAATAGAGGCCTTTTTACACAGAAGGTAAAAATATGATTAAGACAAATAAAAATATAGAAATTTATCATGCAATTAAATTGCTAAATATGTATGTACTCGTACATATACGAGTATATGTGCTTGTACGCATGTTTGTTTAAGCATTTATATGAAGAAATAAATATTAACAAATAATTCAGACACAAATCGGGCAAAATGAATAATCGTTAAGGAAAATAATATAAAAATCATTATACTCATAAAAGGAGGTGGTAACGCAAATATTAATAAGTAGTTATTATATTGATATATGGATTGTGATCTTCGATACCACAAAAATGTTCTAAATTACTAACTCCATTCTCCTTTACGATTGTATGAGATCTCGGGATACAGATAGCAAAAAGGGAGGAAACGCTTTGCCAGCGGTCCAGAGGACAGGTGCATTGCGAGTAACCTCGGCATACCGCATAGTCGCTGCAGGTGCATTATTGGTCATTGCAGGTATGATTCCAATTGATCTGAGTATATTAGAGAGAAGAAGAATGTGGGTGCTGAGATATTCGGATAGGACTCATGGCGTTGGAATAGAAGTTCTTAGGCGCAAAGCTTTACAAGTGTGGCGGGAAAGATATATCGTATATTATTTCTTTAGTATTTGGGATAGCAACAAAAGACTAATGAAACCAACTAACTCCATTCTTCTTTACGGGTGCGAGATCTGGGTAGTCATAGTGAGTATAAAAGAGGGATTAATCCTTTGCTAGCGGTGCAGAGGACCGCTACATTGCGAATAACCTCCGCATACTACACGGCCACTGCAGGTGCAGTATTGGTAATTCCAGATATGATACTAATTGATCTGAGCATATTAGAGAGAAGAGCATGGACGCTGGGATAGTCCAATAGAACTGATCGCGGGGAAATAAAAGTTATTATGCGGCAGGCTTTACAAATGTGGCAGGAAAGATTCATATCATATTATTTCTTTAGTATTTGGGATAGGAACAAATGGCTCTTGAAGAAACAAATAACTCCATTCTCCTTTGCTGGTACGATATCTAGGCAGACAGAGTGAGAATAAAAGAGGGTGCATTTCTTTGCTAGCGGTCCAGAGGACAGCTGCATTGCGAGTAACCTAAGCATACCACACAATCGCAGTATTGATGATTGCAGGTATTATTCCAATTGATGTGATTCTATTAGAGAGAAGAATATGGATGCTGAGACAGTCGAATAACACTGATCGCGAGGGAATTTAAGGTCTTAGGTGCGAGATTTTACAAATGTGACAGGAAAGATGGAACGCTAACAGAAACAAACCTTTAAGAAAATGTCCCATATTATAATGTATGTAAAGTATATATATTATTTGTATAAGAAGATAAAGTACCGAAAATACAAATGAACCAACGGTTTTAATTTCATCATGTGTTTTAGTATAGGTTATAAACTGAATGCATAACAAATTTATAAAAAGAAGAGGAAAAGTACCAATGAAAAGACTTTTACTAACAGAATAGCATATATCTTAACCCGACCAATGTGTGTAACCCGTGGGTCAAATTACATCAAAGTTTATTAAACCGCTTTGTACAACAATGAAACATACGTCTAAGCTTGCGAACGTACAAATACAGGAAGTTATAATATTAAATTATAAATCTTTAAATTGGAAAAGTATAATATCAATCATACGTTTAAATGGAGACTGTTATTTAAAGATGTTGAAAGAGTATTTCTTTCCAGAACTGCGCCGAAAGAGAAGCCCTTTAAACTCTGTTGGGTTTCAAAAAGATGGGACAACTTGTCACATAGCCACACCTGTTATGATAGAATTGAGGCAAACATTTCCCAATAAACTGATTTCTAGATATTCCACATTCCGTTGGCCTTCCAGGTGTCCTGACCTCACTGCACCTGATTTCTTTTGAAGTGTGGGAAAGATATAAAACAGTTTTTATTCTGGAAGATGTAGCTCCCCAAGACAAAAAAAGGGACAAAGTGTCTTCTCGAAAAGTAAATGGTTAAATAAACAACACTGCTATTTATGAACTGATTTTAAAATTTATCATTTCTCATTTCGAACTTTTCACAAGACCACCCAATTGACTGTCCAAAATTTTAGAGTAACCCGCCGTTTGAAAACGTATGCCAATGGCTTGATAAATATAAAAAAAGCTTTTGGACTTCAGACAGACAAAACATCCTTCTGCAGATAAGTCTGCGGATACAAGCTATATATAGTATAATCAGTGTTGCCAGGATATTTTTTTTTAGCGCATAAAAATCGTTCATTTTCCCTACAATTAAAAAATATTTCCCTACATTTTTCCCCACGCATATTTTTATTTCATTTTGCGCAAATAATTATTTTAATACGATTTTTATGTATATTGTAAATTCAAACAGGTAGAACTTTTTACTAAAAAGTAAATTAGCGTAAAAAAATATAACTTAAACGATTCATATGATTAAAAATGTATGTATGTGTTTAGCTATATAAATAAAATCTTTTAAGTGACTTGGTCTATATTCTAACTCAAGCTGGTATATGCGTTTTGTGATGGAGTAAGTAAGAATATCACAACTTTAATACAAATGCAACTTTGTAGGAGTCAGAAAAAAACACAGCAGAGACTAGTTTCATCAATGTGCGACTTTTATTGTATAATTACGTGTAAAAACCCGTTGTTTATTCTATCAAATTTTCGCAATGAGGTGTATTTAAGTGAAATTCGTTAAAATCATTAACAACTTAAGTTCGGGAAAAATGTGAGTTAGGTCCTTTCTACTGAGACCAACAATATACATATTGATATCCAATCATTTAATATGCTTAGTTAGGATATCTTTGTGGCTAAAGTTTTTCAAAAATTTAATTAATTGCCTTAAAAAAATGCAATTAATTAAAAAGCTTGCAAATGAGATCTCAGAATGCATATGGAAATCGAACGGTTTAGCATTTTCCCCTCCCATCAGTCTTAATACGAGTACGATATTAATAATTTTGACGTAATTGGGAAATACTTATTGTTAAATCATTTCACGTTGTATATAAATTGGATGAAAATATCTCGATATCTAATTTGGGATGAGTTTTCCTCATATATTATATATAAAATTATAATATAATAATATTAACCATATTATAATAATAAGTAATAATGTTAGTCAGAGTCGGAAAAATTATGATTGTACAATAATAAATAACCATTCGTGATAATTCAAAAATTCCCCACACTAAGCCTAATCATACAAAATCTGTCCTTTTTCCCCTACATGTGGAAATAAACAAATAAATTTGTACAAAAACGGAAAAATTCCTTCGCTTGGCAACACGGAGTATAATACTGGTCTACATAATGCTATAGTTTACGTTTTATTTTTTCTTTCTTGATATAAAAAAGCCTATTCCTCTCTTTCTAAAAATTTTTTATCATCAAAAATCTGATCTTTTTAAGGTACTGAAAGTTTTGTTATTTACTGTTACCAATATAATATTGCCATACAACTTGTGCATGATTTTCTTAGCCGTTGCGTTACAGTTACACACAATTATCACTCAAGCAAAATAAAAACCAATAAATTATAAGTTTTTCGCCTCTTTTTTGCAACAAAGATTAACAGACAAAACTAAAAAGACAAAAATATAACGAAACATGATTTTTTGGGGCCAAGTAATGGCAGACAAATAGACAGACTACCAGACGGCAAGTAGGAAAATTTTTAAACAGCCGACATGTGTGTACATGAAAAAATAAAAAAACTTTAAAATTCAAAAAAAGGATCACAGCAAATGAACTGAATTAAAACACATGAAAACAGCGCGCTTGAATACAGTACTTTTTTAAGGTGGTTAAACTCCTTTTTCTTGGAGTGACAGCTAGAAATTTTAAGAAAGCAAAAAAAAAAATAAAAACTAAAGAAAACGTTGCTGGTGACAATATAAATTTCAAGTGGCAACTGCCACCAGCTTAGACGCGGATTTTTGAAAAACTAAAACAATTTACATAAATATAATGCAGACATGAAACGCATACGCACATGAAAACGCAGACGCGTTTAAAAAAAATTAAACCGAAATTACTAGTTTCAATTATGATGATCAAGTTTTCAAATAGGAAAGTACAAACACCTATTTACGCGTATTTACTCTCTCTCTCTACCAAAACGAAAATAATAAAGCCTTAATGGATGTTAGATTATGTGTAACTCAGCATGAATTTTACGCGTCTAGCTGTTATACAGCCCCTGGTAATAAAATTGCACGAAATTTTACAACTTAATAAAGTTTCTGCAATTACAAATTAAATGTTTTATGACGTTTTCTTTTCTAAACTACAATAAAAATTCAACATAATTATATTTATATGCTGCACGCACTTGAAATATTTTTTTTCCGTAATCACACGTTGTACATATACGTGAACGAGCGTACACGTACAGTTACGAAAAAAAAAACGCTGGTGTCAGTTTTACTCTTTTACCAAGCAAACCAGAAATGCGACACTGCCAACTCCAACATAGAGTTACATGCACATTATCTACAAAATAAATATAGTTTAAAAAAGTGCTCCGATATCAAATTTTTTATTCACTATTGTTTAAGCTTCTTTTAAAATTACCTACATAACTAGATAATTGTCCCTATAACGCTTTCCGAGTTTTTTTCAAATTCCCAACTTTGGCTTAAGTAATCGCCAAAATCGCCCATTTCCCCGGAAACAATATGGCAACTTCAATTTTCGTAATACAACTTATAACCATTAATAGTTCAGATACACGTTCCGAGTTTTTTTAAATTCCCAACTTCGGCTTCAGAAACCGCCAAAATCCCCCACTTCCCCGGAAATAATATGACTACTTGAATTTTCGTACTAAAATTTATAACCGTTAATAGTGCAGATACACGTTCCGAGTTTTTTTTAAGTTCCCAACTTCGGCTTTAGGAATCGCCAAAATCCCCTACTTCCCCGGAAACTTCATTAGCAATTTGAAAACTTTTACAAAAACTAGAACCAACGAACCCTTCAAAGTCAGTCACATAAATTAAAAATAACAGAGGCCCAAGGATCAATCCTTGTGGTACTCCACTAACACAATTTAAAATTGATTAGCTTGCCGTATTATTACCAACAAACTGTTTGCGTTTTCTAATATATGAATACAATAGCCTACAAGATGTGGCGGAAAACCTAAACTCATTTAACAATTTGTTAAATAAAATATCGTAGTTCTCGGTGCCAAATGCCTTACTAAAGTCTAAAGAAATCATTGTGGAAATTTTATTAGAGTTTATATTTCGCCGTATGTCCTCAGTCACACTCATCAATAAGGATGAAGTACTTCTGCCATTTCTAAACGCGTAATGGGAATTGCTTAATAATTTGTTGAAATTGATATACTCCGTCATTTGATTTTTCAATACAATTTCCAGTGTTTTAGCCAAACTGCAAAGTATGCTTATAGGTCTGTAGTTTTGCATATCGAAAGATTTATTATTTTCCTTGTTTCCTTCAATCAAAAATTGTTGATCACAGCAAATTTTTATTATAAAAATCCATCTTAAGTTAAAAAACTTAAGGAAGGAAAAACTTGAACTTAAACCCGATGTACAAACCAAAAATTTTAATTTAGAAATAATTTCCCTTTTTGACTACAGTTATCACCATGATATAAAAAATATTATAAAAATATTTTTTATATCATGGGTATAACTCTAGAAGTCTTCCATTGAGAGGGAAATTTCGACGTTAAAATGATTGGGTTTTCAATATATGGATACATTAGTTTTATAACTTTATGTGGCAATTCTTCAGAACCCAATGCATTTGATTTAATAGAGGGAATAGCTTGTTCAATAAGCATGTTTATTGCGAAAATCTAATTAAGGTACACATCTGAACGCTGCAAAAAAATTATATCAAGTGTCCACTTTTTCAATTTCTTTTTTTTTTTTTAATTTATTTATCGGTCCTTTGCTTAGGGGATGACCCCTACATATGCAGTGCATTGTACTGGAACTAGGAAAAGAGGTTATGATAATGAAGAAAAAGGGAGTAGTGTTCGTGGAGGTTTAACTTTAACAATAACAATACGAAAGACTAAAACAAACTCTGTTACACCATTTAAAATGTTGGAATTAAATTAGTTGAAACTGGTCAGTGCCCAGTGTATATACCACCTTCGACACTGCTCAGATTAGCAAAATTTAGTGCAACACCTTCCACACTACAAGGTAATGAAATGCATTTTAAAATAAACGAGGCTGTTTACTCTCAATGACTAGAAAACAAGCTTATTGACTTAATTTGTTAAAAGTTCGACTACTAGTCAAATATTAAAAAAAAATGATATATGTAACTTACGAATAGATAGTAGTCATATACCTATTTCAATTATTTAGAGATACCTACCTACTTATTTAAATTTTATTTTTCAGAAATTTTGTGAAATCTTTTTTCCAACTCAGAATTTTGCATTAAAATACGATCTAGTTTTGAAACAATTAGCTTTTACAAGTTAAGAAAGATTTTCGACACCAGTCCATTACAAAACATTTATTTAAAACCTCTGCCGTTTTTTTTAAGCTTTCCATCTCTGAAGCAGGATTGTTTTTTAGCGCATTCCTTTCTTACATATTCTTCACCTATTTCCCCTGATAAAAACAAATAACAACTTGTTGCATATTTTATTGACATTGTAAAACAAAACAAAAATATAAATAACAAATACACTACAATAATAGAAGTTAATGTTAATCAAAATTTATTTGAAAATCAACAAAACCAAGTGTTTTATCTATAAGTATGTATATAATTGTGTACATTTTTAAATTTAACAAATAGGTATTTGTTAAATTTATTGATATTTTCAATGCACAATTTATTATACCTACGTTTTTTCTACCACCAGCCCGCAAATGTCAAAAAAAAAAAACAAAAAACAAATAAATAGCATGAAATTGACAAAGCGGTAAAAACAGCCAAAAGCAGCTGAAACGGATGAAGAGGAAAACACAAGAACGGTGAGGAAGTAGAAACCGAAAAAAACATTTTTATTCCCTTTTTTGGGTGTTGGACTCGTATAACATACGGCACACAAAATAATTCAACATTAGCAACAACAACAAAACAAATTTATTTGCAAATAAATGACCGGCAACTGTGAGAGCAAATGAGATAACTTGCTTCAAAGCAAGAGAACACACAATACAGCCGTGCTACTTACTCTCACACAAAGAGCTTAAAAATAAAAATTTTAAAATCTGCAAAAATAGAAATAAAAGAAAACCACACTTTTTTCTTTTTTGCTTTTACTTTGCTATCACTTTTTGTTGTATTTTTTCTAATTTTGCTGTGATTTTGTAACTTGGAAATGCAGATATAATTTGAATATAATATTTCAACAATATTATTTTTTTTTTTGATGACTTAAATAAACAAAAATTAAACACTCTTTTTGTTATAATTAAAATAAATGCAAAATATTAACACTTCTTATTTATTTACATATAAATAGTTGAAATTTACTCCCATTTCTGTATTTGAACAAAAGGGAGTGAAATCTGTTGCACCACTCACTTTTTTTCTTCTTGGTTTTGCTTTTTTATTGGATTTTAATATTTCTGATATACTCGTATGTTTGAAACGCACTTTTTTGTTATTCTGATATTTTGTCAAGAACTTTATTTAAAAAAAATAATTCAAGAATAATTGTATAGAAGTTTTAAAAAATTCCAACCGAGAACGAATGAAAGATTGAAAAATTAAAAATACCGCACTCGTTGAACGTCAAACAACAACTAAAAATGGTGGAGCAATCTGTCAAGTAGTGATGGGCAATTTTGTGTTTCATATCGACCAGTGACGGTAGAAAAATTCAATAAAGTGCCAAACAAAGATTTGTTAGAATTACAATAATTGAGAAAATTTTATAATGGTGTAGGTATACTAAAATACAAGGAATATAATTCATAACCCCCGTCTAGATTAGCAATAAATATCTTCGCAATAAAGCAATAACGCCGGCAGAACAACGGTACAAAATTGCTTATTGCCTTGCTAATGTCAAAGGTATGGAAACACGTATTTTATGACAACTCATAATTAAAAAAAAACGAATAGGAAAGTTCAACGCAAAAAGTAAAATTTTATTGCAAAAATATGTGCAAAATAACTTAAAATTTTATTTTATTTGGACTCTTAAAGTCTTAAAGACAAGAAAATTTTTTGTACAGCGTGATTACTTTCCAAAAACCCTCAATGCGCCCATCCATTAAAAGAAAACACTTTATTTTAAGTAATAAGAATTAAATTAATAATTTTTGCAAAAGAAAAATTTACTAAAATTATTCGCAAGCAGAATGTTTCAAAAAGTCTTTAATATTAAACTCATATGACTATAAATTTTGACGTTTTGTGTCTGCAATAATTGTTAACGAAAATTCATTGACAATTATTGCAGAAATAATTGCAACCACTAGCAATAATACAATTTTGACGTTTGCTGCAATAAATGTTAACATATTTATTGCTAATCTAGACGGGGGGATAAGAAATTTTTATTTTAAACTTCTCTTTATTTAATTTTTTTTTATCTTAGGCCAGTACTCAGGGGATGACACCTGTTTGGTAGAAATGTACAAATTTTTCTAAAAAAAATTGTTCATTTATATCATCTACTTTTTAAAATAGATATATCGTGAACTAAGTATTTTTTTATATAGTAGGTAGGTAACTTTTTCAGCCTTATAAGTCAAGTGCAAAAATTAGGGTTTTTGACGCTTAGTATTTTAATAAAAGTGTGAACTATTTCACAAAATGGCATTTGAAATAATATTTTACTTCTTGATTCCATATACATATATGTACACCACATATACTCGTATATATGTAGATAGTTAAAACCAATACAAACTACGCAAATCGTTTGGCAAACATACGTTTTCCATTTGCAGTCAAACGGCACTAGCATAATTCATACAAACAAAAATTAGTCACTTTTCTTCTTTGTTTTCAAAGGTAGTACAGGGCGATTGTGTAGCGGCAGTTTTACTTGTATATGAAGTCAACAAAATATAAATTAATTTTGTTGACTTTTTGTTTGACTGATTGACATAGTGATCTTGAGACAGTCCAGGAACTGGACGGACAAGTGAGCGATAAACTGACCGTTAACCGATTTGCGTTATTTTTTTATTACCGTTTTTTTTGTTGTTGTTTTATTTTTATCTTTGTTTTATTACCCTCTTAATAGTTTTAACATACATGAAAGAAAAAACAAGAATTTTTTATTTTTATAATTTTAAAAAAAAAAAAAAAAAAAACAAAAAAAAGTTTCCACAATGTGGAAACAGGAATTTCGGGGTGTTACCATTAAACGAAACGAGAGAAAAAACGAACGAACGAAAAAAAATTTGCGGTCCCCAAAACCGTGCGGGTAAATTTTTTTTTTAATTTTATAGTTTTCACTCACCCTGTGCAAGAAAACAAATAACATATTTTAAAAATATTGTTGCGCCCAAAACCATGCTGCGGAAATTGGATTAATTGTTGATTTTAGTTAAACAGGTTGTCGCCTAGGCTTGGAAGTTTTGTCATTTTTTGTATTCTTCAGGAATGTGCAGTTGCCGTTGACATTTGGAATACAGGGACGCAAAATTTACATCTATTAAAAATCTTCTCAATTGAAATTAAGAATTATACTAACTTTATGTTTAGGAAATGCAGTGGTATATATTTATTTCATTCGTTTTTAAAGAATTTGTGAAATTTTTCCACTTTACAGGCAGTTCCTAAAACAGTCAGTCTGTGGTAACTATAGTAGATGCCGGGATGAGAAATACATATGAGTAGCTTTAAAGGCTATAAACAGGGTGTCCCAAAACTCAACGCCAAGCCGAAACAGGATTGGTTGTAGCCGTCATGAAATTAATTTTGCGTAAAACAACGATAATTTTTACAAACTCAACTAGGGCCACCAACAAATAATAATTTAAATAAAAAAGGTCGAAAAATTAGAAGCAAGAAATATTAACTTTACCTATAAACTAAAATTATAATACTAAAAAAAATTGTGCATCAACAATAGTTCTAAGCACGGCGGCAATCACAAAATAGATATAAGAACGATGTAATATTTTGTCTGGGAAAAACTGCGACATTAATAATTTCTTATTATGATATAAGGTCCAAAAGCGTCATCTAACAGGAAATCATGCGCAACACGTTATCTTGGTATAATTGGCGAAGAGTGCAAAACGTTGCCCGAATAAAACATCAATTTTCATAAAACAATTTTACCATTTGTACGAACTGTTTAACTCTATCTCCGTCTATCATGATTTTGTAAAGCAAACGACAGCCAATTCGTCGGATATATGCTCCTATTATAAAGTAAACTGTATAGTGCTTTTTTCGATCCTGGCTCTTCCGTACGCTTCCATTGGAATGATTGGGCTTTGGTTTCAATGTCATAGCCATACACCCATGATTCGTCACCAGCTATGATCTTTTCGAGGAAATCTGTCACCTAATCATTGCACCATGGTAAAGTGGGTTTCAAATGCTAAGAACAATCTCAGGTGGAGTAACGTTTCAAATATGTTTTGAAGCGTAGGGTACGTTCACACTGAGCAAATATTAGATGAAATAAGAGCAACCATTATTTTTTTGTTTTTTTTTTAAATAAAATTAAGAAAAACTGGTATAAACCAGGTATAAAACTGTTTGCTTGTTAAACCTGATGCACTGCCCTACACGATCGTACGATTCATTCACAGGAAAGTGTTTTAAAAGTCTGGCCTTCTTTACAAAATCGCTTCAAAATGGCGTTGTAGGCCACACTATTATACAAGTATGATTGCAATCTAATTACATATATATATATATATATATATATATATATATATATATATATATATATATATATATATATATATATATATATATATATATATATATATATATATATATATATATATATATATATATATATATATATATATATATATATATATATATATATATATATATATATATATATATATATATATATATATATATATATATATATATATATATATAACTCAAAGGGGACTGACTGACATAGTGATCTATCAACACACAGCCTAAACCATTAGACGGATAGGGTTGAAATTTTGCGTGCAGGTAGATGTTGTAACGTAGGCATCCGCTAGGAAAGTATTTTGATTAATTCTAGCCCCAAGGGGATAAAATAGGGGATGAAAGTTTGTATGCAACTTTGTAGGTGAACGAATCCGCGGACAAAAGCTTGTAATTCATTTACTTAGAAAAATAGTTGTAGTAAGGAAGGTGTTGGACTAAATTTTGCTTATCTGAATAGTGTCGAAGGTATATACACTGGGCACTGATCAGTATTAACTAATTTAATTCCAACATTTTAAGTGCTGTAATAGAGTTTGTTTTGGTCTTTTGTGTTGTTGTTGTTCAAGTTGAACGTCCGCAAACACTACTCCCTCTTTCCTCCACATCATAACCTATTTTCCTAGTTCCAGTACAATGCACTGCATATGTAGGGATCATCCCCTGAGTACTGGTCCAAGATAAAAAAAAAATTAACAACTATTATTACTGTAACAATTTTATATTATTTCAACTTATTTTTCGAGGCACCAACAATATTATCATATTTTTTACAATATATATCGCACTGATTGCATGGAAACCATCATGTTATAAAAATTTTCATGAAATATTTCAAATCGCTGGATTTGCCAAAAACTCTGTCAGCACACATTTTATATTTGGAAAATCATACTATCGTGTAGGATAGTGTATCAGGGCCTTAAGTCAGGTATTGTGATTGGTATTGTACTGTGTTTTCTCGTGGAAAAGCATATGAAGTGTGCAATAAAGCAAATTGCATTTATTTCGCGCCGAATTTTCAAAGAACAGCTGATATAAAAAATATTGTTTACATATGCAAAACAAATGTACTGTACTTAAAAATCATAAAAGGTGTGTTCCACATGAATAACGAAACAGTCCAAATGCGTTCTACGTAACAATTTTTGTGCAATTTTGTGAGAAAATGAGAATAATTTTTTTCATTTCCTGTACAAATTAGCACGAACTTTTTCTTTGGGTAAGTTAGGACTAGAAACAGCTGTTTTCTGTTTACATACATATGAACTGCAAATTGCAATTTAGAAAAAAAGTTTTTGTTTGAAAGTTAGTTAAAAGCAAAATGAAAGGTTGCAAAACTAAAAATAACGTTGTGAAGTTGTAAACAGAATATGCCATTGTTATTTGGCTTTCAATTTTATAAATATGATTATGAAAATTTATTGAAAATTTTACATTGCTTTTAATTTTACAGCTGTTGCCAATAATGCAAATCTTTTGTTTATATGATGTTCTGCGTTTTAAGCGTCTAAAATCATTAAAATATACTTTAATCTAAAAAGTAAGCAGCACTAGTATTACAAGATGTGCAATTGCAGTTTTTTGCGTTCCAGCAGTTTTGGGTAAAGTTAGCAAATTTAGAGAGTAATTTGCTTTTTACTCTCATTAGTCCGAACTAGTCTGAGATCTCATGGAACACACCAAAAAATGTAAAACTTGTTCAAATCGCATCACATTTTATGTGCAATTTTTTCCGTCTGAACAAGTGAAATGAATATTTTCCGCGGTTTTGAACGGAGCATTTACCTTTAGTCGGGAATAATATTTTCTTCTTTACTTTAGACGCCATTTTACTACAGTTTTAGAAACACATGTATGTACATATGCCTTTTGGTGTCGTGTAGCCTGTATTTATGTATATACATATAATGGGTGATTTTATAAGAACTATCGGAAATTAAAAAAAAAACACATAAAATTCAGAAAAATGCATGAAATATTTATTTGGATCGATAGTTGGGTCGATATAATTTAATGTTTGAAGATTATTTCATGCAAATGTTGGCCGCGGCTGCGCCTCAAATGGTCCATCCACTTAGTCCAATTTTGGCATACTCTTTCCAACATTTCGGCCGGTATCTCACGAATAATGTTGCAATGTTGGCTTCCAGTGCGTCAATCGAAGCGGGCTTGTCGCTATAGACATTAGCCTTAACATAGCCCCACAAAAAATAGTCTAGAGGCGTTAAATCGCACGATTTGGGCGGCCAATTGACTGTTCCTAAGCGTGAAATAAACTGTTCACCGAACTCGCCTCTCAATTGGTCCATTGTTTCGCGTGCTGTGTGGCATGTGGCACCGTCCTGTTGAAACCACATGTCATGCAAGTCAAGCTCTTCCATTTTGGGCAAAAAAAAGTTTGTTATCATCGCACGGTAGCGCTCACCATTCACAGTAACGTTGTGATTCGCATCATCTTTGAAGAAATACGGCCCAATGATGCCGCCAGCCCATAATCCGCACCAAACGGTTGTTTTTTGTGGATGCATTGGTAGCTCTTGCAATGCTTCTGGCTGCTCTTCACTCCACATACGGCAGTTTTGTTTGTTCACGTATCCATTCAACCAGAAATGAGCCTCGTCGCTGAACACAATTCTTCGATAAAAAAGTGGATCTTCATCTAACTTTTCAAGAGCCCATTCACCAAAAATTTGACGTTGTGGTAGGTCGTTTGGCTTCAATTCTTGCACCAGCTGTATCTTATAAGGCTTCACACCCAAATCCTTCCGCAAAATTTTCCACGTAGTGGAGTAACAGAGGCCCAATTGCTGCGAACGGCGCCGAATCGATAATTCACGGTCATCACCAACACTGGCCGATACGGCTGCGATATTTTCTTCAGTTCGCACTCTACGTAAGCGTGTTGGTGGTTTAATGCCCAACAATGTAAATTTGGTGCGAAATTTTTTTACAATAGCCCGAATAGAAGCTTCAGTAGGTGGATTAAACTGACCATAAAATGGAAGAAGCGCGCGATGAACTTTCTTAACAGAGCACGCATTTTGGTAATAAAATTCAATAATTTGCAAGCGTTGTTCGTTTGTAAGACGATTCATGATTAAATTATAGACCAAACTGAAGATGTTTGACAGTGACACAAGATACAAAACGTGCGTGAGCTGTCAAAACTAGTGTTGCCAAAAAGATAATAGCAAAAAAATCACTCGTTATATAAAATAAAATATAATTATCATAAACTTTTTACGACTGGAAATATGATACATTGTTTTTAATTCTTGCAAGACTTGAAAAAAAGATAATCGATTTTCCATAACTTGGCGATTCTCTTGACCTCCATTAAAGAGATAAAAATCATTTCACTCAGTTCTTTGGAAAATGACTCTTTTAGCACCTTATTATTGTTATTATTATTAATTTTTTTTTCTTCTTAACTCAGCATTTCAGTATAAAAGAGACATGATTTGCAACACTGGGCATTAGTTACAGTTTCAATTAAGAGCTTCGTCAATTAAAACGTGCTAATTTTGTTTAACAAATTGTTTGGTTAGAAATTCATCATGGCAAAAGTAAAAGCACATTTTTATTTGTTTAAAAAAAGACAATTATTTCTTTACAATAATTTTTATTTAAATTGTAGGTTTCTGTGATATTTGTTTGCATCTTAAACTGCTTGGTGTTGCAAAGTATGGCAGGACCTGTGGAAGTGGTAAGTATTTTTTTCAGTGTAGAATAATAATTGCAATGCAAGGAAGAAAAGTATAGGGTGATTCATCATGAGTTTTGATTAAGAATGTAAAAGTAAAACATAAATTTGGAAGAGAAATTAATATTTTTATTTTATGACATTTACTGTTAGAAAATGATGTCATGTAAATATTAGCCACAACTCCGTGGTGGTCCATTCGGAAATCCAATTTTAGGTGACTCGTTCGAGCATAACAACTGGTATTTCGCGAATAGCACGAGTAATGTTGGCTTCGAAAGCGTCGATTGTAGCTGGCTCTTCCCTGGAAACCTCAATCTTTACATATTGCCAGAGAAAATAACGGGTGTCCGCCGGAAAGGTACACAACTCGCAGTAATTCCATTGTAATCCCGGCTGTAGACGATGTGGCATCGTCTTGTTGATACCACATGTTAATCAAGCCCAAAGCATGCAGATTTGGAGTTAAAAAGTTTTCAATCATATCACGATATCGATATCACAGGTTATTTTCAAAGAAGTAATGTCGGAATACCTCCTGATACTTTTAATGGATACAAAGAGGTTTTTCCATTGTGCAGAACCGAGTATTCTGTTTATTCGCTTATCCATTCAAATGAAAATGTGCCTCGTCACTCATCATAAATTTTTCATAAAAATCGATGATTGATTTTGATAAAATGTTTTAACGATTAAAACACGCTGGTTTATCGAATATTTTTCCACAATAAATTTACCACGTGCCTATTTCACAACTGTCAAATATGAACTGTCAATACTAATGTTTAACAAAATGGAATATAAATGGAGAGGGCGAAAAAGCTTACCGGTGAAAGTGGGGTATCTAACTCTATTGACTCACCGGAGCATCACCGCTGTGTAGGATGCGTTTATCGATTTTATTGATACAACAATGAATTTTGCTCTGACGAGATTAGGGATCTTGTTTTGAAAATTCACAAATTTTTATATAAGACGCGGTAATCGTCGGGTGATTCCATTCGTGGTCGATTGTTTACAAAACACACATAATTTTGCGCAACATGCGGTAATCGTCTAGGGCGATGCCATTTGTGTTCGATTACTCAGTGAATCGCGCTACACATTACACAGAGAATTCGTTTTTCAGCCGTACGATTCGGCTGTAGAGCAAGTTGCCTGCAGAAGTGTTTCCTGTTAATTATAGCGTTGGAAGCTTCAAATCAAATGTCCATAAATACTACTCACTTTTACCCCTCCTCATAACCAATATTCCTAGTTCTAGAACAATACACTCCATATATAGGGGTCATCCTCTGAGTCCAGTACTCCAAGATAAAATATAGTGTAAAAAACTGAAACACACGCTTGGATATCAAACTAATTATCCATATAACCAGATGATTATTCGTATAATGCCTTCCGAAATTTTTTTGGAATTCCCAAAATCGGCTTCGTGAATACCCAAAATTCTCCCTTCTTCCTTGAAATCAATATGGCAACTCCAATTTTCGCACTAAAGCAGCAACACTATATAAACAGTTTTATATACCTACATATATAGTAGTCACTATATATAATTGCAAACATACAAGTGAAACTAATATAAGCGTGTTAAAACAATTTTAAACATTTCAATATTTGATAGATTTTTATGTGTTTTCTTTTTTTTATAAGGAAAAATCTTCCAAGGAGGACTTAAGCACATCTGAAACTTTTGGTTACGGCTACTACCAGCCCGCTGTATATTCTACGCCTTTGGTTGCTACTGGTGTACCTTTGGCCCCAACAGCAGCGATAACGGCTCCCTTAAGTAGCAAAACTAACATTGGCTCTGCTGTGGGTGGCTATGCCGGCTCAGGTTATGGTTACGGCAGTGGTTATAAGTATGGCAGCGGCTACGATTTTGGCAGACGTTGGGGCTATGGCGGTGGTAATGCTGTCAATGAATTTTACCGTCATCATCCCGTTTACGTGGCTTGGGGCTAAAAAAAACAATATCTTTAAGTTAAATACCGTTCCAAAATGTGCCATTCCCCAGTTGAAACTCGTTGAAGCTTTTTATTTTTCTCATATTTAAAATTCAATAAAATAAAATTGTATTAAATTATATTTGATTTATGTTTGAAAAAAGTATTGGATACGACAAATGTTTCAGCCTTTAAGACTCTTATCAGTTTAGCGAAATTCGTTTTGCATCTACAACACATCAGTCCAGTATTCATGAAATAATCGAACTTTTTCGACGAGTGCAATAAAATTTCAGCCATTTTTATATTTACTTACGTGTACAATATTGGCATGAGAACAAAATTTTCAAAATAAATAGATATATGAATGGCGATTTTTACAACTTAATGATAAAGTTCCTAATCGTTTAACTGAACATTAGTTAATGCGAATGATAAAGTAACCATAAAATTTTCCCATTATTACAACTGAAGTTACTGTATTTTCAGCAGAAAATACTCTTAAAGTTCAGTTTTCAGGTTAATGGTAATGCTAGAAACACAATTGGGACGAACGACGAATTTCGCCCATTGCGACGAGTTCCCCGTCAAATATTCGTTACATAAATGCGCCGTGTGAAGCAAAATATCAGCGAACTCTGGTGTAGATCAAGGCGAATTTATACAGGTGAATGCAAGTGGAAAGGCGAATTCAATACTATGTATTTTGTTATTGTAGAACTTACCGAGAATGTCAAAATCTAAATTCGCCTAAGACTGTTCAGCTAAGAAAAAATTATACACAAACGTTAAATATAAACTTTTATAATTGTTTGTAATTAAAATCACAGATTATAATAGTTTTTCAGTTTTAAATTCACAAAAATTTCTTGAGACTTCAGATTAAAATGGCGCGAAAATGTTTGTAATCAAAAGAAAAAAAATTTGACAGTCTCAAAAAAGAAGCAAAAAATAATCACCTGAGCTGTCGAGTGAATTCGCCTGGGGTGTAAATAACATTACATGTACATGTACATGTACGTTCCATGCAAAGAAAAAATAAAAAAATGAACATAACTACTACGAGTAAGGTGGCCATATTAAAAATAAACCTACATAAATCCCGTCCTTTAAGATGGATTTTAAATCAAATTATCTGAGGTACTTTATATTTTGAGAACATCCCCATAAATTTTTTACTACATAGATTAATATAATTATAAAAAGTATTTCGTGAAAGAAAATTCTTTTTTTATATAAGAAACCTGGTCACCTGATACTGTTTTGTTCATCGTTCGCTGACAAACCAATTAGAACTAAATCTATTTCAACTTTTGCTGAGCATGACGAATTTCGACCAACACCACGATTGTCTGCACTTTCATATACACAAGTATGTTTTATTTTTGGCGACGAATATTCGCAGCAAAATTTTCGTCGTTCGTTGCAGTTGTGTTCCGAACATAACTTGTAATAAACAAAAATAAAACTTATCTGTAAAATAAATTCATAATTTTAACTATTTGTGAGCTGTAATAATAGCCCTAAAGGAAATATCCATAGGCAAAGCATATACTCGTATTACGATTTATGAGACAAGAATCGGCATATTTTGCTTTACAACTTTGCCGTTAGTTACGTTATTGGACATAAATTTGTGTTAAAAAAAAAATCCCAGCGGTGAAAACTGCCTACTACACTACCCGTACTTCTCCTCAATTACACCACACTATCTAATAGCGCATTTACACCAACTCAAAATCTAGTAGATTTGAATTGAAATCTACAACGAAATCTATATCGTTTACACCACCGTTTTTTGACATCTAGCAAGATTTCATTTGCTCAAAAATAATTTATGCATGCGGGTTTGACAATACAATATTATCAGAGACTGAATACACCAGCATTAAAGTGTATATTTTTTGTGCCCAGAGACTGCATACACCACATTATAGCGCAATTTTTGTTGCAGCGTAGTATTTTTAAGTACTTTTTGGCAGAAATCACAGCTGCATCGCTTGGTACTGAGTAGATTTCAGGAGATTTCGTCGAAATCTACTCATAAATCAGATTTCATTTTGTATGGGAAATCTTCTCAAAATCTACTAGATTTGGCTTGAAATCTCGAATGAGCAGATTTCGCTTTGGTGTAAATAGGCTATAACTTACTTTGTGTGCAGCTGGTAGGCGTTCACTCTACAAATACGGCAATGTGTATGAAAATACATACTAGGTTCGTATATGTGATGCTATGCATTACTGACTTACATGTGTGCATCGGATCATCGCTTCTGTAAGCGAAACTTTGGCCGCTGGGGTTATGTTTCGTGTATTGCGAGAGACCCCAATCCAAATTTGACAGTGGTCGGTAAGTTTTCAGTTTCTAAACCATTTTCGAAACCATTGTATTCTCATCACAACCGAGGGGTATTTTTTTTGTTAATAAGAGGGTGGATTGATATTGAAGTAGAGCTGCAAAACTGTCGATAGACGGCCCTTACGATAGTTTCGATAGTATATTTTTACACTATCGATGGTTTGGATAGTATCGAATTCATGATCAAAAAATAATCGTAATTTTAAAATTTCATGAGTTACGCATGATCGATTTTCGCATTTTTTTCTGCTGTTACAGCCCGTCTACATTAGACATGAAACGCCGTTAAGACATACTGTTAAAACATACCTTTGACGGCCTGATTGTTACATGGTGGAGTACCGTATGTCTTGATTTTTTATTATTTTAATTTCGTCAATCATTTTAATTTCGTTCATCATCACTTTTTATGTCCGTTTTCATAGTTTGTAGAAAAAAAAATATGTTTTTATTGCAAAATTTGCAATCTAAAATAAGAATTGAATTTTTTTTTGTCAATTTGTTTTAATTTGAAACTATTTTTAGTTTTTTTATATTTAAAATGTCATTTTCTGTTAAGACAGAGCTTTTAAAACAGACGTCTTAACAGCCGTGTCAAGACGGCAAGAAAACAGTAACATTTGCAAGCTACACCAGACAGTAACATTATTTTGCTGTTCCTGTTAGTGTTCTCATGTCAGGTGTGGACAGCACTTTATGTTAGTACATATGTCTGTTATATGTATATGCTGGCAATATCATCCATTTCGGATTGTCAGTTAGTTTTTGACAGATAAAAAGGTTAGTCGTGTTTTGGGGTGCTCTACTATTTTTTACTAAATTTTGAGCAAAAACAACGTCGCATGGACTTCGCTCAGGAGCTGTTGAACATCGTCAACGACGATCCAGATATCTTCAGAAAGGTAATAAGCTGGTTCGTAATCATGGGTGTATAGCATTACAACACTTAAATGGATTCGTTCATAGCTGTCTAAAAGAACCCAACAAGTCAAGTTTAGAAATATTTTATCGATAAATTTAGATGCATCTTCTGGTGTTCCCCAAGGAAGCCATCTTTGCCCATTGTTATTTGCCCTTTTTATTAATGATCTGCGCTCTGCCGTCAAGAAGAATCGTAAAAAAATCGCTAAATATGGCAACCATGCTTACAACACACATTTGTTTTGGCAAATTTGGCGGTCAAGAGAAAGACCTTTCTGGGAACCTATATAATTTCTAATTTAAGATTTGATAAAAATGTTAAAGATTTTTTTGCAGTCAAAGTAAATAATACGACCATTCGTGCGTGACTGAGTTCACATCGTTTCTATTTCATAACAAATATGGGAACAAAGAACTTTGCTTAAATTTTATTTGCCAACATTTTAGTGGATTCATAAAGTAAAATAGGTATTTAAGTTTTCAATGTTTGCACAATAAGATTTTACACACGAGTGGCACTTTAGTCGAACATGTGTTGCTTTCAAAGTTAATTTGGCACTTAATTTCTTTACTTTTGCAATTGTTTTAGTGCTTAGTTTGTTTTTTGTTTTTGTTTTTATTGTTTAAACATAACTTTTCTTTTAAAGTTTTAATATCTTTCAGTTAAAATCATTTTAACGCCGTTTGTAGCCATGTTGCGAATTTAAAATGACGAATGAATGAAAATGAACTCTGGATTAATTAACAGCAGAAAAGAAAAAAAAGTTTTCTGATGTTGTTTTTGTTGCTTTGTATAACTGGAAAATTGTTATTATGGTTAGTGTTATATTTTAATGATTAACTTGACCCGTCTTCTACTGACATGGTTGTGTATGTATGTAGGAAGTGTGCGCGTATATGTGAGTTGGTTGAGTATAGGTAAGGTATGTACAGTGGTAGGAATTGAAAAGCACCGCGAAAACTATCATGGGTATATAAGTATATACAGGGCGCCCAAACGTCACCATGAGGCTTAAATATTTAATAACTTCTACGTTTAGTAATTTTTTATATCTCTGAGATTATTTGAAGGAGCGAGTATACGTGAGCAGACCCGAGACAAAATAATAATATTGTTGCGAAAATTCGAGCGCCACCGGCGCAAATCTTGAAAAAATATCTGAATCGAGCCCTTCTAAGTTTGGAAACAGGAAAAAGTCGCTAGATACTAAATCTGGATTATGAGGTGAATGATCAAGGAAATCGAAGTGTATTTCATGTAATTTTAGCATCGTATATAAAGTTGTGTCAAACGGATGCGTTGCCTTGAAGAAACCGCACTTTTTTCTTCTTTACTTTAAATGTGGTGGTTTTTCTTGACTGCATCAATCAATTGATCCAATAATGCACAATAATACTTTCCTGTGATTGTGGATCCTTCTTCAAGATAATCGATGAGCAATATTCCGTGTGCATCCCAAAATACAGTGGCCATAACTTAGCCAGCCAATTTCACTGCCTTCGCCTTGTTCGGAGCCCGTCCACTAGCTTCCACCTATTGTTTCGATTGATTTTGGTTTTCAAGTGTGTAGTGGTGGACCCAAGTTTCATCAACAGTTATTAACAGAATTACGCTTTATCATGTCTAAATACCGCTGAGAAGTGGTCTGTCGAACACGTTTTTGTTCGACACTGAGCAAACGCGGCACCCATCTTGCTGATAGCTTTTTCATCTGCAAATTGCAAAATGTTAAACACGCGTTGGTTTCAGCAATCTCACGTAAATTGGCTCGGCGATCATTCATAATGATATCCAGGACTTTCTTGACATTTTCTTCAGTAATCACGTACCACTTTTGGCCTTCCTGTTGATGGTATTGTTACATTGCTTGTTCGGCGGCATTTAAATTCAGCAATCCAATATTTTACCATGTAATCTGATGGAGCAGGCTTACCGTAATGTTTATCGAATTTTTCTTTTGTCTCTTTCGCCGTTTTCCCTTTCAAATAATACTGCCTGGCTCACGATGTCGTTTCGTTAACGTTCGCTAATGTTTTATATAAAAAAATAAGTGACTTATAGTCAACTATTATACAACTATCAGATATATCGGAGATAGGCAAGGTAAATGATACAAGATCAGGGAAAAATAGAGCTTTTGAGCGGCATCAAAATAGGTTTTTTGATCTTAAAAATTATGACGAACATATACGAAATGACATCGTGAGCCAGTCAGATAGTGTTTAATCACTGCACGAAATTCACTTTTTTCCATTTTTCGAGAAACACATAACGACTACAACAAATAAACTAATCGATGAATTTGCGTGAAATTTTAACAGCTGACATTTGACAAATCGTAATATCAAAAAAAAAAATAAAATTTTTTTGTGTTTGTGTTGCCATCTAGCGCTAGGTAGCTTCAATATCAACCTGCCCTCGTATGTGTATAGGGAGGATCTTACCAAGTTGTTGCAGAATTTATATCAGTGCAGTCATACTCCGGTTTGCGTCTTTTCGACGTTGCGTCTTTTTAAAATTGCCGTGATTTCGATGTTGCGTCGTTTTTGCTTCAGTTTGCGTCGCATGGCTTCGAGGTTGCGTCGTTAGTGCTCCGATTTGCGTCGCTAATAAGTGGTTGTATGTACAAAACCAAAATAGAAAAAAGGGATTTCCCGTCAAAGTCTAATACAAATTTGTATGTGAAAATTGTCTACAAGTTTGCCTTCGTTGGTAGTTTCAAATTACAGTTGGTGAAGTGAAGTCTAAAGGCCCTGATTCACTATCCTACACGATCGTACGATTCATTCACAGGAAACTGTTTCAAAAGTCTGACCGACTTAAAAAAATCGCTTCAAAATGGCGTTGCAGGCCACACTATTATACAAGTATGATTGCAATAATTTATAAACATAGTAAAATAATTAAAAACTTTTATTACTATAATAATTTTACATTATTTGCAATTTTTTTTCTTGAGGTGCCAACAACATTATTATATTTTTCACAATAAAAACCACACTGATCACACTAAAGCCATAATGTTTTGAAAAGTTTCATAAAATTTTTGAAATAGCACGATTTGTCAAAAACTCTGTTGCACGGTTGCATTTTTAGTACTTTTTCAGTACACATGCTTTATTTAGTAGATCGCACGATCGTGTATGATAGTGTAACATGGCCTTAACATAAATATTTTTCAACAATGAGTCAAAAAAGGAAGCAAATAAGCTTAGAATAAAAACTGGAAGTTTTAAAGCGTTTTAATTTAGGAGAGAAACCAGTTGGAAGAAACCTGAGATTAGCCCCTTCTACAACAAAATCCATTTGTTCCAGAGACGCTGGTAAAATTTATGCTGAAACCGCAACATCGACACAACAGTGGCTGTGTTCTGTAACTTCGGCGAGAAGTTCTCGCGTCGAAAACTTGTGAAACAAATTATTCCATCGTTTCTCGAAAAGTGAGAAAAAACTGCGTCTGTAACTCATGTCGAAAACTATCCAAAGTGATTACGTCGTTACGTTAGAAATGTCTGAAAATATAAAACGAAGCCGACATGCAATTTTAAAAATGAAAGCGCCAGCCACAATTAGTACCGCCGCCGACCAAAAATTACTAAAGTTAAGAAATTTTGTTGTCATATTATAACCGCCGGCTGTTCTAGAAAGTGTATGGTATGGCTCTAACGTTTACATTTTATTTACAAATACATAAGTACATACATACTTATGCACAAAATTTTGTAAGATTAAAAAACAATTGCAATTTGTGAATTCTGAAAAAAACATTATAAAAGTGTTACAATATACTTTGTTGGGTCGGAAATTAAAATTGTAGAAATTACAAACTTGTATAAGTATTCCCTTAAAACTTGTTGTGTGAAGAGTATAAAAATTAAATAAAAAGTTAAAATAAAAAAAAATCATTCTAAACTCTGTAAATAAATATATCAAACTTAATTTAACAGCAAAATACTTATTTTTCCAGTATTATTAATCATATAAAGATGATTATTGTTATTTGAAAAACTATCTCACAGCCTTTTTATTTGCGAGAAATAATGACAGTTGAAAGCGGGAAACTGTTTCGCAAAAGTTTTACAGACACAGTTTTTCTGTAAAATGGCGAGTAATTTCCTTACGTGACAGCTATTACTCACCAAAAAAGTTATAGCTACAGTTTAGTGAGAAAAGCAGCTGTTTGTTTCAACTTTGTTTCATTTCACACGTTTCAGTCGAAAAGTTTCTCGTGGCGAGAGTTACAGAACACAGCCACAGGTTACAAAATTAAGAAGTTATTTAATGGAAATAATGGAGTCACTTCTAAGCATTTCGATCGAAGATCAAAGTCAGCGAAGAGTGTCATTGAGCCAAATTCAAAAGAAAGCTTCAACTATTTTTGAAGATTTGATTTTGTCGTTAGCCTATTTCTTTGCAGATAATAATGTTCAAACATACATATGTATATATACGCTTCATACGTACAAAATTAATGTCTTAATAAAAAATTTTAAATTGTTTCCACTGTTTTGCTTTTTTAATAAGATTTATGAATTAAATATGTTTGCATGAAGAGTTCTTTATGATGAAAATAATGAGAATTATGATGATGATGACAATCATCATTATTATGAAGCGTAAATTATCCAAACTATATATCGTTAGTCTCATGTAGAAAGGCCCTAACTCGCATTTTCCCTGATTTGAGATTTTTTCGCGATCCTACTGCGTTTCAAACAAGTACACAGTGTAACAAAGATTTAATTAAGTAATTTCATACATATCACTCTTAGAAGCAGTTGAACAAAAAAGTTACTTTTAGATAGTTTATAGCAAGGTGCATTAACGTCTACACGGTGGCAGTACTAGGTAAGCTATGTTTTTAAAAAATATTTATAACTTTTTTCACAATTATAAATTTTCATAATTATAAATTGTTTTTACTTGAATTATTTTTATGCTCACACAAAATAATTTTATATATTTAATTCAGAATAAAACACTAAATTCACTTTCTAAAATGTAAACAATACATTTGACGTAAATAGCTTACTATATTGCCAGTATTAAAAAATTGTCACATGCAGTAGCGCCGCCACCTTTTAGATGTTAATGCACTTTGGTTTATAGTTTTCATTATGTTTTTTCCTTCTCCTCCTGTAAAATTGTAATTATGTTTGTTAGGGCCTTTTTACATGAGACCAACGATATGTAGATATCTACGTGTTTATGTACATACATATATATGTATGTATGTATATAGGTATGTATGTTCGTATGGACAATAATTATTTTCAACACTTAAAGGCGGACAAAGTGTAAACTGAAACAAAAACAAAAAATAAACTTTGCTTATTCATTTCATTATATTTCGTTGATATTCCTTCCTTTTGTTGTTGCATTCTACGCAATTTTAATATTTTTTAAGAAAAAGCATAATATAGCTTTTATGGCTTCAACTAAACATTTCGATGATGCTTTAGTTACTCAATATTAAGAACAGAATTAACGCGTAGCGCTGGTGTTATATAAAACCTCCTTCCATGTTGCTATTAACTAGGTGGCATCACTAGCGGAGGTGATAATTTTTTGTTCCATATTCTTGAGGATGTCAAAAGTTGTTTATGTTTACATAGGGATGAAACGATACGAGTAAATACAAGCAAATATCCGATACTTCTCTTTCGATACCAAGTACTTTTAGTATCTATGCTTTACAGCCGAGTACCAAGTAGGTATCGGTAAAAAATATTCGTATCGGTCAGAAATACTATTTCTTATTGACAAACAAAAAAAAAAAAAAAAAAAAAACAGCTGGATACCATTGTTACCATAATTTTTTTTCTTTTCAAAAATAAATTCCGGCAAGTCGTGCAAATGGAACCACCAAATTCGGGTGAATGGTTGTATTTTATAAAAAAGATGGTTGTATTTTATAAAAGAGATGATAAGATTGCGGTCACGATCTTGAGACACTAATGGCATGTTTCCACATAGCAGGCAAGTGTTCAGACAAACAAGTACCACACAGACAAGTACGTAAAAATATAAGTATTTTTAAACCGCTTGTCTAGCTTACGTAGTACTTTATGTTTTATTAAACTGCAGGATTGCCGTAGTGAATATTTTTGTACTGCGTTTACTTTTTTCCATAAAAAAAAAAAACAATAATTTCATTACTCAGTGTTAACTCTTGAACAAAAACAGCTGGTTTTGTTTATAAATTCATTGATTCTTATACATGTACTTACATACATATATGCATACTTACAATTTTTTATCGTTCAAGTCCATATCTGCATATATAATTTATGTAATTTTACTTACTTTTAGCAACAAAAAAAAATTGTTTTTTATGAAAATTACTGAAAGTTTATTATTTTATAACGTACACAAGCACTTTTTTGTGCTTGTCTGTTTTTGACAGTAGTCACAATTGCAATTGCAATACAGAAATCACCAAAAATTGATAGCCTTACGTTGTTAATAAAAGAAATCTGATATGTACGTAGTGGAACCCCAAAACACTTTTTTTCACTCAATCAACAAACAATTTTGCGTGACTTGGTATATAGCAAGGTGCATTAATGTATACACGGTGGCAGCACTACGGCATGTGATAATTTTTTAACAATGTAAATGTCATTTTTCACAATGTAAAACGCTTACATGTCGTCTGTTACCTCAAAAACATTGCGTCTGTAAAAAACATGAGCAAAGTCGTCAGACAAAATTTCAAATAGAGTGTCTTCTATTTCGTTATGTTTAAACATCTAACATTATAACTCTATGCCTTGCGAACAATTCAACAGCCGTTTTTGGCAGTATAAGTAGTCGGCTTGAGGAAATTTTAATGCAATAATATTTTAAAATGTTTTAAATAATTATTTTTTTAAATAATAAAAAGCATAGACAATGTCAGACGTAAATATACATGTACGTTTGTGAGCAAATTTTAAAAACCGTCTGTAAATATGAAAAATTTTGACAGACATGAAAAAATACATGAGGAATTACATTTTAAAAAACAGACATAAAAACATATCGTCTGTGGGTGCCTTAAGCTATTTACGTCAAATGTATTGTTTACATTTTTGTAAGTGAGTTTAGTGTTTTATTCTGAATTAAACATATACAAATTATTTTGTGAACATAAAAATAATTTAAATAAATATAATTTATAATTATGAAAAGGTACATTCATAGTTTATAATTGTGAAAATAGTTACAAATATTTTTGATAAACATAGCTTACCAGATGCCTATTTTTGTTGTATTGTTGTAATTTTGCTCTAGTGCTGCCACCGTGTATACGTTAATGCACCTTGGTATATAGAAACATGCCATAAAACAAATAGTCCAGTTTCTAAGGCCATTCGAAGTTGTCACTAAAAAGTTTTCAGGCCAAAATTATGTGTATTTATACAAGATTATAATAAAGATAAATTGCCTTATATCGAAGCTACAAAGTGTTTTTTGCCCACTAAATGTGTCACAGAGTTAGAAGGCAAACTCTTGGGTGAATGCACTAGAATAATTGTTATGATAGAATTCCCGCGGTTTAAAAAGCTTCGCTTCCAGTATCATAATTAAGATACTTCAATTTCAGTGGATCAGAGAAGTCTATAATGCAGATTTTTACTTTTGGCTCCATGTTCTTCTTTGTCGCTAATCGTATGAATAAGTTGACCGATACAAGTATGTATCGATGCCTTTTCTTCGATACTGAGTAGGCATCGATACCATGTAGAGTATAAGTATCGATACCCTAGTGGTATCGTTTCATCCCTATGTTTACACAATGTAAAGTGAAAACAAAATAATAATAGGATTTCAAACAGTTTGAAAAGGTGCAAAGAAAATAATGAAAAAGTTTTCAAAAATATTTTAATTGCTTAAAATGCGTTGAAAATAATTTATGAAAACAATTATCCACAATTTTATTAATTTTTTCTCCGAGATTTTTGCAAAAAAAAAAAAAATGTATGTATCTAGTACAATAACTCTTAATACCGTGCTCAGGCGGTAATATGAAACACTTGGTTCGTTCTCTGAACCACGATTGCGAAATGTAGGTGTTCAGACGGTCGTTGTGTGTTTCTTTGAATTTTACACAGATTAATTATCTGTTTTCTCTTTGTTTACATTTTTTTGAGAGCTAGTTCGGATAAACTAACGATAATTAAATATAAAATTTGGAGATGATAGTAGTTTTTGCATGCTTCGCAACAAGATTGAAAATGAACCAAGTTGGTTCGCTCTCGCTCATGTTGGTTTAATTAAGATTGGGTCGCGAATTATAAATGAGAGAGCGAATCTTGACTAAAAATCTTCGTGTGAACATGCTATTATGCACTAGTCTTGCCTTTGCTCAAGAAAGTATCTTCATAAAATCTCTGTATACTTATTATAAATAAAAATAAAACTTTTATGGGCATATTCATAAAAAAAATTTCATACAAAATTTTACAAAAATTAATTTCAAATACATTTAAATTATTTATGAATATGCACATTATTCTCGAAAATTTCTTGTTCCTCTACACAGGAAAGTGCAAATTCATTTTAAAATGTCCCCGAAGTAAAGAGTTGTAAAATTTCGCTCTACTTCTGTCCATTCTTCACATTCTACATACTCGTATATAAATTTATGGGGCAATAGTTAAAAAATTTATCATTATAAATTTTGTTTATGAGGGTATTTTTATAAAAAGACTTTAATGCGGTATTTTGAATCAAATCTAGTTGATATTGTCGGGATTTCACAAACAAAATGAAATCTACATTGCGACTAGATTTTGACACAATTTAGTACTCTAATACACAACCGTGATTTGGTTCCCAACAGTACTTAAAAATACTACGCCGAAATAAGAAAACTGTACTTTAACATGATGAATTCATTATGATTGTTATTATTGGCAAACGCTTTGCAAAAATAAATTTATAAAAATTAAATCTTGCCTAATGAGACATGAATGCTATGCTCCTCAAAAAGGAGGGATAACTAACTGTTTCATCCAAAATTTTGCCGCCGTTTTTAAAAAGTAGGTTTATATAATTCAACTTGTGGCATGCGGATGTAACTACTCAGCTAGCATTTTCTGTCGTCCAAGACTCTACTGGAAATCTCACGAAGAGTATTTTTTGATCGTCCACGAGATCATTTTTTAATCATAGACGACCCCTCACACGGAAGCAAGTGTTGCACAAGCTGATTCTTCTATGAGAATCTTACACAACTACTTAATTGTATAGATAAATGAAGTTAATTGTATAGATAAATTAAATACAATTGTATTAGATAAATTTAAATTTATAACATTTAATTTCTCCTGACGATGATAGCAAATTCTTATCGAAATATCGAGAAATAAAAGATTTTGAATTGTAAAATTTTTTATAAAAAAACAAAAAACAAAGATCTGAAGCTGCAACAATTAAATTTATATAATTTAATTGCTTAAAATGCGTTAAAAACAATTTCTAAAAATAATAATACACAATTAATTTTCTTTATATATGTACGCTTTTTTCTTCATTTTCCTCTGAACATGTTTTTGACAGTATATGGAATTTTTACACAAACAAAATATTATATATTTAGTACAGTAACTCTAGTGCTGCCACCTAATAATTGCACCATGACTTCTAGTGTAGACAAACTTAATACACTTAAACCGTTTATTTCGATTAATTTTATATGTTAACAATTTACGTTAAAAATGTAAAATTCGATTTTTTAATCTTTTTAATTTCAATCATTGGACAAATGGGCATTCTATTATCACATGCGGACGTACTAAGCATATGTATATATCTACGCATTTATACACATTTACGTGATCGCGTATGTGTGTCCATATTGGCAGCTTAATGATTGTTATCGATTAAAATAAATTCTTATCTTCTGATAATTTCGATTTAATGAAACACAACAAAAGACTGATAAAATTTTCTGTTGTTTCAAAAGTTTTTACATACATACACGTGTATGTAAAGGGTGGTGCAACCATTATACACACGTCTACAAGGTGGCAGCGCTACGGCATATGACAAATTTTTGCTACTGTCAATAGAGTAAGCCATTTACGTATATTTTGCATTGTTTACATTTTTGAAAGTGAATTTAAAAATTATTTTGTGAACACGAAAATAATTCAAATAAAAATAAATTATATTTGCGAAATGGTACTTTGGCGGTTTATTATTGCGAAAAAAGTTGCATATATTTTTGACAAGCATACCAAACCATATTGATGTAATTTTTCTCTAGTGCTGCCACCTTGTAGACGTTAACCCCCCGTCTAGATTAGCAATAAATATGTTAACATTTATTGCAGCAAACGTCAAAATTGTATTATTGCCAGTCGAGACAGCTTATTGCTAGTGGTTGCAATTATTGCTGCAATAATTGTCAATGAATTTTCGTTAATGGGGGTAATGCACCTTGGCTAGTTGTGAGTCATAGCTTCAAGCTTTATGCCCAATTTAATTTACTATTTAGTTGTTTCAGCAGAGACAAAAGAAAACAGGAGCAGAAACGAGGCACAACATAATTTTTTTAGGTTACGTCAATTTTTACTTACGTCTTTGACGAGATACCGATAATAATATAATGAGCGTTCAAAATGCATCACTGCCTGATATTAGACACGAGCACACTGTTGCTCGCGTCTAATATTGGAATTAATTAATCATTAAATGTTATGCTTTAAGTATAAACAAGGTGACTTTACTATGTAATTACCTTAAATGAAAGGTATTGGCTCTGCAATTTATTAAATAAGTTCAATATTTTCTTAATTTTAAATTTAATTATGGAAAATTACATTTTGTACGATTTTTAATTTTACTACAAACATGTTCATATGTAGTTATGTATGTATGTACGAAAAATTGAACCTATTGGGCTTGCTTGCCACGCCCGTGTTTGCGGCCGTGTTGCTTGTTGTTCTGATGGGATCGTTGGCCATTATGTTTGTTTGGTTTAGTTTGTTGAGCTTTGCGTGCACGGCCGGTATGGGCTTCAGTATTGCTGCCACCTTTTTTGTTTTTGCCATGATGATTATTACGATGTTTACGTCCAGCGGTTGCAGGTTTCGTTTCAGTTTGTTCATTGGTGGGGTTATGAAGTTCCACTTCCTTTTCATCTTTGTTCACAGTTTGCAAATCGGTGACGTGTCTTTTGTGTTCCTCGTGACCGCTCTTTAGCAGCTTACCTTGACGTTTGTTGGGCTTATCGGTATTTATGGCCGTCACCAAAAGGCACAAGCATAGTGATACAAAGATTATCTGAAAAAAAAGAACAGATATTAATATCGTAGATATAGGTTTGTTTTCGTTTTAATTGCATATGTACATAATGCTAGGAACACAACTGCGACGAACGACGATTTTTTGGCCGCGAATATTCGTACACAAATAAAATACATTGGTGTATATGAAAATGCACACAATCGTGGCGTTAGTCGAAATTCGTCATACTCAGCGAAAGTTGAAATAGATTTATTTCTAATTGTTTCGTCAGCGAACGACGAACAAAATGTATTAGGTGGCCAGGTTTCTTATAAAAAAAATATTTTTCACGAAATCATTATATTAATCCATGTAGTAAACAAATTATGAAGATGTTCTCAAAATAGAAAGTACCTCAGATAATTTGTTCAAAAATCCACCTTTCGGATGTGATTTATATAGGCTGTCTTAATATGGTCCCCTTAATATTTTTATGTAAACAACGTTATCTATACAAAAGTTCGTTGGTGTTTTGATTCATACGACGAATTTATATAACGAATATTTGCCGGTGAATTCGATGCGATGAGCGAAATTCGTTGTTCGTCGCAGTTGTGTTCCTAGCATTACATACATATGTATATATGTTTTTAAGTTTTTCAATATATTTAGCTGAGCAGGGTGTCCCAAAAGTTTTAATAATAACTCGTTTTTTTTTTCAGATTATAACATATACGAAATGAGAATTTTTTTTAGCACTAATTACGAGCGCCAAGAGCGAATAAATCACAAACCTTTGCGGCTTTCGCCAGGTTTGTCAGGTCCTGACTATTTCTATAGGGTTATTTTAAAGAGCGAGTACATCGTTGGTCGTCTGTAGAAAGGCTTTAGCTTACATAATTGAAACTCCTAATGCCGAATGTATGATCTTTTTTCTTACAATTGCTTGTAAAACTGCTATTTAAGGTCTTGATACGCTATCTTACACGATTGTGCGATCTACCAAATATAACATGTGTGCTAGAAAAGTACTTAAAATGCGACAGAGTTTTTGACAAATCGTGCAATTTGAAAAATTTTATGAAAATTTTCATAACAATGGTAATGGTGCGATTAGTGTACTATATATTGTGAAAAATGTGGGAATATTGTTGGCGCCTCGAGAAATAAATTGAAATAATGTAAAATTAATATGGTAATCATAGTTAATATTTCTTATTTTTGCAGCTAAAGATCAGTTTATATTTATAAAAAATTCAACAGTATTTATTTTCAATATTTCGGTAACAATTTGTAATCATCGTCAGGAAAATTAATATGTTATTAAAAAATTATTGTAAAAAATTTTCAATTTGAAAAATTATTGTCGGCCAAATTTTTAAAATATTTAAATCGTACGATCATGTAGGATAGTGCATCAGGGCCTTTTTGAAACTATTCTATTAAATCTTTCTGACGAGGCGAGGTATATTTGTAAAATGTATTCGATTAGTAAAAAAACTCAAATTCGGAAAAATTCGACTTAGGGCTTTTCTACATGAGGCCAACGATATGTTAACAAGCTCGATATAACTCTGGTGCTAACGCTACAAATTTTGTAAGAAATTTCTGAAAATGCTCTAAAGCGAGCCCATTGCGAAGATGGATAATGGATATTTCCAATAATTCCTGCAAAAAGTGTTATTTTGTAAAATATATAATTTTATAAAATAAAAAAATATATAAACGAAGAAGTTGTTGAAATTTAAAATCCCATTACAGTAATATTCGGCCACCCTGTATAAAACCGAATTTTTTGTTGTTATTGACTGATGTCTGCCCCAAAAATAATGGCGCGATAACATAAAAATATTAGTTTATGGGTAAATTTATGGTTAAATAAATACTTGTATATGTACTTTATTTATGAATATGTATTTTTTTTCATTCGATGTACATTATATGTACATAAATAAATTAATGATATTTCTATTTCACTTATTTTCGAACTTCTTTTTTTAATTATAGCTCATAATTTTTCAACTTCCTTTTAGAATTGATATTACACTTACTGTTTTCATGTTTATGCGACAATTTTTCTTTTTTGGTATTTTTCTTTTAAAGTAACAGATAAAGCCTTGCTTTCGTCCGTTTGTAAATTCTAATATCACAAAACTTTCTTGTGCTGCTTGTGTTTACTTTCGATAACTGTGTTGTTAACTCCGCGTTGGCTGATTATGCACTAAACTCAAAAACCCTTTTAACTAATGCTTTAATGATTTATCTTTCTTTCTTTCTGGCTTGCTTTCTTTAGTTCGTTAATTTTCGGTTTTCATTACTTTATTGGTCTCATGTTCGGCCGTTTGGTCATTATCGCTTCGAAATTCATTCTATTTTGAAGAATATATATATATACATACATATGTACATACATATGTATATAGAAACAAAAAATAAATAAATATGCGTTGCATATGTGTTTTATCTGACTGGCCTGCTCTGCTTAAACCCTCTTATTGTTGGTGTTGTTGCTATTTTTGGTTTCATTTTAGAGATAACAGTATAATTGTTGCTGCTATTTTGGGAACTCTTTTTGTTGATTGTTGTTATTGTTGTTGTTTTATCACTTGTACTTCCATATTGTTGCACTCTGTGCGAGTACTTAAGTGTAATTTAAACGATATAACAGAAAAACCTTTGCCTTTAACTTTGACGGCAATAAATTAGTTTTCCAAATAAGTATTTAACTACATACATACATATATATGTACTTATATAAATATATCAAAAATAATTAAGGGAACTCACATTTTTATAAGCTCGTTCGTGTACTTTTACAATAAAAAACAATGAATGAGTAATTGTTCAACCAATTATAAAAACACCGGTCCACGCAATCGTTCTCATATAAAATCCAATGTTGAAATTCATATATGTATGTACCGGGTGTCCGCCAGAAAGGTATACAACTTTGTTTTGCCGCTATTTTGTTAAACAGTATGTACCGTTCATATTAGGCAGTCGTGAAGTAGACACGTGGCAAATTTATTATGGAAAAATATTCAATAAACCTGCATGTTTTAATCGTTAAAACATTTTATCAAAATCAATCTGAGTTCGAATCCTAGTGGGTGCTGATGAACAGTGCAGCGACTGTGAAACAGCTAGTTGTCCCCCAGCTTTAGTGTATTCAATTATTTTTTCCTGTCTTCTTTGATCAAGAGTTATTGATCGTAGCAATTATTGTTATAATTATAAATAAAAATATTTCTTGGCTTTAGCCAGGTTTGAACTCGAGCTAGACGAATGATACCAACCCATCATCATATAATATTAGAAATATTATAAATAAAGTTCGACTATTTAACATTAATACATACAAATCAATCATCGATTACTCTAACGATGAGAAAGTTACGTGAAATTTTTGGGAAAAACATCTTGCCAACAAACGCACTATTTATCGTTTAGTGAATGATTTCGAAGAAAGAGGGCCTGCAGGGCGTAAACCCAAGTGATGGACCACAACGCACTGCTGGATCGGCTGAAAACCTTACTGCTGTTCAAGAAAGTGTTCAAAACAATCCAACAACCTCAATTTGACACTGTGCTCAGAAGAGCTGGGTCTTTAAAGAACAACTTCGGCCACAATTTTGCACAAGTATTTGCATTGGTTTTCATCTAAGATCATCAGTTGACACAAGAGCTTCTTCAACAAGACCATTTACGCCGTCGTATATATGTATGCCAATAGAATGTTACAGCTCGCTCATGACAACCACGATTTTCATGAAAATAATAATAAGTGACCAGGCACATTTTCATTTGAAAACCAAAAAGCTCTATGTTTATAAGGCTATTAATTATAATAGTAATTTCATAAACACATGAACCTTTTCGATTAATGTTTGACATTCATATAAAGGTTTTTGACCCATTTTTACCTTTAAATCCCTTATCGTAAATATGTATATAAAAATTCAACTACTCTTAAACAAAATAATTAGGTACTTGTTGCAATATCTATGGAAGATAAGATATCATATGTAAATATTTAGTCTTAGTAAATGAAATTTAAATAAAGGTAGTTTAATATAATAAAAAAAAATTTCATTTGAATAGATTATTCACATATCATAACAGAAAAATTATTCACCACTAACCTTTGCATCCATTAAAACTGATAGTCTGGTGCGTAATTTTGTCAGGAGGAATCTTTGGACCTTCTTTGAAAATGAAAACAGAGTAACGGTAACTGTGAATGGGAAGCGATATCGTGTTATGATTGAAAACTTTTTAACGCCACAACTGCATGCTTTGGGCTTGATTAGCAAGTGGTATGAACAAGATGGTTTGGCAATGTATAAAGTCATGATTACAATGGAATTATTGCGGATGGTATACCTTCCCGGGGGACACATACAAATATGTTCTTTGCTCATATTTGGCCACACTGTTTTTGTTTTACACCGCTTTCACACACGGAAAGTTTACTTTGCAAAGCCTTGAGTTTGGTGGTGACAAGGGCAAAACAAGAGAAAATACAGCCGCTCTCTTATCTCTTGCCATCCCCAAACTCAAGATTTTGCAAAGTAAACTTTCCGTGTGTGAAAGCTGTGTTGCTTGGTGTTAAGTCAAACACATACACATATTTTTTAGTATAATAATTTGATAGCCGTATTGCTCCTAAAGCACTAAATCGAACTGATTGAATCTGGGATTGTGCTTATCTCTCAAAAAAAAAAACTTTTTAACCATACACATGTATCTTTCCAAAATTAGGACCAAAAAGGGATATTAAATAACGTGTTTGCCTATTAATTATATAGATTAGATTTATTCTAAAAAAAAAGTAGTCTAGTCGTAAATAAATAAAATTCATAAACTTTAGTAAGCAGCTAATAAAACTATGCTCAGGTATATTGTAGATCTGTCTAGAATATAGATATATTTACAATAAAATCTAGATAAAAGTTAACTTTTAACTCGTTTATACGTACGACTCAAGAATGATAGAACTTCAGTTTATGCCATGCACATGAGTTCCCGTTAGATGACGTAGTTGAACCCAAAGTGGATTAATATCTACAAGGTGGCAGCACTAGAGCAAAATTACAACAAAAGCGCGGCACGGAATGATGACTTTGCAGCACTATTGAAAATTTTTGATGAAATTGGTAGCAGCACTGGTTGCCTGCTACATTTTCATTTTGTTTTACCATGGCGCCTAAAAGTAGTTTATATATAAAAACTGGCTGGCTTCAGTACAGTATAGGGAATAAGCAAAATGTTTCTGCAACTCTTTTTTTTTTTTTTATTTATTTTATTAATTTTCAGTGTTCACGTAATAAAAATGTGTTTTAGCTAAACATATGTGTGTTTTTGTTTCAATTTTTTTTAAAAGTGCTAACGATTATGCTGTTTAGGCATAAGGGCTGGATGGATTCAATCACTTGCCAGAAGAAATCAACTTGAAATCAGTCCGTATGTGCCGTCGTAATGGTATTATATATCGCAATATGCACCAAATTACGTTGTATTTTTATGTTTCAAGAAAAAACTGTTTTAAGATGTATCGTACGAACAAATAAAAGAGTTAAAAAAAATATATCATATAAGTTTTAGTTATTTTCTAATGAAAAACGACCAAGATATATTAAATTGTGCGTGTCCTGAAAATCCGTGAGGGATGTAAAAGTGATCAAACCCAATCATGTTATATTTTCATACGCTGTAGAGGCCACATACATATTCCAAAAATTATAAAAAAAAATTCTGGTAGTTTTGTGCCAGGCCTGAAAGGGTTAAAGGAGCGTTGTCCACAAGGCGACTTTATACAGGTGAGTGCAAGCGGAAAGGCGAATTCAGTACTATGTATTTTGTTATTGTAAAACACATCGTGAATGTCATAATCTAAATTCGCCTAAGATTGCTCAGCAGAGAAACTATTTTATATAAACGTTAAATATGAGCTTTTATAATTGTTTGTAATTAAAATCAGAGATTATATTAGTTTTTCACTTTTAAATTCACACAAATTTCTTGAAATTGCACTAAATCATGCAAAAAAACCTTCAGATTAAAATGGCGCGAAAAAGTTTGTAAACAAAAGAAACAAAATTTGACAGTCTCATTGGAAAAAACGCGAGAAGCAAAAAATAATCACCTGTGCTGTTAAGTTCACCTGGTAATGAATTCGCCTTGGTTGTCCACTAAATGTTATGTACCAGCGTTGCCAGAACGCTTTTTATTTACCAGAGCTGCCAGGACGAAAATTTTACCTTAATTTTGAAGATTTTATAAGCCAAATAATATTTGAAGATATTTCTCTCAAAATTAAGATTTTTGAACTTTAGTGACTATTATCATTATCCAAAGAAATTTAACCTCTTTCTTGTAATAATTTTTTACTGCTTAGTTTCAAATCTCCTTTGCTTTAATTTTGAAAAGAAATTTGAAAGAATGGAATCCTTGCTTTAAATTTTTGTTTCATCTTTTGTACTGAAAAAAAAATTTCGTTGATATAACGATTTTTGTCGTTGTTTTTGGGCCAAATTAAAGCTTGATTCGGACTATGAATATTGTTTTATCAAAGCATAGCATTCGTAAATAGAATGAACTTTGTTTGTTTAAGAAAAAAAGAACCTATGACAGGAATCGAACCTGCGACCTCGAGACTTTTGCTCAAGCTCTCTATCAAATCAGCCATCGAGTATATAATGAAAGTCCTATATTTATATAATGAAATATGCGCATTTTTTTAGCCACATTGTTTTGTTGTTTATTGTTTGAAATATTTTCTTTGTTTAGTAGTTGTAGCGGAATTCTTATATTTTCATGCAAAACTTTTTCGTGATGTTCATGAAGTTGTAAAAGACATTATTTTTTTGTTTGAGATAAAACAAAATATGAAAAGAGAGAGATTTGTTTACTTAAGCTAAGATTTTCTTTTTGGAAACTTATAGCCTATTTACACCAAAGCGAAATCTGCTCATTCGAAATTTCAAGCCAAATCTAGTAGATTTTGAGAAGATTTCCCATACAAAACGAAATCTACTTTATGAGTAGATTTCGACGAAATCTCTTGAAATCTACTCAGTACTAAGCGATGCAACTGTGATTTCTTGCAAAAAGTACTTAAAAATACTACCCTGCAACAAAAATTGCACTATAATGTGGTGTATGCAGTCTCTGGGCACAAAAAATATACGCTTTAATGCTGGTGTATTCAGTCTCTGATAATATTGTATTGTCAAACCCACATACATAAATTATTTTTGAGCAAATTAAATCTTGCTAGATGTCAAAAAACGGTGATGTAAACGATATAGATTTCGTTGTAAATTTCAATTCAAATCTACTAGATTTTGAGCTGGTGTAAATGCGCTATTAAGATTTTTCGACGAAAATTTCTGGCAACTTTGACATATGCTGAATGCATACCAAGGCGAATGCAAGCGGAAAGGCGAATTCAGTACTATGTATTTTGTTATTGTAAAACATATCGTGAATGTCAATATCTAAATTCGCCTAAGATTGTTCAGCTGGGAAAAAATTTTATACAAACGTTAAATATAAACTTTTATAATTGTTTGTAATTAAAATCACAGATTACATTAGTATTTCACTTTGAAATTCACACAAATTTCTTAATATTGCACTAAATTATACAAAAAAATCTTCATATTAAAATGGCGCGAAAAAGTTTGTAAACAAAAGAAAAAAAATTTGACAGTCTCATTGAAAAAAACGCGAGAAGCAAAAACCTTGTGCTGTTAGGTTCACCTAGTAATGAAGTCGCCTTGATGCATACGATACGATTTTTAATAGTTGGCTTTTACATTTGGGCAGACGATCGGCAGACAGACGAAATTTGATGGTGCTGTAACGAAAATTGTCGGTGGGGGAGATATTTTTTGTTTCTCTTTTTAAGTTTTCGCATTTCATACGCTGTTGCTTCATATTATTATTCTCATATCAGCATCAACTAGCTGTGCTTAAAAAAACAAGAAGAACAAAAAGGAAAGAAAAGAGAAACGAAAAGTTGCTGTGTGTTTATTGATTTCTTAAATGTAAAAGGTTTAAGCAAGGCCAAAAGAGAATTGAAAAAATGTCTACCCATCGCCTGTCTATATGTAAAAGCAGACTTATACTAGACACATGTCCTGGCCTGTGTTACCAAGGTTCATTAATGTCTACATGGTGGCAGCACTAGAAAAAATTACAACACTATAATATAAACGTGCATGTGGTAAGTTAAGCTTCTCACAAATATTTGTAACTTTTTTCACAATTATAAACTATAAAAGTGCCTTTTTACAATTATAAATTATTCTCATTTGAACTATTTCTATGTGTAATTCAGAATAAACCGCTAAATTCACTTTCAAAAATGTAAATAGCTCACTATATTGCCAATAGCAAAAAACTGTCACATGCCGTAGCGCTGCCACCTTGTAGACGTTAATGCACTTTGTGTATTACAACGTAAACATACCTTTTTTTTACTGCCAACCAGAAACTTGAATTCGTTCGCTTTATTTTACGCTCCATCTAGTTCTGATCACTTTCTTAAAAAATTACTTTTAAACCATATTTATAATTCCAAATATATTTTTTTATTTGCATATAAAAATCAACAATAAAAATTCTGTTTAATACTAACTATACATATGTATGTATTTGTATATGAGTATAATTTTGTTTTTGTTTACGCTTACTTAAATATTTTAACAAATAAAGAACAAAAAGGCACTTAAAACTAATTTAATAAAATTTAATTTTTAAATAATTTTATACAACTTTGTTTTCGATTAGTGACGTTATCTTATGCAATTATTTTGAGTTTTTTTTTTACTTGAAAAAGTGCAATTCACAGTTCATTGGCAACAGTTATCTTTTCAGAAAAGGCACCGTTTTATGAAATCTATATATGAAAGATCTGAAAAGAACACTTTTTAAAGCAGAAAATGATGCAAATAAAACATCAGTCACGTTTTCAGTGTTATGTATAAAAAAACAAACATATAAAAATTTAGAGATAAGTTTAAATATATGACTTAACAAGAGATGAGTTCGTAACAAAGTGTACAATAATTTAGGAAATTCTTTTTCTTTAGCTGCTGCTCCATTTCAAAGCAACACAAGCTGGGGCCAAATCATCGCATACGATATCGAGCAATATTATCGAAATTTTTGATTTTGGTATCAGGGCATACGGTAATATAAAAACAAAAAGTTAAAAAATTTTTTTTTTGTATTCGTACTTTTATTAAATATATGGTCTTCAGTATATTAAATTTTATTTAAACTGCGATTCGATATGTATCGTTTGCCATAATCTAGATGTATCGTAATGAAGTTAATTCGATATCGTATGCGGTGATTAGACCCCTGGTCTTAATTTTGTTTAAATAAAGTAATAAAATGAAAAAAAAAGATATTTTATTTTTATGATTAAATTAAACATTAATTTAAACACGACGTCTGCGCTGATTTTGTTTTCGTACTTCCTGTTGTCTGTACACGAACAGAGGACGGAACACTATGGCTCTCTTGCTGCGTTCATGGTGTTCTTGATGATTTTGGCTGCTTGCTGCCACAACTTCACGACGCGTGCGCAAATAGGGACTAAATAACTGGCTCTTATCAGCATCATGTTTATACAAAGTGCTCAGGAAATCAAAATAGGGGCGTGATCGCAAACTATCAGGCTTTCTCAAAGGTGAGTTGTAACTCAAAACAGCAGGCACCTCGCTGCCACTGACAAAAGATTGAAAATTTTGCTGGCTCCAAGCTAAAGCCAACAGCATGGACAAAATGAAACATGTCTGCAATAAAAAATGAGAATTCAAATTTAAGCTTGTTAAAATATTCACGTGTTTTTTCTGTTTTAATGAAAAAATGATTAGATAATATATTTATACTGTTGAATTAAAAAGGTTTAAATAATTTCGCATAACAAATCGGTGACGTCATAGCCACTTAAAGAAATACTAGTTTTTATGCAAATTGAGCTCATGGAAAATACATAGCTGTTCAAATTTAACATGAATCTTTAGATCTTATAAATACCACCGATAAAAAAAACCAGCTTCGTTGTTTAACTTATTCTTAAAACACCAATAAACAATTTATTTTTTTATATTCTACCTATTGGTGTGTTGTTATTTTAATAGTCCGAACAGGAAGTTGTTGAATAATTTTTTATAACAATTTTGAACATCATTCCCTCGAAAGTGTTTTTTAAATCAGCATCACTTCAGCAGTAACACACCCTTTCTCTGCTTATGCAAACTATATTTTTATTTATTTATTTTTTTGTTCGATAAACATCTATTATTATTGTATTTTATTAATTATAGAGTTTATCAAATCAATTAAAAACTAATAAATTTGGTTTGGCGCAAAACAGTGTTGCAGGTTGCGAAATAATGTTTCCTTACCTAGTGTCCACAACTGCGATTAACTCTGAGATAATATCTGACAAAACGTCGGCAGAATGAGAGAACGAATTTCTTTATGTCCATTTTAATATCTAACAAGGAGTACACGTATTTTTGTTAATCTTATAAGAATTCATAAATCAATGAAAGCCGTGAAGAAAACACATCTTTGCGATGAAAGAAATCTTATATGAATTTCGTAAATGCACATAATTTGCACGAAAGTAATCATTTATAGTGTTTATTTAATGCATAAAAACAACCTATTTTCCATTTAAAAGGGGTTTTTTAAATATATTTTGCAAAGCTATTAATCGGTAAAATTGCAATGACGCCTTTCTGTAAACAAACACACACACACAATCGCTTTTTTGACAGCTCTTATTATAAGATCGTTGCCATGAGATTTCTCATAAGAACGCTCTCATAAAAATTATTATAAGACTGCGATAACACTGATTTTAAGTCTACACGTAACAGAATTCTCTCTGCGATTGAATTTGACGTTCTCATCTCAGATATTATCGCAAGTGTGGACACTCAGTTATATAAAAACGAATTCAATCTGTCCACCAGCGTTGTCAACTTTGGAATTTCAAAACGCACCAAAATGGAGAAAAAAGCGCGTTATTTCAACAAACCGAGTTTTTAATTTTTTTCTTACATTTTTAAAACCCTATTTTATATATTAAGAAGTACAATATTTTTACATTAAAAACATGATAATGAAACAGCCTTTTAAGCGACTACTATACAATCAAACTGGGTCTGAAAGCACGAGCTGATGGCATGCCATCAAACTTTTGGTGCCAACGAAATTTAAAAAGCGCAACAAAACTTAAAAAACACCGGCTAAAGAATTATTCGCACAAAAAATTTTTAAAAGCACCAAAAACTGTGCGAAATGCCCCGAGTTGTCAACGCTGGTAATGAACAACTAAAACAGCTGATAATCACCTGCGCTAATGAGACCACCTGGTACTAAATTCGCCTAGGGTGAACTGCATGCTGTTACACTATCCTACTGGAAAGCATGTGTGCTGTAAAAGTACTAAAAAAGCAACCGTGCGACACAGTTTTTGACAAATCGTGCGATTTGAAAAATTTTATAATACTTTTCAAAACATTATGGTTTCTGTGTGATTTATTGTGAAAAATATGAGAATATTGTTGGTGCCTCGAGAAAAAAATTTAAGTAATGTAAAATTATTATGTTAATAAAAGTTTTTAATTATTTTATTGTGTATATAAATTATTGCAATCATAAGCTCTAAACACTTAGCCGACAGCAGACTTCACAACTTGACGACTACAAATGAAATTAGCTTCAAATGCTGCCGTCTCATTAGCAACATAATTATTTTAAAGACAGCAGCAGCACTATGCGTATTTAAACAATACAAATTTCAGTGGTGCCACATATATATTTTACATGAATAAAATTAAAATTACCGACTGAAAACGTAAAAATATCACGTAAAACTGTAAAAATTCATCAATTTATTTGTTTATTTTATTTATGAGATGTTTATTTCTAATAAATATTTCAAACAAATTTTAGTTTTTATTGCTGCCAATTTATATTTATAGTGGCAGCACTGCATTTACTTTTTACTAAAATAGAAATTAATCTAAGTTGGCAGCAGCAGCAAATGCTGTTGTGAAGTCGTGCTGCTGTGATGTCGTTAAAATAATCGTGTGCATTTAAACACATGTATTTTATTTTTGACAGATTGCTGCTTGCTGTCTGCTGTCGTCTATGTGTTTAAAGCTATACTTGTATAATAGTGTGGCCTACAACGCCATTTTGACGCGATTTTTTCAAGTCGGCCAGACTTTTGAAACAGTTTTCTGTGAATGAATCGTACGATCGTATAGGATAGTGAAACAGGGCCTTTGAGAGCACAACTTTTAATAAATGACATGTGCTTTTACCATTTGTTTATTAATAAAACCGCATTTTTGTGATTTGCGTCATAAATTAAATGAAGTAAATAACAAAGTTTTACTAAAACACGCAGGAAAATATATTTGCAAATTGGCAGCTTCCTTCTTTTCTAGAGTTTATTTGTCAGTCAGACATTTGGACATCAGAGCTATACAAGCAAAGTGTCATATTACAACTTTTTCATTATGAAATAAAATAATCAATTTAAAGTTGTTTTTTTTCTATGGTGCATTAAAATGTTGCATTTAATAGACACAATTCGTGCTTCTTTTAAACATGATTTATGTTTTAAAATTAATATATCTTAATTATAAGATTTTTTTCGTTTTTTTTTTTGTTACTTAAACAGTCATTAAGCACTAATTAAAGCTTAATCTCGTCTTACGTAAATTGTTTGAATTTTAAATCAAATATAAAAATCTTTTTTTTCGCCAGTTTGTTGGGGCTTGGTTGTTCTATTGCTTTGCGAAGATTTAATACAATTTATTATTTACCTCAATACAAATATTCTTGAAAAAAAAAAATTAATTTATGTGTAGTACTTGGTTGGCGTCTTGTGCTTTTAACATGCAGCAAATGTTTTTAAAAATTTAATAGAAACAAAAAAACCTGCTTCGGAGTTCCCAAAGTTAAAAATAAATTTGGTTTCTTCTTGTTTTTTTTTATTTCTAATTTAAATAACAAATTACTTTTATGAAACTTGTAATAGATTCTGTTTTAAAAAAATCGCTAAAAGTTTTAATAAACAAATGAAGATCTTGCAGACAAATTCGACATTTTTCGTAAAATCAATATTAAACAAATTGTGTTTGGTAAATTTGCACCTGCGTGAAATCTAGTAAAGGCCGTGCCAGATAAAACTTTGTCGCTTTGCGTGAAGTTTAAAGACCTCGTTATGCGAACGTTGATGTTAGAAAGACTTAACGTACCTTAACGTAAGGCCATTTGTATGGTTTAAGAACTTTAAAAAACGTACCACATGTCAACAAAAAAATAAACAAAACATTGCACAGCATTGTGTTTTTTTCCCAAGTGCAATTCAATTTTTCGGTGTTTTCAATTTAAAAAAAGATCGTCCATATCCTTTTTTTAATTATTAATAAAAAAATTTTCACTTATTAAAACAAAATAAAACTATATTTTGCTGCCAAATTGAATTTTTTTTTTGTCAATTATTGTCCAGGCGAATTCATTACTAGGTGAACTTAACAGCACAGGTGATTATTTTTTGCTTCTCGCGTTTTTTCCAATGAGACTGTCAAATTTTTTTTCTTTTGTTTACAAACTTTTTCGCGCCATTTTAATCTGAAGATTTTTTTGTATGATTTAGTGCAATTTCAAGAAATTTGTGTAAATTTAAAAGTGAAAAACTGATATAATCTGTGATTTTAATTACAAACAATTATAAAAGTTTATATTTAACGTTTATATAAAATTTTTTCTCTGCTGACCAATCTTAGGCGAATTTAGATTTTGACATTCACGAAATTTTTTACAATAATAAAATACATAGTACTGAATTCGCCTTTCCGCTTGCATTCACCTGTTTAAATTCGCCTTGATTATTGTCGGCTGTTCGAAACAGTGTTGAGCTTTTCAACATAGTGATGCGCATTTTTTAGTTATTTTACGTACTTGCTACAGTCAAACAAGTACCAATTGGCTTCAAGAAATATAAAGTTTGCGTTTAAAGAAATAGTTTGTTATGTACCTATTGTGGCATCAGGGTATGATAGTTTGCCGACTAGCCTACGCTTTGACTCTTATTCTGCCAGCGTGAGTCTAACCTTTCACCCTGATACTATGGCACATGACACGTAAATGTTGTCGTAACCTATTTCACAACCATATTTGTAGAGAGGGAGCTAGCTGTATGCTTCAGTCGCCCATCCCAACCATGATTCCTCACGTCCTCCTTGATTTATGGAATCCCACAGCACTTCTATCACAATTTTAAACTTTTTCTTCTCTCAATGGCCGACAGTAATCCCCTTTTATAGTCCCACTTATCTTAGAAACACGATAATTCCAAATAAATTACTATCTCTTTCTTACTATTAATACTTGTTTTTGAATTAGTTTCCATCATTACGTTATTCTGTTTGAAACCGCCTTATCTACATTCTACTTTTCAGCTCTTGTATATATACCTCTTATCTACAGCTGACATTGTAATTCACCTCAGCTGTTATTAAAAAAAAATTTAACACAATAATAAAAATTATAACCAGAACCGGCATCTTTGCCTTAAAGTAGAAGGTAAACTAAAAATAATTCTATTAACCCGAACTAAAATGCAGGAAGGATCAGCAATTCAACCTGCCGAAGCTCCCCAGATGATGCGAAAGGAACTCAAACAAAAAAAAAAAAAAAAAAAGAAAAATCAACGAGTTCAGAACCACCATACGTTTTGTCTAAGTGATTCTACGTCTTCAGACCAAAGAAAACATGTTGGGTTCACCTCCCAAGTCGTTGGCATTACATCTTTGGGGAGCTTTTGGCGAACGATAAGAAAGATTAGGGGAGCATATCGAGCAGTGTTTGGCATACCTGTAAAGCAACAAACACAAAATATGTATTGCAAAAAAAACATTCCACACACTCTTCCGCAACAAGTTGTACACATATATTTACGTTTCTATTGTCATTATTCAAATTCAACATATTTTATTAAATAGTATTCTTATAACTACTATGATAAAAATGGCAAAAACCGTAAATTATAATAATTTTTTTGCATTACTAAAAAGGTCTCTCATATAAGAGTTCCAGCACTAGTCTACGAATGACACGTAACAACGGCGTCAAATTCTATTTTAAACAGGTTGAGACGTTCCGGCAATGTGACAGTTAATTTCAGCAATCACTTACATTATTAATGTATTAATTAATTAAATACTAACGACCGTTCCATAAATGTACGTGGACGTTCGCATAAAATTTTTAACAGAAAAGCGCAAAACAAAATGTGTATGCCACAATAAAAACTTTGGCAACGCTCACAATTTGTTTATTTATCTAAAAAAAATTTTGTTAATTTTTACATTTAATCATTTCTTATGATAACAGAAGTTAGAAATATTATACACTATCCCACATGATCGTACGATTCATTCACAGGAAAATGTTTTAAAAGTCTGGCCAACTTTACAAAATCGCTTCAAAATGGCGTAGCCCACGCTATTGCACAAGTATGATCAAGGCGAATTCATTACTAGGTGAACTTAACAGCACAGGTGATTATTTTTTGCTTCTAGCGTTTTTTCCAATGAGACTGTCAAATTTTTTTTCTTTTGTTTACAAACTTTTTCGCGCCATTTTAATCTGAAGATTTTTTTGTATGATTTAGTGCAATTTCAAGAAATTTGTGTGAATTTAAAAGTGAAAAACTAATTAATATGCGATTTAAATTACAAACAATTATAAAAGTTTATATTTAACGTTTATATAAAATTTTTCCCCAGCCGAACAATCTTAGGCGAATTTAGATTTTGACATTCACGATATGTTTTACAATAACAAAATACATAGTACTGAATTCGCCTTTCCGCTTGCATTCACCTGTATAAATTCGCCTTGAGTATGATTACTATAATTTATAAACTTAGTAAAATAATTAAAAACTATTCTAACAATAATAACTTTACATTAATTTAATTTATTTCTCGAGGGGCCAAACATATTTTCATATTTTTCATATGCATATATAACACACTGATCGCACAAAAATCATTATGTTATGAACATTTTCATAAAAATTTTCAAGCACCGTGATTTGTCAAAAACTTTGTCACACAGTTGCATTTTGAAAACTTTTTCAGCACACATGTTATATTTGGTAGATCACACGATCGTGTAGGATAGTGAATCACGGCCTTTATAAATACATACGAGTATTATCTAAGAAATAATTCTATATTTATAAAAAAAGTACCGCAATAATAATTGGATCCCGTTCCAATTGACTTGACAATATTTTCACTTTCGTGTTTAGACTTATTTATCAGCTTCTATTCCTGATCGGCACAAATTTCATTATTTGGTTTAATTAAACGCACAATTAATATTAATGTCTGCAATTGTCGTATCGATCATGAGTTTATTCATTTGTTTTTAAATATTTAGTGTTCTTTTTGTCATTTAGAGAAACGTGTTTCTATATTAATTGATTTCTTGTTATTATTATTTATCTCTTTTTAGTTAATTATATTTTGTTGGATGATCTTAAAAATCAACAAAACAAGAACCTTCTTCTTTCTGCTGCTTCAAAAGTTTCAAAGTGTTTAACTCAAACGAAGTAAAGCCGAATTTTACAAGGTCGACTGGGAGACATCGTAGGCAGCATTGGCGGAATTTTTTAGAAATATTGGGTGGTTAAATTTCAAGGGCCGATGTTGAATGTGAACCACACCTAAACGCCAAGTTTTTTTTCCAAATTTTATTTAACATTTCTCTATTTCAGACTTACTCAATTTGAACCATGGAGAGATACACAATCCAACAATGTGTTAAAGTTATCCAGACTTATTATGAAAATTTTCGAAGAAAATCATCTTCAGTGATGAGGCACATTTTCACCTCAGTGGATTCGTCAATAAACAGAATTGCCGCATTTGGGCGAATGAGAATCCAAGAGTGACTGTCGAAAAACCAATGCACCCACAAAGAGTGACTGTTTGGTGCGGTTTATGTGCTGGCGGCATCAACGGGCCGTATTTTTTTCAAAATGAGGCCGGTCAGGCAGTTACTGTGAATGGTGTTCGCTATCGTGAGATGATAACGAACTTTTTATGGCCCGAATTGGAAGATATGGATGTAGACGATATATGGTTTCAGCAGAACGGTGCCACATGCCACACAGCTAACGAAACAATTGCTCTTTTGCGCAACAAATTCAATGGCCGTGTTATCTCACGTAATGGCGATGTCAATTGGCCGCCAAGATCATGTGATTTGACACCGTTGGACTTTTTTCTTTGGGGTTATTTGAACGAAAAGGTGTACGTCGATAAGCCAGCAACAATTCAACAGCTAAAGGATGAGATAATTCGGCACATTAACTGCATAGAACCTCCATTATGCCTCAGGGTCATCGAAAATTTGGACCATCGGATGGAGGTGTGCCGCCGTGGTCGCGGCGCCCATTTGGCCGATATTTTGTTCCATACATAATTGAGTAATACCAATATATCATAATAAAATAAAATTACAATAATTTCCTAAATAGTTTGTGTTATATTCATAATCAACATCGGCCCTTGAAATTTAACCTTTACATACATAGTTAGGTAAATATTTTGGCTTACTCAATGTTTACACACGCAAGTGCAAGTGCAAAAAACTCAATACATTACCATTTTTTTTACTAATACATTCAGACACCTGCAAGTAGTAGACGCACTTGCAACTGATTTTGGTTGGCAGTGATTTTTTCACTTGCATGCAAGCAGACACAAACAGTGTTGCCCATAGATATTTCATTTTAACTTTAATGAGTATTTTCAAAGGAAAATTTTTTAAAATATTAATATTTTTCGCTATATGCCAAAAACATAATATAAAACACAAAAATAAATAAACATCTATAACTTATTTTTTATTTGGAATACAAATTTATTATTTATATTATGAAAAATGTATGTATATAATATAATTCCCCTGGCAGCACAGACATTAAAAGCGCATGTAGTACAAAGGCGTACAACGTTTGTCTTTGACGACATTTTGAAAATTAACTTGCACTTGCGTGTGTAAACAATCGTGCAAATTGAAAGTGTTTTTATTATTTTTTTCGATGGTTTGATTCTTACACTGCGTTTACACGTACAAGTACTTGCATAGAAGTCCTGTGTACGTATTATCAACGAAAATGTCGAAAAAATACCCGACTTTCTTGCAAGTTGCATTAGTATTTAAAAAATAACATGGAAGTTCAGTTTAAAAATGTCAGTGGAGAGACAACAGCTCCTAAAACAGCATTACCATAGAAAATCATAATTTTATTTTTCGGGGAAATGAATAGTAGGAATAAAATAAATAAGTGAAATAGAATAATTTTAACTTTTTTCACTCAAAACGGCAAAGACTGCTTAATTTATATATTTTCAATAAAAAAATGTGAATTATTTTAAAAATATATTTTGAAAAATTTAAATATGACAAAAACATTATATTAAAATCAGTTAATCTCCGCAAAACTTGTTGTAAGGCAACACTGTTATTTCAGTTGTCATTTGACTTTCAGTAAGTGGCAAAAAATCACTGCCTACTGAAATTGCTTGTCAGTTCAGTTGAAAGTTGGTTGCAAGTACAGAGGTTGTGCATGTGTTAGTAAAAAAGTTTGAATGTATTGGGTTTTTCGAAATTGCACCTGCACGTGTAAACACTACGTTAATATGTACACGCAACTTGTAACAAGTTACTTGCACATTAAACTCAGTTGTATCTTGTGGCAAAAATAAAATAGAAATTTTTTTAACGGAACTTGATTTGATTTTTTTTGTTGTTTTGAAAATAAAAACTTCAAAATGATAGCTATAAGAAAAATACGAGTGCATTATTAATAGTGATAGATATCATTAAAAAGTTCGTTAAACTATTCGCAGTTTTTATATAGAATAATACAAAAATTTGCATATAAATTGAATCGAAAAACATTCCAAAAAACCAAAGGAAATACATACATTCATACATACATATGTATATTGTTTTTCAGTTAAGGTTAGTTATGATTGTTTTTATAGGAAATTTAAAGCAAAATTAAAAAAAGTGCTTTCGCGCTTAATATTGAAATTATTGAGTAGCTAAAAATTTTGAAAGTTAATTAAATTTTTGTCCGGACAAAAATTTTCTTACTGAAAGTTTTCTGCAGCACTGCCAAAAAAATTTTCCGGAAAATCAGAGCTGCCATATGTAAACAAAATCTATTAGTTTTACAAGGTGGTAGTGCTGCTTGTTATTATTTTTTGGTTAATTTTCCTGGCGTATTTTATATATTCTCAATTATTAGTAAATATTGTGTGATAATAATGAAAAAAAAAAAAACAAAAATTAAAAAGAGTTGCAGTGAAAAGACTTTTAAAGCAAAGAAGAGCAATGGTTTATATATATTTTTTATCGTACATACACTTTCTTCCTGGCTTCTTCATTTCTTCAATAAGTTTTTGGGCAATCAGTTAATTTATTTCCATATTAAAATTATTACTTAATTTTTAATAACTATTAAAACCAAATGGCAGCCACAATTAAAATTTCATCAGAATAAAATTACTATGTAAATTTTTTATTCTATGGGGCTGGCAACTCAATACAATTTTGTATGAAAAAATGAATCCTATTGGCATCTCAGTTCAATTTTGTCCGGACAAAATATAAAAATAAACCCAAGGTGCATTAACATCTACAAGGTGGCAGCGCTACGGCATGTGACAATTTTTTGCTACTGGCAATATAGTAAGCTATTTACGTCAAATGTATTGTTTACATTTTTGAAAGTGAATTTAGTGTTTTATTCTGAATTAAACATATAGAAATTATTTTGTGAACATAAAAATAATTCAAATAAGAATAATTTATGAACAGTTACGTTCATAGTTTATAATTGTGAAAAAAGTTACAAATATTATTGATAAACATTGCTTACCAGATGCCTGTTTTTGTTGTATTGTTGTAATTTTGCTCTAGTGCTGCCACCGTTAATGCACCTTGAATAAACCAATTCAAGTTGGAAGTTGTTCGTATAAAATATATTGTCTCTCTCAAGAAGTGAAACGTCAAACTACATATAAAAAAAATTTTGTCCGGACAAAAATTTTGTCCGAAAACAATGGGTGAATCCAGCTTTAACATTTTCACCATACATACATAAGTATGTATATGAAATGAGTTCTTAATTTTAATGCCTATGACTTACAATGCAACCTAAATTCGGACGTAAAGCGCAACGTATTTTACAAAGAGTAAACTCACACTGTTTCACTAACACACTCTCATTTTGTTTACTTTCCACTCAGCTCTCAAGAAAAATTTCAAGAAACAAATTTTTTGACGTTTTCTGAAAGTGACAAATTGCTGAGCACTGTTGCCACATGCAAAGAATTTTATAAAGCTGCAGTATTGTAGTAAAATAATAATTATAAAATTAACTTCTGTTGCCTATTTAGTTCAAATTTGTAATATAGGTATATTATATATTTACGTTACTATTGTGAAGGGTATTTTAGATTCGGCCCAGCCGAACATACTTACTTGTTACTTGTTAACTGTTAAACTCATATAACTCTAAAATAAACAGCCTGTATTATTAAATAATTAAAATTTTGTTTTCAAACCAAACAGAAACGCTGCATAAATTCAAATTAAGTTTGTTTGTGATTTCATTTCACGCGCCCATTAAAAGACTGCAAAATGCAAATGCTGGCTGGCGTTGTGAAGGTTTAAATGTGGATTTAATATATTTAATATCAATTTTTGCATATTATTAAACCTGCATCGAATAAAAGAATTTACCTTCTGCTTTTAATGTTTACTACATCTTTCATTGTCTGTGTTATACCTGTTTGATTGGCAGTCCCCACGTCTGAGGTTTTGTTATTTATTAAAAACGTAAGTGTTTGTCATTTATCAATACAAATAAGGTGCGCACACAAACAAACATTCCGATTCACAGTTGTTTTTGCATGCTGCATCTTGCACTCCAATTACAACAAAAACATGAGTTCCATATAAGGCTTTGCCTTTCGTTCCCGTTTTTTTTTTTGCTTTAAATTATGGGTCAAGGACTTACAATGACTTGTTGAAATGTTCCGTATTAGTTTTGTGCGAGGATGGTCAATGTCGTCAGTTAGTACCAACACTTAAACGACTGCTTGATCAGTCAAAGTCATGAGTACCATGCAATCACAGTGCGAAGCCATACAAAATATAACAACTTGTTTTGAAATCTTCATGCTCATGAACATATCTACATATTTTCAGTTAACAACTTTGTTTAGCTACTTTTGATAAGATTAAGAGTTAAGTTCTTTGATATGTCAAGGGTTCAAGAGAAGCCAACAAAAATAAAGTGAAAGTAAAAGTGATATTGAAGATTAGTATTTTTTTTACATACTTATTTATACAGAATGTTTTTAAAAGTTTCATTGCCAAAAGTGCGGTAATAACTGGAAAATGTTGTTTTGTACTTTCAATTAAGAGTTGACTGGACTACTGCATCCTAAAACTAATCCTCTCAAGGAGCGTTGGCTACCAAATTGAGTAATCTCCATTAGAATCTGGATCCTTCTATGTTTACACCGACGGATATAGAATGAGAGGAAGAGTTGGGGGAGGCGTTTGTATAGAAAAGTTCAACATCAAGCTAGCTTTCAGACTATGGGGAAAGTGTAGTGTTCCTCAGGCAGTAGTGGTTTGTTTCCTATCCTGTGCACACATGTGTTTATTATTTTTCTATATTAGGTTAGCTAGGCAGGACGCTGGATACCCCGAAATAACCTAGGTTCCCACTTGGGTTCTGAAGTCGTCCCCTCTGTGATTGCCTGAAAAGTGGGATAGTGGAAGTGAAGAATAGAAGTTGGAGAGATGGGAACCGCTTAATGTGCCGTTACATGCTGCTGTACTAGCCATCCACTGCTTTTTATAAAAGAGGCTAGCGCGGTCGGATTGACCGAATCCAGACATGATAGGCTGTTGAAGCTCCGTTCGCCTAGGTATCTTAAACGATGATGCCGGGCATGTACCGTGGACATCAAGAATCGTCTTCTTCTCTTCCTCGTCTTGGAAACTTCTGCAGAAGTCGTTATAGGGTAAGCCTAGTCTCCTGGCATGGTTCCCAAACGGGCAATGTCCAGTGATGATCTCTACCGTGACTCTCAGGTAAGATCTGGGTAGTTTTAATAGCTCCCACGTTGTCTTAGAGTTAATATGCGGCCACAGCTACCTTGATTGAAGGCATGAGGGCTCGGTGAGTCATTTTTCTTGGGCACGTTTTAGTGTGCTGATAAGGGTTGTTCGCTAAAGTGATCTGTATGCCTATCCTCTAGGGTTGTCCCTTTTTTGGCTGTTGTTGGACTCATGCCCCATTTAGGGTTAGGTCAGAAGGTCTCACCATCTTATTTAAAGGTGTCCGGCATTTGTGGACTAGGCTAGAATTAGTGTAAATTCTTATCAGGGAGTTGATGGCGGCCTTGCTGTCCGTTACTATCATGGAACGTCAGCCATCTGGCTGCTTTATTTATAGCCGATATTTCAGATTGAAGAACCTTACATCCGTCTGATAGTCTGAAGGATATTTTAGTGTTGAATTCTGCTTGAATAGTGTTTTCTATATACATATGTTCATTATTAATTTCGTTTGTGCCTAAATTCTACCGGGATAGGTAGACAGCATGAATAAGGATTGCTTTATCTTCCATCCTGTGTGCAAGTGTTTTTTTTTCCTTTTTTCACTGTCGTCCGCATTTTCTTTATAAGCTCATTATTAATACCTTTTGAATGCAATTCATTACTTTGAAGTGTTGTAGGTGTTGGACTAAGTTTTGTTAGGCTGAGCAGTGTCGCAGTTATATAGACTGGGCCCTGATCAGTTTTAATTAAATTAATTCCAACACTGTAAATGCTGCTATTACTTTTGCTTTAATCTTTACATGTTGTTTATTGACACACAAACGTCCACGAACACTACTCCCTCTTTCCTCCTCTTCGTAATTCTATTTTCCTAGTTCCAATACAATGCAGTACATATGTAGGGGTCACCCCTTGAGTACTGGTCCGAGATAAAGAGGAAAAACATATCATCTATAAGTAAAGCGGCTAGATGGTAGACATTTAATAAAATATTCGGCAGGTATATCATGATAATAGCGGACAGCAAGGCCGCCATTTTCATGCCGAGAAGTTTTTTAGTTTTATGAAAAACAAAAAACAAACAGATTGATTCCGTTTCGTAACGTAATTAAACTCTGTAACAGTACACTAGTTTCTATACGAGCCGTTCCGTCTTACTACTTTGGCGCCCACCTCAAAAGAAACCCAATTGAGTCCCTTTTTTGTTTGTTCAAAAACACGAAAAACTAAAATGTTTTTCGGAATAATATCATTTCTAAGAGAGTAAGTAGTTTATTAATTTAGTTCTATAAATTAAAAGTGATTTCATTTCGAAAAGCTTTTTAATGTTTAAAAAACCAAATTACGGATTCAATTCCGTTTCCAAACAGTCAATTAATTCGGCACAATTTAGTCTATAGATTTTTAATATAGTTTTGCAGAGAATAACTTCTTAGCTTCTTAAATTAAAAAATAAAGTTAAAATATTGAAGAAGTGTTCAAATATTTATTATCAGTCATGTCACAGAACTCAATTCGATACGAAAACGGAATTGAATTCGTTTTTTTTTCATTCATCAAAAAACGAAAAAAGTTTTTGGAATAAAATCATATGTAATATCAAGAATAAAATTAGTATTGTGTCATGGAGAGGATTTTATTCTGCAAAAATTTTTACTGCCTGGCTCATGATGTCGTTTTGTAAACCTTCGTCATAATTTTTAAGGTCAAAAAACCTTTTCCGATGCCTTTTATAAGCTATATATTTTTCTGATCTTGTATCATTTGCCTTGTCTACCTACTTCTTTTACTTATAAAACTTTTTAATATAAAACTTTAGCGTTAGGGAGTTAGATTTTCGTTTTTAAAAGTACCAAAAAAACGGATACAATTTAGCTTGAAAACGGATATGGCTGTATATATTGCATTAACTTTAAAAATACATTTATTTGTCCTTGAGCTATTTTTCAAAAGCAACATGCAGAAAAATCTGTCCATAAAAATTCATAGAATTCAATTCCGTTCGGAAATGGAATTCATTCCGTTTTTTTTTTTTTTTTGAAGATAAAGAAGATGATAACCTTTTTCAAATAAAATAAAAACTTTAATTGAAAATATTAATATTATCTTGATCCTAATTATTTGACGTTTTTTTTATAAATTAAATTGAAATGTTTTTTAAGTTCTTATTCATATTAGTGAATTCTGATAATCCGCTCCAGTTATCTTCAATAATATCAATTGCAAGTTCAACCGGCACACTAGGAAAAAGTAAGACAACATCTAAAGCCCTTGTTTGCAAATTAACTAGACAGCATGATAGTAGTAATAGATTAGATGTTAGTACGGAAACAAAAGTATATAAATCGTTAGCTTATGTACCTAGTTTGTCTGAAAGGTTACAAAGGACTAGTATAGGGTGTTTTTTTAAGCCCGATAGAACTTGAAATTGTAAAAAATAACACAAAAAATTAAATTGTAATCAAAATTTTTTTTTATTCGAAAGATCAATACGTGACATTAACATTTGAAAATGATTTCGGGCATATGGGCACCGCGGCTGTTCTTGACGAAGCGCATTCTGGACGTCCAATTTTGGGCCACTTTTTCGAGCACTGCTGGCCGTATGTCACGAACAACACGAACAATGCTGGCCTCCAAGGCGTCAATTGTTGCTGGTTTATCAGCATAAACCAGTGACTTCACGTAGCCCCACAGGAAATAATCGAGAGGTGTCAAATCGCACGACCTTGGAGGCCAATTGACAGGTCCATTTCTCGAAATCAACTTATCGCCAAATTTTGATTTCAGTAAGTCGATGGTTGCGTTCGCCGTATGGCACGTAGCGCCATCCTGTTGAAACCACATCTCCTCCGGATCAATGTCATCCATATTTTCAAACAAAAAATCATTGATCATGGTGCGGTAACGATCTCCATTGACCGTAACGCGAGCTCCGGCCTCATTTTTGAAGAAATAAGGTCCGATGATGCCACCAGCATGAAAACCGCACCAAACAGTGCATTTTTCTGGATGTAATGGAGTCTGTAGGGTCTCTTGTGGATTGGTCTCACTCCATATGCGGCAATTTTGCTTATTAACAAACCCGTTAAGCCAAAAATGCGCCTCATCGCTGAACACAATTTTGCGATAAAACAACGCGCGAATCGACGACTGATTTTCAAAGTAAATTTGGATAATTTCGTAGCGTTGTTCAAGCGTGAGTCTATTCATGATGATTTGTCAGAGTATACTGAAACAAATAAAAAAAATGTTTCATCAAAATTTAATTTTTTGTGTTACTTTTTACAATTTAAAGTTCTATCTAGCTTAAAAAAACACCCTATATATTTGATAAAAGAAAGTATAAAATAGCACATAGGATTTATAAAACAGTGGGTGGATTATTTAGTAAAACAAAAGATAGATTGAATAAATTAGATAAGTCAAATCTAGTATACAAAATACCTTGTGGCGGTAATGATAGGGAACGGTGTGATGAGGTTTATGTAGGAACAACAAAGAATAAATTGAAGACTAGATTAGCAGGACATAAGTCTGATCAGAAATATAGGAATATTAATTCGTCACAGAAGATGGCTTTGTCGATACATTGTCGTGATTTAAATCACAATCCGGATTTTAATAAGGTTTCCATATTAAATACAGAAACTAGTTATAGAAAACGGTATATGTTGGAGATGTGGCAGATAATTGATGGTTAACCATGCTTTCCATTACTTTGGAGAGTGCAGAGCAAATTGCAATTGGGCGGTAATTTTCAGGGTTATTTGCCTCACCCTTTTTGGGTATTGGTGTTACATTAGCAACCTTCCAGCACGATGGAAACTCACCAAAATGGTAAAGTATGCTGAAGAGGCGTGCTAATGGACGCACAAACGTAGAAGAACACTGCTTCAAGACCAGTGCTGGAATGCCATCCGGTCCAGGAGTTTTGTTTATATCGAGGTCTGCCAAAACCCTTTTAACTGCTCGTGCCCGGAAGAATATCTTTGGCATAGTTACAGATACTCTTTCGAGCCAATAGCTAATAGAATTAATTTTAGAAAAGATACAGAAAGTTTAGCTCAGAACTATAGGCATTTAGGCATCAAATATTTTTGATTTTGTAAACAAAACTAAAAAAATGTTTCCTGAAGAAGTCTTCCGAAGGAAGACGAAATATCGAATATAATTAAAACATTTTTATATAAAAAACAAAACTGACCTCAAGCTTAAAAAACATTTCAATTTAATTTATAGAAAATATTAATCCCATTCTAGAAGTTAAGATGGATTTCATTTCATTTCTCGGTGTCTGGGGAGGCAAAAAAAAAAAAATGGATTGTATTCCGTTTTCGAACGGAAGCGAATTGTGTAATAAAGATTACTAGCTTTCAAGTTAAAGATATATAAAGTTGAGGGACTAAAAACTGCCAGTATTATACTTAGACATGTGAATAGCCCTTAACAAATATATATTTTTGAGTGTAAACGCAGTTCTTACGGAAATTCAGGTTCCCATAAGAACTGTGTGTAGAAACAGTTACGGTATTTCAGGTTGGTAAATTCCTTATGTAAATTTCCGCATACCGGTACGGAGTTCGTAAAGAAAATTAAACTGAATTTTTGATATTTTTTTTATTATTACAGGTATGTTAAAAGTAAAAGTGGAGACTTCTTTTCGTTAACCCCCCGTCTAGATTAGCAATAAATATGTTCGCAATAAAGCAATAACGCCGACAGAACAACGGTACAAAATTGCTTATTGCTTTGCTTATGTCAAAGGTATGGGAACACGTATGTATGACAACTCATAATTACAAAAAAACCGAACAGAAAAGTTCAGCGCAAAAAGCAAAATTTTATTGCAAAAAAAATGTGCAAAATAAATTTTATTTTATCTGGACTTTTAAAGTCCTAAAGACAAGAAAACTGTTTGTACAGCGTAATTACTTTGCAAACACCCTCAATGCACCAATCCATTAAAAGAAAACACTTTATTTTAAGTAATAAGAATTAAATTAATAATTTTTGCAAAAGAAAAATTTACTAAAATAATCCGCAAGCAGAATGTTTCAAAAATTCTTTAGTATTAAACTCAAATGACGTTTTGTGTCTGTAATAATTGTTAACGAAAATTCATTGACAATTATTGCAGCAATAATTGCAACCACTAGCAATAAGCTGTCTCCACTGGCAATAACACAATTTTGACGTTTGCTGCAATAAATGTTAACATATTTATTGCTAATCTAGACGGGGGGTAACTGAAACAAAAATTAAGGTGCATCCATTAATTTGTCTACGGAATTTTTGACAATTTGTTAATAAAATGGTGTAAGAATTGTTTGCCGTATATTTGGACGGTGAAAATAGCATGAGGTAAGTATTTTCATATATACATATAACTTTTCTACACCAATCTACACAATCATTTTTCCGTGTAGAAATAAATGTATATTTCCAAACGTGAATTTCCGTAAAAACTCCGTACCGGCCTTAAAACGTAAAAGAAATAAAAAAGTAGTTGCTTTTAAATGAAATCCTGTTAAAACAACATGAAATTTCTAAAGGAAAACTCTTTAGTGATGCCAATATTCCAATTTCATTTAACTAGTATTATTTGTTTAAATATTTTCCTTAATGAAAGTCTTAATTTGATACGTTTTCTGCTGTTTACTTTCAACAACTCACCTTTCCATTAACAGCTGCCATTTTTTTATTGATTTATTTAAATTAAGTCTGGATCGAACAAAAATAAAAATCTCTCAATTTTCAAGACGCACAATATCAATATCAAAATGTCAAATAGTTATTCAAACACTTAACACTTTGTTGTTGGTTTATTTTAATATGTATGTATGTGTATTTTTTTCACAAACACAATTTAAGTGGTTTATTACTATTGTATAAACAATCCTTTACGAATTTTTTTCAAAACATTTATTTAAAATTTTTGTTTTTATTTTGTTTAGCTGTTTGTCAACAATATGCTTGTTTACATAAGTATATTTTTTTTATTTCTTTGAAAAAGTTGTTCACTTTCAAGACAAATGTTGTTTTTTGCTGTTAACGGTATGAATTCTGATACGCTACTGTCAATAAAATACGTTGACAAAATCACTTTTATATAAAACAAAAACAAGAATATCAGCCAGCCAGCCCTGCTGACTGCGATTGATTTCAATCTCGCGTTTTATTCTGAAGCATCTTCTTCTGTTCGGCATCTGTTTACTGCACCAGAGCAGACTCCTAAACACAATCACAACTACAACTACAACTAAAACGCTAAATGAATCATATCACTTTAAACAATTGGCTGATAATTGTTTGTAACTGTCTGTTCTTGCGCTTTGAAAAACCTCTACCGTCATGAAAATTAAAGAATGTATGTAAATATGTGTTAATTATCTGACACATGGAAATATCTCATATGACTAATTATATTATTTTCACTAAGAAATTCATATTTTCGGTAACTGTGCACAACAACTGCTAAGGTAAGTTTACATTATTTGAATTACACAAATAATTAGAACTGTTAAACATTTTTGTAGGATGAAGAAAATTTGCCTGCGTAACTGTGCAATCTAAATTAGCGCGTCAAGCGTAATTTATCTGTCAAAAATCCTCATGCACATACAAAATGTATGAGACCAACCCAAATAGCGCGGCATCAACGCTTTGCAATTGGAAAATCCAATTGTGACAAAGCATAGGAGAGAAAGCTTTACTGTAAAGTTCGCTTCAAAACAAATGTTACTAATTTTTGCGGTCATTAGTAATCACACTTTCGTTGCTTTCAGACTAATTTAGCGACTTTATTAGTTTTTATTATATCTTATTTATTAACCAAGTTTATTGGGCAATACTGTTCATGCCACAACGTTAACGCTCTTATTTAAATTACTTACTACAGCGCAAGGCGAATTCATTACAAGGTGAACTTAACAGCACAGGTGATTATTTTTTGCTTCTCGCGGTTTTTTCAATGAGACTGTCAATTTTTTTTTCTCTTGTTTACAAACTTTTTCGCGCCAATATTTTTTTAAAGATTTTTTTGTTTGATTTAGTACAATTTCAAGAAATTTGTGTGAATTTACAAGTGAAAAACTAATATAATCTGTGATTTTAATTACAAACAATTATAAAAGTTTATATTTAACGTTTATATAAAAATTTTTTCTAGCTGAACAATCTTAGGCGAATTTAGATTTTGGCATTCATGATATGTTTTACAATAACAAAGTACATAGTATTGAATTCGCCTTTTCGCTTGCATTCACCTGTATAAATTCGCCTTGCTACAGCGTAAAATCAAGGCGTTAAATTACGTTGCGCTTTACGCCCGAATTTAAGTTGCACTGTAAAAGAGAACTATTGTCAGTCGGGTGCAAAATTTGATAATCTTCATTTTCTAAACCCTTTAAGAAAACTCTTCTCTTTTCTCATCACAGCGGAATTGCATTTTTTAAGTTTCAATTGGCAGAACTTTGAATGTACAGTAAGTGGCATAAATTAGTTTCCAAAGTCAATTATACGAGTAGGAGTCGGGAAACTAGGGACACTGTAATATTTGTATAACCTCACATGTGATTATATCCTCTAAAAGTTAGGGCAATTTAAGAAAAATTTCACAAAGTTTGATCATCTTTTGAGGTTAACATTTTTTAGTATTTCCTTTTAAAATTTTTATTTAAATCTTTATGTAATTTACATCTATTTTTATACATTCAACGTTTTTCTTTTTCTAATTTTCATTTCACGCGTTTCAGTCGAAAAGTTTCTGGTGCGAGAGTTGCGGAACGCAGCCATTGGTAAATTGTCGCCATGTTGCCAACTACTTAAAGCACGTTTACACGGTAATGCAAGATATAGAGATTTAGTAGGAGCAAAATATGATCAAATTCTTTCCGTATTTGAAATAAGTGAACAAAACTGTGTTGTGCGTTCTTTTTATGTTTACTTTTGTGGGATAAGTAAAATCGAAGTATAATTATGAAAGTGTAATAAACTTACGGATAGCTACAATTCTATATTGACAAAAACAACATGCAACATTGTTGAATTGCAATTGGGTAGGTTTGTAAATGTTCTACCACCTTCAACATATACTCAAAGTGCTGGCAATGCAAATTTAAATATACAACTCCGATGTGATGAGAATACAGAATTTGCTGATATGGTTTAAAAAATGGAAATTTACTGCATTCGGATTTCTCTCCTACTTTGAACATGCCATAACCTAGGTGTATTAATGTCTAAAAGGTGGCAGCGCTAGTACATGTGACAGCTCTTTGCTACTGGTAATATAGTGAGCACTTAACCTCAAATGTATTGTTTACATTTTTGAAAGTGAACTTAGTCCTTTATTCTGACTTAACTATATAAAAATAATTTGGTGCAAATAAAAATAGTTCATAATCGTGAAAAAAGTTTCAAATATTTTGTTTATGAACAGCTCACTACATGCCTGTTTTTGCTGTATTGTTGTAATTTTGCTTTAGTTCTAGTCCACCTTTTAGACGTTAATGCAGCTTGAGTGTAACAGTCAAAATTGTTTTTGCGCTTTTAGGGCGGTTTGGCTATAATGTATGATGTTAATTGTGAGTCAAAGTTTAACGTCAAGTTTTTTGTTCAACTTAATTTAACATTTCTTCGTTTCGATATTTCACAAATTCAAAGAAAGATGTATTGAATTGAGCAGCGCGTTAAGATTGTTTAAAATTTTTTTTTACGAAAATAGGCGTTCCAATCAAAATGCATTTTGATCGCTTCAAGATTTTTTTTCATTTTGGTCAGCATAATCGATCAAAAGTGCTTACAAATCTGTAGGAAGTATAAAAACACCTCATTAAATCTCACTAAAATATTGCTGCGGCTCCCGATAGTGTGACAGAAGAGCCGTCAGCCTCAACTTGTCATCATGCCCAACAATTGAACATCTCACGAACATCACTGAATTTGCACACAGCGATCAATTGACTCAAGAGTTGAAGTCTAGTAACCATTTCAAGCGTCGTCAATATGCCTAATGGTTACTGAAACAGATTGAATGTTAATCTCCAAACACTTAGACAACAGCAGACTTCATAACTTCACGAGTACAAATGAAGTTAGCTTCAAATGCTGCCGTCTGGTCAGCAACATAATTATTTTAAAGACAGCAGCAGCACTATGAGTATTTAAACAATACAAAATTCAGAGGTGCCACATAAATATTTTACACGAATATAATTAAAATTACTGACTGAAAACGTAATAATATCACGTAAAACTGTAAAAACCCATAAATTTATTTGTTTATTTTATTTATGTGATGTTTATTTCTATTAAAGATTTCAAACTAATTGAATCTTATTGCTGGCAATTTATATTTATAGTGGCAGCACTGCATTTACTTTTTGCTGCCTACGAAAATAGAAATTAGTCTAAGTTGGCAGCAGCAGCAAATGCTGTTGTGAAGTCGTGCTGCTGTGATGACGTTACAATAATCGTGTGCATTTAAACACATGTATTTTATTTTTGACAGATTGCTGCTTGCTGTCTGCTGTCGTCTATGTGTTTAAAGCTTTAGCATCCGTAAATCCGCACGCACCAAACTTATCAGGGAAGCTGATTCGCCGTCCTGCGATTTTAGGTTTAAACCACAGCCAGAATGTTTCATTAAATCAGGCACCTCAACCATGATCAGCACCGAGAGATCTCACAGAATCTCCCGGAACTTTGCTGATTCCCGTTCTGCCAAGTTTAACCCTTGATACAGGGTTTTGTTTGCTACAACAAACGAGTGACTCATTCCCCTCTATGTCTCAGAAAACCGAGCACTCTGGGTTGGTCTACGCCAAGACAAACAGGTGTCCCCTGGGTGGTCATGGAAGAGACAGAAGTGAATGGTGACTACAAAGAAAATCATTTTCAGTGACGGAACACGCTTTTGTCTCAGTGGATTTATTAACAAGTAGAATTGGCGCATGCGAGCAAATGAGATTCCACGGATGTTATTGAAAAGCTGGTCTATCTACATAATATTTGCGCTGGTCGCGTCATCGAGTTGTACTTCTTCCAAAATGAGATTGACCAATCAGTTACCGTGAATGGTGTTCGCTAACGCGAGATAATAACGATTTTCCTGTGGCCAAAAATTGAGATTATAAACCTGGACGATATAATTGGCCACCATGAACATATGATTTGACAACTTTAGATATCTTTCTTTGGGGACATATAAAAAACATTATACAAAGTCTACTGTTAATGAGGTTAGCACCTATGAAATGTCTACATATAGACTGCTAGGAAACATAAAAAAGCTGAATGTATATTTGGATCGGCATAGATGTTAATAGATAGATATTAAAGTAAATAATAATAACTATTAGTATTAAGTTAATATAGGATTCTTTTTAAATCAACTGAGACTCATTTCAAGTACTATTAATTCTGAGAGCGTATTGATTTTTTCTTAAACTTATGATGAGTTGAGTTTTCATATAGTAAACTTTGTATGGATTCAAATTGAAATGTTAATTCAAAATGAAATCAACTTGTTGGATATGATGTAAAATTACAATTTTTTTTTGTGTGTGGTTTAAAACTGATTCATAGTTTTAAATGGTTGTACAATTAATACCAATACTAATAAATATATAAAATGAAAAGATTTTGTTTGTTGGGTTAAAGAGATAATTGTATTCTCTGCTGCATTTTGAACGCTTGTGGTTTTTCGCTTAATGCCGGCTTATTAGAAATGTGTATCACTTTCGGCACAATGGTCTGACTTGCGTGTATTCAACCCCATTAACTTGTACCGCCAAGAACAGAAACATTTATAGAAACAATAAATGAACAAGTTTTTTATAAAGAACTTTAAGTTTAAAATTGAAAACAACGTTTAACTCTGGAAGTACATTTAAAATATTTTTTCAAATCATTCAAATTAATTGCATGATCTTTTACAAATATTCGCAAATTCATCACTTTAAACCAAAACTTCAGTGAGTGCTCAGTTTTTAAATATTTTCTAATGTATTAAATAACATAAATATTTTATATTTGCTAAAGAATCAATCAAAAAGTTGTTGTACTCGTATTTTTTTTTAAAGAGTTTTTGGTGCACAAAAAACTTATTCATTTCAATGACATTTTTTTTCTGCTCAAATTGAAATGCGGTTTCGTTATTGATGAGTTTTTCTAGCACATTTTGTTTATTGTTCAAGTTATTTATTTCGTTTTCGAATTGAATTTCTGAAAAAAAAAAATTATGATTCTACTAAAGTTTAGCTTTTTTAGGCTAAGGTAATATGATTCATTGTTGTTAAAATAAAATTGGTAATAAGATCACAATTCGAGATTTTTACTAAAATTTTATAGCATTTTGAATGGCGAGCTGAAAAGCACATTAATGCTTTAAATACATTCAAGAATTCATATTACCAGGCGAAACTGTGATTTCTAGGGATGAAACGACAACAAGTAAATACTCGATACTTTTCTATCGATACCAAGCACTTTTGATATCGATAGAAAATATGAATCGATGCCGACATGCAATTTTAAAAAATGAGAGCGCCAGCCACAACTAGTACCGTCGCCGACCAAAAATTACTAAAGTTAAGAAATTTTGCTGGACGGCGTCATACAAAATAAAATTAATTTTAAGCGTCGTTTCATTACTGGTAATGAGACATGTATCCACTACTATACGAGTACTACAGAGACAAAACAACAATCCAAACAATGCACTGAAGCTGGAGGAAGTGCCCCAAAGAAGGCAAAAACAATTCAATCGACTGGTAAGGTTATGGCAACGGTTTTTTGGGACTTCAAAGGTATTTTATTGATTAACTATCTGCAAAAGGGTAAGACAATAAATTCAGAGTACTATTGCAACCTTTCGGATCAGTTACTCGTAAATGTACAAATTGGAGAAAAACGTCCTGGCTTACAACACAAAAAATATTTTTTCATCAAGACAATGCACCTGGGGCCAGATTCCGCAACTATGAATTTTTTTTTTACCAGTGAACACTCAAAATAAAATTCACTGACAGACTCAGTGTTCACTTTTCATTAAAAAGCGTTTCAGTAAAAAACAATGAATTTTATTGTGCTGAAAGTGTTTCTTCAGGCTGAATGATATGCTGATTTGTCAAATTAACTGTGTCACACAAGTTGCTGAATAGATAATTTTAATATACATACATAATCCTTTTGGTTATTTTTTTCAAGTTCAAAATATTTTACAAAAAACTAAAATTCACCCAAGATTTTTGAGTGAAAAAATTATTTTAAAGTGTAGACTTTAAATGTCAAAATTATTCATTCTCACCATTGCGGGCTCAAAAATCAAAAGTGAACACTGAAATTGGTGAACATTTCAAAATTCATCGTTGCGGAATTTGGCCCCAGCGCACAAGAGTGTTTTAACAATGACTAAAATCAACGAATTAAAGTACGAGTTGCTTGACCACCCCCCACCTTATTCTCCTGATTTAGCTCCCAGTGACTTTTACCTGTTCCCAAATCTAAAAAAAATTCCTTGTTGGCAAGCGTTTTACCTCAAATGAAAATACAATTACAGTTGTAAGCCACTATTTTAATCAAGGGATATAATTGCTAGAAAAGCGTTGGACTAAGTGTATTGAAGTTTCCGGAGGCTATATTGAAAAATAAAAATATTTTTGAAACACTAACTATTCTCTTTCATTGATAGGCTAAGAAGACTAACTATTCTCTTTCATTGATAGGCAAAGAAGTTTCCGAACCGCCCTCGTATGTATGCATGTAAGTGTCTGCTGTTTTCGTATCTCGAGTAAGGGTGAAGAAAATATTTTGCGTTAGAGTAATTTAGCTAAAATATGACTTTAAATCAGCATTTTTTTTTTTTTTTGATGATGTGAAACAAAATTATAAAATTTTGACATTAGCATTCAATTTGTTGATTTAATTCTTCCAACAACAACAAGAGGCAGCAAAAATATCAGTTTTACTCTTATATGTATTGCGACTTAATCGATCATTTTACTATCAGTTGTTTTGCTTAATTGTTTACATCAATTCAAAAAAAAAAAAAAATTATTTAATTAATTAGTTTAACAATATGTACATTGACATATGTACATACATAAATATATTATGCCTAATCACATTGTTTTAAAATATACATGATCATTTTATAGAGTATACCATTGTGTATTTATTCGTCTTTTCTGCTTGTTACGATTAATCGTAGTTTGGTTGTTTATAATGGGTGATTTTATAAGAACTATCGGAAATTTAAAAAAAAAACACATAAAATTCAGAAAAATGCATGAAATATTTATTCGGATCGATAGTTGGGTCGATATAATTTAATGTTTGAAGATTATTTCATGCAAATGTTGGCCGCGGCTGCGCCTCAAATGGTCCATCCGCTTAGTCCAATTTTGGCATACTCTTTCCAACATTTCGGCCGGTATCTCACGAATAATGTTGGCAATGTTGGCTTCCAGTGCGTCAATCGAAGCGAGCTTGTCGCTATAGACATTAGCCTTAACATAGCACCACAAAAAATAGTCTAGAGGCGTTAAATCGCACGATTTGGGCGGCCAATTGACTGGTCCCAAGCGTGAAATAAACTGTTCACCGAACTCGCCTCTCAATTGGTCCATTGTTTCGCGTGCTGTGTGACATGTGGCACCGTCTTGTTGAAACCAGATGTTATGCAAGTCAAGCTCTTCCATTTTGGGCAAAAAAAAGTTTGTTATCATCGCACGGTAGCGCTCACCATTCACAGTAACGTTGTGATTCGCATCATCTTTGAAGAAATACGGCCCAATGATGCCGCCAGCCCATACTCCGCACCAAACGGTTGTTTTTTGTGGATGCATTGGTAGCTCTTGCAATGCTTCTGGCTGCTCTTCACTCCAAATACGGCAGTTTTGCTTGTTCACGTATCCATTCAACCAGAAATGAGCCTCGTCGCTGAACACGATTCTTCGATAAAAAAGTGGATCTTCATCTAACTTTTCAAGAGCCCATTCACCAAAAATTTGACGTTGTGGTAGGTCGTTTGGCTTCAATTCTTGCACCAGCTGTATCTTATAAGGCTTCACACCCAAATCCTTCCGCAAAATTTTCCACGTAGTGGAGTAACAGAGGCCCAATTGCTGCAAACGGCGCCGAATCGATAATTCACGGTCATCACTAACACTGGCCGATACGGCTGCGATATTTTCTTCAGTTCGCACTCTACGTAAGCGTGTTGGTGGTTTAATGTCCAACAATGTAAATTTGGTGCGAAATTTTTTTACAATAGCCCGAATAGAAGCCTCAGTAGGTCGATTAAACTGACCATAAAATGAAAGAAGCGCGCGATGAACTTTCTTAACAGAGCACGCATTTTGGTAATAAAATTCAATAATTTGCAAGCGTTGTTCGTTTGTAAGAGGATTCATGATTAAATTATAGACCAAACTGAAGATGTTTGACAGTGACACAAGATACAAAACGTGCGTGAGCTGTCAAAACTAGTGTTGCCAAAAAGATAATAGCAAAAAAATCACTTGTTATAATATCAGATGTTTAAACGCCTTAAGCTGAAAGTCCGTACCACGCGTTATATGCGCGTTTTACGCATTTCAAACTTTCTATGCGAGCTACACCTTTTCTAAACTCAAGTTACATGCAACGCTTTTCATGCGATAAGTTTTTTGTTGTGTTTGAATTATTTTTTAAATAACAACATTTTTTTCACACAAAAACATAAAATATAATATAAAAAATAAAAATTTTTGCCATAACTTTGAAAAAATAAAATGAATTGTGATCTGCGGCTATCAAACACAACTGACAGTTTTTATAACGCTTGTGACGCGTGAAAAAGTAGAAAGTAAACCTGCTTTTGGCGTCGCACGCGTTTAACGAATCATACGCTTTGCGCTGTGTAACCTCTCACATAAAATTACATTGTTTCTACTTTTTTGACAGACGCTTAGAATACGTTGCCGCGTAAAACGAGTGTTATGGACTTCCAGCTTTACAGCGCAACCATAATTTCTCTGCCAAAAAAACTCATGCACATACAAAATGTATGACACTAATCCAAATAATGCGGCCTCAACGCTTTGCATTTGGAAAATTCAATATTAACAGCGCATTAGAGAGTAAACTTTACTATCTCTCAGCAAAGTTGGCTTCAAAATAACTGTTACTAATTTTTTTATGATAATTAGTTATCACATTTTAGGTGCTTTCAGACTAACTTAGCGGTTTTATATCTATTTTTTTATTTAGTGATTTTTATTAAACGAGGTTAGTGAACATTACAGCGCAACATAAATTAGGGCGTAAAGAGCAGCAAATTCTATGATTTGAGATCATCCGTTTAAAATATCAGCTAATATATTGTATATAGAAATGCATAGCATAAAATAACAACTTTTTAGTCTACTAACAATTAGATAGATTAGACCAAATATGCCCAGGCCTATACGTTTAATACTCAATTGTTTTTGTAAATGCGCTTAGCTATAGGGCTATGCTCTTTAATACACAAATACTACGGTCAGCACTAGCCATGAAAAATACACAGACAACTCCGTCTTTCATATTTTTTTCGTTCTTCACCGCACATACACAAAAGCAAAGCAACAACACTTTCACATGCTTTGTTGGTAAACATTGATGACAGCGATTATCAGTGTGAATTTTGTTTTTGTAAATGTTTTGCTTTTTACAACAAAAAATATTAAATAAAAGTAGGTTTTCCTTAAATGTATTGGTGTTTGCTCTTCCATATAGAACTTTTGGGCATCACTGGATTAGACGAAAATGTCGGCTGTTGTTCGCATTTTTTTTCTGTTATGTTGGTACACATGTCTGTTGTCATGTCATGTTGGTAATATCAGCCATTTCGGATTGTCAGTTTGTTTTTGACACATAAGAAAGTTAGTCGTGTTTTGGTGTGCTCTTTGATTTTTGACTAAATTTACAAAATTTTGAGAAAAATAGCATCGCATGGACATCGCTTAGAAGCTGTTGAACATCGTCAACAACGATCCAGATTTTCTCAAAAAGGTCATAACTGGTGACGAATCATGGGTGATGGCTATGACAATCTTCAAGAACGAAAAAAGCACATCAAGTTCGGTCAAATGTGAAGGTGGTGCTCACTGCTCACGTCATGAATTCTTGCCACAAGGTCGTACGATCAATATGGAATGCTACCTTAAAGTTATGCCAGAAACGCACAGAATTGTGAAGATAACAATCATGGATTTTGCACCACGATAACGCACTAGCTCACACAACGATGCTTGTGCGTGAGTCTCTGGCCAAAAACAAACCCATTATCATGCCTCAAAAGCCGTGTTCACCGGACTTGGCCACCGCTGACTTTTTCACCTTTCCAAATCTGAAGACACCGATGAAAGCAAAGCGTTTTGCTACGATTGAGGAGAAAAAAGAAAAATCGAAACAGGAGCTGTTGGCGATACCAAAACGCGCGTCTCAAAAGCGTTTCGAGGATTGGAAAAAACGCTGGCATAAGTGTATTATATCTGAGGGGGATTACTTTGAAGCAGACAAAATAGTTATTGAGGAATAAATAAATACTTTTTGAAAAAAATTCAAAATAGTGGTTATTTTTTGATCAGCCCTCGTATTTTATACACATGAATATTTTCTAAGAAACGACAGTTTTATTTAATCTTAAAGATTAGACTCGTACGTCAGCAATTCTGCTGAAATATGTCTTGTTTCACAAAAACAATCTGTGATGATCAAATAATTCTTAAGAAGCCACGCTTATAAATGTAATGTTTTGACGCGAAACTAGGAAAAGCGAGCAAGAAGGAGAGGTTATCAGTAAAATCTACTGAATCATGTTTCTTTCTACATTTTACTTGATAAGAGCTACACGTTTCCCATCATATATTTCTTTTAACATTTTTTAAATAATTCCTAATTAAATAATAAAATATTGTAAAACGAGAAGAAAACATAAAATTTGATTCAGTACCAAGGGCCATTAATGTCTAGAAGGTGGCAGCGCTACGACATGTGACAGTTTTACGCTATTGGTAATATCGTGAGCACTCAACGTCAAATGTATTGTTTAATGGTTTATTCCGAATTAAACCTTAAAAATAATTTTTTGAAAATAAAATAGTTGAAATAAAAATGATATATGATTGTGAAAAAAGTTAGATATATTTTTGAAAAACGCAGCCTACTACATGCCTGTTTTGTTGTATAATTGTAATTTTGTTCTAGCGCTGACACCTTGTAGATCAGCTGATAGAAAATTGTGTTAAAGAGACACCTACGAGTATATTGTACATTCTGTATCAAAATATTAGCTTTACTTTGAATTTGCACAAAAATTTTATATAATATTAATTTAAGTTTATGCTAAAACAAATTTTTTATCTTAATTGGCATGTCCATGTAATATTTTTTAAGGCCCTGATTCACTATCCTACACGAACGTATGATCATTCACAGGAAACTGTTTCAAAAGTCTGGCCGACTTGAAAACATCGCTTCAAAATGGCGTTGTAGGCCACACTATTATACAAGTATGATTGAAATTTACACAATAAAACAACCAAAAACTTTTATTAACATAATAATTTTACATTACTTAAATTTTTTTCTCGAGGCACCAAGAATATTCTCATATTTTTCACAATATAAAACACACTTATCGCACAGAAACTATAATGTTTTGAAAAGCTTTCTAAAATTTTTCAAATCGCACGATTTGTCAAAAACTCTGTCGCACGGGTGCATTTTTAGTACTTTTTCAGCACACAGGCTTTATTTAGTAGATCACACGATTGTGTATGATAGTGTAGCAAGGTCTTTATTTGCGAATTAAAACACAAAACACTAACGGCCGTATTCATGGAAAACTTAAACGGATTTAGGGAAAATTCCATAAAACTATATATTTATAAACGAGTTTTACGTTAAAATGTTCTTTTAGCACTTTTTTAAATCAACCGTTTTTAAAACTGATTGCTTTAAAAACTAAATAATTAAGTGTGTTCCACAAGATTTCGGGCAAGTTCTCCGCTCTTGGCTAGCACTATTTTGCAGAGTGTTTTAGTTTTTGGCGCCAATTACAGTATACTCGTATGTGGAAGCGAACTAAGACAAAGTATAGACATCTGGCGCATTATCGTGTAATAATTAAGTGTACTCCACAAGATTATGGACAAGTTCTCCGCTCTCGGCTAGCACTATTTTGCAGTGTTTTCGTTTTTGGCGCCAATTACAGTATACTCGTATGTGGAAGCGAACTAAGACAAGGTATAGACATCTGGCGCACTATCACTAAATTAAACCTCTACGAGTATTGATATCGAGGAATAAGCAGCGTTCTGATCTGACATCCTGCTAATCAGGAGATGCAAAACAGCAGGCTTGAACGATTTTTTAATTTTTTTTTATGTCAACGCATATTAGCACTAAAAAAATCGTAATTATAAGTTGTCAAAAATAAAAATAGCGATAAAACTTAATCAAATTATATCGTAATATATACATATATCAGCACTTAATTTTGAATTAAAAGTAATTAAATTTCACCGTTACTTTAATACCTGGTACGCAAAGCTTTTAAAATCTAACAAATTGTATTACTTTATTTGGCCGACCTTGAAATGGACCCATTACGATTTAAGTTAAAAATGCTGATGTAAAACAGATAATTTTAATTACTCCATACATCAAATCCTTCACATTCGAATTAATTTGCATAACGCATTAAATATTCAAAATAAAACAACTTTTTTTTGTTTTAGATTACAAAACGCGACGCAAAAAAACATTTTTTTTTTTAGAAATGATTATACATATACAAATAATTTATGCAAAATTATTTTGATTTTGTTGAGTTCAGGTCACTGGTCTTGACAAAATATAGACTAATTGATAAAAATAAATAATTTTTTTTCACTTGAAAATAATTGATGAAATGATTAATAATTTTTCATTTTCAAAATATGCTGAATATCCTTTTTATTTAGTGCCAATTTCACGTTAGCGAAGCTGTTCGTTTGTTCGCACAATTATATTTAAAACAAAAACAACATTCAAAATTTTGTTATTGTTTTAAATGTAATTGTGCGAACGAACGAACAGCTTCTTTATCGTGAAATTGGACGTTAATCAAGGTGCATTAACATGTACAAGGTGGCAGCACTAGAGCATAACTACCACAATACAACACAGGAGAAGAAATCAAACTTTGGTGAATGGCAAACTTTTTTACAGAGTCGCAAAAAATTGCTATTTTTTCTTTAGTGCGAGGTCACATATAGAAGCTTTCGGTGAGGGCAATAAGAAGGGAAAAAGAATTACCGGTACTCGGCAATTCTCAGCAATTCCTTACTTTTCTCTCATGTGTGTATATGTGTGTGCATATACAACGTAAATTGTATGAAATAATAAGTAGAGAAAGCTCAATAATTGCCGAAAAAAGTTTTTGTGTGTGGACATGAAAGCAATTCCAAAAGAAAATTGCTAAAAAGTTCGGCAATTAAAATCGCTCTGTCTGACCTCAGACTTACATGCAACAAAAAAAAAAAAAAAAAAAAAAACCTATAATTGAGTACATTTCCTGTTTTCACCATGTTTGGGCAAACTTCCATTTTGCTTTTAGCTAATTTTTAAACAAAAGCTTTTTTCCAATTTGCAAATTTTCTGATTAAATTTTCAGTTTCATATGTATGTAAACATAAAACAGCTGATTATTAAATTCTAGTCCTAAGTTACCCAAAGAAAAAGTTCGGGCTAATTTGTACACGAAGTGAAAAATATTACTCTTTCATTTTCTCTCAAAATTGCACAAAAATTGTTACGTGGAACGCTTTTGGACTAGTCCGGACTGTTTCGTTATTCACGTGGAACACACCTATTATTTGTTTACTTTTACATATTACTGTACGAATTATGCAACTTTGTAAAAAAGTTTGCTAAACGGTAAACAACTTTGCCAAATGTCGAAAAAATTTTCACAATACAACAAAAACAGATGTAAGCAGTGATTGTCAAAAACTCTTGTAACTTTTTCACAAATTTATTTTATTTGTATTATTTTTATTTGCACAAAATTATTATTAAATGTTTAATTCAGAATAACACACTAAATTCACTTTCAAAAATGTAAACAATATATTTGACGGTGATTTCTCACGATGTTGCCAGTAGTAAAACATTGCCACATGTCGTAGTGCTGCCATCTTGTAGACGTTAATGCATTTTGATATCTTCCAAAGCGAATTCATTACTAGGTAAATTTGACAGGTGATTATTTTTTGCTGCCACGTTTTTTCCAATGACACTGTAAATTTTTTTTTCTTTTGTTTACAAACATTTTCGCGCCATTTTCATCTGAAGATTTTTTTGTATGATTTATTGCAATTTCAAGAAATTTGTGTGAATTTAAAAGTGAAAAACTAATATACAGGCCTGTTCTAAAAATCACGTAATTTCAAAGCACATGCCGTTTCAAAAGCACAAATGTGATTTGTGCCTGTTCTGCAAATCACAACTTTTTGTGATTTTCGATGTGATTTACACTCTTCTAAAGCACAAAAAACTGCTGTTTTTTTGGTTCAATTTACTTATATTTTTATTTTCAGGCTGAATTTTTTTATTCGCGGAATTATTTGCAAAATAAGGTTAATTCCTTCTAATAAATATAAAAGGTAAAATAAAATAAACCAATAAAGCAAATCACAAAATAATACAACAAATTTTGCAACAAAATGAGCGTAAATAGTTTTTTCTTAATTTAATGAATTATTTCGTATAAAATAAATGATTTTACTTAAATAATCAATAGAAAACACATTAAATTATTTATTAATGTAATAAATTATAAAATTCATCATAAAGTGCCTGCAAAAATTGGGATGTGATTTCAAATTGATTGCAAGTTAGCTAACCGATTTAAAATCACAAAAATAAAAAATATTTTGTGTGCAGAACACCTTTTTTGTGATTTCAAATCACTTTCACAAAAAGTGATTTGCAGAACAGCCCTGATAATTTGTGATTTTAATTACAAACAATTGTAAAAATTTGTATTTAACCTAGTATCTACAACTGCGATTAACTCTGACATAATATCTGAGAAAACGTCGGCAGAATGAGAGAGCGAATTTCTCTATGTCCATCTTCATATCTAACAAGGAGTAACGTATTGTTGTTAATCTTATAAGAATCCATAATTCATTAAAAGCCGAGAAGAAAATACATCTTGGCGATCAATAGAATATTGTATAAATTTTGTATATGAGCACATTTTTTACAAAATCAATTGCTTATAGTGTATATAATAATATTTATTTAATACGTAAAAACAAATTATTTTTTATTTAAAAGGGTATTTTTAAAGATATTTTGCAAAACTAAAAATTGGTCAAATTCCAATGGCGTCTTTTTGTAAACAAGCGCATACACATCCGCTTTTTTGACAGCTCTTATTATAAGATCGTTGCCATGAGATTTCTCATAAGAACGCTCTCATAAAAATTATTATAAGACTGCAATAACACTGATTTTAAGTCTACACGTAACAGAATTCTCTCTGCGATTGAATTTGACGTTCTCATCTCAGATATTATCGCAGGTGTGGACACTAAGTAAGGTTTATTTAACATTTATTCTTAGCTGACCAATCATAGGCGAATTTAAATTTTGACATTCACAGTAAGTTTTACAATAACAAAATACATAGTATTCAATTCACCTTCCCGCTTGCATTCACCCGCATAAATTCGCTTTGGATATCTTCTATACAGTTTTTTGACACATTAGTCGGAATAAAACACAATTTTTGTTTTTGCACTGTAATTCCAGTTACACCTCATAGAATGAATTCGCCTGGAGCATTTCGGAAGTGCATGATTACGTATCTGCAAAATATCGCTTTTAATTATACCGTCGTCTTATTTATAAATATTTACACTAAGTGTGAAAAACAATTAATCACTTCATTAACACTTGTGATGATGTCAAAGGCATTTTGTACAAATTAATGCTAAGAAAATTTAAAGAGTTGACTTTTGAATTTTCTTTCAAAGCTCCTGATTATTGCAGTATAAAATAAGGTGTGAATTACTGACGCATACCGACATAATATTCAAAATAATTAATTAAGTTTTAATTTCATGTGAACTTTTTTTTTACAGTTTTTGAAATTGTGGCGTTGTTTTCATTTGTTCTTTATTAGTATATTTTTTTTTATGGTTTTTATATTTACATATGTAGTCGTATATAAAAATGAAAGTTAATTAGGAGAGTAACTTGCAAAGAAACACGAGCTGGCCGGCAAAAGTATCACCAAATTAATCATATTAATCAAGTTGGGCAAAGAAAAGACTATTCAACTGCTAATAACATATTCAGCCTAGTAAACACTGTTTAAGGCCTTGCTCAAGGCGAATTTATACAGGTGAATGCAAGGCGACTTTATACAGGTGAGTGCAAGCGGAAAGGCGAATTCAGCACTATGTATTTTGTTATTGTAAAACATGTCGTGAATGTCATAATCTAAATTCGCCTAAGATTGCTCAGCAGAGAAAAAATTGTATATAAACGTTAAATATAAGCTTTTATAATTGTTTGTAATTAAAATCACAGATTATATTAGTTTTTCACTTTTAAATTCACACAAATTTCTTAAAATTGCACTAAATCATGCAAAAAAACCTTCAGATTAAAATGGCGCGAAAAAGTTTGTAAACAAAAGAAAAAAAATTTGACAGTCTCGTTGGAAAAAAACGCGAGAAGCAAAAAATAATCACCTGTGCTGTTAAGTTCACCTGGTAATGAATTCGCCTTGGGTGAATGCAAGCGGAAAGGCGAATTCAGTACTATGTATTTTGTTATTGTAAAACATATCGTGAATGTCAAAATCTAAATTCGCCTAAGATTGTTCAGTTGGGAAAAAATTTTATATAAACGTTAAATATAAACTTTTATAATTGCTTGTGATTAAAATCACAGATTATATTAGTTTTTCACTTTTAAATTCACACAAATTTCTTGAAATTACACTAAATCATACAAAAAATCTTCAGTTTAAAATGGCACGAAAATGTTTGTAAAAAAAACAAAATTTGACAGTCTCATTGGAAAAAATGCGAGAAGCAAAAAATAATCACCTGCGCTGTCAAGTTCACCTAGTAATGAATTCGCCTTGGCCTTGCTACACTATCATACACGATCGTGCGATATACTCAATAAAGCATGTGTGCTGCAAAAGTATTAAAAATGCAACCGTGCGACAGAGTTTTTGACAAATCGTGCGATTTGAAAAATTTTATGAAACTTTTCAAAGCATTAAGGTTTCTGTGCGATCAGTGTGGTATATATTGTGAAAAATATGAGAATATTGTAAAATTATTATGTTAATAAAAGTTTTTAATTGTTTTATTGTGTATATAAATTATTTCAATTATACTTGTATAATAGTGTGGCCTACAACGCCATTTTGAAGCGATTTTTTCAAGTCGGCCAGGCTTTTGAAACAGTTTCCTGTGAATGAATCATACGATCGTGTAGAATTGTGAATCAGGGCCTTTAATTGAATAATTGCAGGCAACTTATTCCACAGGCGAAGCGTACGGCTGAAAAACGAATTCTCTGTGTAATGCGTAGTACGAACGAACGGATGGGCTCTGGACGATGATCGCGTGGTACGCAAAAAAGTGCGAGTTTCGGGAACAAGATCCCTAATCTCGTCAGAGCAAAATCCATTGCAGTAACGATAGAGCAGAGTAACGCACCCCACACTGCGTCGATACTCCAGTGAGTTTATAGAGTTGGATACCCTACTGTCACCGATGAGCTTCTTCGCCCTCTCCTGCACACGGTCGAGTAACCCCAAAATAGACTTTGAGGCACCGGCCCAAACATGAGAGTTTCGGTCGGATGTAGGTGGTATAAATAGAAAGCAGGTCGGATAGAGTGAAGTACATCTTACACCGTTTCAAAAGCCCGAGGCACTTGAATGCTTCTTTAGAGACATGAAAAATGTGTTCACTCCAGCGGACATCACACTTTATTTTCACTCCAAGAACATCAAGAGCATCCGATTCCTCAATATTTATACCATCCACGAGTACAGATGAAGCAGCATTTTCTGTCGTTTGTTTGTGTGTTAATAAAGTGCACTTCAGACTATCTCACTTTGTACTAAGACTTGTCAAAAATTCAAATAATACGTGCAAGTGTGATAGTGTGAATATAAATCGCTATAAAAATGAGAAATAATACGGTAAGAGATTTGACATCCCATAACATCCCATTTTTAGAAATTTGTTTAAACAATAAGATTTTTCATTGGATCAAGGTTGATTTATTTACAAAAGCAAAAATTGGCTGTTTATTTTCAAATCATATTTACTTTAGATGTGATGGTGTGAAAACAAAATGTAATGGTACTTTAGATTTTTTGACAGTCGCAACAAATATCATTAGATTTTTGTCTCACAAAATTTAATCAACATCTTAACACTTGTATGATAGTCTGAAATGTCCTCAAGCAACATTGGGTCTTACGAGCGTTAAAGGCGACCCTGTTTTTACGACCCCATTCGGAGATTAAAAGAAGATCACTATTCAGTAAATCATTCATATTTAGCCTCTTGTCAGCGATATCTGATAGGCTGGGCCTTTGAAAGAGTACGAGTGACAAATGCTACTGTCATCCGCGATAAACTTTTTTAACAAATGTATGATAGTCCTAATGTGTTTGATAACTAACATATACGTTAAAGCTCAAGTAAGATTCTTTTTTTCAATATGACACTAAATCTTTTAATCCCTGAATTCATTCAATAATAATGATTTAATTATTTTTGTCAATAATTAAGCGCCATTAGCTCACATGCGGTCATTTATGTAAATTCCGCCAGTTTCTAATAAAAAGTTGTTTTGATTAAATAAAATGTCCCGTTAAAGAAATCCGAAATTCAGAAATATTTCCGTTTTTTCTTTTTATTTAGTTTAGCATATTTGCAGTCAAGTAGAGACATATTAACGTCAGAATCGTAATTTTTGTTTAAAAAACTATTTATAAATGTTGTTTTAATTAAATTTAATAAAAGATTTGTGTTATTTTTAAACTTAGAAAAGGTGCTAATAACGGAAAAGTGTAAAAAAATTGTAAAGCGTTACGTACGAAATTTGTATTAATTAGTTAGACTCACAAAACATTTAAATTTAAACAAAAACGCATTTTCAACGATTGATTCAAACGTAATACAAAAACAAATAATAAAATAAATATATTTGTAAATATTTTTCGTCATTATTTTTTGTTTATTATAACAAATCAATTTGGATAGCAAAAATCTTCAAGGTTATAACTAGTAACCCATTTACACCTATTCATCATTTGTTTTTTATCCGATATGACTACGCGTGATTTTTGTAACAGTGTAATGTTATTTTTTCCAGGAAGAAGGTGTGGCATTACGCAACAAACGTTTAATACGTAATACGGAGGGAATTTACATTTACGTAAGCTTATTTGCGAATAACTAAAGACCTCATTGGGTTTTATTGTCTGTTGCCGTTCTGTGACGTTCTTTTCTGCAGCAAATATTTTACAAATACTTTTTCTGTGAAAAGGTTCAGCTGTTCTTTAAAGTAATTGACTTTTATTCACTATATTAGCTTCTAACATTGATACTAATCAAAATATTATAAACAGCTTGTTTTTTATATTTCCCAGCTGTCTATACTCATATGTCGACATTTCATCTACTGATGATAAGGCTAGCTCCTATGAAATATCGATATATAGGCAGCCGGGAAATATAGAAAAGAAGCTGTTTATAATTTTTTAGTTCGTAAAGCATAATCGAAAGAAAAACACTGGAATTAAAATCAAAAAAAAATTTTTTTGTTCAAACTAAAGGCCCTGATTCACTATCCTACACGATCTTACGATTCATTCACAGGAAACTGTTTCAAAAGTCTGGCCGACTTGAAAAAATCGCTTTAAAATGGTGTTGTAGGCCACACTATTATACCAGTATAATTGAAATAATTTATTTACACAATAAAACAACTAAAAAGTTTTATTAACATAATAATTTTACATTACTTAAATTTTTTTCTCGAGGCACCAACAATATTCTTATATTTTTCACAATTTTTTTACCACACTGATCGCACAGAAACCATTATGTTTTGAAAAGTTTCATAAAATTTTTCAAATCGCACGATTTGTCAAAAACTCTGTTGCACGGTTGCATTTTTAGTACTTTTTCAGCACACATGCTTTATTTAGTAGATCGCACGATCGTGTATGAAGTATAACAAGGCCTTAAGTTTGAACCAAGACGAATTCATTACTAGGTGAACTTGATAGCTCAGGTGATTATTTTTTGCTTCTCGCATTTTTTCCAATGAGACTGTAAAATTTTTTTTCTTTTCTTTTTCATTTTCGCGCCGTTTTAATCTGAAGATTTTTTTTGTATGATTTAGTACAATTGCAAGAAATTTTTTGTGAATTCAAAAATGAAAACGAATATAATCTGTGATTTAAATGACAAACAATTATAGAAGTTTATATTTAACGTTTATGTAACATATTTTTCCTGCTGAACAATCTTAGGCGAATTGAGATTTGGACATTCACGATATGTTTTACAATAACAAAATACATAGTATTGAATTCGCCTTCTCGCTTGCATTTACCTGTATAAATTCGCCTTGGTTTATATAAAATGTTTTCCAAGCTGAATGATCTTAGGCGAATTTAGATTTTGACATTAATGATATGTTTTACAACAACAAAATACACATGATACAAAAAACAAGGTATCCGCTTCGCTACAACAATAAAACAATAAGAAAAACAACAGGTATTTTGTTTGTGTAAAAAGGCGAATTCACACTTAAGCTGTCAAAAGTAGTTGATAACGAACATGTACAAAAATTTAAATGGCGCCGAAAAGGTAAACAAAACTTGACAGAGAGAGCCGATGCATCCACCTAATAACGAATTCGCCTTGAAAATACATAGTACTGAATTCCCCTTTCCGCTTGCATTCACCTGTATGAATTCGCCTTGGTTTGAACAATACAAATAAAAAAAAAATTATGTAACTAAAATTGTAGTCCACTACGAGTCATCTGGTAACTTTAAACATTTGTCGCTATTGCGGGAGATGAATTTGGCAGCAAAAGCAGGAAGCAAAACTTTTATGGTGGATTTCGAAACGCATCACCTACTTTTTAAAATGTGAATTGGCGGCGATTATTTCTTCAATTTTAGCAGCCTTTATGCTGCATCGCCACACTCAATTTCATTTGCTTAGAACTCTAGTCTAAGGAACTTATATTCTTAAATCTATTTTAATACTTTTATATATCCTGGAATAATAATTTTGCATAGCCGATAAGGCAACCCCAAGATTGTAGAGTAATAAATGTTGTGAATTAAACAAAATAGAGCATTTACGTACTGTAGCTGCTTTAACCTCCTTTTTCAAACCCGAAGCATTGGGCATTTGGGTAAATCGGCAGTAAGTGTATTCAATTTCATAAAAATTATCTTATTTGAATAGGAAAAAGAAACAAATGACTAATTTAGAAATGGTGACCAAACAGTCCAGTCTAGTTCATCATATCAAGAAAATGTTCAACAGTGGCATGTCATAGTGTACATGGACATAAGTTCCATGGACATTATGTCGCTCTTAAAAGTGACATAATGTCTAGGGACACTATGCCGCTTTCAAAAATGTCATAGTGTCCATGGACATTATGTCATTTTTGGTAATAGTGTCCCCACTATAAATTAGCAAACAAATTTCTGATCATAAATATAAAATTAGTTTTTCAAATATAAACCATTTATATTTTTGAATTGAGCAAAATTTTATATGAGACATAACAACTTTCCTGTATAAAAACTAGGAAAAAATTAAAAAATATATATTTCAATACCACAATTTCGGTTTCTTGTGTGTCCTGTTCCACTTCTTCTGGAATGCCGTCAAATGCAATTGTTCTATTTTCTTTGTTAATAATAGTATTGAAAAAATCGTGCCGCGCTATTTGTCCTGTATTTAATTGTTGGGTCAAATTGTGAATTATGTCTTCCTTACTGGTTTGTACCTTTAATTTTTTTTGGTAAAACTGGTAATACAGAAAAAAATAGATGCCATATTGATAAAAAAAAATTGCACTATTTTTATCAAATTTCCTGTGAAAAAGATTTTTTGCCGGATTGATAATTCAAATTATAAAGTAGAAATAGCTTTTTCACTTAAAAACAAAAATTATTGAGTTGAAAAAAATTGTTGTTAATATGTAAAATATACTTAACAAAAAAAAAAAAAAACAAAATTGTTAAAGAAACAACAGGTCTTCACTGTTATATGACAACCTTTTAAATTTATTTATTGAATAACAATCAATAACTCGGAAAACTTTTTATTAATTGCATTTTATTAAGAGATATTTCCAAAAATTCATTATTAATAATAATTTAATTAAGTCAATGCAAATTTTATGAAATTGCTGGTTTTTATTAATAATATAACTTGATTGAAAAAAAATCTCATCTATTTTTTTCTGTGAATGCACCAGCTGACTAAGGCAAACCGATTGGCTAAAATCTTCATTTCGGTACCATCAAGGTACTTAAAGAACTGCCCGTGTTTTTCTAATTTTCTTGAGAGTTTTTGAATCCTTCTGGAGCACTTGTGGTTCTAACAGGTTCTGAATGTACAGAAAGTCCCCTAAAAGTTACATGAAAAATACATCAAAACGTTATGATTATTTAAAGCTAAGAAAAAATTCAAACAATTAAGTTTTTTATTCGCTATTTAAGCTTCTAACATTTATACCAGTAAAAAATTATAAATAGCTTGTTTTCTATGTTTCCCAGCTATCTATATGTTGACATTTCATAGGAACTACCCTAATCATCAGTATACTTTGGAAATTTTTGAAAGATATTCTCAAACATTCAACTTTATATCCCAACAATCCAAATAAATTGCTGAGAATTTAAAAAGAAAAATGCTCTAATAATATCCGTCAAAACACAAAAAACAAGCTTTTCTATTTATGTATAATCGTCTCTAACATTTCTTTACACCTTTCAAACAAATGAACAACCGTTGGTTGCTACGATTTGCTTTTTGAAAGTATCGAAAAGCAGAGAAAAAAAATTCAAACAATTAAGTTTTTTATTCGCTATTTAAGCTTCTAACATTTATACCAGTAAAAAATTATAAATAGCTTGTTTTCTATGTTTCCCAGCTATCTATATGTCGACATTTCATAGGAACTTCCCTAATCATCAGTAGACTTTGGAAATTTTTGAAAGAAATTCTCAAACATTGTGTTTTGACGGATATTATTAGAGCATTTTTCTTTTTAAATTCTCAGCAATTTATTTGGATTGTTGGGATATAAAGTTGAATGTTTGAGAATATCTTTCAAAAATTTCCAAAGTCTACTGATGATTAGGGTAGTTCCTATGAAATGTCGACATATAGATAGCTGGGAAACATAGAAAACAAGCTATTTATAATTTTTTACTAAGAAAAAATTATTTGAAAGCAAGTAACTAAATAATGATAATGATAAATATATTAAGAAATATGAAAATTTCCAATACAAAAGAAATTCTGTTGGATTATTCGTAAGTAAGAAGTGATGAAGACGAAATTTTACCTTTTTTAAAATTGTTCTTGATTTGCTATTTTTATACTTCTCCTTAACGTCAAAAACCTTTTAATTATTAATTTAATTTATGTTTCATATAACATTATAATAACTCATTTTGTCTTCTACGGCTGGTTTGTATTAATCATTTCAGTTGAAACAAAACAATACTTCTGACCAATACAACGAAGTTTTCAGAAACTTGTGTTTTAATTTCAATTTCGAACTGAACTTGAAATTCTTATATTTCAAGTTATATTACTTTCAATTTGTTTTAGTAGAATTTTGTGTAAATTATTGCTAATGATATGAAAGTAATAAAACGTCTATTGATTTGGGGCTTATTTTTCCAGAGCTCGCTTCAATTAATACAAAACAATTAATAAAACTGGAATATTGTTATCAGCCGCTTACAACAAAGAAGAAAGACAAATCTTTTTATTGACGTGAGCATTTACAAAATAAACCAAGATTATTTAATTAAAGCGAAACGAATTCATTCCTACTAAAGCTTGAGAATTTTGTTCCGAAATAATGGATGAATCCAGCTTTAGTGTTATATGGAAAATCGTAGGAACGAAATGGTGGGGCGAAAGGGCAGAAAATCGACAAAAAGCTTCATAAATGTTCCCTCTTTAATATCTCTCCCTCTACATTTCCTGTGAACATATCTACGCACTAACTACTTGATTTGCTATTAAGGTGACTCCCACACAAAATATTAGTTTTTAGCATTTTAGGATCAACCGCCTTAACTAGTTCCAAAGGGCTTCGAAAGGTGCCAAATGTATCACCAACTTGCAATTATTTTGTGAACCGATAATTTTTGTGAAATAGGTATCTTTAAACATTAGCATTTTTGCACAACATACCTAGCTTTTATTTTCAATCATTAGGGTGGTGCCCATACAAAGCATCTTACAATATGTTGTATACTTCTATTAATTTCATCCCTCTTTCAGCTGCGTTCTTTACAACGTGTAATTTATTCAATATTTCTATCGCTTTCGAGTGGTTGTAAAAATTCTTCCCAGATTTCCAAAGCGACAATCATAAAGCCCATTTATAGTACAAAGCAATGAAAGAATTTGATTGTTTCGAGTGTTACGTACTGGCCAAGGCGAATTTATACAGGTGAATACAAGCGGGAAGGCGAATTCAGTACAATGTATTTTGTTATTATACAACATATCGAGAATGTCAAAATCTAAATTCGCCTAAGATTGTTCAGCAGCAAAAAATTTTATATAACATTAAAAAAAAACTTTTATGCAGCCCAATTATAAATAAAAATTCCATAGGAATTTTATTACTTTTCCCTTTCCTCCAATTATGAATAAAAATTTATTATGAGGTTTTTTAATTTTTTCTTCTCTCTATTTGTTAAAAACATTAAAGGGAGATCAACTCTTTAATTCTTACGGACAAAAAATGTGTTTTTTTTTAATTTTAATTGCAAAAAGTACTTTATGTGGAAAATAAATTCCGTGAGGAATAAATTCCGAGAGAAATAAATTCCGTGAGAATATTCATAATTGGGCTGATAGTTGTTTGTAATTAAAATCAAAGATTATATTACTTTTTCACTTTTAAATGTACAAAAATTTCTTGAAACTGCACTAAATCATGCAAAAAAAAAACTGTTTAGAGTAAAATGGCGCGAAAAAGTTTGTAAACAAAAGAAAACAAATGTGACAGTCTCATTGGAAAAAACGCGAGAAGCAAAAAATAATCACCTGAGCTGTCAAGTTCACCTAGTAATGAATTCGCCTTCGTACTGGCTCATAATTTAGCAGTCCTTTCTTTATTTGTGCTGAGTCCATATTCGTTTTATACCTTTCACTCCAAATATATATGAGCGACTATCTTGATTGTCCAAGTATCGCACTCATTTTCTATGACTTCATTTACGTCGCCCACTTCCTCACTGTATACGGCATTTCGAAATTTTTCGTTCATAAATTTACGAGTTGTGTTGGCTATTTTGTGCTTATTGTCATAGGCAACATTTTTATCAAATAATGCGAGAGCAATAGCTTCCACGCTCAGATATCAAATGTGGCCAGAAAATATATTTTAGAGTTTTTGTGATACAGCGCCATCACCCAGTTTGCTGGAAATTAAGTTTTTTGTGTGGGGACCACCCTAATCATTAAAGATAGGAACTAGGTATGTTCTATAAAAAGGGTTGGTTCACAAAAATATTGGAAGTTGGTCGTACACTCGGTATCTTTAGGAGCCCTCGGTACTAGTTATATGTAGAGATTGAAATATTAATTAAAATCGGTCTTACATTTTACAGTTACAAAGCTTTTCGTGAATTTCCTGCCGTTTTGCCCTTCCTGCGACCGCGATGCGAAGCTATTTACCCCCCTATCAACCCAGTTTCTTAGCTCAAGCATAATTTAACAAATCCCACAAAATAAGAGCTTCTAGCCATGATATAAAAAATACAAGGTAGTTTTATTCTCTCAATTTTCCTTAACAATCACCATCCGACAAGTATAAGGATTGTGACATTTTCCATAAAATTGTGCTACCGTATTAGTTTATACATTCCCTTGTTTTCAGTTTTGTTTGAAGTTGTGTTTGAGAATAATAATAAAATTGTGATTTCTTTCCGACAAAAATAAATAAACAATTTTTTAAATAAAATACATACATACACCTAAAATATATAAAAATGGCCTGAAAAACATCCCCAGACTAAAATGCTAACGACACCATGTTTCAATGTGCCTTTAGTATAACCTGGATTAACACGTTGGCTTTTCGATCATCTAATCAGTCTTAACCTATCGGAACCTTGTAAATTAAATTTGGACTCATCGGAGAATAGTATGGAATTCCTTTGTGTGGTGGTCAAATTAATATGTTCCCTTGCAAATTCCAACCTGGCCAGTATATTTTTCCGTGATATAAAGATCTTTTTTACACTTTTGTATGGCAGGCTTTTAGTGCGGCTTCTGCAGCCTGCCTTTGAATCCTTCTGGGGGTAACATTTAATGACAGTAGTGTGGCAATGGTTCTTGACGACGCGAATTGGTCTTTTTTTATCGAACGTATTATTGCCTGGCCATCTCGTTTACTGGTTTTTCGGGAACGTCCACCTTTATGTTCTGTAACCAAATAACCCGAACAACGAAAACGGCTTATAATTCTTGGTGAATATAAAAGTTTTTTGCAATTGTGATCACTGATTGGCCGTTATTAAAATCAGCTATTATTTTTTCTTTTAAATGCACTGAATAATTATATCGCGCCATTTGTTAGAGAAGTTACAAGTCACGTCCAGAACAAGTTTGAAGGCACGGAAACGAAGGAAAACTATTTCGCTATAAATGCTTACTTTGACATTTAAACAAATAATGACATCTTTTGGAAGTAGGTTTTTCTTATTGTAAGTAATGAAGAATATTCAAGGTTACGTGCATTAGTTTTGTCGCTGCATCCTGGGTCATTCTAGTAGAAATAATTATTTATATATTTTTAAACCACAAGCATGACACTTTTCCCTTTGTTTTTAATATCTAAAGAGTATTTTCTTTTAAATGTAATAATATTTTCTTTAAAATAGGCGTTCATTTGAATGCTATCATAAAGTTTACTGGTAAGCAGAAGTCCGTGCTTTCCGTTTTTGGGACCAGATTGGACCCAAGTGGGCTGGCTTTACAATAGCTGGCAGCCTGTTAAACCTAACCTAACATGGGCGTCAAAACGACACTTACATCAGCTTGTTATTTCTAGCTTTTTCTAATATGAACAATGCACTACACATTTCAGAAAAAAACTATTCTAGGAGTAAATTCCCTTATTCAACTGTGTGGCAACGCCTTTTTATATTTCTCTCTAAAAATAAACTTCGAAAATCCTTATTACAAATAATAAAAAGAGAATGAAACTACCTTGTATTATTTATATCATGCTTCTAGCATAAGAACTCATTAAATATTTATTTATGGCTCGGCAACTCTGCAAATGAAATATATACATATAAAAAGTAGCATATCAGCAGGCGCTTTAATAAATCTTCAAGATATTTTATTTAAAAATACAGCAGCGAAAAGGTGTTTTTTTGTTTTGCATAAATAAATATTTACTTAAAATAAATTTTCGTAAACAACAACACGAATTGTTAATAGTTTATACAATTAACAAGTTGATAGCGACTTGCACGTTTCGATAATAAATACGAGTAAACAAATATTAATTTGGCAAACAAATTGTGCTCTTTTTAATACGATCCAGATTGTTTTATACCAACGAAAAAGAAAAAAGATTTTTTTGAGAATAACAATAATTTTTTTGGATTATTTGGCAAATATTGTATTGTATGTTGAAAAAGAACACATTTAAAACGCACATGGTTCTATAGATCTATTGGTAAAATTCTTAAGTTTTCTCATTAACAAAAACTATGTATTTACATATATGTATTTAATCAGTAGCAAACACTGCCTGCCGCATTACGGGTACATCTCTTCAATGATGCGTGCAACACTTTGTAATCAATGAATGCTACCTTACAAAGTGTATATGGGATTCCCAAAAATTGATTACGTTCATCTTTTGTCTCACATTTATAACTATGTATTTTATTTTTTTGCTATAAATCAAACGAAAGCAGTGCTAAAGGTAAGAGAGCATAGAAAACATTATAAAAAAGGTATAAGAAAGATAAAACATTTAGTGAAAAAATAAAAGAATGTAGTAAACCAAAAAGGAGTACAAATTTATGTAATGGATTATTCCCAAAAAAAAAAAAAAAATAAGTAAGCGAGATTGTATTCGAACTGCCTACTGATAACTTACAATGAATGAGCTTTTGTTGGATGAACACCTCACTACCTGGGTTAATTTGCATGCAGGTAGTAAGTAGCCTTCACTCTACAAATGCGGCAATGTGTATGAAAATGTATACTAGGTTCATATACAAATGTGCATCGGATCATCGCTTCTGTAAGCGAAACGTTGGGCACTGGGGAAGAACGACAAAAAAATATAAGACAAAGTAGTTTGTGTATTTTTCATTGCTAGTGCTGAGTGCAGTATGTGTGTATTAAAGAGCACAGCCCTATAGCTAAGCGTGTTTACAAACCATTGAGCAACAAGCGCATAAGGCTTGGGCACTCCTGGCTTAGAGACTGTTTGTTGGATGAACACCTCACTAGCTCGCTTAATTTGTATGCAGGTAGTAGACGTTCACTCAAATGCGGCAATGGGTTTGAAAAAGTGTGCTGGGTTCGTATATGATGGCTTGTATTACTGACTTACAAGTGTATATTTGATCATCGCTTCTGTAAGCGAAACTTTGGCCGCTGGGTATATTATTTGTGATTACTGTTTTTGAGAGAACAAAACTGAAAATCTCCTGGAATGTAATTAACTTTCAAAAAAGAAAACACTTAAGAAAAAACAAGTTTTTTAAGGCAAATTTTTATTCGGCAAAACAGTTCTTACTAATATCGCAATTTATAAAATCTCGATCTAAAAGTTGTTAAGACCAAAATAAGCAAATCGAGGCCTTATATTAAAATCAGTTAATGTTTAAATTTCATGTTGCAACCTTTTCAGCTTTTTTCTTAAATACTTTTTTTAAGGCCGTTAGACTTTGTTCTGAGGCTTTGTCAAAGATTGTGTGGTCCCATATTGTATTTGTTAGCTCCCGAAAACCGGCATTGCTCTCTAGTTATTAGAGAAAGTAATTCCCTTTCCTGTGAATTAGGTTTGAACTGCAGCCGGAATGTTTCAGCCAAGTGGGGATGAAACGATACCACTAGGGTATCGATACTTATACTCACTATCGATACCTACTCAGTACCGTCGAAAAAAAAAGCATCGGTACATACTTGTATCAATCGATTTATTCATACAATTGGCGGCAGATCAGAATATATGGAGCCAAAAATCAAAATCTTCATTACGAACTTCATCTTCTTCGCCATTGGTTGAAATTAAAGTGTCTCAATTAGGATCCCGGGAGTAAACATTTTTAAAACGCGGGAATTTTATCATTACAATTCTTTTGCTGCATTCACTCGATAGTTTGCCTTGTAACTGTGTGATACATTCAATGGAGGAAGAAAAATTGTTATCTTCGATGTAAGATAATTTATCAGTAGTATAATCTTCGATACAGTCACGTACTGCTGGCGTGAAAATTCTTTAGTGAGAGCGCTTTTACATTTGGGCAGACGATGAGTAGACAGACGAAATTTGAGGTTGCTGCAACGAAAATTGTCGGTGGGGGAGAGTATGTAGTACACGACTCTCTGTACTAGACATTTGTGGACATTTTTTGTTTCTCTTTTTAACTTTTCGCATTTCATATGCTGTTGCTTCATATCATTTTTCTCATATCAGCATCAACTTCATATAAGCACACTAGCTGTGCTTAAAAAAGCAACAACAACAAAAAAGAACGAAAAGAGAAACGAAAAGTTTCTGTCTGTCTATTAATTTCTTAAATGTAAAAGGTTTAGGCAAGACCAAAAGAGAAATGAAAAAATGTCTGCCCATCGTCTGTCTATATGTAAATACAGCCTGACAAATTTGAATGGATTTAGTAACTGGACTATTTGTTTCAGTATTTCAAGCCCGTGGCCGCAATTTTATCGCTTTTTTATGAAATGCAACCATACACCCGATTTTGATGATCCCATTTGCATGAACGGATTGCACGGATTTATTTTATTAAGACTTTGAAAACAAATAAAATTATGGTAAAAATGGTATCTAGCTCAGTTTTTTTATTTGTCAATAAGTAAAAATTATTTCTGACCAATACGAGTGTTTTTGTTCGATACCTACTTGGTACTCGGTAGTAAAGTATCGATATCAAAAGTATTTGATATCGAAAGAAAAGTATCGAGTATTTACTTGTATTTACTCGTATCGTTTCATCCTTACAACCAAAGCAGGCACTTCAACCATAATCAGCCAGGATAAACCGCAAAGCTAATTCTCCCATGGGATTTGCCAATCTCCTTTTCTGTTTTTTTACACAATCTAAGTTATGTTGCTTCCTAGAGTTTTATTTCCTACAAAAAATGAGCGACTGCTGCCCTAACCATGGCCCAGTGCAGACGGCTCTGGCTAGGCGTGCGTACACCAAGGTAAAACCTTTCTCCCCGGGGGGAAGATGGCCAATTGTTAAAAAAAAGTATTGCCAACTTAAAGTTTTATATCTCTGCCATTTACCGTTGAGAGGTGGTACAATTGGCTTTAATATAAAATGCATTTAGACATTAAAATATTCGTAAAAATATTTAATTCTTCTTATTTTTAAACAGAAACATAATGCATACACAATTCAATATCACATACATATTTGCATATATATATTTGAAGAAAATGTCTTATAAACATATGTACATACAAACTAATTGTACTTATTATAATTACAAAACTACTATACACCTCAAGTCCATACTCTCTTTTCTAGGCAGCCACAAGTTGAAATTCCTTCCTTATCCGAATAAATTTGGAACGAATAACTTTTTCGGATTGCTGTTTTCATTTTTTTCGTTGACAAAGGAGTCTTTTCGTCTGTGTGCGTTTTGAATATTCTTATTTAAGTCCAAGGCTTTGACGGGTATTATATGGCCTTCATCAATATAGTAGTAACCACGTCTTAAACGACTTAAACGGGAATCTCTTCCAGCTGCAGAATGTGCTGGATATTTAATTATATATTCACCATTGGGAGGATGATCAAAGTGCTGGGACGCCGAGACAACCGAATCCAACTGAGTTAGTGGACGTGCAGTAATACTAGCGATGAGGCTGAATAGCAGATAGAACAGGAGAGTCATGTAGGTCATCAAGTGCTAAAAACAGAAAATATATCAAAATATTATTATCAAAATTCTTCTTTTTTACTTATAAAGTGAGTTAAAGGTACGTTTACGTTTTAATACGGAGTTTAGATTTTCTGGCAGTAAACTATTGTGAAATTCTCCCCATAGTTTAAAAAATAGAATAAAAGTATGTTGCAAGTATTTTTCATTTTTACATTGTGATAAAAGTAAACTCAAAATTCTGATAGTTATAACTCTACAACGTTTGCAAAACCAACACGTAATGTACTTGACTTGTGATTGGCTGTGTTTGCACATACGAGGTCAGATCAAATAAATATCCGTTATTTTCAAATTTCGTGAGTTACATATGTTCGATTTTCGCATTTTTGTCTCTTATGTTGGTACACATGTCTGTTATTTTATGTTGGCAATATCAACCATTTCGGATTGTCATTATGTTTTTGATAGATGAAAAGGTTAGTCGAGTTTTGGTGTGCTCTTCGAAAAAATGGATCAAAGAATTTGTATTCGGTTGTGTGTAAAAATGAAATTAAATGCAGAAGGACAATTGAAATGTTGACTGTGGCGTTTGTGGAGTATATTATGAGCAGAACACAAGTTCAATTGTGGTCTAACCGGTTTAAGGAAGGCCAAGAAGATGTTAATGGCGATGCTCGTCCTGGTCGCCCGAGCACTTCAACAATAGATGAAAAAATTGAAGCAGTGAAGAAAATGATTTTGGATAATAGTCGAATCAGTGTCAGGGAGGATGCTGATGAGTTGGCATATCGTTAGGCTCATGCCAAACAATTTTTATGGATGTTTTAGGCATGAAACGTGCGGCAGCGAAGATTGTTCCAAAATTGCTAAGTTTTGAGCAAAAATAACGTCGCATGGACATCACTCAGGAGCTGTTGAACATCGTTAACGATGATCCAGATTTCCTGAAAAAGGTTATAACTGGAGACGAATCACAAGTGTATGACATTGAAACCAAAGCCCAATCATCCCAATGGAACCGTCCAGAAGAGCCAAAAAAGCACGTCAAGTTCGGTCAAATGTGAAGGTTTTGCTCACTTCGACTGCAATGGTGTGGTGCGTCATGAATTCTAGCCACAAGATCGTACGGTCAATATGAAATACTACCTTGATGTTATGCGCCGTTTCCGCGAAGCAATTCGTTAGAAAAGCACAGAACTGTGGAAAAAACAATCATGCATTTTGCACCATGATAACGCACCAGTTCACACATCGATGATTGTGCGTGAGTTTTTAGCCAAAAACAAAACCGTTATCATACCTCAACTACCGTATTCACTGGACTTGGCCCCCAACGACCTTTTCCTCTTCCCAAAACTAAAGACACAGATGAAAGGAAAGCGTTTTGCTACGATTGAAGAGATAAGAGAAAAATCGAAACAAGAGCTGTTGGCGATACTAAGAAGCGCGTTTCAGAAGTGTTTCGAAGATTGGAAAAAAGGCTGGAATAAGTGTATTATATCTGAGACGAATTACTTTAAAGGAGACAATTGATGAATAAATAAATACTTTTTGAAAAATTTTATATAACAGTTATTTTTTGATCAGACCTCGTACCTTATGTTTCTAATTTCGGAAAAAAAAATTTTGACTGAATTTAATTTTTGGTTTTATGTTCTTGCATTGCTAAATTGATCTTCTTCTTATAATAATTAACAATTTGGGGCCAAATTCAAAATCAACACTTTTAAGACTTTTGATCTAAAATGAGGATTTATTTTTTGTTTTTTGAAAAATTAAGATTTTTCTACAAGAATTTCTAGCTGTATGAGTATATATGTCGACATTCCAAAAAAGTTATCCTTATCAGAAGTAGACTTGAAAAATGTTTAAAAATATTTTTAAACATTTAACTATACATTCCATTATTTTAAATAAATGAATGAGAATTCAAAAAGGAAAATGCGCTAATAATATTTCACATCCAAAACCAAAACAACTTTTTTTCTTATAGAACCTTTTGTTATTATCCCTCCGCAATTCATACACAAGTATATGTCTGTTTGTTTCGGTTTTCTACTCGGTTCAAGAATTCTGCACTTGATTCAAGAATTTTACACTTATTTTAAGGCATTGTAGGATTGGTTTCCTTGAACAATCCCGTTTTCAGCTTACGAGTGTTTTAAGTGCACTTGTGTGTTATTCGTTCTGAAATTTTTGAGTACGACTCGTATTAAAAGCAAGTAAAAAATGCTTAAACTAAAGCTACGTACACACGGTTGTCAGATCTTACAATATTGCCAGTAAAATTGTCTGAAAATATATTACAATCGTGTGAACTGCCAATTTTTAACTTACAACGTTGTCAGAAAAACCATTGTCAATCAATTGCAAGACGACAATGTTGTCAGGCATCTGACAATCGTGAGAACACTCTTCGTCAGCATTGCCAGACAATTGGCTGGTATTGTAAGCTCAGTTTTAATTGTCAGATGTACAAAATTAATGCACCTGACAATGGCATCATTGTCAGAAAAAAGTTCGATGGGCAACACTGTCAAACAGATCGTTGTTGATATACATAAGTGGCAATGCCTTACAACATGTCTGTTGCAAGGCAACCGTGTGAACTGATAATTTTTGTTGTCAGATGAATTATTTGTCATGACAATGAAGTTATTATTTGTCTGACAATGAAGTTGTAAGATTTTCTTACGATCGTCTGAACACACAATTTACTTCTGCGGGACAATTTTTCATTGTCACTACATTGTCAGCATGTTGCCAAATCTTACAATATTGTAACATCTGACAACCGTTTGTACATAGCTTTAGTACTAGCTTTATCTTTCTGTGTAGTTTAATAATATTACATCATCATATTATTAATAATTCTGTTTAGGTTTTTCCAGCTGGGTAATATTCCCTGCAAGCATTTTCAACCACAGAAGAGTTTACTGGTAATGCCATGAAGAGTCATTTTGTTCATCGACGAACGTTTTTTGTTTTAATTCTAGAAGATACCTTGTACTAAAGTAATGGTTGCACAAACTGAGTCTGCTATGAGACTCTTACACAGCGCAGCAAAATATGATTTTTTTTAAGCGTAGAGGGAACCATGTGAGTCTCGTGCAGATTATATCTTACAACTCGTGTGAAACTCTCACGTGTAATCTTTACGTGATTTCAACAGCAAGTCACAAAAGGCTCAATTATGTTTGGTCTCGTGTAGATATTATCTTACAACTTGCGAGAGAATCAGCTGTGTAATATTTACATGATTCCAACAGGAAGTCACAAAAGGCTCATTTATATTATCTTAAAACTCGCGTGAAAATCAGACGTGTAATCTTTACGTGATTCCAGCAACAAGTTATAAAAGGCTTATTTATGTTTGAGTCTCGTGTAGATATTATCTTACAGCTCTTGCAAGACACAGACGTATAATCTTTACGTGATTCCAACAGGAAGTCTCAAAAGACTCATTTATGTTTGAGTCTCGTGTTGATATTATCGTAGAAAATCAGACGTGTAATCTTTACGTGATTTCAACAGGAAGTCACAAAAGACTCACTTATGTCTCGTGTAGATATTATCTCACAATTCGTGTGAAACTCAGACGTGTAATATTTATATGATTTCAACAGGAATTCACAAAAGGCTCATTTACGTCTGAGTCTCGTGTAGATATTATCTTACTGCTCTTGTAAGACTCAGACATATAGTCTTTACCTGATTCCAACAAGAAGTGACAAAAGTCTCATTTATATTTGAGTCTCGTGTAGATATTATCTTACAGCTCTTGTAAGACTCAGACGTATAGTCTTTACCTGATTCCAACAAGAAGTGACAAAAATCTCATTTATATTTGAGTCTCGTGTAGATATTATCTTACAGCTCGTTTGAGACTCGGACGCGTAATCTTCACATGACTCCAACAGGAAATCACAAAAGGCTCATTTATTTACATTTGATTTTTGAGAAAAAGCAAAAATTAGTTAAAATATTTGTTCGAAACCAGAATAAAGTTTAATGCCCTTATTCATAAAAAATATTGTATGTTTATTAAACTGTTATTTGACAAATTTCTATGGAAAATATGTCAAATAAGTGTTTAATAAACATAAAATAGTTTTTATGAATAGGGCCGTAAAGTTTTACTTTAACAAATGAGTTTTTTATTCGCTATTTAAGCTTCTAACATTTATACCAGTAAAAAATTATAAATAGCTTGTTTTCTATGTTTCCCAGCTATCTATATATCGACATTTCATAGGAACTACCCTAATCATCAGTAGACTTTGGAAATTTTTGAAAAACAAGCTATTTATAATTTTTTACTGGTATAAATGTTAGAAGCTTAAATAGCGAATAAAAAACTTAATTGTTTGAATTTTTGTTCTCTGCTTTTCGATACTTTCAAAAAGCAAATCCTAGCAACCAACAGTTGTTCATTTGTTTGAAAGGTGTAAAGAAGTGTTAGAGACGTTTATAAATAAAAAAGCTTGTTTTTTGTGTTTTGACGGATATTATTAGAGCATTTTTCTTTTTAAATTCTCAACAATTTATTTAGATTGTTGGGATATAAAGTTGAATGTTTGAGAATATTTTTCAAAAATTTCCAAAGTCTACTGATGATTAGAGTAGTTCCTATGAAATGTCGACATATATATAGATAACGAGTGATTTTTTTGCTATTATCTTTTTGGCAACACTAGTTTTGACAGCTCACGCACGTTTTGTATCTTGTGTCACTGTCAAACATCTTCAGTTTGGTCTATAATTTAATCATGAATCGTCTTACAAACGAACAACGCTTGCAAATTATTGAATTTTATTACCAAAATGCGTGCTCTGTTAAGAAAGTTCATCGCGCGCTTCTTCCATTTTATGGTCAGTTTAATCGACCTACTGAGGCTTCTATTCTATTTCGCACTAAATTTACATTGTTGGGCATTAAACCACCAACACGCTTACGTAGAGTGCGAACTGAAGAAAATATCGCAGCCGTATCGGCCAGTGTTGGTGATGACCGTGAATTATCGATTCGGCGCCGTTCGCAGCAATTGGGCCTCTGTTACTCCACTACGTGGAATATTTTGCGGAAGGATTTGGGTGTGAAGCCTTATAAGATACAGCTGGTGCAAGAATTGAAGCCAAACGACCTACCACAACGCCAAATTTTTGGTGAATGGGCTCTTGAAAAGTTAGATGAAGATCCACTTTTTTATCGAAGAATTGTGTTCAGCGAGGAGGCTCATTTCTGGTTGAATGGATACGTGAACAAGCAAAACTGCCGTATTTGGAGTGAAGAGCAGCCAGAAGCATTGCAAGAGCTACCAATGCATCCACAAAAAACAACCGTTTGGTGCGGATTATGGGCTGGCGGCATCATTGGGCCGTATTTCTTCAAAGATGATGCGAATCACAACGTTACTGTGAATGGTGAGCGCTACCGTGCGATGATAACAAACTTTTTTTTGCCCAAAATGGAAGAGCTTGACTTGCATGACATGTGGTTTCAACAAGACGGTGCCACATGCCACACAGCACGCGAAACAATGGACCAATTGAGAGGCGAGTTCGGTGAACAGTTTATTTCACGCTTGGGTCCAGTCAATTGGCCGCCCAGATCGTGCGATTTAACGCCTCTAGACTATTTTTTATGGGGCTATGTTAAGGCTAATGTCTATAGCGACAAGCCCGCTTCGATTGACGCACTGGAAACCAACATTGCCAACATTATTCGTGAGATACCGGCCGAAATGTTGGAAAGAGTATACCAAAATTAGACTAAGCGGATGGACCATTTGAGGCGCAGCCGCGGCCAACATTTGCATGAAATAATCTTCAAACATTAAATTATATCGACCCAACTATCGATCCAAATAAATATTTCATGCATTTTTCTGAATTTTATGTGTTTTTTTTTTTAATTTCCGATAGTTCTTATAAAATCACCCATTAGCTGGGAAACATAGAAAACAAGCTATTTATAATGTTTTACTTTAACAGTAGACAACAAGCAGAGACTTATAATAAGGTTTAGGATTAATTATGCTAAAATATCACACATAAAGGAGTTGGCTAATGGATTCACACGTTTTGTTTAAGTTATTCATTCTTGTTCCTTTTTTTTTTTTTAGTTTTCACTCCAATAAATACCCACCATTGAGTCCATGATTAATTTGGTCGCAAGTGTTGATAAAACAATATTTTCCAACTTCTTTTTCACACTTTTTATTGATAATCCTGAGAACTCCCCGTGTCGGAATTGAATTGTTAATAATGATCTGTATTTAAAGTTTTCCGTTTTAATTTTATCACTTTTATTTTTAACGAATCTTTTTTTAAGTTCTTTAACCAGATGCTGTTATCAATTTGAGTTTTTATATGATTCTGTTGCTTAAACTCTTTGGAACAGACTTTTTATTAACAAATGATTTAATAAATTTTTGTATAAACAGTATTTTATAAAAAAAACAACATATTTTCGCATCCAACTGTGAAAAAAATAATTGTGCTTACCCCCTTTAAATGTATCAGTAAATTGAGCAACTGAAAAAATTCTCAAAAAAAGATGCCCCTGCCAATAACCTTCTTGACAAAAACAAAAAATTCTAAGATAAATAATTGATTGCTAATGATTTGAATTTATATGCCTAATTAAATATAAATAAAATTATTTATAATTTGCAATTTGTTTAAAGATTTATCAAAAGTAAATATTTCCACTAAATTTTTAACTTTAAATATTAGGTCTACATCTTTTCTTCCGCCATTTTGCAATAGATAGCTGTAGTCGAAATAAATAGATCGTAGATTATTTTTTTGGGGATATTTCGCGGTACCGGTCAGCAAGTATCAAATATATCTCCATAACGAATTATTTTCTACACTCATAGAAAACCTGTCATAACTATGATGTATTTTAACATCAATGCAATTCCAAATGTCATCATTTTTGACCTCATGACACTTGTCATCGCTGTGATGTCAACCATTACATTAGTTGCTCTAATTATCAACAGCGGCAATTATGGTAAATATTTCATCAGTGAAATGTCACACTGACATCATGGGGATGCTTTATCGGAATACGTTTGATGAGAGCATGTAATCAATGCAAGGAAACTCCAATACCCAGCGAATTACTAAATGATGTCAATGTAATGACAAAACATCATCAGTAGAATGGCGCACTAATATCAGACCAACTAACGAGTGATTTTTTTGCTATTATCTTTTTGGCAACACTAGTTTTGACAGCTCACGCACGTTTTGTATCTTGTGTCACTGTCAAAAATCTTCAGTTTGGTCTATAATTTAATCATGAATCGTCTTACAAACGAACAACGCTTGCAAATTATTGAATTTTATTACCAAAATGCGTGCTCTGTTAAGAAAGTTCATCGCGCGCTTCTTCCATTTTATGGTCAGTTTAATCGACCTACTGAGGCTTCTATTCGGGCTATTGTAAAAAAATTTCGCACCAAATTTACATTGTTGGACATTAAACCACCAACACGCTTACGTAGAGTGCGAACTGAAGAAAATATCGCAGCCGTATCGGCCAGTGTTGGTGATGACCATGAATTATCGATTCGGCGTCGTTCGCAGCAATTGGGCCTCTGTTACTCCACTACGTGGAAAATTTTGCGGAAGGATTTGGGTGTGAAGCCTTATAAGATACAGCTGGTGCAAGAACTGAAGCCAAACGATCTACCACAACGCCAAATTTTTGGTGAATGGGCTCTTGAAAAGTTAGATGAAGATCCACTTTTTTATCGAAGAATTGTGTTCAGCGACGAGGCTCATTTCTGGTTGAATGGATACGTGAACAAGCAAAACTGCCGTATTTGGAGTGAAGAGCAGCCAAAAGCATTGCAAGAGCTACCAATACATCCACAAAAAACAACCGTTTGGTGCGGATTATGGGCTGGCGGCATCATTGGGCCGTATTTCTTCAAAGATGATGCGAATCACAACGTTACTGTGAATGGTGAGCGCTACCGTGCGATGATCACAAACTTTTTTTTTGCCCAAAATGGAAGAGCTTGACTTGCATGACATGTGGTTTCAACAAGACGGTGCCACATGCCACACAGCACACGAAACAATGGACCAATTGAGAGGCGAGTTCGGTGAACAGTTTATTTCACGCTTGGCACCAGTCAATTGGCCGCCCAGATCGTGCGATTTAACGCCTCTAGACTATTTTTTGTGGGGCTATGTTAAGGCTAATGTCTATAGCGACAAGCCCGCTTCGATTGACGCATTGGAAGCCAACATTGCCAACATTATTCGTGAGATACCGGCCGAAATGTTGGAAAGAGTATGCCAAATTTGGACTAAGCGGATGGACCATTTGAGGCGCAGCCGCGGCCAACATTTGCATGAAATAATCTTCAAACATTAAATTATATCGACCCAACTATCGATCCAAATAAATATTTCATGCATTTTTCTGAATTTTATGTTTTTCATTTTTTTTAAATTTCCGATAGTTCTTATAAAATCACCCATCATAAATTTGATTGATTTGGAAGTAAATTTCATGACGACATCATCAAAATTAACCTCCGGTTATATTTTCTGATTTCAAAAATAAGTTCAAACACATAACTTTATATTCTGCCATCTTAAAGAAATCAATGAGAATTAAAAATCTTCTGATAATACTTTTGATGACTGCCTGCCATCAATACAATGTCTGTGTGGCGTATTATCACATTTTAATTGTATGCTGTGTATGAGGAAATATTCGATTTCTTTGCTTCGTAGTTCTTCTTTTTATTTTACTCTCTACGCTGTCATTATATTTATGTAACTAACGACGCATATGATGACGAAATGTCATTAATGTGATGCACTTTTTTTCTACTTCTTAAAAATAAATTTAAATTTAAAAATAATAATTTTAACAACCTAATTCCTTTTCAACAATAAATATAAAATATTATAACACCATGTAGACTTTTTTATTTATAAACAATTTTGACAAATTAGATGTTTTATATCTATTAATAAAATGTATCATTGAATTGATGTCACCACAGTTGTAGCATTGATGATACTCAATATATGACAATATTGTCTGATGACTTTTGTTGTTGAGATTGATGTCAATTTTCATATTACTGATGACTATTTACATACTATTGATGTCACAATTCTGAGGACCCGCCGTCATCAATATTAAGATGCTTTTTTCTATGAGTGTAGAATGCTGTATTTTGTTCGGGTTGATCTCTGGAAAAATAAACTTTTTAATCAGACACAATGGGCTAGAACTATAGTCATTAAAAAAGTATACTTTAAAAAATATAAAGTAATGTTTAACAAAAAGTATACTTTTCATTTACTATAAACAAAAAAAAAACTTACTTTACTTTCAATAGCCGGTTCTAAAAATAAACAGAGAAAAAGCTGTTTTTAAGTAAATTAACATAATTTTATTAAATCAGCTGTTCGCCGTCAAATGATAGAATGGAAAAAAAATTGTTTTGTGAAAATGAAGTACAAATTGATATAAAATAAAAATTAAATAAATGTATATATAAAATGTGTACATTGAAGACTTGAGGTGGACTTTGCCATAATTGAAGATTTTCGGGTGGAAAGAAGACCCAAAATTTATAAGCAAATGTTTGATCCTTTTGAATTTGCCGCTGGATAAAGTGCTCCAGTTAGCCTTTCGTTCCCCTTTATGTTGACCCTATCAATAAAAACGCAAACACACAGAACAATTTTTCCATTGTAACTAATTTATAATAGTTTTTTAAAACTTCTTTTTTAATTTTTATTAAAATTTTTTGACCGTTTGTTTTCCTTTCTGTTTTAATTTTGCCTCTCAGCTGATCAGAGATGCCACTCGTTTATATTTTATACTAGATTGTATGCAAATGTTTAAGGAATTTGAGTTGTCACCCATTTAAAGCCAATTCAACTTAGAACCAACTTTAATTTTGATTATAGTTGAAAAAAAGTTAACAGCAGATGCTAAAATTTAAGTTGTTTTTAAAAAGAACCGACTTTAGTGTTTGACTATAGTTATAGCCTATTGACGTCGGCTTAGCCATAAGAAGACCCAAAATATATTAGCAAAGGATTAATCCTTTTCGTTTTTTTCGTGTTACAGCCTGGAAAAGGTGCTCCAGTTAGCCTCTCGTTCATTTTTTTTTTGGAGACTATCAATAAAAGCGCAAATTTATAGAGTCAAAATAGTTTATAACTCACAGAATCATTTTTCCATTGTACCTAATTAATAATAGTTTTTACGAACTTATTTCTTTTTTAATTTTTATTAAAATTTTTCACCGTTTGTTTTCCTTTTTTTCACTTTACCTGTCAGCTGATCAGAGATGCCACTCGTTTATATTTTATACTAGATTGTATGCAAATGTTTAAGGAATTTGAGTTGTCACCCATTTAGAGCCAGTTCCACTTAGAACCAATTTGACTATAGTTGAAAAAAAGTTAACAGCAGATGCTAAAATTTAAGTTGTTTTTAAAAAGAACCGACTTTAGTGTTCGGCTGTAGTCATAATCCAAAAGTACCAAAATTCATGCAATGGGAAGAATATTTGAAGAAATAAACTTTTACTAAAAGTTGATTTATGTGCTTTTGATATGTTCACTCCCTATGACGGTTTTTTTTATAATTACAAAATGTATTTAGTGTGCTGTATAGCCTGGCAGAGTCATTAGTCCATATGTTTATATGATAATGATTAGAATGATATTGTCAAACGTTTTTTTTTTTTTTTTTTATCATTTTTTATTTATTTGTTGAATCTTCAAGAAGAACTAACAACAATTATTCAAATCTTAATAACTAACAAATTTTCTTTAAGTCCAGCCAATGCTAGACAAAAAATTATGATTCAGCGAATGTATCAGAATACCGTGCCACAGGACATCATCTGTTATGCTCCCGAATGGAAGCCAGGGCGTCCCTTCTTTTTAATCGTGTGTGACCACTAAAGGTAAGGATGTCTCGAGCAAGTGGATTTGGGTGGATTTCAAGTTTGGTTATATACCTTCCAGCATATTTGGCAAATTCATCTTTTACTAAAGCTACGTTTAGGTCCTTGTGAATTCGAGAATTTTTTACATACCATGGGGCTGCTGTAATCGTACGTAGAACGCTGTTTTGACGCCTTTGCATTTTTCGAATATTCGATGCGGAGGCAGTGCCCCATAGTTGAATTCCATAGCACCATATTGGCTTTAGGATCGCGTTATACAGCAAAAGTTTGCAGTCTAAGCTCAAGGTGGAATTTCTGCCGATGAGCCAATTCAATTGCGCGGCTTTTAATTTCATCTGGGTTGTTTTTGCGTCAATGTGTTTCTTCCAAGTTAGTCGACGGTCGAGGTGAATACCGAGATATTTGACGTCACTGTGTTGTGAAATTATTTGATTATTAATTTTTATTGACGGGCATGTATTTTTACGCAGTGTGAACGTGATATGGACACATTTTTGTTCATTGACTTTGATTTTCCAGAGTTTTAACCATTTCTCTAAATCTAAAAATATGTTCCTGCAAATTTTGTGATGCTGTTTGGTGGTTTTCATGTACACTGAAAAAAGCCGTATCGTCTGCAAACGTGGATGTATGAATTTTATCGCTTGTTGGCATGTCAGAAGCATAAATCAAGTACAAGGTCTAGTAAGGCCTAGTAAGGCCTAGTAAGCTGCCTTGTGGGACGCCTGCGTCGATTGGTTGAATAGGGCTATAAAAGTCACTTTCCTTAACGATAAATTTACGTCCATACAAATAACTTTCAAAAAGTTTGTGGGTGTTCGCAGGAAAGTTTAGTTTTATTTTGTGCATTAAACCGTCATGCCACACTTTGTCAAAAGCTTGGGAAACGTCAATGAAAAGTGCAGAGCAATACTTCTTGTCTTCAAATGATTTTCTTATGACATTAACTAGTCTGTGTGTCTGTTCGATGGTACTATGTTTGGCCCTAAAACCGAACTGATGATCAGGAATACATTCTATTTTTTCCAGTACTGTACTCAACTTCATCATTTGCAATTTCTCAAATAGTTTTGAAATTGTTGGCAGTAGACTTATTGGTCTGTACGATTCTACTTTAGTATATTGTCAAACGTGAACGGTAGAAATTGCTATTCCAGATTATACGCGCCAGCCTTACTAATATCACATTGATTATTGTAAATTGCGGTCTGTAAGAATTATTCCATAGATCTTTCAATATATATTACAGTTTTTCTATAACAAATTTTCTTTATAAAATAACCAAGAAGTTCGCTGGTCTCCAACTTTTGCGCTATAGAGAAGTTCGACTGTATTGGCAAACGAAAGAGTCAAGAAACACACTTTTTATTCTTGTTTGCCAAAAGCTGCGAAAAGTAAATATGCACGTACATACATACATACATACCTTTAAGTACATACATAAATATATAAAACCTATCTATAATAAATACAATTATCAGTATTACAATTCAAACTTTGGGCATCAACAGAAAAATTTCAAGTCTTGTTTGTGCAAAATACTGTAAACAACTTAAAGATTTCTGATCTTGATAAACAAAATTTGCTCATACAGATATAAAGTTGTATATAAGTGTGTGAGTATATAAAAACATCCGCGAATTCTCGACATCCAGACTTCAGCTGATGTCTAGAAAACTTCCTCATAACACAAAACTTAAGCAAACAAACATATATTTTGCATTATACAGATAGACGTATGTACGTGTTAGGTGTACAGCTTTGCTTCCGCCGTTTAGCAATAGATGGCTGTAGCGGAAAGTGTGGTTGTCGAAATAAACAGATCGTAGATGTTATACAATAAGCTTAGGTATTTCTAAACATAACACCATCTAAATATTAGTCGACTTGTATGTTCATCATAAAGTTATTCTCGATTAAACATTTCAGCTTACGAACCAAAATCTCGTCATTTGCGGAAAGTTTTAATTTTCTGCTTTAATATGAAGAAATCTGCGGCTGAGGCTAATCGAATGATCCCAAATATCTATGGTGAGGCCGCTATTAGTGAAAGAAATCTGCGGCTGAGGCTAATCGAATGATCTCAAATATCTATGGTGAGGCCGCTATTAGTGAAAGAAAGTATCGGGAGTGATATTGACGTCGAAGATGAACGTGGCGGTGGAAGAGAGAGAGATGCAGAATTGGAGGCATTACTTGATCAAGACCAGTGTCAAACGCAATAAGAATTAGCAGGATTATTGGGAGTGGCGTGTCAAGCCATTTTCCAATGCCTTGAAGTCATGGGGATGACTCAGAAACAAGGAAATTGTATGCCGTACGAGTTGAAATCGAGAGATTTTGAACGGCGTTTGTTTGCTTGTGAACAGCTGCTTGCAAGGCAAAGACTTACAGACAGTTCGCCAATGTCCACTCTTTCGCAGACGACAGCAGCATTTGCCATTCGTACTTTTTTAGTTATAGGCCCAGCCTATCAGAGATCGCTGCCAAGAGGCTAAATATGAACGATTCACTGAATAGTGATCTTCTATTAATCTCCGAATGGGGTCGTAAAAACAGCGTTGCCTTCAACGCTCCTAAGACCCACAAACAAACGACCGCAAGTGCTGCTGCATCTGTACTCATGGATGGTATATATATTGAGCAATCGGATGCTCTTGATGTTCTTGGAATGAAGATACAGTGTGACGTTCGCTGGACAGAACACATTTTTCATGTCTCTAAATAAGCATTCAAGTGCCTCGGTTTTTTGAAACGGTGTAAGATGTACTTCACTCCATCCGACCTCCTTACTATTTATACCACCTACATCCGACCGAAAATGGAATACAACTCTCATGTTTGGGCCGGTGCCTCAAAATCTGTTTTGGGGTTACTCGACCGTGTGCAGGAGAAGGCAAAGAAGCTTATCGGTGGCAGTAGGGTATCCAACTCTATTGACTCACTGGAGCATCGACGCAGTGTGGGCTGCGTTACTCTGTTCTATCGTTACTACCATGGATTTTGCTCTGACGAGATTAGGGATCTTGTTCCCGTAACTCGCACATTTTTACGTAGCACGCGCTCATCTATTTGTCGCACTACGCGTTACAGAGAGAATTCGTTTTTCAGCCGTACGCTTCGTCTATGGAATAAGTTGCCTGCAGACGTGTTTCCTGTCTGTTATAACGTTGGAAAGTTGAAGTTAAATGTTCACAAACACTACTCCCTCTTTCCCACTCCTCACAACCTATTTTACTAGTTCTGGTACAATGCACTGCATATGTAGGGGTCATCCCCTGAGTACTGGTCCAAGCTAAAAAAAAAAAATGTCGTAAGGATAAGTTTATTCGCATTGTAGGCGAAAGAAAATTGATTTGGCGTTTTTCTAACTTTGTTCTATGCGAACGATGTGTCAAAATTCAATTAAAATACATAACCTCATGCGAACGAACAATAGTGACAAACCCAAATTGATACGAATGTGAGTGACTAGCTTTCTTTCGCATAAGTCCATCGCACCATATAGGGTTTAGAATCCAATTTGCAATCCAATTTCAATGTTGGCTTGAAGATGGATTGCAAACTTTTATCTCAAACTTCGAAAAAAAATGGCGGAAGCAAAGTTGTACACCTATGTAAACACTCGTAAATACGAATTTTGCGAATTAAAAGCAAATTCTTAACAAAGAAGATATTCAAATAAGAAATATAAGCAAATTTATTGTTATTATTATTGTTTTTGTTTTGTTTTCTTTAAAAATTTTCCTTTCATTCTAATAAAATAATAAATAATTCGTATCATAAAATTGCTACATTCGAGTATTATCGTTGAAAATTTAAAAGCATGTAATTTGTTCATTTGTCCTAATTTTACAGTAGAATTAAAAAATATTATAAAAAGACTTCAAATATGGAAACAAATGATGGAATACGGAATTGAAGAACATCGTCCAGAGCTCATCTATTTCTAGTCGATTGCCCGGGGAATCGTATAACGCATTACAGAGAAAATTCCTTTTTCAGCCGCACGCTTCGCCTATGGAATAATTACCCACAGACGTGTTACCCGTCTGTTATAACGTTGGCAAGTTCAAGCCATATGTTCAGAAGCACTACTCCCTCTTTCCCCGTCCTCTGCACCTATTTTCTTAGTACTGGTACAATGCACTGCATATGTAGTAAATGTGAGCGCAAGATGTTAAAAAATGTACAATATTTCATATTTTTGAGACGTGAATATTGATTGTATTTGTATGGGAATATTACTAAACAGTAAATATAGAGAACAAGAGAGCAAACAATGCAAAAATCATTGCACCTCATTTGAGTGGACAGTTTTATCAAGTGTTCAATAAATATGTTGTGCACTTCATATTGTTCAATAGCTCATTTTTTGAGAGTAAAATCTTTTATTTTTTAGAGAAAAATTTAAATTAGATTCGTTTCATTCATCAATAAACGTAAAATATTCAAGCTACTACAGTTTCTAGAATGAGAACAAATGAAATAAAAATTTAAGGATAATAAAAAATATAATATAAATAATTTAGCATATTTTGCATCATACCACACTAGAAATAATGTTCGCGTGAGCGTCTTGCATTTTGTAAAATATTTCCCAAATCTTTTTCCCGTAAACTTTACTACGGTAAACTCTCCAGTATTAATTTTGTCTTTGCTGATCTACGGGTTGATTTTGCAGATTTTGTATTGAAGATCTACTGCGAACAAATCAAGTCGAGAGAATATCATGTGTTTTATTAGACGACTGAAATGTGGTTTTTTATTTACTTGTTTGTATTCACAATTAGCGTCTGCTATGAGAAGGAACTGTATCTAAAACTATTTAATGATCGCAACGTGACTCGCGCCAGGTGCGATATTTGAATTAGAACATTTAAAATTGCTAAGAATTTTAACAAATAACTGATCTACACTACGTTGTGTTGTAGTAAAATACAGGTTTTAAGTGTGAAGGGCTTGAATTCCACTAAACCCTTCAATATTCTATATTAAAAAATATAATTTGTTTATCTTTTGTTAAGTTTTTGAGTAGACGCAATTATGAGACGCCATTGTTATCAATTTTGGAAACTGTTAGAAAATGAAAAACTATTCCGGTTCCATCAGGCTGCTTGCAGTGTAATTTACGTAATTAATTATCTACCTTATTCTTTAGCTTTGCGAAATTTAATTGTATAACTTATTATAAATTTAATATATAAATTTGAATATTAATAAATAAATAATATATAAATTTAAATATAGTTAAAAAAATTAAAAAAATAGGGTTAAACAAGTGTGAATGAAAAATACTAGTATTATTTAAAAAAAAAGTCCTCGGTCGCTCGATATTGCAAAATGTGTCACAAAGTGCTCCTCGGTTTTCTACAATTAGCATTTCGTTCAGTACAAGGCGAATTCATTACTAGGTAAACTTGACAGCTCAGGTGATTATTTTTTGATCCTCGCGTTTTTTCCAACGAGAATGTCAAATTTTTGTTTCTTTTGTTTACAATCATTTTCGCGCCTTTTTAATCTAAAGTTCTTTTCGTATGTGTTGGTGCAATTTCAAGAAATTTGGGTGAATTTAAAAGTGTAAAACTAATATAATCTGTGATTTTAATTACAAACAATTATAAAAGTTTATATTTAACGTATATAAATTTTTTTTTTTTTTGCAGCTGAACAATCTTAGGTTTGATATTCACGATATGTTTTACAATAACAAAATACATAGTACTGAATTCGCCTTCCCGCTTGCATTCACCTGTATAAATTCGCCTTGGTTCAGTATTGTTTTAAGCTCATTTTTATATTATTTCTTACGTTTTTGTGGTCTTTTTTAGCTATATTTATTTGTTACTTGTTTGTTTGATATATGCATGATACAAAAAACAAGGTAGCCGCTTCGCTACAACAATACAACAATAAAAAAAAACAACAGGTATTTTGTTTGTGTAAAAAGGCGAATTCGCACTTAAGTTGTCAAAAATAGTTGATAACGAACATGTACAAAAATTTAAATGGCACTGAAAAAGGCAAACAAAACTTGACAGAGAAAGTGCTGCCATATTAATCGAATTGGCCTGAATTCGCCGATGCATCCACCTAATAATTAATTCGCCTTGGATATGTGCTATGAAAGCGTGTATGTGCGATGAAAGCGTGAATGGGCCCAATTTAACATTTTCGGTGCTAGATTTAGCATTTCTTTTGCCTTCTTCTGTCTCAACTGCTCCTTGATTTAATTTTGATTTTTTATTCCGTTCACGGTTAAAACAATCTCGCAGGGACTTCCATTTTTTTCTTACAAATTTCCACTGCGAAAGGCTAAGCTTGAATTTTAATGATATGTTATTTGTTTCAATAATCTTACCACTCATTGCCATCACGTCTGCAATTTTTCCCGTGCTTGCATTTTCTGCTTAGCATTTCCGTACTCCGGATGCCTCAAATTGTGCAAAATATAATTTTTTTAACTAATTCAATTAAAATTTCTGTTTATTTTCCATTTTAATAATAAATAATTTTTGACAAACAAGACAGTGTCGCGCTACAAAGTTCGAGACTATGCGCTTCAACTACTACTGCAGCGACTGCTACAACTACACATTCTGTGCACTTGCTTTAAAACGCCCGTTTTTAACTTTTGACGGTTTGCAGCGCTACTCGTTATGTCGTACTACAGCGACGATTCTGTTCCCCATATACAAATTGTCGCATAAACAGTGAGTTAGTTATTTGCAAATAGTTTTTGTTTGTGAATAGGCTGCGTATAAACGTGATAATAAAATATGTATGTACTAATATTTTTGGTTTTAACTTTATGTACACACAATTTTCAATGAAACATTTCGTTCTGCATTACGCACAATTAAGCTTTTGTATATTCATATACTCGTACTGCTGTATCTTATCAGAGCTTGAATTTTATTATCTGCACAGTCAAGGCAGCTTTTCTCATATAACGTGATTATTGAGAATACTGTACAAAGAGAATGATCAGTGTGACCATATTAGATTTTTCCCCAGCATAAAGCTTTAAACACATAGACGACACACGATTATTTTAACGACATCACAGCAGCACGACTTCACAACAGCATTTGCTGCTGCTGCCAACTTAGATTAATTTCTATTTTCGTAAGCAGCAAAAAGTAAATGCAGTGCTGCCACTATATATATAAATTGGCAGCAATAAAAACTGAAATTAGTTTGAAATATTTAATAGAAATAAACATCACATAAATAAAATAAACAAATAAATTGATGAGTTTTTACAACTGTACGTGATATTACATTTTCAGTCAGTAATTTTAATTTAATTCATGTACAATATATATGTGGCACCTCTAAAATTTGCATTGTGCTGCGGCTGTCTTGAAAATAATTATGTTGCTGACGAGACGGCAGCACTTAAAGCTAACTTCATTTGTAGCCGTGAAGTTGTGAAGTCTGCTGTTGTCTAAGTGTTTAGAGCTTAAAGTCCCATTAGTGTTTACTTTGAGTTGCAATTACTTTTGCTGTGAAAAGATTCTGCGGTGTTTTGAATTAAAGCATAAGGAAAAGAAAAACGTTGCAATTAAAAATAAACAATTTTCATAAAAGTTTTCTTATCTTACCTACAACAAAAAAGAAATATGTAGAAATGATGGCCAAATGGACAACTTTTTTCTGACCAAACTGCACAACTTATTACAAATCTTATACAACATATAATTTTTCTCTATTAAAATAATATCATATTGATAATCTATAGTTGCTTAAATGATTAAAAATTTTGAAATATATGAATACAACAAACTATTTTGGCTTTTGACAAAAATTTTTTATAAATATGAATACATACGCCTAACCAAGACAGCTTTGTCAGGTAATGTAATAGATAACAATTCTGGAATATGTAATTAAAATAAGTTTAGTAATAAAAATCAAATACAACAGACTACGTGAGGGCGCACTTCTGAAGTTAAATTATAAGTGGAACTTCAAAAACTTACAAACAATTTTGCCAGCACTCGAATTTCACATTTGATTATATGTATGTAAGAAGCCGCACAAATGCTTGAGCTGCGCCTTTAATATTTACGATTTTCAAATTTATAATTAGCTATTTTGCACAAAACAAAGCTCTCTCTAAATTTATACTTAACTTGGCCACACTCACTACACAGGGCTACATAGTTTACAATTCCATTTGGACTTTTATATATACATAGTATTTGCTAAAGTTTTTATTTATTTACCTTCCTTATTTATTTTCCTGCCCTTGTTGAATTTGTCAAACATTGAAACAAAAAGAAGTCAGAGTTAGCTGGGAAAAAAACTTGACGTTAAGGTGTGATTCGCAATTAACATCGTCCATTATGGTTGGATCACATTTTATGTAAAAATTACAGATCTCTAACAACTACGGTTTTTGAATTAAAGCTTCAAGACGCTAACTATAGTCCAACATTCGCAAAATATAGTTTTAAAGTGTCTATACACCACCAAAAATGAGTTTTTGATGCGAATCCAAAACCGTTACTTTTTTAAATATACATATGTATTCAAAGAAGCAGTGACGCCATAATAAAAAATAGTATGTAAACGCAAACAGAACTATCTCCAGCGTTGCCAGGATGAAGATTTTACATTAATTTTGAAGATTTTCTAATCAAAATAAGATTTGAAGATTTTTCTCTTAATATTAAGATTTTTTTTGTGATTTAGTATTTTAATAAAACTGTAAATTGTGCTTTTTTCAACAGCATAATGGGACAAAAAAAAAAAAAAAAATGGTATCATTTAGGATCCAAATGGGCTGGCTGGCTTTTCAATGGTTGGCAGGCTGCTAAACCTAAAAACTTCTTTCATAAAATTAGACTTGATTTAATGTTTTACTTCTTAGTTTCAAACATTTTGTCCGTAGTTTACATATGTGTATGATGGACCTAAATAGTGTACAAACTTTATGATTTGAATGCTTAACTACTTTTTTATTTAATTGTTAATTATTATTATTTTCTTATACAATACATCAGTGGGGCATATTTTTGACTTAGGTATAAGAAATTATATTCCGCAAGTCGTGGCCATTTTCTACTTCGCACATTCTGTGCTGTCTCCAACTCATTTTCCATAACAAAGGTGTGCCAAACGTCTTCTTGTTGATATTTCTGCACTCTCCTGTACACTATCCACAACACGTTGGATATATTTTTCCTGTGGACCATACGTGGGCTTCCGGTGCATTTAAGTTGTCTTATTGTGCCATGTTGGCGAAAATTTGCAACCAAGCGGTTTATTGTAGGTGCTGAAGTATTCCAGTACTTACATTAAAACAACGGCAATAACTACTGGGTGGCCCAGAAAGACCGAAGTGGTGTGAATTCCTTATAACTTTTTTATTATAATTTTTTTTTTCTTTTCTTTTCAGTATTTTGTAAAGAAGACTTGGATAATTTATAATGGAGCAATACACAATTGAACAACGTGCCCAAATTGTTGAAATTTACTTTTCAAATCAACGGTCCATTGTGTTGACTCAGCGTGCATACCGTCGTCAATTTAATTTGCGGGTTGCACCCTCTCAGTCAACAATAAACCGTCTGGTTGCAAATTTTCGAGAACAAGGAGCAGTAAGGAACCTTCCTGGTCCCGGCAGACACCGAACTGTCCACACGGCTGACAATATTCAAGTGGTACAGGAGAGTATTCGGGAGGATCCAGAAACATCAACCAGGAGACGTTCGTCACAACTGGGCCTCTCAAGGACGTCGCTGCAGCGAATTTTGCACACCATAGGATTGTTTCCATACAAAATTCAACTTGTCCAAGAATTGAAACCAACAGATTACCAGCAACGACTTGACTATGCAATTTATTTCCAGCAAAAAGCACAAGAGAATCCAAATTTTATTCATAACTTAATAATGAGTGACGAAGCCCATTTTCAATTAAATGGGTTCGTTAACAAGCAAAACTGTAGGATATGGGCTACGGAAAACCCGAGAGTACTTCATCAACGACAATTGCACCCAGTTAAGTGTACCGTTTGGTGCGGTGTTTCTTCAGAAAGGATCATTGGCCCATTTTTTTTTGAAAATGAACAAGGTGTCGCCATTTCCGTCAATGGTGATCGATATCGGGCCATGTTGCAAAATTTTGTAAGGCCAGCCGTGGAAAACCATCCGCAAATATGGTTCCAACAGGATGGAGCCACAGCGCACACTGCGAGGGCCACAATGACTCTTTTACGCGACATCTTTGGTGAAAGAATAATTTCTCGTAACAGCAATTTTAATTGGCCTCCGCGTTCCCCGGATTTAACCGCTCCAGACTGTTTTCTTTGGGGCTATTTAAAAGGAAAAGTTTATGTTAATAAGCCTAGGACTATTGAGGAGTTAAAAACCAATATTCGAGAAGAAATTAACAACATACCACCGGAAGTTTTGCGAAAGGTCATGGAAAATGTGTTGGAAAGAGCACATTTGTGCGAAGCAGAATATGGCCACCACTTGCGGGATATCATTTTTAATAACTAATCCAAAAATATTCCCCATAAATTTAATGTATTTAAAAAAAAAAAATTAAAAAAATATCTCTTAAATAAAAAGTTATAAGCAATTCACACCACTTCGGTCTTTCTGGGCCTGTATGTTTTGTTGCGTAGTATTCCATGTTAAATTCTCTAAGTCTTCTTCACAAAGTTCTGAAATAAAAATAAAAAATAAACTCTATACTACTAATTTAAGAAGGAATTTCAATTGAACTGAAAGTTTTTTCTTTTGATTTTTGCTTAATCTTCTTATGTTAGATTATTCATTCTTTTCTAATACGAAACAAAGAAACATTATAGATTTTTCGAAAATTTTCTGGCATCACTGACTCAGAGCAAAAAATATGTTCCCCTGTGTTATAATTTGAAAACAGAGAAATAGAATAAAAAGAGAAAATTAGTCAGTTAATTAGCGAGGTCTATATGAGAGATCCAAAGCATTTAATAAATTAGTATTATTTGTTGCTCTCGTGCGTATGACATTATTTAATTTTATTTTTTGTTTGTGCGCTTCATTAAGTATTTGTTAAGTTAATGCAAAAAACGTTATAACTTTATTAAAATAATTAAAAAAATATTCACACATATAAAGAAATAACAATGGCTATTCGCAAACATTTATTTCCCCGACGTCTTTACGACTGGTTGTGTTTTCTATTAATTGGTATCTTTTTGCCAGTCATCTTCATGTTTGAAATGATGTTTGTGTTGCCGGCTTTCCATGCACCAGGTGGTTTTTGGCACACGTTTACATTTCTCTTTGCCACCTTTTTAGTTTTTCAAATCGAAGGAAATTTTCTTGGATGTCTAATGGTTGATACAAGTGTTAACTGTAAGTATATATGTGCTAACGATTTGTGTCTTGTATTGTTGGTTACATAGTTTTGTTACGAAACGATATGCATACCAGAGAACTTCAAAAACATGGTTTTTCTTGATTTTATTCAGCAGAAAAATTTTTGTTTACTTTAAAGAATAACAATAACAAGAATGATGATTAAAAATCATATTCATTCTGCTGCACACATCAAATTCTGATTATGAGCAAAATTAACAAAAGCATTTTATGAACAAGTTCGCTCAGGGAAGACAAAAGGCCTAACTATAATGTGCATAAACTAATTTAAGCCAGCTTAAGCAACTGCGCGAATACGTATAATCAAATGTGTACAACTATAATGTGCTTAATGAAACTCTTCGTTAAGTTTCGTCTAATGTCAGTTGCTTAAGCAAAGTACGAAACTGAACGCACTTTCTGTGCGGAATCATTTGTTTTCAGGAGTTTGTGTGTGTGTGTGTTTACAAAAATTATTAAAATAAAGGAAAATTTAAACAAATATATTTGTATTTAATTTAATAGAAATGTATTTTAGCTTTTATCAATTTTTAATTAAACAAATTATTACAAAATTGTTTTTACTTTTTATTTGGAAATTATTGCATACAAATACTTTGTTGTAATTTTTAGTACTTTTTTATATAATCTACTTAGAAATTACACAAGTACTACGCAGTTGTGCAACAATGGGTTTAAAATCATTAAGTTCATATAAGTACATTATGGCCAACTAAAAGTCGTTTTTCATTCACATATGCATTTGACAGACTTTTCGTTTAATTTTGGCAAAAGCTTAAGCCAATCTATGCACATTATAGTTAGGACTAAAGGCTTGCAGTAAATTCATCGTGTCCAAACGCTCTTATTCTCATTAACTCATACAACATGTCTAAAGCGAGCGTCCGTCAAATTTCGTTACATGATTGACGATAAAAGTTGAATTTTAAGTCACTGTAAAGTGTTGTTCACACCTGACATGAGAACACTAACAGGAACAGCAAAATATTGTTACTGTCAGCTGTAGACTGCTAATTTTTTCCTTGCCGTCTTGACACGGCTGTTAAGACGTCTGTTTTAACATCTCTGTCTTAACAGAAAATAACATTTCAATATAAAACTAAAAATAGTTTCAAGTTAAAATAAATTACCAAAACAACTTCAAATTTTTGTTTTAAGTTGCTAATTTTGCAATAAAGATAGTTTTTCCCCCAAACCAAGGTGAATTTATACAGGTGAATGCAAGCGGAAAGGCGAATTCAGATATTGTAAAACATATCGTGAATGCCAAAATCTAAATTCGCCTAAGATTGTTAAGCTGGGAAAAAATGCTATATAAACGTTAAATATAAACTTTTATAATTGTTTGTAATTAAAATCACAGATTATATTAGTTTTTCACTTTTAAATTCACACAAATATCTTGAAATTGGACTAAATTGTACAAAAAAATCTTCAGATTAAAATGGTGCGAAAAAGTTAGTAAACAAAAGAAAAAAGATTTGACAGTCTCATTGGAAAAAACGTGAGAAGCAAAAAATAATCACCTGTCTAGAAATAAGCGTACTCCACCATGTAATAATCGGATCGTCAAATGCAGTTTTTAACAATATGTCTTAACAGCTTTTCATGTCTAATGTAGACGGGCAGTAAAGGAGAACATATAAAAAACAAAACAAAAATATTATTTGCAATATCAAATTGCGAATTGTGTTGTTGTTGTTGGATGAACGATTCATGTGTCAAAAAACTGTATAGAATATATGTAGATGCATACACACACTTACACAATTGCAGATATGCATGTATTTGAGCAAACCGGAAACAACTTTTGACATGATGTTTTACAAATAGAAAAAAAGTTGAACATTTGTTTTTTGAGTTTCACCCGGTAAAATGAATTCGCCTTGATACATGTGATGTTCAAGGCAGCTTTAAACAAGTAGTGGCAGATTTACAATAAATACAACACCAAACAAACATCACATGCATTTTGATGGTAGAATTTTCGAAAAATTGTCAAAAATTTTGTTTTACTTTTGTTTGAAAGAGCAAGGAAGGAAGAAATGAAAGATGTTGTTTGGTGTAGCATATATTAGGTGTGTTTCTTTACTCTACTTTGGAATCCCGCGGGATCCCAATTTGCACGAAAAGCGTTTCCGTACTTCAAAATTGGGCCAATGAGAGCGCTTTTGAGAGAATAGTATCCTTCCTCTTTTTGCACGAAACAGACCGTACTTTTTCTTCGAGCTAGTTTGGGCAAGTAGTTACTCAATCAGCTGTTCGAAAAATAAACAATAACAAAGAAATAAAGTTCATTTGAATCAACTCGTATTCAAATCATTTCAGTGGTTTTAAATAAATATTAAATAAAAAGGAATGTGCAAACAACTATAAAAGCCCAAAAATGTAAAATATCACAGTATTTTTTGTAAAACTAAATGCCAATTTTTGTTGCTACATAAAAACACAGCATATGTTTCATTTTGGGCTAGAAATTTAGCTTTTTGCGTTCCCGTATTTTAGGTAAATTTTATCTATATTTGAGAGAAATTTATGCTAGCTCTCTTTTGCACGAAACTTGCCCGGAAAGTTTCGTGCACCTATTGTAATTCTGACACCACCTGGTAGAGCTGCCAAGTATATTATATTCAACATTGATATGTTTTTTTCTGTTTTGCTTTACTTGCAGTTGAAACAATCAGAGCTCCTTCAGAAGAAAAGCTAACATTGGACTCACTGGGATGGCATAACTGCAAAACATGTAAAAAGCTGGCTCCTCCCCGCAGCTGGCACTGTTCAGTCTGTGAAGTTTGCATTTTAAAACGCGATCATCACTGTTTGTTTGTCGGTTGTTGTGTGGGTCATAAAAATCATCGCTATTTCATTATGTTTATTGTATATCTATTTATCGGTGCCACTTACGCTTTCGTTTACAACACATTATTTGTGTGGATTGTAAAAGGAAATATTTTTTATAACTGGTTTTCACTTTTAAGAATGCTCTGTCCGCTGTTGATGATGATTAGTGGTTCTATGATGCAGAACATGATATTGATATATTACAATCTGAATATATTGGCTGTGGTATACAGTGTAATACTATTGATTTATCATATTCCAGTGTTATTCAAGGGTGGGGTTTGTTATGAGAAAGCCAAAAATTATCCCTACAACATGGGCTCTTGGAAGAAAAATTTTAGAACAATTTTTGGCGAACGCATGCATCTTGTATGGCTATCACCACTATTGCAAAGTGAACTGCCAGATGATGGCCTATCTTGGCAATCGTCAAAAAGGAAATAGTCTGCTATAGTCAAAATTTTAAAGAAAATTATGTACATGTAGGAAAAAATATATATATTTGTCATAATAATCTAGAAACCCACATCTAATATGTTTCGCAAAATGTACTTTGTTGTGGTCGCTGGATTTATCAGTTCACAAAACTTTGTTTTGTGTACAATATAATTAAGCAATCAATAAAAAAAAATTAAGAAGCAAGGCAAATTCATAACAAGTGAAATTGAGAGCGCAGCCTGATAACTTCTTTTTATATTTTTATCTTTGCCACTTGTCAATGGAATAATTAAAAGAAGCTAGAAAAAAAATTTTTGTTTTCAACCAGGTATGATGCAGAGTTCTCCCTTTGCAAGCTCAGATAGCACATACTTTAATTTTCACGAAATAATTAAGTTTTTCTTTTTTTTTTGTAAATATTGTTTTATTATATATTTTTCCAATTTCCTTTTGTGTTTATATATTTTCCCTGACATTTCACCAAGGCGAATGTATACAGGTGAATGCAAGCGGAAAGGCGAATTCAGTACTTTGTTTTTTTCCTTGTAAAATTCCTGAAATGATTAAAATCTAAATTCGCCTAAAAATGCTATATAAATTTTATAACAAATTATTATATTTGATTGTAATTAAAATCACAGATATTGGTTTTTCACTTTCAAAATCACAAAAATTTCTTGAAATTGCACTAAATCATAAAAAAAGATCTTTAAATTAAAATGCTGCGAAAATGTTTGTAAACAAAAGAAAAACTTTTGACAGTCTCAGGAAGAAAAAAAGGAGGGAAGCAAAAAATTACCACCTTTGCTGTCAATTTCACCCAGTAATGAATTCGCTTTGCATTTCACAAAGATTTTTTTTTATAATGTATTTATTGTTCTGCTGCATTTACCTGTTATGAATTCGTCTTTTTAAGAACCAATTATTTTATTTAAAATTTAATTGAAAAAAACTTAACGGTATGTATATTATTATATATAATTTTATGTGCCTTTTCAAAAATGTGTATAGACCAGTGATCACCAAAAATCGTGTTTTACTTGATCTCATATACTAAAATTTGTAAGCAACAAAAATTAAGCAACAAAGTTCAATGCTGAGTAAAATCAACACATCTTGTAAACATTCTGAATTTGTAATCAATAAAAATAGGCGGCAAATTTCAAAGCTGAGTAAAATTAATTCGCTTTGTAAATATTGCGCATTCATCTTAGTGTTGAATCATGATACAAAAAACAAGGTAGCCGCTTCGCTACAACAATAAGAAAAACAACAGGTAGTTTGTTTGTGTTAAAAGACGAATTCACACTTAAGCTGTCAAAAGTACTTGATAAAGAACATGTACAAAAATTTTAATGGCGCCGAAAAAGGTAAACAAAACTTGACAGAGAAAGTGCCGCCATATTAACCGAATTCACCTGAACTCGCCGATGCATCCACCTAATAATTAATTCGCCTTGGTGTTGAATAAACTCCGCTTCATATTTGCTGTTACTTTGATAGTGAGTTGTATATATATGAAACATACATAAATTTTTCTTCGTTTATCTTAAATTCTATTTTAAGTTTCACGTACATACATAAGTATGTACCTAATAAAGTAACTTTATATCTATATAAGTTGTACTTTTTGATTTTATTTATTTTTTAGTTTTTGTTATATATGTAGATATTTTAAGTCTAATTTAATTTTTGAAATGTTATTTTAAGAAAGTTCTAAAAAGAAATATATATGTATAGGGTGTTTTTTTAAGCCCGATAGAACTTGAAATTGTAAAAAATAACACAAAAAATTAAATTGTAATCAAAATTTTTTTTTATTCGAAAGATCAATACGTGACATTAACATTTGAAAATGATTTCGGGCATATGGGCACCGCGGCTGTTCTTGACGAAGCGCATTCTGGACGTCCAATTTTGGGCCACTTTTTCGAGCACTGCTGGCCGTATGTCACGAACAACACGAACAATGCTGGCCTCCAAGGCGTCAATTGTTGCTGGTTTATCAGCATAAACCAGTGACTTCACGTAGCCCCACAGGAAATAATCGAGAGGTGTCAAATCGCACGACCTTGGAGGCCAATTGACAGGTCCATTTCTCGAAATCAACTTATCGCCAAATTTTGATTTCAGTAAGTCGATGGTTGCGTTCGCCGTATGGCACGTAGCGCCATCCTGTTGAAACCACATCTCCTCCGAATCAATGTCATCCATATTTTCAAACAAAAAATCATTGATCATGGTGCGGTAACGATCTCCATTGACCGTAACGCGAGCTCCGGCCTCATTTTTGAAGAAATAAGGTCCGATGATGCCACCAGCATGAAAACCGCACCAAACAGTGCATTTTTCTGGATGTAATGGAGTCTGTAGGGTCTCTTGTGGATTGGTCTCACTCCATATGCGGCAATTTTGCTTATTAACAAACCCGTTAAGCCAAAAATGCGCCTCATCGCTGAACACAATTTTGCGTCTATAAGTTGCGCGAATCGACGACGGATTTTCAAAGTAAATTTGGATAATTTCGTAGCGTTGTTCAAGCGTGAGTCTATTCATGATGATTTGTCAGAGTATACTGAAACAAATAAAAAAAATGTTTCATCAAAATTTAATTTTTTGTGTTACTTTTTACAATTTAAAGTTCTATCTAGCTTAAAAAAAACACCCTTTACAAGCCGAATTCATAACAGGTGGAATTGACAGCGCAGCTGATAACTTTTTTTAATTTTAATCTGTTTCAGATGTCAATGGCATAATTAAAATAAATGGCAACAAACAAATTTGAAAAAAAAAACAATTTTTTATATTATGTATTGTATCTTGAGCGTTAAGTATCATTCAGAATCCTCCCCAATCTGACTGGTCATTTTCACCTTTCTAAGCACGAAATAATTAAAAGTTTGTTTTTCTTGTACATTTTCTTATTATATATTTTTTTTAATTCCTTTGTGTTGTTCATATTTTTCCCTTGACATTTGAAAAAGATTTATTGTTTGTAGCGTTGTATTTACTGTATATGAATTCGACTTGAAAGCCTTTTGTTTCTATGTGTATTTTATTTTGACGTTTTTTTTTCAAAAGGAGCAAACAGAAAAACTATTGAGCACATCACTGCATTGATTCTTGTTAGTTTTTTTTTCCTTCCAAAACAAAAACTCAAACGCAAGAAATCGTTGCCGAACTACATGCGCATTCATTAATATTCAAGCACGAACACATTAACGATAATTGCATTCATTTGCTCATTGTGTAACTGTACACAAAATCATATCGCTCCTTTATTGCAACATAGTCATATCTCAAAAAATTAGCTTTTCGAGTTAACAATGCAGAATTGTTAACAGTACTACCTTTTATATTGTGCCAAAATTTTATTTAAATTACCGTTAAATTGTCTCCTTTAGCAGATATTTTCTAAAAAAAATTTCTAAGATTTGTATGGAAACTAAAAATTTGAAATGCGTTTTTCTCGAAACAAGCTTTTTTGCGCTATGACTATGTTGCAATAAAGGAGCGACATATGAACGAGATGTAATATTTTTCATGTTGTTGAGCAAGAATGATTTTAACTCAATCGTTCAAAGCTGTTCTCTGGTATGAACAAATTTGAGATTTTGCTACAATATATATGAAAGCTCAATAACCTCAATCTGGTGTGTGGCAACTTTTACAAATTTGGCAGCACTTTTTCTGGTTGCAAAAATTTTACGGTCATATTGTAAACAAATAAATAGGAAGGAAATACTACATTTTCTTGAGTGGATATATACCCACAGTCATCATCGAAGGAAACAAAATACATACATATATCTATGCATCCATTTATAAACATATCTAAACAAATTGGCTTTAAAATCAAAATTATATAGGTTTTTGGTTGTATACACATATAGGTTGATTTTGCCACCAAACTGAAGTTGTTTGCTTTGTATGTGCATACATAAAACGATTGCTTTGCATCGAACTTAAACTTCAAATATCAACAAATATTAATACAAAACACCAATTTTAATTGGATTTTTTGCAGTAATATTTTTGACACATTTTACACAGCACAACATATCATGTTTAAAATAAGATCACTGCGAGAAGTGCCGCAATCAGCTGCTGATATAGGCTGTTTAATATTTTTGCTATCGTTTGTGCCTATTAGTTTTGTATTTCAATTATGTATTGTTTTGCCGGCGTTTCATCAGCCTGGTAGTATAATGTTTATTTTAACATGGCTGGGAGGAGTTTATATAATTTACAACATAATGGGCAACTATATTGCCTGCATTTTAGAGGATCCCAGCATAAGAAGTAAGAGATGATTATATATCTAGATACGTTTATATGTTAATCAATAAATGTTATTTCTTGTCTTCTAGATTTAATGCTAAAGCCTCCTCTTGAGCCTCAATTACGCAAACATTGGCGCCTGTGTTCTGTATGTGAATTGCTGGCACCGCCTCGGTCGTGGCACTGTGATACTTGTAAAACTTGCATTTTAAAACGTGATCATCATTGTATTTTTACCGCAAATTGTGTTGGGCATCGCAATCAACGATTTTTCTTATTATTTTTGCTTCATTCAACTATTGGTTGTGCCCATTCATTTCTTTATAACAATCTTTATATCTGGTGGTTACACAAGGATGTCTACTGGAATTTACGCACTGCTTTTAAGCTTGTCTTCCCGTTTTTAGGGATCTTCGCCGAATTCTCATGGCTAAATGTGTATCTCTTTTTGTACGAAATTAATTTAGTATTATTTATCTATGTTGTTGTACTTCTATGTTTTCATCTGCCAAACATAATGAAAGGAGCCACAACATATGAACGTAGTTTTCCCCATTATGATTTGGGTTGGAAGAAAAATATTGAAATGATATTAGGTAAGCGTTGGCATTTAGTATGGCTGTCGCCATTTTTGTACAGTCCATTACCTCATGATGGAATACATTGGGAACATCTTTACAAGCAGTCAACAAAAAATCGTTGAACTGGTTTTATTTTAGAAACTATATCCAAAATATATTTATATTAAGTACATGCAAGAGGTCAAGTAAATTACAATATTTACAAATTACTTATATCAAAAACTTGATATAGGTGTACTTTGATTTTATCATACACATTTCATAGCATGATATTTTTTATATCATGTTTCATAGTAATAATTGTTTTTCTATATACTCATACATACGAATATGAACATGAATCTAAATAAATTTGAGAATGAAACCAAAAAAACGTCTTTCTTTCCTAGAAGCAAACTAATATTTGGAAAGCAATTGATAATTACTAAATCTCAACCTATACTATCCATTGATTCAATTCGGTATTCTAAGAACTTTAATAAACAGAGCGAACGATTTGTATTTTTTTTTTTTTTTTTTTTGGTTGACGTATTGTAAATTAATTTTACAAAATAACACAAAATGCCTCTCGAAATTACGTAACGGAAAAATTTCTTGAACAACTATGTTCTAATTAAAAAAAAAAAATGCATACACAGGAAACGGGACCCAATTATCGGAACGAATAGTATGTGATAGAATACATATGCATTACAACCTTTTTAGCTTCGATTTCGACTCTTGACCTCAAGATATAACAAATTAATTACAATAGTTTGAAATATTTTACAGCAATTTTTGTTGATTTCCATTCCAATAAACTAACTTTCGTTAAAAATATTAAAAGTTTTGAGATTTTCAAAATTTATTTATATTTGTTGCATAATCGGGTACTCAGCAAAATAACAATACATCTTTCGTCTATATAAACTACTCTTAAGTAACTAAAAATAGCGTAAATAATTACAATTATTCTTTTAAGAAACTATCGCCTATCAAAGATTTCATCTTTGTCAAATGCATCTCATTTAACGTAAAGCCAGCATTCATTCGTTTAGCCAAAACTACAGCATCCATATTGTTTTCAACAGCATATTGCAGACACAACAAAGCATGAGAAGGCGCCTTATTTGCTATAGCAGCCTCAATAAATTCCATTAAGCAGGCTTCCGTGGGAGTACCCGGTATGCGGTGTTGGTTTTTGTCAATGTTGGCAAATACTTCAGTTGCCTTTTCCCAATTACCACCGCGCAGCAAAAGTGATAAAATATCACCGATCATTTGGCCATTAAAGGATAATTGCCTTTGTTTGCTCTCAGAGTCTTTGACCTTGTTGTAAATGTCTAAAGCAACTTTTGCGAATTGTTCGGGTAATTGCTCATGGTGTTTTTTGGTGATGTCCGGTTTGTTGGACACCATTATTTTCAGTGTGCGCATTAAAAGACTTTCCCGGTTTATGTGATCAAATATTACCATATCAGACCAGAAGCGTGGCATCAATTCAAAGGCACCATTGAGTTCTACCATTTTGAGAATCTCTTCCATTATACCAGGTTCGGGTATATAGATATTAGGTACTAGTAAATCATAAGTTTCCATAAATTCATCAGCAGTCGATGTTTGACTAAGCAGCGCAAAATAATGTCTGTAGTAAATAGTTTCCTTGTAGGTGTCACCAATCAATTCGTAATTATTCCCAACATGCAGCAAATCATTTACCTTTTTAGCTAAAGAACGATCATGCAAGTGATTGCGGCAAACATCCATGGCAGTAGCAAAGAAATATGTATCTTTAGGATGTTGTATTTCAAACTCTTGTCCATCAATTTCGTTTAAAATGTCTACAATGGCATGTGAAACTGGAGCTCTTTCCCGACAAAAGATAATCAGAACATAATAATAAGTTGCTAGGCTGGGTTTTATGCTCAGTTTATTAAATTCCGAGAGTACTTGAAGAGCTGACTTGCGCGCCAGTTTGTAATTACCAATAGTGCTTATGCATTCCAGCAGTGCGTTCATAGTTCCTAAATTTGGTTTCAGCTGTTGCTGTTTCATTTGTTGCAGCAGATCTTTGCATAGTTCCCAACGTTGATCATTATTTTCTTTTAGAAAGTTCACATTTGATATAATTAAGTTATAAGTGTTTGTGTCCATTTCAAATTGTTTTTCGATGGCCTCCTGGAAAAGAGCATAAGCCCTTTCAGCCTAAGAAAGAAAACTACAATTAGAGATGGTATTTATCGTTTTAATAAAATGTTATTTATTTTGCAGTCTGCACAAAGCCAAAAGATCTAAAAGGTGAGTATTGAACTAGATTTTGCTTTTTTGCAAATCAATGTTATCACCAACAATTGCTCTGTATATTTTCTGTTAAAAGCGGATTTTTACTGTGTCGTTCGAAACCTACTCAACTTTTCCTAACCAGTCAATTGAGTAGTTACATATTCTTAAACCCCCATTGTATTGAAATACATATAACTCAAAACTGTCGACTATTGATTTTAGGTGCTTTTACCCTATACTTAATTACGAAATTTTAACTTTATTTATTAACTAATCGACAATATGTAAAAATTTTTCTTAATTAAATAGTTATAGAAATACTCACTTGATAATATTTTGCCATTCCTCTTACTATGGCTGCATATGTTCTAGCAGTTTTAGGTTCGATTTCGTTAAAAATCTGTTCGGCTAAGTCACCATCCTTCCAGGTCTTGCGATGACGCTGTTGAGCCTCTCTGTTTTGTGTAAACCAACGTTCTTCGTAATGTTCTTCTGGCAGAGGTTCTTCGTTGTTATAAAAACACAACAACTCCAAAAGGCTTTGGCGTTGTTCGTCGCTTATTTCCATGCCTTTTTCTTTCATAAGATTATAAACAAATACGGCATCTTTTATTTCGCTATGCTTTATCAATTGATTCAAAGCCTGACCAGATACCTCCGAATCTTCGGTAAAAACCATTTTAGGGGCAAATGCTGTTATGGGTGGTTGAGCTTCTTGGTGCTGATAAAACAGAAATGTTAATTTCGTCCATTTAATTTAAACAAACTTATTACCATAAAAAATTCCCTATGTTCTTCTTTAATCCATTCAGCTGCTTTAACGCCGGCTTCTTTTGCCATGGCGTAGGTGCGTTTTGAAATATTCGAAGTTGGTATCAAAAAAGGATCATCGTGATATTTATAGTGCGGGGCAGTCGGATCCCTTTTTACAGTTGCAGATAAAGCCTCTAAAATAGCTGTAGGGGATCTCTGTATACGTTTGGGAATTATAATTTTATTTTCTGAAATAGGCACGGTGCTGGCAGCTGCAGCATTTGTGCTTGTTTTAAATAAACGTGAATTATGCGGTAAAAGTTGTAAGCGGCGAACTAAATGCATGATGTCGTAGGTTGTTATTAAATTTTTTTTATATAAAATCTGATTATTAAATAATTTTTTCGCAACACACCACCATTTGAAGAGATAAATATAATAACAGAGACCGCACAATTGTTATTGGTTTTAAGGTTAGAACGTGTACAGCTGTTTCTATTTATATGTTTAAAAACGGTGCTGCCATACGATTGGTTAATAAATAAGGAGTATTTGGGTTCATTATCATAGATTTAAACCTTTTAGGATTAGTTAAATAAACATGCGATTAAGTGCCAGTAACCGAATAAAACTGTTTTTACTGTTTGCAATGCTGTCTGCTAACTGTACCACGGCTGTTCGTTTTTACTACAGTGTCGGTTAGTCGTTAAAGCTGCAAACACGTTTTAATTAAAGTTATAGAATGAAGCCGATTTTGCATTATGATCCTCGCAGCCCTCCTGTACGCAGCATATTAATGCTATTAAAAATGCTTGATGTTGATGTAGAGTTGAATTTTATAGATTTATTCAAGCCTGAATATTTAAAGCCAAGTTTGAAAAATGTATGTTTTTAAACTTTTTTACCATTAGGCTATTACTTGTAAGTGAACGTTAAATTTACAGGTAAACACGACTTATATTGTTCCTACTTTATTTGATGGTGACAATGATCTGGAATTAAATGACTCACATGTAATTCTAATGCATTTGTGTGATAAATATGGAAAGAATCACTTGAATCTGTGGCCCCAAGAATACAAGGATCGTTTAAAAGTGACCAATATCCTGCTTTTTGAAGCTGGTTTAATGTTTCGGCGTGAAAGTGAACTAATGGTAAGAAAAGCTCCATTACTTATTTGCTGCAACGCCGTTAAAAAAAAGTTTAGTTTTGAGAGAGACACTTTTAGATCTCTTTTAAATAATTACAAAAAAAAAAAAAATCCGTTAGAAATGCCAGCTTGCAAGCAGCTGTAAGACAAGCGGCAAATCAATCCATACGGTAAAAAACAAATAAATCTAGTTCATTACTAGATTTGGACAAAATCTAGCATATTTTAATAACTACTTTGGTTATACATACAATTATGTTCACAAATACTTGAAAATGAAGTGAATTTAATTATGTATGTGAAAATCTGCAAATATAATTCTTTCCAGAAGTCGAAAAGCGAAAGTATCTAAGCACGCTAGAGATTTTTTTTTAGAGTTTGTAAGGCAAATTTTGTTAAGTATTAATGCATTATGATGACTCGAGTTTACCTTGTGATGCGAGAGCTGCACTTCAGCCCAGAGCTACCTTACCAGTGAGATAAATTTTATCTGATATTTAACTTTGGTTTACTAAATAACTTTTAGCTATTCTAAAAATATTTTCTAAAGTTTTAAAATGCTTATTGTTTTTCAGTTCGATATTATTTGCAATACATTTAAGAATGTTCAGATACCGTACCATCAACGCAATATTCATGAAATCTATGGAATATGTGAAGTTTTCCTTAGCAAGAATAAATACTTAGCCACCGACTATGTAAGTAGCTTCGAAATTGTATGGAAAATTATGTTAAAATACCTCGAAATTAAAAAGAAAATAATAGTTTTAATTTATCAGTTTGTGTTGACAATGCAACAAAACCCATAATAAAAATAAACTCACTGATCATGTTTCATTTATTTATTAGTTGACAATTGCTGATATTTCTGCTGTAACTACATTGAGTACCGTTGATCTCATGTTTCCCATTACTGCCGCACAATGGCCCAAATTGGCATCCTGGCTTGCGGTAATGCAATCTCTGCCAGAGTATGAAATAAATAAAAAAGGCCTACAGGAGTTAATAGATGTCATGGAAGAAATTGGAAAATTCAAATATCCAACAAAATAATTACAATTGAGATGAATTAAAAAGTAAATAAAATTGAGAAATAACTGCATACATACCCATTTATATTCACTAGTGGTAAACACCAGTCGGTGCAATCGACCCCATTCTTAAAATATGAGATTATATTTAATATAAATTAGAAAATAATTCATACTGCCTGGCCAACTATGTCACTCGACATCGATCGCTCGCATAAATACATGCATAACAAAAACAACATTTTAAAATTTGTTTTTGTTTCAAATGTATTTATGCGAGCGAGCGATGTCGAGTGGCATAGTGGGCCAGGCAGATAGTTTTTCTGCATAGAATTTAAAATAAATATTTGATAATTTTTTTTTTTTGTGGAGGAAAGAATTTTATATAAGCAGCAAAAAGTTTTTAATGAAAAACTTTAGCATTAAAATGAATTATGCAAATGTCGAGATCAGTTAAAGGTTAAAAGGAGCGCGGAAGGAACTTTATAATAAAAATATAGATAATCTGATAATGTGCTTAAAGCCGTCATTCAATATCCTACCCGATCGTACGATTCATTCACAGGAAAAGCTTTTAAAAGTCTGGCCGACTATACAAAATCGCTTCAATATGGCGTTGTAGGCTACACTATTATACAAGTATGACTGCAATAATTTATATACGCAATAAAATAATTAAAAACCTTTATTAACATAATAATTTTACATTACTTCCAAGTTTTTTCTCGAGGCGCCAACAATATTCTTATATTTTTCACAATATATACAACAATGATCGCGCAAAAACCATAGTGTTTTGAAAAGCTTCATAAAATTTTCCAAATCGGACAATTTGTCAAAAACTCTGTGGCTCGGTTACATTTTCAGTACTTTTTCAGCACACATGCTTTATTTAGTAGATCGCGCGATCGTGTATGATAGTGTAACAAGGCCTAAAATAGCATTTTAGTCCACACTATTATACAAATATGATTGAAACAATTTTTAAACATAGTAAAATAATTAAAACTATTATTACAATCATAATTTTATATAAGTTTAATTTATTTCTCGAGACGCCAACAATATTCTCATATTTTTAACAATATGTACCATACTGATCACATAGAAATCATCATGTTATTAAAATTTTCATAGCATTTTTCAAGTCGCACGATTAGTCAAAAACTCTGTCACACAGTTGCATGTTAATTACTTTTTCTGTACACATGTTATATTTGGTAGATCGCACGATCGTGTAGAACAGTGAATCACAGTCTTTAAAAACACGGCGTGTGTTATCTACTTTCATTGCTTTTGCGTAAAAACGTTTTTATTTACGTTTTTAATATAAAGATATTATAGTTTTTAAAAAATAAACTTTATTAAATTTATAAAAATATTCATGCGCTGTCCACAGAGCACAGACCAGTGACTCGTCAACAAAATTTGTACAAAAACCAGTAATATTTTTAATACTTCCTATAAAAATTTTCTTGACGTGTCGTTCGTTTGTGTCCTGTAAATGTCATACTTAAGGCCCTGATTCACTATCCTACACGATCGTACGATTCATTCACAGGAAACTGTTTCAAAAGTCTGGCCGACTAGAAAAAATCGCTGCAAAATGGCGTTGTAGGCCACACTATTACACAAGTATAATTGAAATAATTTATATGTACAATAAAACAATTAAAAACTCTTATTAACATAATAATTTTACATTACTTAAATTTTTTTTCTTGAGGCACCAACAATATTCTTATATTTTTCACAATATCACACTGATCGAAGTTTCATAATAATTTTCAAATCGCACGATTTGTCGAAAAGTCTGTCGCATGGTTGAATTTCTAGTACTTTTTCAGCACACATGCTTTATTTTGTAGATCGCACGATCGTGTATGATAGTGTAACAAGGCCTTTAGTAAAAAGAATTCTAAACTTTCATTCATTTTGCGTCCCTATTACAAATCTTTGATTTTTTTAACCAATTTTGTGAAGTACTTATAAAACAATTTTAAAAAATAGGCGCGTTTTTTCTAAAAATTCAAAGTTGACAACGCTGCATGCTATAATTCGTTGTATCCCAGTCAGTATTTTCAATCGTAAAAGACTCTACTGAGTATATCTTGAAGAATGTCGACGACGAAATCATTTCGGCGATACAGTTGATAATATTTTATATGCCATAAAAAAAATAACTTTATCGCCTTCAGTGTGATGTATTTAACCGTTCTAGAGATATGGATCGGCAAAGTCGCCAAACTGCAACAAAAAAAAATCGAGACTTTCAAAACTTTGAGGCCCCAGTGGCAAGTGCTAACATCTTCCAATTGTGCTCATACTTTGGCAATAACAAAATCCAACAAAATGAAAAATTTTAGGGGGTGCCCCCAAAAAAAATCCGACATCAATTTTTTAAAACCACTTTAGTACATATACAACAGATATTAAACAAGCCATTACTTCACTAATTATAAGTAATGCAGGCGGTAAATACTATGATACTGAAAAATATGTTCGTAGGCAAGTGCAACACATTATCAAGTTTTCGCCTTAATTTTTGCTATTTACAATATTTTTATTCGCAAATAATCTGCACGTATAAACGTAGTATAAAAAACATTCCAAGATTGTAACAAGCGTATCAGAAAATTTGTAAGAAATAAATAAATAAGTACATGTTTTTATTACTTGTCTGGTAATCAAGAAAAGGTTTTTTGGGGATTGTATAATGACCACAATCGTCTAACAAACAACTGGGAAGTGTTTGTGTTTTTGTATTAAAAAAAAAAACGGAGCTGCCACACAATTGATTGATAAATAAAGTGTATTTGTTGTCTTTAGCATAGAACTAAACCTTTTAGGTATAGTTAATTGAAGATTTGATAAAAACACAGTAACCGAATACAACTGTTTTTTACTGTTTGCAGTGCTGTCTGCTAAATCTGGCGCGGCTGTTCGTTTCTACTACAGTGTCGGTTAGTCGTTAAAGCTGCAAACACGTTTTAATTAAAGTTATAGAATGAAACCGATTTTGCATTATGATCCTCGCAGTCCTCCTGTACGCAGCGTATTAATGCTATTAAAAATGCTCGATATTGATGTACAGTTGAACTTTATTGATTTATTTAAGGCTGAACACTTAAAGTCAGATTTTAAAAATGTATGTTGCTAAACATTTTTAACATAGATTATTAATTGTAAATGAGCGTTAAATTTACAGGTAAACCCGAGTCATACTGTTCCTACTTTAGTTGATGGTGAAAATGATCTTATATTGACTGACTCGCATGTGATTCTAATGCATTTATGTGAGAAATACGGAAAGATTGACGTAAACCTGTGGCCTCAAGAGTACAAGGATCGTTTAAAAGTGATCAATATGCTGTTTTTTGAAGCTGCGGTAATTTTTCGGCGCGATAGTGAACTGATGGTAAGAAAACTTCCATTACTTGTTTGCTGCAATACCGTTATTAAAAAGTTTAGTTTTGGGAGACATTTATAGCTTTAAAGTTTTCTCTTAAAAAAATATGCAAAAACAACAAAGAAAGATCCGTTAGCATGAAAGCAGCCTGCACGACACACACAGCAAACAAATATTTTTGATTTATAAAAAAAATTTATTCTTTAGATTGGACAAATTGTAGCAAATTTCATTAATTAATTTATTATACATACAATTGTAATTACGTTCACAAATATTTGAAAATTTAATGAAGTGAAAAAAGTATAAATATTGCCAAAATAATTATTGCAATACGTTGAAAAGAAGTATAGACACATACAGATGAAAAATCACTATGGGGACGGGCTTAAAAATTTAATAAGTTTTGCGTTTACATACCTACATACATATAATTTTATAAATAACTTTTTATATTCTAGAAATTATACTGTGCAGTTTTAACTTAATTTTTGTTGTTGTTTTTCAGTCGGATATTATTCGCAACAAATTCAAAAATGTTGAAATATCGCACCATCAACGCAATATTCATGAAATCTATGGCATATGTGAAGTTTTCCTTAACAAGCATAAATATTTAGCCACCGACAATGTAAGTACCTTTGAAAAAACCCCGAAATAAAAAATAAATTATTCATTTTATTCGCTTGTGCTTGATAATTTAACAAAACCCATAAATAAAACAAATTCACTGATCATGTTTCATTTATTTATTAGTTGACAATAGCTGATATTTCTGCCGTAACCACATTGAGTACCGTTGATCTCATGTTTCCCATTACTGTCGCACAATGGCCCAAATTGGCATCGTGGCTGGCGTTAATGCAATCTCTGCCAGAGTATGAAGTAAATAAAACAGGTCTGCAAGAATTAAAAGATATTATGGAAGAAATTGGAGAATTCAAATTTCCGACAAAAGAAATACAATTGAGATGCTCTAAAAAGTAAATAAAATTTAAAAATAACTACATACATACATATATCTATACATATGTATGTATATTCATACACACATTCTTATGTATGTATGTATATACATATGTATGTATTAAGTTTACTCAATGATCTTTAAAAGCTGGAAATGAATACATTTCAAAACAGCGAGAGCGGCATGATAATTTCATAACTACTTTAACTTTTTTTAATACAATATTATTAGATGTACAACTTTGTTTCCGCTGTTTTTCCCCCGCTTTAATGCAAAAAGAACATTATATATATTTGCTTTAATGCAAAAAGAACATTATATATATTTCTGATTCATTATACATATATAATTCAAAGTATTCTTGTTGTGTTTGACACGAGTCTTTAAAAAGTCATAACTCGAATTCTGCATCCCCGAAAAAATTCTCTCTTCCACCGTCATGCTGATCTTCGAAGTATTGAAACCACTCTCGGCACGTTGTTTTCCCTAATAGCAGCCTCTCCATAGGTATTTGAAAGAGTTCGATGAGCCCCAGCCGCATATTATTTCGTATTAAAGCAGAAACCTCCGGCAAATAACGAGAACTTGGCTCGTAAGCTGATATGTTTAATCGAGTATAACTTTATTATGCTGACGCAAATCGGCTAACATTTCGAGGGCGTCCATCTATTGCAAAACGGTGGAAGCAAAGTTGTACACCTAGTGTATAAATATTATTTATTATTTTTTGTTATCTGTTGCTACATACGTATGCAAATATGTACAGATGTATGTATGATAATGCTAATGTGTTTAGTGTACAGCGCGGTATTGTGATTGTCATTCCGCGCGGCAAGGGATGTAGGCTAAAATATATATCGTATGTTATCTAAATTATGAGCTTTGTCACATTCGGTATCGCAAAGTTGGGAACCTTTATCGTACGTGGAGAACAAACAATTGAGTTTTTTATTTATTGAGTTTCTTCTAACATTGATACCAATAAAAAATTATAAATAACTTGTTTTCTATGTTTCCCAGCTATCTATATGTCGATATTTCATATGAGCCACCCTAATCAGCAGTAGATTTTGGAAATTTTTGAAAGATATTTTCAAACATTCATTTTTATATCCCAACAATCTAAATAAATTGTTGAATATTTAAAAAGAAAAATGCTCTAATAATATCTGTCAAAACATGAACAATAAATTTTATCGCATACATAAGTGTCGTAAATGTCATATATCAAGGCAGCTTTAATAGGTAGTGGCAGAATTACAATAAATAATTACAACACCAAAAAATATCAACATGTATTTTGTTGGCAGAATTTACGAACAGTTGTCAAAATTTTGTTTGAAAAAGCAAGGAAGTCTATGTGTTTTTGAAAGACAGCTGTGCTTATACAACTACCGTATCAAAGCTGCCTTGTCATATATGAATATACCTTGTCATGTGATGAATATAAGAGTATTTCATCGTTTTGGAAACATTTAAAATTATATAATTATTATTCTTCGGCATCCATAAAATATTTTTTATTACTACTTTATTTAAATATATTTTTTTCATATAATAGTGGGGTTTTCAATAATCAATCATTAAAACCTGCTCCCTAACACATTTTTAAAAACGATCGTTTTCCCTCACGCCATCTGGAAACGATATTTTTCAAACCGATCGGTTTCCATCACATACCTAAATATATTTCCTTATTGATTATTCACGCGTGTTCCCACACTCGCAAGTTTTCAAAGTCACCAGGCGACTAGAAAATGCCAAATTTGTTGACATAATTTGAATGGTAAAAACACATGTTTTACCAAAACAATTAAACTCAAAAAAAAAATTGAAACTGTCAGCAGCATTCACATTATGCATTTTGGGTTAAAAATGTCATAAAAAATTTAATGTAATGAGCTTGGCTCGCGTTTAGCAAATATTGTATGAAAAATCGTCTAGTTTTTATTCTACTACAAAGGAAACAAATTTAATTTAATATATACGTCATTTTGTTATTTGTTTAAGCTTTCGTTTAGTGTTAATTCATCAGCTCGCTTTGATATATTCTTGCGATTTGAACTCGCCAAGAGTCCGGCGATTACGATTTATAGAACACCTTTCTTGCGAGTTCAAGTCACAGCCGCAAATGTCATGTGAGATGCGAGTGTCAGAACATGCCCGATTGTCTCGTTTATACGTAAAAGTTATTCGCGAATAACAACTACGAGTACAGTTTATACAGCCTAAGAAGGTTCAAAGGGATATGGTAAAACACGTAATATGGTTACACCGCGCTATCATATAATTATAAAAATATAAGTTAACTTGGTTAAAGTTTGAAGAAAACACAAATTCTGAAATAAAAACTATTATTCCAATTATTTTTTCGCACAATATGATAAACTTTCTCAAGGCAGCTTTGATATAGTAGTGGTATAAGCGCAGCTGTTTTTCGTTTCCTTTGCGTAAATTTGTCAAAAACACATAGACTTCCTTTCTTTTTCAAACAAAATTTTGACAACTATTCATAACGCTGCCATTACACGGGAAAGTACTTTCATGAAATTTTTGTATACGTATTACAAATAAAAATTTCAATAAAATACGCGACTTTCATGAAAATTTCTTGTTCGTCTACACAGGAAAGTGAAAGTTCATTTTAAAAATGTCGCCGAGGCAAAGAGTTGCAAAATTTGCCTCTGCTTCTCTCCACTCTTATTTTGTTTGCTTACTAATCAGAGTTGCCGAACTTATTACATATACAAATATATGGGGCAATAGTTGAAAAAACTTATCATTATAAACTTTTCTATGATGTTATTTTTATAAAAAGACTTTGTGTTCTTTATGTGTTAAATATACAATACAATGACAAATGATCATAATTCTTTTCATATACATGCAAAGGAAGTTAATTTTATAATTATTATTTTACTACGATACTGCAACTTTGTATAATTCTTTGTATGTGGCAACAGTGCTTAGCAATTTGTCATTTTACTTTCAGAAAACTTCAAAAAATTTGTTTCATGAAATTTTTGATGAAAGCTGAGTGGAAAGTAAACAAAATGTGAGTGTGTTAGTGAAAAAGTGTGAGTGTATTGCAACTTTCATGAAATTACTTTCCCGTCTAAACGCTAGGTAAATTCTAATTGTAATTCTGCCACTAGTTATATAAAGCTGCCTTGAATTTTCTTTCACAATTTTATTTTTTACTATTGATGACATTTACAGAAGTGCCTGATGTTTGAAAACAAATTGAAACTTTTAAAGAAGGTGGCAACATGTCATACTTTATTTGCCAATAAGAGCGTTATTCACTGGGGGTCTCCATTAGCCATGAACATGGTATGAGCATCATGGCGAACATCGCAAATGGTTAATGTGGACCGCTCATGGCCATGTTTCGTTCATGCTCTGACATCGATGCTCGAGCATATGGCTGAGCATCAATGTTCGCCATGAAGTTGGCCATCACGTACAAAAATACACAAAATGGCGCGAATTGAACACTTTGATAAGGTAAATCCGAACATACGTATTCGCCACATACAGAACATGAACTTTTTTTTTACATTCGCTCTGCCGACGTTATGTTCATGCCATGTTCAAGTCGATGGCACGTGAAGACACGGCGTCAAGACAAACTTTCGTGAGATAGTAATTCACAATGAGTCGCACGTATAAACGAGACATGGAATGATTTTCAAAACAAAATAACCAACAAAATCGTCAAATCGAAAATCACTAAACAAATTTAAAATCGCCACGTTTGGCCAAATCTGTCAACCCTGTATGTTAGTAGTATATATATTTTTTATAAATAATAATTATTGAAAGGAAATTTCGTTTTTTTTTAATTCTATTTGAATTTATTACAAAATTTCCATAATAAAAACTTTTTGTAAAATATCTAGTTGCAACTAAAATGCAGTTCGAAGATTTTAATGATTTCACGCCTTCAAGAATTTTATATTACGATGTTTTAAGTTCTCATGCTCGCAGCTGTCAAATGTTAATAAAATTTTTAAAAATTGATGTCGATCTTCAGTTGACAGATTCAATGGATGATGTAAATTTTAACGCAGCTTATACATGGGTATTTATCTTTTGAAATGAGTATTAAAAATTTAAAATATTCTTTGTGCTACAATTTCAGTTAAACGCTTTCTGTAGGCTGCCAACCCTTGTGGATGGTACTATAACTTTGTCTAATGTTCATTCGATTTTGATTTATTTGTGTGAAAAATATGCTTCTACAACTATGCCAAATTTATGTCCACGTGATTATATAACACGGCAAAAACTTACAAGTTTGTTATACTACGAAGGTTCGATTCTAAATCGTTGTTTAAGTAATTTATTGGTAAGTTAATGTGCTATTTACGGAACACAGATGAAGCAGCCACTAAAAATTTGTGGTTGCCAAATTTACTCTGAAATAGCAACTCTGGTTGCCAGATATAATTGGCAGTTGCTATCTGCAATACCTTATTAGCAATTGGCAAGATATCTAACTTCCACATAGCAATATTTATTGCGGCAAGTGTCAAATTTGATTGTTTCCATAAAAGTTGCGATGTGTAGACCGCAAATTGCTATAGGTAGCAATCTATTGCGCAATGGTTGCTCTACTGATTGCGTGAGCAATTATTGCCAAGCAATGAGCTGTCAGTTGTTGTAATTTGGTATAAAAATATAGCAAACACAGTGCTGTGCATACAACAAACACATTGTTGTTCATACAACTCCTCACGTTAAGTTTTGCTAGTATTTGTGATGAAGTGCCACCTAGGGCAATTAGCAATCGCTATACTGTTATTCTGCCGACGTTTTTGCTTGAGTTAGCAATCAAAATTGCCATGTGGAGACGCTGTGTTAAGCTCAGTTACTATCGATAATCGAGCAGTTTTAATTGTTACATATATCATTTCTGAAGTGGATTTAAAATGAAGTGAACATACTCATACTCTAAAATATATTTATTTAAGACCGATATCATTCTTGCAAAATATCCCAATTTTGATATGGAATATCACAGGAGAAAAGTTGCAAATGCCTATAACTCACTGAATGCGTTTCTAAATGGTCATGCATTTATGATTGGAAATCGTGTAAGTACTAGTTTTACATACATATACTCCTAAGAGGAGTAGCAGAGCAAAACATGTTTTTTAATTGTTTTAATAAAATGTTTTCCAATTAAATCTGTTTAAACTGCTGCATGAGTTAATTTTTCAACGTCTTTATTAAGAAAACTGATTGCTTTATGTGTATGTGTGTTTTCCATATGGAAGTTTGTTTGTTTGAATTAACGGCATGTTTATGGTTGGCAACTGAACTACCGTTCAGTTACTGAACACGATAATGCAGGCCATTGAAATTATAATGGTAGTGCCGTACACAATTGTTGTTGATGCTTTATACCATGTTCAGACGGCAATATGAAACACTTGGTTCGCTCTCTGAACCGCTATAGCGAAACCAGGTGTTCAGACGGTTGTTTTTTGCATCACACTGATGTTTACATATTTTGTGCAAACGTTTCACTAATTCTTTTTTCAATTTTTATTTAAATCTTTATGTAAGTATCCAATTTGTATATATTCAATGTGTTTCTTTGATTTTACACACATTAATTATCTGTTTTTTCTTTGTTTACATTTTTTTTAAAGCTAGTTCAGATAAACTAGCGATAATTTATTATCAAATTTGGAGATGATAGTAGTTTTTGCTTGGTTTGCAACAAGATTCAAAATGAACCAAGTAGGTTCGCTCTCAAAATTTTGTATGGCGAACCATGTTGGTTCAATCAAGATTGGGCCGCGAACCACGAATGAGGGAGCGAACCTCGAAAATAAGCCTTCGTATGAACATGCTATTAGCGTCTTACTGGTAATCTGAAATTTTTGTTTTTCTTAATAGAGCCGGTTCAATACTATCTACCGGTGTACAAAGTATAATGTATTTGAACCGGGATTTACAGATATGGGTAAACACATACGTACAGTTAAGGAAAAAAAAAACTCTACATACACTCGCTTATTTGTGTTTTAAAAATATTCGTAAGGCAAATTAATAAAGCACTGGCATTAATATTTAAAATACCAAAAGCAAAGTTTATTTACCGAACAAAGACCTGAGTCAAAACGATAAAAATTCAAGAGAAAAAAGTCTATATACAGTCTTAAAATTCGAATACAATATTTAATTTCGTTGAAATAAATAAATACAAATAATATACAGAGTGTCTGCCGGGACGGTATATTACTCACTGCAATTCCATAGTAATTCTGGCTGTATACGATGTGGCAGCGTCATGTTAATCAAGCCCAAAGCACGCAGTTGTGGCGTTAAAAAATTTTCAATCATATCACAGTATCGCTCCCCATTCTCTGTTACCGTTACGCCGTTTTCATTTGCAAAGAAGTAAGCTAATGATTGTTCCTGACCAAAATGTGCACCAGACTGTTACTTTTAATGGATGAAAAGGTGACTGATGAATAATTTGAGGGTTTTCTATTGCCTAGAACCGGCTATTCTGTTTATTCACATATCCATTCAAATGAAAATATGCCTTCTCACTCATTCTGATTTTTACATGAAAATCGGTGATTGATATTGATAAAATGTTTTTTTTTACCGATTATAGCAAGTTGGTTTATCGAATATTTTTCCCATGATAAATTTGCTACGTGTCTACTTCACAACTGCCAAATATGAACTTTCAAGTTTAATGTTTACCAAAATGGCGGCAAAACAAAGTAGTATATAGTGAAAGGCCACTGTAAGCGGCTTGCGGCAACCAACTGTTCTATTTGCCGCTTGAGTTTTTTTGTTGTAGGCAAATGAACGCGGATAATTGAAGGAAAATATCTGCTTCGAAGATTAAACAAAAAAACATTTTGATTTTTTTTAAGCCAAAATAAATAAATAAATTCAATTGTTGAAAATTTCAAAACCGAAAATTAATTTCTGTCTTCTATTTTTTTCCTTTATTTTTGGTTTGACAAATTGAAGCGGCAAAACAAAAAGTTAAACTGAATTCAACATTGCCGCTCGGCCGGCTTTAACGGCATTGCCAAATTAAACTAAACTCAATATCATGGTGCAATTATTAGGTGGCAGCATAAGAGTTGTTGTACTACATACATAATATTTTGTTTGTGTAAAAATTCCGGATGCTGTCAAAAACATGTTTACAACACAGAAGAAAATGAAGAAAGAAACGTTTATATAAAAAAAACGAACAAAGAAAATTAATATAATTTTTTTTATAAATTGTTTTCAACACATTTTAAGCAATTAAAATATTTTTGAAAACTTTTTTATTGTGTTCTAGCCCTTTTTCAAACTGTTTAAAATATTTTTATTTTTTCACCCACAATTTTTGACACCCACAATTTTATGAAACAAAAAATTATCACCTGCGCTAGTGATGCCACCTGGTTAATTGCACCATGCTCAATATGTTGAAATTTATGTACGAATATTTTAAGAAATATATAATTTATTGTCAATGGGTCACATTGTTGCCGCCCGCTGCCGCATGCCGCACACATTGGCCTTTCACTAACAGCCAGTTTACCAATTTCGAAAGAAAATGAATGCGAAAGAAAGACAGTCACTCACATTCGAATCAATTTGGGTTTGTCTAACTCACTACTATTCGTTCGCATATTCTTATGTATTTTGATTGAGTTTTGACACATCGTTCGCATAGAAAAAAGTTAGACGAACCCAAATCAATTTTCTTTCGCTTAGATTGCAAACGCAAGCATGCTGTCGAGATTGGTAAACTGGCTGTAATACTTTCCGGGCGGACAACCTGTATTTTTAATATTTTGTAGTACCTCCTTGTGATGAGTTAGGGCAGTTTCGTGATATTTCTGATATATTTGTGTGCAGATATTTTCTAAACGTAGCAAATATGCTCAATTAGATTGAGGTCTGGTGACTGGGGAGGCGTATTGAGCTGTCGTGGTGGATGATAAAACATCCAGACTCGAACAATATGCGCATCGCATTCTTTTTGGAAAATCCAGGCGTTTCCCACAATCAAGTTTTTCACAGATGGCTTAACATATCTTATTCTGATATCTGTTCTCTCCATAACGGCTTCAACAAAAACCAATCGAGCAACTCCAGAGGCCGCCATAGCTCCCCACGCCTTAACATTGCCCCCACCATTTTTCACAGCAGGTATAATATTTTTGGAATCAAGTGCAGTGTTTGGCTTTCATCAAATCTGGTTTCTACCATCATTCCCGAAAATATATTTACTTACACTCTTATATGTATATTACTTTCTTCCAAAAATCCATTACTTTCTGTAAATGTGCCTTAGCAAAGTTTTGCAGAAGTTAATGATTTTTGATTAAAAATAAATGGCTCTTTGCCTGCTGTTCAACTTTTATTGCTGTTCTTAAAAAACGAGTATTATTCGACCGTTTTGCAAGATATTCGACTAATTTTAGCGCACTTTTTGGGTATTTTTTAAAGACACTACTCGCATCTTGTCGTGAATTCCTTTCGGCACTGTTTATGTTTTGATGAGTTTTGACAATAGTTTGCTCTGTAGAGTGACTTAATTTTACTATTTTCCCGTAAGATTTGTTTTATTTCGAAGGTTAAATACCAAATTTCGCACTGATTGTTGTATTTCTTTCTCTCCTATTTATAATTTTTTAAAGTTAAAAAATATCTTACAAATAGCTTTCTGAATGTAAATATGTATGTACATAATTGTAATGTATTAGAAATAAAACAAATCAAGAAATCTAACGGGGGTTTCTTTTATCTTCGCCATTTTTTAATTCATTTTAAGAGTTGCCAATGCTGCCTGTAGACTTTTATCCCACCGATTTCTATGTTTATCGCCAACTGTTTATACATGATCAATATTTTTTTTCCAACAGTCTTGACTATTAATGTCGTAAACATTGACATCAAATTATGTTTAATATTATCACTAGAAGTTCAAATATAGTAGGGTGTATGTAGAGTACTATTTTTCCCTTAACTGTAAATATAACTGATTAATGAAAAAGCAAACAGTTTTCCAATGCTGCATGCAACCAAATCGATTCAAAAACTAGTAAATTTTGTTCTAAAACTCCTCGTTTATTTTTAAATGCAAATTTACGCGTTTATTTCGAACTTACAGCTGACAATTGCCGACATATTGATTGTGTCCACAGTGAGCGCGCTAAATATAATTTTCCCCATAAACCATGAAAAGTTTCCCAAATTGTTTGACTGGTTTCAAAGTCTAAAGCAAATGGAGTTCTACAAGTACAATGACGAGGGCATTCAAAAGTTGCGCTACATTTTAAAGAATGTCGGCAATTTTAACTGCCCTTCTCCATTCAATTATGATCAAGACAGTATAGAATTTAGCTATAAGAAAGTGAATGCAGAAACAAATAAAAATACAGCGCAAATTAAAAGATATGGCGAATCAAGTTATTCGAATAAAAAGAGAGAAAGTGAAAAACCAACGACTTCAACCAGAAAAGAATTAAAGAATGTTTCTGAAAATGAACAAACAATGATGAAAGAGCAGCAAGGTTACGCTGAGCACAAAACTAATGGACTTAAAAAGGATAGCGAGAAATTTAAATTTTATGATACATATTTTATCAATGTTTCCAAGTGTAATTGCAGTGATGTCGCTGAACCAAATCAGAACTTTCGAAAGCATAGTGGTAAGTTGAAAGGAAGAGATAACTTATTAACCCATGCCATAGACTGTGCGACTGTCGCTACAACACGTAATGTTGCACAAACTGTGCAACATTAAATCACAATTTCATTTCTTAAAAAATTTTGTTGTGTAAAGATGACCGCAGATGCAACAATCGTATATATAAAATGTTAGCAAATCAAAATAAAGTTGTACAACATGCTCCTAAATTTTACAACCAGTCGATACAACTACCCAAAAAGTCAAAATTTTTTAATCTTTCGTACAACCGAGACACAACTTCCTACGACGACCCCACACACTTTACAATCTAACAACCAACATTGTCATGTTGCACAACTAGTCGCATAGTCTGTGACTTGCATTAACAGGCATGTTCTGGCAAACGTAAATCGTCTAAAATTAGCGTTTGTAAACGGCAGTTAGGTGTTTTGAAAAACGTGTAACTCAAGGTTTCACGATTTGAAATCGCCAAAACTCGCATGTATATATTCGAATTAACTGATTGAATTTGCTTAAACTAAACTTTAAAATAAAAAATTAATTGAGTTTTAATATGCTTTCCTTTTATTTCAATATTTGTTTTTATTTGCAATTAAAAATACCAAATTAAAAAAATTACTTAAATAATTAATGCAATTTTTATTTTCGTTTTATGTCACTACCTACATATAAACATATGTAAACTACATGTTGTATTTTTTCGTAATAACTCTGCGACGCCAGAAAAACGCGTTAGAACACCGTAAAATGAATTTAAGCGTTTTCAGACCGCCTTGCGGTTTCAGATCGCGCGTTTTTCATAACATGGCTGTTTATGTTTAGGCTATTATAAGTAAGAACATATGATATTTAGATTTAATTCCATAACATTTAAAAGAATCTCCAACTAATTCCTTTGCATTCTTTTTGGACTGAAAATATGAATAAATAATGATATTTATCATAAAGAATATTACAGACTTGACACACAACTTGAAAATTCGTCATAACCTTCTTCATATAACTGAGATTCATAATGCCTACTTAAGGCCCAATCAGACTATTATACAAGTATAAATACTTTCATTAGATTTTGTGAGATAAAAGTCTAAACACATTTCTTGCGACTGTCAAAAAGTCTAACGTAAATTAGATTTTGCATTCACACCATCACACTTGATATAAACCAACATAGATGTGCCATCATAAAACTTTTCACGGCGGCAGATGCGCTATTCGTCGTAGGCGATAGACATGCCGGCGCGTGAAATTCTTCAACAGTTAAAATAATAATTATGTATAACACATCCAAATTCAATAGCACAAACATATTTTATGTTCTAAATATAGCATGAGCAAAATACATTTATAAATGACAGCTAAATTCCAAATTTCGAGCTTTTTTATAACGACAAAAATACTATTAGTGACGGCACCCCATCGGCTACGAAATAGCCGACTACTCAATTTTTAATTAGCTGGTTTGCTAAAAAACACAACCCTGATCCAATGTAAAGTATTATCGTTTTGAAAAGTTTCAAAAAACAACAAAGTCGAATGCGATGTCAAATTTTTATCGTATTATTTTTCGTACGTATGACGGATTACATTCAGACTATCAGACTTGCACGTATTATTTGAATTTTTGACAAGTATTAATACAAAGTATAATAGTCTGAACTGGGCTTTAAGGGCAGCTTTTACAGGTAGTGGCAGAATTACAATAAATACAACAACAAAAACCATAACATGTATTTTCTTGGTAGAATTTACGAAAAGCCAAATTTTGTTTCACTTTTGTTTGAAAAAGCAAGAAAGTCTATGTGTTTTTTCAAAATTATGTATTTTGTATACAAAATTTTAGCAAATCTACGCAAAGAAAACGAAAGACAGCTGTGCTTATATCAGTACCCTATTAAAGCTGCCTTGGCCTACTTTTCCTATGCGCAAGAGTTTCCCATTTTCGATGCCTGTTTGGAATACGGGAAGAGAGAGAGAGAGAGAGAGAGAGAGAAAGAGAGAGAGAGATAGAGAGAGAAATCTCCCAAGGTGAATTTCTTTAGAATTGGGAATTGAGAAAGTAATCAGGGTGATAATCAAAATGGCGTCTAATTTTTTAACTTTAGAGTACGTTTCCATCATAAGCAAATTAAGTTGATTTGGGGGAACCATATCGAAGTGTTTCCACTATGTTGTAAGCATAGATGCCAAATAAATCTGGTTTAAAATCGTCAAATTCGACGAAAAAAATCGTCAAAATCGTCAATATGATTATTGCAAATCGTCAAAAAATCGTCAGCTAGTAAAATTAATTATTTGTGAATAAAATATTTATTTCAACGGTGTTATGATTTTACTTTTAAAAACACTTTGCGGATTCTTGAATTGCCAATTAAATAATGACACTTTCACAACTTTATTTGCACTTAATACCACTGTGTATTTACACACTGGACTTGCTTACTATTCTGACATATGACTGTCTTGCAGAACATTTAAAATTAAACTGACCCTCTGCCGGAGATCTGCCTGCTATTTATACTTCTTTATTACCTTCTACAATCATCATAAATTTTCTAGTTATTAATAATTCCAGAACACACTCACACTTGGAGCACAACAACAACAATAACATCATTTGTGGTTGATTTGCTTAGAGTTTTGCGTTCTTTATATTATGTGTGTTTGTTTGTTTGTGTATTATGTTTTTAGTTTTCTGTTGTTTGTATGGATGCGCGTGTAAATTTATAACTAGCAGATCAATGGCTGCACACTGGGTTAGCAACGATACAAGCTCGTAACAATATATTGTATAAACTCCAACTTTGTAGTCTATACATTATTTTTCCCATTGTTTTTCAATACCTTTCAGTAACCTGTTCAGAAAACAACATGAGAAAGCTCAAGTGTCGGTATCATCAACTTCATTCTGCAGGTAAAACCTGTTGTTGTAATAAAGAATCGGTCAATAAGGAAATTGAAGTATTGGAAGCACAACCTAAAAAAACGGAAAGATCGAGTCGGAGAAATTTTAAAGTCCCCAAAAATAACGTTCAGTCGTGCACAAGCACAGATGATACAGATGATGAGATTTCAGGAAATGACCAAGAAATAAAAAGCAAACTTAATACAAAAATTTCAAGTAGTAAAAAACAAATTAAGAAACAAGATCGGGCCAAGTTAAAAGAGGAAAATCATATCCAAGATGTTAAAAGAGTAAAAGCTGCAGGCAACCAAAAAGAAACTCTAAAGGATTCAAGAAAACCATCTAAAAAAATTGATTCGGCGGATGAAAATGTTTACAAAACAAATCTTGAATATCAAGAATTACTTGAAAAAGTTCGTAAATATGAAAAAATATTAGGTAATATATTAAATTATTTTTTTTAATGATTAATGAGACATTCTGATAATTTATGCTTAGAAAACACGGACAAGGTACTGAAGACCAACAACACTATTCCTACTAAGACATCCTCGGAAACCTCATCTATTGTGTCTGTGGGAAAAGATCAAAAGGAGGAAAAGAGTTTTCCTCTTCCATCTGAAGACCCAAACCGTGCTTATCAACAAACACATAAAAGAAGAAGCAGCCGGGTTGAAGCTTTAGAATTTAATGAAGCAATTCCAATAGTTTTGCCCAGATTTTTAGTTGCGAAATCAGAAAATGAAGTTGCAGGCGGCAATTCAAATACACAAATCGACACCGGTAAGCGCTTAGAAGCTGGAACTAATCTGATCCCATTTGAGAGCCACTGCTCTCTTATAGATGTCCCAGGACCATCGGAGAAACTGATATTTAGTAATGAGGATTCTGATAACAACCTGTCTCGATCTAGCGAGAAGCTTTTCAAAGTAGTTTATCTTTATGGTAAAAAATACGGCTGCAAGAGTACAAATACATGTTGCGACCGCTCTGCAAAGGAAAATAAGTTGAGATCCAAAATTCCTCGTTTAGTTTCATATGGGTCATTAGTAAACGGCAGATTGTATGAAATTTCTCAAGTCTTGGGAAAAGAATACGATTGCAGTTGTCAAAAATGAGCAAAGTTTGCAAGAGAAATTTTTATTAAATCAGGGACAAATCGAAATGGATCTTTTTCAGTTCTTTCGAGAACCCTGAGGAAACATCTGTAATGTAATAAAATTGATCATATTAAACCAATAATGCAAATTACTTTGCCGACATTGAATTGTTTTTGTTGGTTTTAGCGATTTTGCTGCAAATATGTCAAGCTTGCCACTTGATTTTATTCAGAAGTGAAAATAGGAGATTAACTTTAATTAAACTTAATTAAAATTTACCCTAAAATAGAAAATAATTATTATGGGGAAGCTGGTTTGTTTGAGTAACAAAGTATTACAATTGGCAGCTCAACTAACAAAAAATATTGAAGAGTAGCAGAACAAAACGTGCCTTTTTGATTATTTGAAAATGTTGGAAAATCAAAGATTATTTTTTTTTCACCCGATTATTTTATAGCGTGAGTCCTGAATATCGAACAAATTCATTCCTTTTTTTAAAACACTTCGGACGTCAATAAGTTGTCTCAATAAATGTTAACATTGTATGAAATTAAAGGGCGTTTAATTTGCAAATAGCACGTTTTGTTATCAAAGACTATAGATAACCGGACACTATGCCAACCAAAATGATATACTGTGTCCGCCATGTACATATATATGTATGTGAAATTTTATATAAACAACTCACGGCACCCCATTATACATTTTTGGTTCCCGAAAAGAAACAAAGTATAATTAATACACTATACTTACATTTTTATCTCTTCCGGCAGAATACTTAGCACGAAAACACTTATTCACTAACTTACTTTGTTAACCAACGATGGGTTTTCTTCATAAATTAGCTCAAAAAAGGAAAATTGCGCTAAAAAGAAACATTTTTACTTTTCTTGCGCCAATTTATTGCAAATTGTAGAACATTTTTACCACAAATAAAATGTAAACAAACCTAATATTACACAACAGAGAAAGCAATACATTTCTATTATATTATCCTTCACGCACGCCTGTTGATTTTCAGCGTTACCACTGTGGTGGGGTTTATCTTGAAACGACCATATTTTGCAACTTTTTCCCGTGTGTCCATTCTGTGTATTCGATGGTAACTGGGTAGTTAATGCATGTGGGTACACGCATTAACGTCTACAAGGAGGCATAACGTTAGATGCTGGAGCTTCACAATGCAAACAGAAATAAAACAAAACAAACATTTATCTCTTTAATTTTTTCTCTCCACGCTCTGAGCTTTCATTCGAAAACAACGAATTTTGTCAAAGAAAATACGTAAGTAGGAGAATGCCGGAAATCGCATTCACTGTCTCTTTTCTGATTGATATCTTTCCAAAAATTCAAAACATGATTTTATTTTATTCAAAAGCGAGTTTATTCATTTCTGTGTACTTCGTGATGGCTTATTAGATATTTATATAAAGCCCAGTTATGAATAAAAATTTCGTGGGAATTTTATCACTTTTCTTCTTTCTCCAATTATGAACAAAAATTAAGTATTAGGTTTTTTTTTTATTTTTTTTTTTCTCTCCATTCGTTGAAAACACTAAGTGAAAGATCAACTCCTCAATTCTTACGGTTAAGTTAACGAAAATTGTGCTTTTCTCTTTAATTTGAAGTGAAAAGAGTACTTTATGTGAGAAAGAAATTCCGAGAGAATAAATTCCGAGAGAAATAAATTCCGCGAGAATATTTAAAATTGGGCTAACGAAATTTTTATATTTCTACGAATGACTCTTACATATGTAGTGCATTGTACCGGAATTAGGAAAATAGGTCATGTCGAGGGGGAAAGAGGGAGTAGCGTTTGTGGACGTTTGGCTTGAATCTTCCAACGTTATGTGTGATAGGAAAAACGTCTGCAGACAACTTGTTTCACAGACGAACCGTACGCGCACAGACTGCGCTAAAAAATGAATTCTCTACGTAATGCGTTTTATGATGCAATGGGCAACCGACAACAAATCCATGAACTCCAGTCGGTGTACTTATGTGGAAATATAGGGGCTTCGTTAACAACATCCCTAATTTCTTCAAAAATAATCACAATAATAATAACACATACCACACTACATCGATCCTCCAGTGAGTCCATAGCTGAGACCTGCGTCGTCCATTTTTATTGGCGGCGGTGGCTGATGATATATTACTTATTTTTAGCAGAAATTAGCTGTAAAAATTTCGAAGACGGCGGCTTTCAAATATCATCGGCGGCTCAACTTAGGCGCCTATAGCCGCTTCGGCGCAAGTCTCTGGTCCATAGATTTGAATTATATTCAAACTTGTACGCATACTTGTTGCTATACATGGGCAAAATAAAGTTTGTTTTTAAATCAAGCTGCCTTATGTCTTAATTTTTTCAAGTAGTTTTAAATTTGTTTAGGTTTAGAACAACTTATTTACTATCTTATTCAATATGCTCTATTTCACATCTCCGCTATAGTGTGTTGAACATATTGTGAAAAACTTTATTCCATCAATCTCAAATATTATGGTTTCTCATCAATTTAAGGAATTACCTTGTTAGGATTGAATAGTGAAGGGCTTGTTACATATTTCAAGATAGTCAAGTGCGAGAATTTGCTACCTCTGTGTGCCTAAGAAACCATACAGGAGGAATGGTGTGCCGCGTGCTACTCCACCCATGAATAGGATAGGCTGACATCAGATAATAACTCTTAAAAATTTGTAATCATTATATTAAAACCTTAACTTTTTCAAATAGAGTTTATCTCTTCGAGAGTCTTGTCAATTAATTAATTTTTTTTTTGTAACACTGCTTTATTTGTCTATAACAAGGCTTGTTTAACAAACATGTTAATTACGCAGCCAAACACTTATTTTTGGTCCTTCAATTCACACATAATTTGTCATAACAGCGACATAAGTACGTAAGTACTTATGTATGTATATGTGAGCCTAATGCTTTGTTTACACTTGTCAACAGTGAAATTTTATATTCCAAAGAGTAATCATAATGCCATTATGTGTCATCATATATTTTTTTTTTTTTTGGCTATCTGAACACGTGTTACGCGTTTCTTTTATACACAAACAAATAAAGAAATTTTTTCAGGGACAAACGGAAAATGCGTACAAATCTTAATTCGAAAAAAAGTTCAATAAAATAATTTAAATGTCAAATACAGTAGAATCATAGAAAATCTAACTTGAGTAAAAGTTAATCGTTTGGATAAGTTAACCGCTATTCGACAATAAATCGTATGAAACGAAATGTGGAATAAGAAAATTAAAATGGAATGGAATGCATATATTGTGAAAAATATGAAAATATTGTTGGCGCTTCGAGGAAAAAATTTAAGTAATGTAAAATTATTATAAATATTTATAATAAATTATTATAATGTAAAATTATTATTATTGGTGTAGATGGTGGAGGCTGAAAGTGGCGAATGAGGAACTTAATTGTTTGTAAAATTATTATGTTAATAAAAGTTTTTAATTGTTTTATTATGTATATAAATTATTTCAATCATACTTGTATAATAGTGTGGTCTACAACGCCAATTTGAAACGATTTTTTCAAGTCGGCCAGACTTTTGAAACTGTTTCCTGTGAATGAATCGTACGATCGTGTAGGATAGTTAATCAGGGCCTTAAAGGGCACTTCAGGCTATCACATTTTGCATTAAAACTTTTTGTTTGTTTTTTACATACATACGGTTAATAGCGGGACATGCATGTATATAAGCATGTATGTACATACCAGAGATCTGCGCCGGTGCACCGCAACCATAACAACACCGGTTGTTTGCCCAATCATTTCCACACCCAAGTATTTTAAACACTCTTAAAAATTGATGCGGTGGTATTTATACCTGTCGTTCGTTTGTGAAACCTTGATACATCAAAAATGTGTCCAATTACTTTCGTATCTTGTGTATTTTTTTAAGAGTAAAAGAAGCGCCCACAAAAAAAAGAGTGTTGTTGTTACTAGCGGATCTCTGTTACATACATAAAGTTGATGTTTATAACGTGTAACTGCACTTGAATGTACAATATTTCTGCTTTTGAAACAATTTTTTATTGGTTTTCTTTTTAGATAATTATGCTAAATTTCTAGTTATACTAGCTTTTTCTCAAATTATCCTACCAAATTGATTTTTATTTTATTTTTAAATTCCCTAAAATTCCCTTTGTTAAAATTTTTTTGTATACTGATTTTATGCCACCATCATTGTTTTTAATTCTTTGCAAAATTTTGGTAGTTGCTGTTTTTCTCAACTTTTGTTGTGAGTTTCTAAAGGCACGGACACCTTTAATAACTTTATTTTAGTTTAACAACATAGACAACATAGTTGTCAGATGTTACAATATTGTAAGGGACAATGAAAAATTGTCCCGCAGAAGTAAATTGTGTGTTCAGACGATCGTAAGAAAATCTTACAATTTAATTGTCAGACTCTGGTCTGACAAATAATTCATCTGACAACAAAAATTGCCAGTTCACGCGGTTGTCAGATTGTTAGATGAAAAAAATTGCCAGACATGTTGTAAGGCATTGCCACTTATGTATATCAACAACCATCTGTTTGGCAGTGTTGCCCATCAAACTTTTTTCTGACAATGATGCCATTGTCAGTTGCATTAATTTTATACATCTGACAATTAAAACTGAGCTTACAATACAAGCCAATTATCTGGCAATGCCGACGAAGAGTGTTCTCACGATTGTCAGATGCCTGACAACATTGTCGTCTTACAATTGATTGACAATGGTTTTTTTGACAACGTTGTAAGTTAAAAATTGGCAGTTCACATGATAGTAATACATTTTCAGACAATTTTACTGGCAATATTGTAAAATGTGACAACCGTGTGTACGTAGCTTCAGACGTTGATCAAATTGGTTGTTTATTTTCTACACATATTTTTAATATTACGAGTACTTTAAGTGTGATGACAGCTGCAACAAATCTCATTAAAGTTCTGTCTCGCAAAATCTAATCAAAATCTGAAACGCCCATAAGCGGACTTTGGATAAGTTCAAAGGTTTTTATGATGGTAATTGTTCAAGTTTGCGCTCTTATTGGCACAAACTTTTTTCTAGGAAAATTATATTCATTAAAAGGAAAACATTTAATGGCAATATATGTGAAAGTACCCATATGACCATGCATTTAAGACAACTTAAACGATGGGTGGAAGATAATAGAAAATTGTGGAAAACATACTCGTAGTGGCGACAACATATGAAGTCTGTTAATAGTCAAGTGATTAAAAATTTATCGCTCAATTTCCCATGCACATGAGCCAGGCAGCTTTACCAGGTAGTAGTAGCAGCACAGCTGTCTTTTGTTTTCGCTTCAGAATGTTGTCAAACTTTAGTTTACAAGCTTCATAAGTCTGAGTATATTGACTTTATTGCTTTTGCAGGCAAAAGCCACTGCAGATTTTGACAACATAAGGTGTATTTCCTTAAGCTGAAGATCCATACCACACATTACGAGTATATGAGCTTCGCTTTTTACGCTTTGCTAACTTTCTACGCATTCTACACTTTTCTAAACTCAAGTTACATGCAACATGCGATAAGTTTTTTGTTGTGTTTGAAGTATATTTTATATAAAAACATTTCTTTAACATAAAATAACAATCCACTTTGAAAAATGTACTGAATTGTGATCTGCGGCTATTAAAAGCAACTAACCTTTTTTATTACGCTTATGACACATGCAAAAGTAGAAAGTAAACCCACTTTTTACTTCATACGCGTCTAGGCGTCTTATGCTATCTGTTGTATAAAGGCCTCGATATGCAAATGTTGATATTAGAAGTACTTAACGTACCTTAATGTGCGTTTGTTTGGATAGTCATAGAACTTTAAAAAACGTACCACATGTCAACAAAAAATAAACAAAACTTTGCTCATCATAGTTGTGTTCTCAAGTCCGTAGCCAACACAATTTTCGTTGCATAGACACTCTTTTGCTGTACATTTGTTTTTGTACATTTGTACTTCGGGTTTTTGGTCAAGTTTTTCCTTTCTTAAGGAGGATTTTTTATAATACAAATTTGCTGTGATCAATAATTTTTAATTGAAGAAGACAAGAAAAAAAAAAGTTATGGTTCTATTACCATAAAGCTGCCATATATTTTTTTTCTACGTGTACGATTTAAAGACAATGTGGCACATCTTCACAATTTTTAATACATGTTTGTTCAGCTTTTTTTTCATGTAAAAACTTTGAGTTCTTTGTCGTTCATCCGGACGAAATTAAACATACTGTTTAATCGCTCACCAAATTTTGCCAACTGGGTTACGTTGTGTTGCGTATATTTTTATGTGGGACCTTGGCTGTGCAGAAGAGCGTGTGCTATAAAGTACATTTGCGGTATTTTATTGTTGTATTTCTAACAAATTACACATATGTGACATCTAAATTTCTGAAATAAATAAATAGAAAATCATGTGTTTATTAATTCCGTAAATAAATTAGTGGGACTTTAATAAAAATGTATCAACTTTATTACTTATAATTTTAGTTACATGTATCAACTTTTTTTTTAAATAACCTTATTCTATTTTTTTGTATATTTTATCTGGATTTCATTTTCTAAACTAATTTGAATTATCTTTCTTTGCATTATAAAAAAAAAGAGAAAAAAAAAAACGTCAATCTGTACCTATAGAAATTTTGATTGAGTTTAATCACATTTAATTTAAGTTTAATCGCATTAAGTTTAAGTTTGTTTGAACTTGGAAGAATTTTTGTGACAATTCAATATTTTTTCGTTCTGTTGCACGTATCCTGCAAGGCGGGCGGTAATGTTCATGCCAGAAGTCTTGCTTTTACCTAAATTTTAGCATTTCGGTTTTTATTCGAATATTATTGTATTGTTCATATAAATGAAAGCTGAATAGTACGCAACGATTCCCAACACTGTTTTCTTGCCGTTATATCTTACAATAACGTTTTACGATATTGTCACAAATATTCATTTCCGCTAAGTTCATGCTTCTTCTGTTCCCTACCGTCAAACCACATGGTAATGAATTGTATTGAAATAAAGATTTATTTATAAGAAAAACCTATTCGTCTTTCTTTTCATCACATTTCATCATCCCAATCCTGGTTTTCTACTTCACTGTGAATTTACGAGTTTCCAGATCTGCCAGCCTATTCATCCATTCCATACAGTCCACTACATTCCATCTTTACTTTAATAAAAATGTATCAACTTTATTACTTATAATTTTAGTTACATGTATCAACTTTTTTTTTGTCTAAGAATATTGACATATTTTTGTTGTTGTTATTTTTCCATTTATAATTAACATTACAAAAACAAATTTGATGTATAGGGTGTTTTTTTAAGCTAGATAGAACTTTAAATTGTAAAAAGTAACACAAAAAATTAAATTTTGATGAAACATTTTTTTTATTTGTTTCAGTATACTCTGACAAATCATCATGAATAGACTCACGCTTGAACAACGCTACGAAATTATCCAAATTTACTTTGAAAATCAGACCCGTTGTTTTATCGCAAAATTGTGTTCAGCGATGAGGCGCATTTTTGGCTTAACGGGTTTGTTAATAAGCAAAATTGCCGCATATGGAGTGAGACCAATCCACAAGAGACCCTACAGACTCCATTACATCCAGAAAAATGCACTGTTTGGTGCGGTTTTCATGCTGGTGGCATCATCGGACCTTATTTCTTCAAAAATGAGGCCGGAGCTCGCGTTACGGTCAATGGAGATCATTACCGCACCATGATCAACGATTTTTTGTTTGTAAATATGGATGACATTGATCCGGAGGAGATGTGGTTTCAACAGGATGGCGCTACGTGCCATACGGCGAACGCAACCATCGACTTACTGAAATCAAAATTTGGCGATAAGTTGATTTCGAGAAATGGACCTGTCAATTGGCCTCCAAGGTCGTGCGATTTGACACCTCTCGATTATTTCCTGTGGGGCTACGTGAAGTCACTGGTTTATGCTGATAAACCAGCAACAATTGACGCCTTGGAGGCCAGCATTGTTCGTCTTGTTCGTGACATACGGCCAGCAGTGCTCGAAAAAGTGGCCCAAAATTGGACGTCCAGAATGCGCTTCGTCAAGAACAGCCGCGGTGCCCATATGCCCGAAATCATTTTCAAATGTTAATGTCACGTATTGATCTTTCGAATAAAAAAAAATTTTGATTACAATTTAATTTTTTGTGTTATTTTTTACAATTTCAAGTTCTATCGGGCTTAAAAAAACACCCTATATGTTTATAGTATGAATCTTAAGCTTTAATTTGTGTTTAATAAATGTTATTTTCTTTGTATATTTTTGTCAAAGTACAAAGTCAAAGTACAAGTTTTTTTTTTTTGACTGTACATCAACTTCTTTTTATATATGCACATATGTATGTATATACTTATAAGTAAGAAGGTATCTCAGTTGTACACGTAATAAATATGTTTAGTTGAGATTACAATTCGCACAAAAAGCGGCATTTTAGTACAACTAAATGTCGTCAGTTGGTTCCAGTGTGTAAAGCCCCAGTTCAAGTGTTGCCTGTAAAAGTTTTTCTGAAACCATTAAATAAAATTAATTGAAGCCCTTTTTTCGTTATTCGTGCAGTGGTCTAATCGCCGCAAATAATATCGTATTAACTGTCGTATAGAATAACATAACGATACGCGTATATCATGACAAAAGATGGATAAAATGTAATAGATTACGAACACTGTTTAAGAGTTATTGATCGCAACGATTATTGTTATGGTTAAAAATAATTCTTGACGAAGGCCAGGTCTGAACTTGAGCCAGACAAATACCTTCATATAATATTAGAAATATTCAATAAGTTCAACTATTTATCATCTCTGGGTACGGAGAATATTAAAATACAAAAATATGTATGTTAATAAATAAAATAAATACCGCTAGTTCTGAGACAGCAAACGCTGTACAAACAATGTGGGCAATTAACAAAATGCATATGTGATTCAATATGAGATGAATATAGATAGAAAAATAATTATATATAATATATGTATATGCTCGGTGGCTTAGTGGTTAAAGCAGTAGATCATGATACGTCATGTCCCGAGTTCAAATCCCAGTGGGTGCTGATGAGTAGTGTAGCGACTACGAAACAACTATATAGTTGTCCCCCAGCTAAAAGATTTGATCATTATTTTTCTTGTCTTCTTCAATCAAAATTATTGATCACAGCAGATTTGTATTGTAAAAAATCTTTCTTAAGAAAAAAACTTAAGAAAGAAAAAATCTGAACTATAACCCGTTGTACAAATGTACAAACCAAAAATTTAATTTAAAAAATTATAAAAGTTCATCAAAAATTCAACTATTTATCATTAATATACGAGTCCACAAAAACAAAGTGTTTCAATCGATATCGTGTGCTATCATACCAAAATGAAAAATTTCGATTAATTTTGCTCGATATAGGATGCGATGATGCACTGTTTTTTGGAGCTGTTTTCTTTTCGCTGACATTTTTTAAATGCACTTCCATGTTATTGTTTAGACCAGTGTTGCCCACAAGCTCTATATGGAAGAGTAAACATCAATACATTTAAGGAAAAACTATTTTTATTTAATATTTTTTGTTGTAAAAAGCAAATCATTTACAAAAACAAAGTTTACACTGATAATCGCTGGCTGTCGTCAATGTTTACCAACAAAGCATGCGAAAGTGTTGTTGCTTTGGTTTTGTGTGTGTGCGGTGAAGAACAAAAAAAAAAAAAAATAAATATAAAAGACGAAGTTGTTTGTGTATTTTTCATTGCTAACACTGAGCGCAGTATTTGTGTATTAAAGAGCATAGCCCTATAGCTAAGCGTATTTACAAAAACAATTGAGTATCAAGCGCATAGGACTGAGCACACTTGGCTTAGACACTAATGCAACTTGCAAGAAAGTATTTTTTTTTTGAAATTTTCGTTGATAATACGCACCCAGGAATTCCATGTAGGCGCTTGTATGTATGTAAGTATATATTGAAGATTTCGGTGGTAGTGCGAGTCCTCTCTTTGTGTCTCAAATAGTTTGTTCTGCCGTTGGAAAACGATAACAAGTTTGTGTCGATATTGGGGCGTTAACATGGCAGATCAGGGATGGGGAATTTGACACCTTGTTCACATATGCAACAACAACTTGCTTAAAAGGGTTTAAATTTTATGTTTATATTTTGGTTTGAAAACATTTTAAAGAGATGTATAAATGTCTCCTCTTTCTTTACTTATCATTCCATTTCTATGTTCTAATTACATGACTTATGAACAAATTAAATTGTTTCACACACACACACACACACTACTATCAATACCGAACAATTTGAATATATACGTAAAGATTATCCACATTTAATTCTGATATTCTATTAAAAGTAAATATTGTCGGTCATTCATGCCAATTCTCAAATTGATTTATTAAATACAACTTAGATTTTATTTCTACATATGTTTATGTACTTGTATAATAGTTGAATATAATTCGATTGCTTCACATATCAGAAATATTTTTAAATTGTGTAATTTATGGGCTTAAATTAAATTGCTTGTATAATAAACATTTTATAAATTATTGTGAAAATTTATTAAAATGTATTAATAATTTACAACTTAGAAAAAAAAACAATATGCAAACAATTTTTGATAATTGTTAATTTGTTATTCATGTACGGAGCCGAAATTCAAATTCAAATTCAAAATTCAAGACGGGAGCCGAAAAAGTTTTTATGACGGAAATTTCGTTTTGTATGATGGTAGAAAAAACAAGAAATAGTTTAAAAACATTTAAAAAAAGTTCCCAATAAATGTGTTAGACGCTAAAAGATGGTCCGTAGCCTCAAGTTTTTTGCCCAACTTAATTTGACGTTTCCTTGTGTTTGATCGATTCAACCATGAAGAGAGAGTGTACTTTAAGATTATTATTTGAGTATTTTACGAAAATGGACTCTCTAATTAAAATGCACTCCGCTTTCACACTTTTACGGTAGTGGATTCGTTAGTAAACAGAATTGCCGCTGTTGGGTAGATGACAATCCAAGAGCTGGAGAAGCCAATTCATCCACAAAGAGTAAATTTTTTGTGCGCTTTATCGAGCTGTACTTTTACGAAAATTAAGTCAACCACGCAGCTAGCGTGAATGGTATTCGCAATCACAAGATGATAACGGACTTCTTGTGGGCAGAAAATGAAGATATGAGCCTGGACGATATGTGGTTCCAAAGAGATGGACCATATGCCAAACAACCGATTATCAAGGGCTACTTTACACAAGAAATTCAATGGCCGTGTTATCTCACCTCGTGGCGATGTTTAATGGACGAAACAGTTATTTGATTTGCCACCGGTAGACTTCTTTCTTTGGGGATATTTAAGAGAAACGCGTACCAAGAATAATTCAAGAACTAAAGGATAAGATAATTCGGTAAAAGCTCAATTATGTGTCAGAATCATTGAAAATATAGACCAATGGATGGACGTATGCTTTTGAAGCCGAAGAAGTATTCGGCCACTAATTTTCTTCACTCATAATTGTCATAGGTCTATTTTTGCGTATTTTAAAAATTTGCATAGAAGATAACAGGTATCAATCATCAATAGATTTGGGAATCTTTAAAAGATATTTAGCTATACATACTTATTTCCAAAGCGTTTGACAGAGTGTGGCATACTGCTCTACTGACTTACTGCTTTTGGTGTCGGTAATGGCTTTTCTCGGTCTATATCGAGTTTTCTCAGAGACCGCACTATACGAGTTGTTATAGATGGGGTCTCATCAAACAAGTTCAAGATTATTTCAGAGTTACCGCAAGGCTCTGTTCTTCCTCCTACCTTATTTCTTATTTTCCTAAACGAGCTTCTTTTTCAAACTTCCAACCCTATTCACTATTTCGCGGATGACAGCGGCATTTGCCACTCGTACTTTTTTTGTTATAGGCCCAGTTTATCAGAAACCGCTGCTAAAAGGACAAATATGAATGATTCGCTGAAAGCTATCTTCTATTATTCGCCAAATGGGGTCGTAAAAACAGGGACGCTTTCAATGCTCGTAAGACCCAGTATTGTTTATTAACACACAAACAAACGACAGCGGACTGCGCCACCTGTACTCATGGATGGTATAAATATTAAGAAATCGGATGCTCTTGATGATCTTGGAATGAAAATAAAGTATGATGTCCGCTGAAGTGAACACATTTTTCATGTCTCTAAAGAAGCATTCAAGTACCTCGGGTTTTTGAAACGGTGTAAAATGTACTTCACTCCATCCGATCTCATTACTATTTATACCAGCTATATCGAAAATGGAATGCAACTCTCATGTTTGGGCCGGCGCGTCAAAGTCTATTTTGGGGTTACTCAAACGTGTGCAGGAGAAGGCGAGGAAGCTTATCGGTGGCCGTAGGGTATCCTACTCTATTGACTAACTGGAGTATCGATGCAGTACAGGGTGCGTTACTCTGTTCTATCGTTACTATAATGGATTGTGCTCTGACGAGATTAGGTATCTTGTTTTCGAAACACGCTTTGTGGTCGATTGCCCGGGAAATCATACAACGCATCACAGAGAGAATTCGTTTTTCAGCCGTACACTTCACCCGCGGAGTAAGTTGCATGCAGACGTGTTTAATGTCTGTTATAACGTTCATGCCAAATGTTCACAAACACTACTCCCTCTTTGCCTTTCTTCACCACCTATTTTCCTGGTTCTAGTACAATGCACTGCATTGAGCAGTTCTAAATAAGAAAAAATAAATAAAATAAAAAATATCCCAATATTCTAAACAAATGATTGAAAATTTATTAATAAAAAAGGAAAAGTGTTCTAATAATACTTTTCAAGTCTACTGATGATTAGGGTAGCTTCTATTAAATGTCAACATATAGACAGCTACGGAATATACAGGGTGTCCCAGAACTCAACGGCAATAAAAAATAAAAATCTATCTCATGCAGTTTGAAAATTATGGGAATTTGAGAACAACCTAGAAATTGGTCAAACTGTAACCATTTTTCAGTTAATTTTCGTTCATTTAAGCTTTGGCTTGAGGTTGCGTTCTGGAATGTAAACCACAAGCTTTTTTTTAATATTTCTAAGATATATTCTAACTTTGCATCTGGTGAACTTAATGAGAAAGAGAATAATATTTCAATATTAATAATATTGAATATATAATTTTTTTATAAATAAGTTTTATACTCTGTTTTTTATTTATATCGCTGCCCTCATATTCTTAGCTCACATCTTTAATGTTCATTTTTTTACTGTTAAAAATGCTTTTACTTAAAGAAAATAATTTCATCTTAAATTAACACGAAATACTGAAATGGCGTAAAGTCTGGGCCATAGTGCAAATGATTATGCCTCATCTGCATTTTATGCCATATTAATATGATTTTTTCAATTGATATTCCCAACACGTTCTACAACTAATATGTGTTTGATTACAGCAACATACTCGTATGTGTAACGTAAACTTCCCTGTTCTTTTTTGGAGTCTGCCGTTTAAAGAGCCTGGAGCAACGAAATATTTTTCATAACACAAAACTTTATTTTCGAATATTCTGTTTAGAAAAAAAAATGAGTTGTAAATTACTTCAGCATAAATACTTATACACAAATCCACCACCTTTTTATGCTCGAGATACAAATTTCTAATAAAAGGAAGTTGAGTCAGTTCGTCAGACTTTTCGTAACATATGTAAAGGTTGGTTAAATTTTAAGGGCCGATGTTGATTTTAAATAAAACACAAATTATTCAGATCTTATTGCCATTTATTATGATAATATTGATATAGCTTAATTATGTGTAGAACCAAATATCCGCCAAATGCAGCCGCAACCCCGGCGGCATGCCTCCTTCCGATGGTTAAAATTTTCAATGGCGCTGAGGCATAAAACTATGCCGTTAATGTGCGGAATTATTTCATCTTTTAGCTCTTCCCCGGGGAACAAGTTTTGCCTTGGCGTATTCCTAACCAGGGCACTCTGTTTTTTCGGGTAGAGAGGGAAAGTGGCCCCTCGTTTGTTGTGGCAAATAAATCTCTACGAAGCCGTATGACTTTTGTTGTGTTGGCTTCCGAAACCCTTAAACAGCGTTTAAATTGGCAGAACTGGGATAAGCATGGTCCCCGGGTGGTTCTGCTTGCAGTTCAACCTGGTTGATCATGGTTGAGGTGCCTACCTTGGCTGAACGTTCTGGCTGAGGTTGAAACCTAAAATTGCTTGGCGTGGCTTTTTTCGGGGACTAACAAACTCCCAAGGGTCTGTTGCCTTTACAACAGATACCTGTACTGTGAGGAACCAGTGATGATGGTGGACGGGTGAGTTGGTTTAAGGGCTGATGCTCTTAGTGGGCTTCGGCCTACCAACTCATTAAACCTTGTCTTCCATTGATTGCTGAGAAATTGCATACAGGAGGGATTAGAAGGCCAGAACTCCTCAACAAGAAGTTGTTCATATGGCTACAAACATATGGCAAAAATTGCTACCTGTGTGAGCCTGGTAAGCCACACGGGGGCACTGGTGAATCGTGAGTAATTCACCCCATGGAACTGGTCCGTCATCAGATAGGGCCGCAAAGCAGGTGCTGATGTAAATCTTTTTCACAACATCCTTTAGCTCTTGAATTATTGCTGGCTTACCGACGTAAACCTCTTCTTTCATTTTGGATGATGCCGCCAGCCCAAAAACCGCACCAAACAGTCACTATTATGGACGTTATGACACTCTGCAAAGTGTCATAATGTCCACGGACTTTACGACACCTCCCTGATGGATGGTGCATTGATTTTTCGACAATCACCCTTGGACTATCATTCGCCCCGATGCGGCAATTCTGCTTATTGACAAATCCACTGAGGTGAAAATGAGCCTCATCACTGAAAATGATTTTCTTCGAAAATTGATCATCCTCTGTTGCCATTTCTTGCCACCATTCTAACCATTGAGGACGCTTGGAATGGTGAAGATGCTTTAGTTCTTGAGTCAATTGCAACTTGTAAGCGTGTAAATGCAAGTCTTTATCCATAAGGTTCATCAACGACGAGCGTGAGAGGTGCAATTGTAGGGTACGGCGACGATGTGAGGTGAACCGGCTCTTCAACCACACTATCGCGAACAGCAGCAATATTTTCTGCAGAACGAGCGTTATATCTCCTACAGACCCGATTTGATCAAATCTTTGCGCGATTTTTCCGATTGTACGCATATTTGGACGATTAAATTGACCGAAAAAATCACGAAGTGCACAATATGTATTTTGATTTGAACACCAATTTTTATAATAGGCTTGTCCGTGTTTCCTTCCATGGTTCAAATTGAATCAGTCTGAAATTGAGAAATGTCAAATGAAATGCAGGAAAACTTGACGTTTAGGTGCGGTTCACATTCAACATTAGCCCTTAAAATTTAACTACCCGATGTGTGACTTACTTCACAGGGATTTTGATAAAGTATTGGAAATGTATTTAAAGACCTCAGTGGGTACTGTGATTCTTATAATGTGGGTCACGTGGAACATGTTCGTGTGACATTAGGTGACAAATTTTCTCTCGAGTCATAAATAAATAGCAGTTGCTTCTGTGGATTTAAAGCCATTAAACTAGCTTTTTATATATAAAAATTTATAGTGAAAATAATTGTATTTGCACAAATAAAAAAAGCTGTCTACGAGTATATGTCAACATTTCATATGTAGTAGACTTGGAAGCCTATGAAATATATGTTCAGTTGCTTGAGAATATCTTGATCCTAATTTGTTTACCTTTATTTTATAAATTAAATTGAAATGTTGATTTAAGCTTGACAATTTAACTTGAAAAATTAATATTAATCTCACAATAACAAAACGGCTTGCGGAACTCATATCTTCGACTTGTGTCTTTTCGGAGTGAAGCTGACGATAAGCAATTTGAAGAAAAACATGAGCAAAATAATTCAGCCAGCCATTACGCCCCTAACAGTCTATTTCTATCCACTTCAAAAACTTTTGAAACAATAACAATAATCACCACAAATTGACTCATATTTAATGCAGACTTTAACAGTCTGGAAGTTTTCCTTTTAAATTGAGTATAAAAAATCGGAAAATTTCTTTAATTTTTTGCTTATTTTAGCCATAAATCATGTTAGACTAGAAAATAAATAAAAATTTAAAGCAACAAAAGAAAAAAAAAACATAATAAAGCTTCTGCGGAATTTGAAAGCAATATTTTAATATTTTCTTTTTTGTTTGTTTGTTTTATAGTCTTTTAGTTATTTTTATATCTTTTTTCATCTTTATTTCAATTAATGCCTTAACTTTTTTAAGTATTGAAATGAATTGGAAGAGTTTAACTGAAAAATAATAAAAAAGAATGAAAAATAAACAAAAAGAATTTGTATTAATGCAGAATTTTTTGTAATAATTCTGCAATGTTGTGAAAAATTTTAATTTGCTAATAAAAAATAAAAAATTATAAATAGCTTGTTTTCTATGTTTCCCAGCTATCTATATGTCGACATTTCATAGGAGCTACCCTAATCATCAGTAGACTTTGGAAAATTTTGAAAGACATTCTCAAGCATTGAACTTTATATCTCAACAATCTAAATAAATTGTTGGGAATTAAAAAAGAAAAATGCTCTAATGATACCTGTCAAAACACAACAAAACAAGCTTTTTCATTTGTACACGTCTCTAACATTTCTTTTAAATGTAAATTGAGTAATATATTAAAAGGAAAAAATTAATACTGAAATGAATAAAACATATTAGATGTAGTTAGACGTGACTTATCCGTATTCATAGAAAACAGCTGTTCAAACTAACCTGTAGCAATGTAATGGATAATCCATAACGCCATAATCAAGGTGCATTAACATCTACAAGGTGGCAGCACTACGGATTTGACAATTTTTTGCTACTGGCAATGTAGTAAGCCATGTACCGTAAATGTATTGTTTACATTTCGAAAGTGAATTATATATAGGGGTTTAGTTTGAATTAAACATTTACTGTCTAATTTATAAAAATTTTTGACTGCTTTATTAAGAGTTAATAAGAAGAAATCGAAAAAACATTATTTATAAATATTTAATAACACTATTCAGCTGTTATTAACGATTTATAATTTCCAAAAATTTATTGTAGCCTCTACCCTTCTCTAAACCTTTAATAAGTTGAAATTTATAATTATAAAAGCATTTTGTGCGAAAATTTAGAGAATTTTTGAGATGAAAATCGGTAAGTGTGTAACAAATATATACATAAATATATCATTATTCAAAAGGCGGCGCAAAACTTATAGCGAGATAATCGATTTATTCGCTCTTTCAAGCAATGTAATGAGTGATTTTTTTGCTATTATCTTTTTGGCAACACTAGTTTTGACAGCTCACGCACGTTTTGTATCTTGTGTCACTGTCCAACATCTTCAGTTTGGTCTATAATTTAATCATGAATCGTCTTACAAACGAACAACGCTTGCAAATTATTGAATTTTATTACCAAAATGCGTGCTCTGTTAAGAAAGTTCATCGCGCGCTTCTTCCATTTTATGGTCAGTTTAATCGACCTACTGAGGCTTCTATTCGGGCTATTGTAAAAAAATTTCGCACCAAATTTACATTGTTGGACATTAAACCACCAACACGCTTACGTAGAGTGCGAACTGAAGAAAATATCGCAGCCGTATCGGCCAGTGTTGGTGATGACCGTGAATTATCGATTCGGCGCCGTTCGCAGCAATTGGGCCTCTGTTACTCTACTACGTGGAAAATTTTGCGGAAGGATTTGGGTGTGAAGCCTTATAAGATACAGCTGGTGCAAGAATTGAAGATAAAACAACTTACCACAACGCAAAATTTTTGGTGAATGGGCTCTTGAAAAGTTAGATGAAGATCCACTTTTTTATCGAAGAATTGTGTTCAGCGACGAGGCTCATTTCTGGTTGAATGGATACGTGAACAAGCAAAACTGCCGTATTTGGAGTGAAGAGCAGCCAGAAGCATTGCAAGAGCTACCAATGCATCCACAAAAAACAACCGTTTGGTGCGGATTATGGGCTGGCGGCATCATTGGGCCGTATTTCTTCAAAGATGATGCGAATCAGAACGTTACTGTGAATGGTGAGTGCTACCGTGCGATGATAACAAACTTTTTTTTGCCCAAAATGGAAGAGCTTGACTTGCATGACATGTGGTTTCAACAAAACGGTGCCACATGCCACACAGCACGCGAAACAATGGACCAATTGAGAGGCGAGTTCGGTGAACAGTTTATTTCACGCTTGGGACCAGTCAATTGGCCGCCCAGATCGTGCGATTTAACGCCTCTAGACTATTTTTTGTGGGGCTATGTTAAGGCTAATGTCTATAGCGACAAGCCCGCTTCGATTGACGCACTGGAAGCCAACATTGCCAACATTATTCGTGAGATACCGGCCGAAATGTTGGAAAGAGTATGCCAAAATTGGACTAAGCGGATGGACCATTTGAGGCGCAGCCGCGGCCACATTTGCATGAAATAATCTTCAAACATTAAATTATATCGACCCAACTATCGATCCGAATAAATATTTCATGCATTTTTCTGAATTTAATGTGTTTTTTTTTAAATTTCCGATAGTTCTTATAAAATCACCCATTATATAAAGTGAGCTATCATTTATATATATCGCGCTGTCATAGAAATGGTGCTATTTCTTTCGAGTGGTTAAATTTTAAGGGCCGATATTGAATATGAACCTCAGCTAAAAGTCAAGTTTCTTTCTGCATTTCAATTTCTTTAAGGATTCAAATATTATATCTCAAACAGTAAATACATGGTTTTTTCTATGAAAATCTATAAGAAATAGCACCTCTGGTATGCCAGCGTCTGGTGTTAGTTTTAGATAAAAATAAAACTCAAAAATTACTTCTTCGACCCAAGAAAAGTAGCAAATACTACAACTTTCCAGGATAATAAAAATAAATAAGCATTATTTGACCAATTTTATAATGGTTCTTCCTTGTTAGACAGCGTTTTAAAATCGCCAACTTCAAATGTTTTATTTTTTAGCAAATTTTTAAATTATCTTTCAGACTTGTTAACAACTGCAGAAATTTTAAACTTCTACGAATTCTGTTTTTCACATAAAAAGTTCTTTTGGAAAACTAAAGAATTTCAAATATTTATTTACATTTACTGCATATCCTGGATTTTTTATGCGTTCAGCCTGTTCACAAACCCTTTCAAAAATAAAAAAAAATTATTTTGGATAATTTTATACATTCTTATTTGAAAGAAAAAAAAAAAAAAACACAATATTATATTTTTCCAAAACAAATCGACTCAAAAAAGTATAAAATTCGAACGATATAACAAGGTATTGCCAACATATAGCCACAAGAGTATTTAATAGTTAATTTGATATTATCAAGTATTTATAAATAAGCCTTTTTATTACTGGTTAATAAGGTGAAAACCGTTGGATAACTAATGTAAGAATTATCTTTAAATTAAGATATTTTTTTAAATTAGACTGTTAAAAATTATTTTGCGGGCATAAAAATAATTCAAATAAAAATAAATTATAATTTTGAAATCGTACTTTCATATTTTATAATTGTGAAAAAAGTTGTAAATATTTTTGAACAGAAAAATATCGTCGGAGAAACTAGTTTTAGAGGTTTTGCCTCAATGTTCTGTTTTGGGTCCATATATGCGCAAATATGGGTGAAGTAATTTTTGTGAACAAGAGCAGAAATGATAAACGCTTGCCTTAAGACCTCCACTTTATAGATTTTTGTCAAGAAACTGAAGATGTGAATAAAGATGAAAGTCTGTACTAACAGACATGTGAACAATGACTTCCAATAACAGCTGTTCAAATTCAGCGACGGTATTTCTCCGTCAACCGCTTATTCCATTTGACTTTATTTTAAGTGAAATAGAGGGTTAAATAGTACATAATTGTACAATATTGATTTATCACAATACACAAACAAATTGATTTATCACAATATCCATACATATATACATATGTATATATGGGGCAATCCAAGTCAAATCGGACAGTTCGGAGAAAATTTTTTTTGATTTGCTTTTTTTTTTATTGTATTGATGTCCCTATTGAACAGCATATTTCAGCAAATTTTAAGATTTTTTTGGTTTATGATTTCAGAGATATCGCGTTTTGAAAAAGCCGAATTATGAGAAAACCGTGCTCGAATAAATACTCATAACTTTTTCAATATCAGTCCAAACAGAATAATTTTTTTGCATTCCTTTTATTTTTGTGTCTACTATCAAGTAAAAAATAAAAAAAAATTGTGGACAGTGGGCTTGTGCGCTTTATCGAGCTGTACTTTTACGAAAATTAAGTCAACCACGCAGCTAGCGTGAATGGTATTCGCAATCACAAGATGATAACGGACTTCTTGTGGGCAGAAAATGAAGATATGAGCCTGGACGATATGTGGTTCCAAAGAGATGGACCATATGCCAAACAACCGATTATCAAGGGCTACTTTACACAAGAAATTCAATGGCCGTGTTATCTCACCTCGTGGCGATGTTTAATGGACGAAACAGTTATTTGATTTGCCACCGGTAGACTTCTTTCTTTGGGGATATTTAAGAGAAACGCGTACCAAGAATAATTCAAGAACTAAAGGATAAGATAATTCGGTAAAAGCTCAATTATGTGTCAGAATCATTGAAAATATAGACCAATGGATGGACGTATGCTTTTGAAGCCGAAGAAGTATTCGGCCACTAATTTTCTTCACTCATAATTGTCATAGGTCTATTTTTGCGTATTTTAAAAATTTGCATAGAAGATAACAGGTATCAATCATCAATAGATTTGGGAATCTTTAAAAGATATTTAGCTATACATACTTATTTCCAAAGCGTTTGACAGAGTGTGGCATACTGCTCTACTGACTTACTGCTTTTGGTGTCGGTAATGGCTTTTCTCGGTCTATATCGAGTTTTCTCAGAGACCGCACTATACGAGTTGTTATAGATGGGGTCTCATCAAACAAGTTCAAGATTATTTCAGAGTTACCGCAAGGCTCTGTTCTTCCTCCTACCTTATTTCTTATTTTCCTAAACGAGCTTCTTTTTCAAACTTCCAACCCTATTCACTATTTCGCGGATGACAGCGGCATTTGCCACTCGTACTTTTTTTGTTATAGGCCCAGTTTATCAGAAACCGCTGCTAAAAGGACAAATATGAATGATTCGCTGAAAGCTATCTTCTATTATTCGCCAAATGGGGTCGTAAAAACAGGGACGCTTTCAATGCTCGTAAGACCCAGTATTGTTTATTAACACACAAACAAACGACAGCGGACTGCGCCACCTGTACTCATGGATGGTATAAATATTAAGAAATCGGATGCTCTTGATGATCTTGGAATGAAAATAAAGTATGATGTCCGCTGAAGTGAACACATTTTTCATGTCTCTAAAGAAGCATTCAAGTACCTCGGGTTTTTGAAACGGTGTAAAATGTACTTCACTCCATCCGATCTCATTACTATTTATACCAGCTATATCGAAAATGGAATGCAACTCTCATGTTTGGGCCGGCGCGTCAAAGTCTATTTTGGGGTTACTCAAACGTGTGCAGGAGAAGGCGAGGAAGCTTATCGGTGGCCGTAGGGTATCCTACTCTATTGACTAACTGGAGTATCGATGCAGTACAGGGTGCGTTACTCTGTTCTATCGTTACTATAATGGATTGTGCTCTGACGAGATTAGGTATCTTGTTTTCGAAACACGCTTTGTGGTCGATTGCCCGGGAAATCATACAACGCATCACAGAGAGAATTCGTTTTTCAGCCGTACACTTCACCCGCGGAGTAAGTTGCATGCAGACGTGTTTAATGTCTGTTATAACGTTCATGCCAAATGTTCACAAACACTACTCCCTCTTTGCCTTTCTTCACCACCTATTTTCCTGGTTCTAGTACAATGCACTGCATTGAGCAGTTCTAAATAAGAAAAAATAAATAAAATAAAAAATATCCCAATATTCTAAACAAATGATTGAAAATTTATTAATAAAAAAGGAAAAGTGTTCTAATAATACTTTTCAAGTCTACTGATGATTAGGGTAGCTTCTATTAAATGTCAACATATAGACAGCTACGGAATATACAGGGTGTCCCAGAACTCAACGGCAATAAAAAATAAAAATCTATCTCATGCAGTTTGAAAATTATGGGAATTTGAGAACAACCTAGAAATTGGTCAAACTGTAACCATTTTTCAGTTAATTTTCGTTCATTTAAGCTTTGGCTTGAGGTTGCGTTCTGGAATGTAAACCACAAGCTTTTTTTTAATATTTCTAAGATATATTCTAACTTTGCATCTGGTGAACTTAATGAGAAAGAGAATAATATTTCAATATTAATAATATTGAATATATAATTTTTTTATAAATAAGTTTTATACTCTGTTTTTTATTTATATCGCTGCCCTCATATTCTTAGCTCACATCTTTAATGTTCATTTTTTTACTGTTAAAAATGCTTTTACTTAAAGAAAATAATTTCATCTTAAATTAACACGAAATACTGAAATGGCGTAAAGTCTGGGCCATAGTGCAAATGATTATGCCTCATCTGCATTTTATGCCATATTAATATGATTTTTTCAATTGATATTCCCAACACGTTCTACAACTAATATGTGTTTGATTACAGCAACATACTCGTATGTGTAACGTAAACTTCCCTGTTCTTTTTTGGAGTCTGCCGTTTAAAGAGCCTGGAGCAACGAAATATTTTTCATAACACAAAACTTTATTTTCGAATATTCTGTTTAGAAAAAAAAATGAGTTGTAAATTACTTCAGCATAAATACTTATACACAAATCCACCACCTTTTTATGCTCGAGATACAAATTTCTAATAAAAGGAAGTTGAGTCAGTTCGTCAGACTTTTCGTAACATATGTAAAGGTTGGTTAAATTTTAAGGGCCGATGTTGATTTTAAATAAAACACAAATTATTCAGATCTTATTGCCATTTATTATGATAATATTGATATAGCTTAATTATGTGTAGAACCAAATATCCGCCAAATGCAGCCGCAACCCCGGCGGCATGCCTCCTTCCGATGGTTAAAATTTTCAATGGCGCTGAGGCATAAAACTATGCCGTTAATGTGCGGAATTATTTCATCTTTTAGCTCTTCCCCGGGGAACAAGTTTTGCCTTGGCGTATTCCTAACCAGGGCACTCTGTTTTTTCGGGTAGAGAGGGAAAGTGGCCCCTCGTTTGTTGTGGCAAATAAATCTCTACGAAGCCGTATGACTTTTGTTGTGTTGGCTTCCGAAACCCTTAAACAGCGTTTAAATTGGCAGAACTGGGATAAGCATGGTCCCCGGGTGGTTCTGCTTGCAGTTCAACCTGGTTGATCATGGTTGAGGTGCCTACCTTGGCTGAACGTTCTGGCTGAGGTTGAAACCTAAAATTGCTTGGCGTGGCTTTTTTCGGGGACTAACAAACTCCCAAGGGTCTGTTGCCTTTACAACAGATACCTGTACTGTGAGGAACCAGTGATGATGGTGGACGGGTGAGTTGGTTTAAGGGCTGATGCTCTTAGTGGGCTTCGGCCTACCAACTCATTAAACCTTGTCTTCCATTGATTGCTGAGAAATTGCATACAGGAGGGATTAGAAGGCCAGAACTCCTCAACAAGAAGTTGTTCATATGGCTACAAACATATGGCAAAAATTGCTACCTGTGTGAGCCTGGTAAGCCACACGGGGGCACTGGTGAATCGTGAGTAATTCACCCCATGGAACTGGTCCGTCATCAGATAGGGCCGCAAAGCAGGTGCTGATGTAAATCTTTTTCACAACATCCTTTAGCTCTTGAATTATTGCTGGCTTACCGACGTAAACCTCTTCTTTCATTTTGGATGATGCCGCCAGCCCAAAAACCGCACCAAACAGTCACTATTATGGACGTTATGACACTCTGCAAAGTGTCATAATGTCCACGGACTTTACGACACCTCCCTGATGGATGGTGCATTGATTTTTCGACAATCACCCTTGGACTATCATTCGCCCCGATGCGGCAATTCTGCTTATTGACAAATCCACTGAGGTGAAAATGAGCCTCATCACTGAAAATGATTTTCTTCGAAAATTGATCATCCTCTGTTGCCATTTCTTGCCACCATTCTAACCATTGAGGACGCTTGGAATGGTGAAGATGCTTTAGTTCTTGAGTCAATTGCAACTTGTAAGCGTGTAAATGCAAGTCTTTATCCATAAGGTTCATCAACGACGAGCGTGAGAGGTGCAATTGTAGGGTACGGCGACGATGTGAGGTGAACCGGCTCTTCAACCACACTATCGCGAACAGCAGCAATATTTTCTGCAGAACGAGCGTTATATCTCCTACAGACCCGATTTGATCAAATCTTTGCGCGATTTTTCCGATTGTACGCATATTTGGACGATTAAATTGACCGAAAAAATCACGAAGTGCACAATATGTATTTTGATTTGAACACCAATTTTTATAATAGGCTTGTCCGTGTTTCCTTCCATGGTTCAAATTGAATCAGTCTGAAATTGAGAAATGTCAAATGAAATGCAGGAAAACTTGACGTTTAGGTGCGGTTCACATTCAACATTAGCCCTTAAAATTTAACTACCCGATGTGTGACTTACTTCACAGGGATTTTGATAAAGTATTGGAAATGTATTTAAAGACCTCAGTGGGTACTGTGATTCTTATAATGTGGGTCACGTGGAACATGTTCGTGTGACATTAGGTGACAAATTTTCTCTCGAGTCATAAATAAATAGCAGTTGCTTCTGTGGATTTAAAGCCATTAAACTAGCTTTTTATATATAAAAATTTATAGTGAAAATAATTGTATTTGCACAAATAAAAAAAGCTGTCTACGAGTATATGTCAACATTTCATATGTAGTAGACTTGGAAGCCTATGAAATATATGTTCAGTTGCTTGAGAATATCTTGATCCTAATTTGTTTACCTTTATTTTATAAATTAAATTGAAATGTTGATTTAAGCTTGACAATTTAACTTGAAAAATTAATATTAATCTCACAATAACAAAACGGCTTGCGGAACTCATATCTTCGACTTGTGTCTTTTCGGAGTGAAGCTGACGATAAGCAATTTGAAGAAAAACATGAGCAAAATAATTCAGCCAGCCATTACGCCCCTAACAGTCTATTTCTATCCACTTCAAAAACTTTTGAAACAATAACAATAATCACCACAAATTGACTCATATTTAATGCAGACTTTAACAGTCTGGAAGTTTTCCTTTTAAATTGAGTATAAAAAATCGGAAAATTTCTTTAATTTTTTGCTTATTTTAGCCATAAATCATGTTAGACTAGAAAATAAATAAAAATTTAAAGCAACAAAAGAAAAAAAAAACATAATAAAGCTTCTGCGGAATTTGAAAGCAATATTTTAATATTTTCTTTTTTGTTTGTTTGTTTTATAGTCTTTTAGTTATTTTTATATCTTTTTTCATCTTTATTTCAATTAATGCCTTAACTTTTTTAAGTATTGAAATGAATTGGAAGAGTTTAACTGAAAAATAATAAAAAAGAATGAAAAATAAACAAAAAGAATTTGTATTAATGCAGAATTTTTTGTAATAATTCTGCAATGTTGTGAAAAATTTTAATTTGCTAATAAAAAATAAAAAATTATAAATAGCTTGTTTTCTATGTTTCCCAGCTATCTATATGTCGACATTTCATAGGAGCTACCCTAATCATCAGTAGACTTTGGAAAATTTTGAAAGACATTCTCAAGCATTGAACTTTATATCTCAACAATCTAAATAAATTGTTGGGAATTAAAAAAGAAAAATGCTCTAATGATACCTGTCAAAACACAACAAAACAAGCTTTTTCATTTGTACACGTCTCTAACATTTCTTTTAAATGTAAATTGAGTAATATATTAAAAGGAAAAAATTAATACTGAAATGAATAAAACATATTAGATGTAGTTAGACGTGACTTATCCGTATTCATAGAAAACAGCTGTTCAAACTAACCTGTAGCAATGTAATGGATAATCCATAACGCCATAATCAAGGTGCATTAACATCTACAAGGTGGCAGCACTACGGATTTGACAATTTTTTGCTACTGGCAATGTAGTAAGCCATGTACCGTAAATGTATTGTTTACATTTCGAAAGTGAATTATATATAGGGGTTTAGTTTGAATTAAACATTTACTGTCTAATTTATAAAAATTTTTGACTGCTTTATTAAGAGTTAATAAGAAGAAATCGAAAAAACATTATTTATAAATATTTAATAACACTATTCAGCTGTTATTAACGATTTATAATTTCCAAAAATTTATTGTAGCCTCTACCCTTCTCTAAACCTTTAATAAGTTGAAATTTATAATTATAAAAGCATTTTGTGCGAAAATTTAGAGAATTTTTGAGATGAAAATCGGTAAGTGTGTAACAAATATATACATAAATATATCATTATTCAAAAGGCGGCGCAAAACTTATAGCGAGATAATCGATTTATTCGCTCTTTCAAGCAATGTAATGAGTGATTTTTTTGCTATTATCTTTTTGGCAACACTAGTTTTGACAGCTCACGCACGTTTTGTATCTTGTGTCACTGTCCAACATCTTCAGTTTGGTCTATAATTTAATCATGAATCGTCTTACAAACGAACAACGCTTGCAAATTATTGAATTTTATTACCAAAATGCGTGCTCTGTTAAGAAAGTTCATCGCGCGCTTCTTCCATTTTATGGTCAGTTTAATCGACCTACTGAGGCTTCTATTCGGGCTATTGTAAAAAAATTTCGCACCAAATTTACATTGTTGGACATTAAACCACCAACACGCTTACGTAGAGTGCGAACTGAAGAAAATATCGCAGCCGTATCGGCCAGTGTTGGTGATGACCGTGAATTATCGATTCGGCGCCGTTCGCAGCAATTGGGCCTCTGTTACTCTACTACGTGGAAAATTTTGCGGAAGGATTTGGGTGTGAAGCCTTATAAGATACAGCTGGTGCAAGAATTGAAGATAAAACAACTTACCACAACGCAAAATTTTTGGTGAATGGGCTCTTGAAAAGTTAGATGAAGATCCACTTTTTTATCGAAGAATTGTGTTCAGCGACGAGGCTCATTTCTGGTTGAATGGATACGTGAACAAGCAAAACTGCCGTATTTGGAGTGAAGAGCAGCCAGAAGCATTGCAAGAGCTACCAATGCATCCACAAAAAACAACCGTTTGGTGCGGATTATGGGCTGGCGGCATCATTGGGCCGTATTTCTTCAAAGATGATGCGAATCAGAACGTTACTGTGAATGGTGAGTGCTACCGTGCGATGATAACAAACTTTTTTTTGCCCAAAATGGAAGAGCTTGACTTGCATGACATGTGGTTTCAACAAAACGGTGCCACATGCCACACAGCACGCGAAACAATGGACCAATTGAGAGGCGAGTTCGGTGAACAGTTTATTTCACGCTTGGGACCAGTCAATTGGCCGCCCAGATCGTGCGATTTAACGCCTCTAGACTATTTTTTGTGGGGCTATGTTAAGGCTAATGTCTATAGCGACAAGCCCGCTTCGATTGACGCACTGGAAGCCAACATTGCCAACATTATTCGTGAGATACCGGCCGAAATGTTGGAAAGGGTATGCCAAAATTGGACTAAGCGGATGGACCATTTGAGGCGCAGCCGCGGCCACATTTGCATGAAATAATCTTCAAACATTAAATTATATCGACCCAACTATCGATCCGAATAAATATTTCATGCATTTTTCTGAATTTAATGTGTTTTTTTTTAAATTTCCGATAGTTCTTATAAAATCACCCATTATATAAAGTGAGCTATCATTTATATATATCGCGCTGTCATAGAAATGGTGCTATTTCTTTCGAGTGGTTAAATTTTAAGGGCCGATATTGAATATGAACCTCAGCTAAAAGTCAAGTTTCTTTCTGCATTTCAATTTCTTTAAGGATTCAAATATTATATCTCAAACAGTAAATACATGGTTTTTTCTATGAAAATCTATAAGAAATAGCACCTCTGGTATGCCAGCGTCTGGTGTTAGTTTTAGATAAAAATAAAACTCAAAAATTACTTCTTCGACCCAAGAAAAGTAGCAAATACTACAACTTTCCAGGATAATAAAAATAAATAAGCATTATTTGACCAATTTTATAATGGTTCTTCCTTGTTAGACAGCGTTTTAAAATCGCCAACTTCAAATGTTTTATTTTTTAGCAAATTTTTAAATTATCTTTCAGACTTGTTAACAACTGCAGAAATTTTAAACTTCTACGAATTCTGTTTTTCACATAAAAAGTTCTTTTGGAAAACTAAAGAATTTCAAATATTTATTTACATTTACTGCATATCCTGGATTTTTTATGCGTTCAGCCTGTTCACAAACCCTTTCAAAAATAAAAAAAAATTATTTTGGATAATTTTATACATTCTTATTTGAAAGAAAAAAAAAAAAACACAATATTATATTTTTCCAAAACAAATCGACTCAAAAAAGTATAAAATTCGAACGATATAACAAGGTATTGCCAACATATAGCCACAAGAGTATTTAATAGTTAATTTGATATTATCAAGTATTTATAAATAAGCCTTTTTATTACTGGTTAATAAGGTGAAAACCGTTGGATAACTAATGTAAGAATTATCTTTAAATTAAGATATTTTTTTAAATTAGACTGTTAAAAATTATTTCGCGGACATAAAAATAATTCAAATAAGAATAAATTATAATTGTGAAATCGTACTTTCATAGTTTATAATTGTGAAAAAAGTTGTAAAAATTTTTGAAAAGAAAAATATGGTCGGAGAAACTAGTTATTTCTAGAGGTTTTGCTTGAAGGTTCTGTTTTGGGTCCATATATGCGCAAATATGGGTGAAGTAATTTTTGTGAACAAGAGCAGAAATGATAAACGCTTGCCTTAAGACCTCCACTTTATAGATTTTTGTCAAGAAACTGAAGATGTGAATAAAGATGAAAGTCTGTACTAACAGACATGTGAACAATGACTTCCAATAACAGCTGTTCAAATTCAGCGACGGTATTTCTCCGTCAACCGCTTATTCCATTTGACTTTATTTTAAGTGAAATAGAGGGTTAAATAGTACATAATTGTACAATATTGATTTATGACAATACACAAACAAATTGATTTATCACAATATCCATACATATATACATATGTATATATGGGGCAATCCAAGTCAAATCGGACAGTTCGGAGAAAATTTTTTTTGATTTGCTTTTTTTTTTATTGTATTGATGTCCCTATTGAACAGCATATTTCAGCAAATTTTAAGATTTTTTTGGTTTATGATTTCAGAGATATCGCGTTTTGAAAAAGCCGAATTAGGAGAAAACCGTGCTCGAATAAATACTCATAACTTTTTCAATATCAGTCCAAACAGAATAATTTTTTTGCATTCCTTTTATTTTTGTGTCTACTATCAAATAAAAAATAAAAAAAAATTGTGGACAGTGGGCTTGGATGCGTTTTTCGGGATTTAATATTTTAAATACATTTTTCTCACTGTTTTTACTCTTCGATTTCTTTAATTTTTTTTGTATTTGTCTTTGATTTTTCCACATCTTTGCAGACCCGTTTGGTAGTGGAATTCGAATTACTACTATTGGTCCTGATTTTTTTTTAATTTTTCTAAAAGTAATTTTTGCGTTAAGCCACTGTGCAAAAATTTTCTAGGACTTTGTAGGATATATTTTAAATACTGATCCATATATTTTGTTATTTGCACATTTATTTAAAAAAATTTAAGAAAATCAACGAATAGTAACAGTGAGAGAAATTGATTTAAAATTTTAAATCCCGAAAATCGCATCCAAGCCCACTGTGCATATATTGAAAAAGTTATGAGTATTTATTCGGGCACGGTTTTCTCATAATTCGACTTTTTCAAAACTCGATATCTCTGAAATCATAAGCCAAAAAAATCTGAAAATGAAATGTGCTGTTCAATAGGGACATCAATACAATAAAAAAAATAAAGCAAATCAAAAAATTTTTTTCTACGATCTGTTCGATTTGACTTGGATTGCCCCTTATGTACTTTTAATCCCATAGTTAGATTATAAAAGGAGTCAACTTCATAAGACCAGCCCACTTGGGTCCTTTCTTGGTCCCCTGGTGTTTATTCTTATAGTTAAACAAAAATTAGTAACAAGCGGGCAACGCCGCGGGTACGGCTATTATAGCTATAAACATCAATCTCCTAGAAAATTACTACTCTTCAGCACATATTTTTTCTACTGAATTTACAAACTATTTGGTGTTTTAATACTTTTCTTTTAAATATTTTCATGAACCAAACCATGGCTATCACAAATACAATCATTATCCAGAATAAAGCAGAATTTCTTAATACAGCAGGTACCAACTTAGAGTCTCCCTCTTTTTCAACTGCTTGCTCCACAGTTCACAGTCGTGTAAATACAAAAAATATTTCAGAAATAATTGAGTACAAACAGTCAGCAATATATACAAATTTAATCAACATTTTCCATAACTTATTGATGCTTTTGACTAGATTTTATATATTGTAATTAAATATTCATTTTGTTAAATTTTCCATTGCAAAATTGTGTCTTGAGTGTTTAAATGTTTATAGAAAATTATTTGTGAGACAACAGCTTGACCAGCAATAATTATATTTAATTTATATTTATGCGCATGCAAAATAAATTAACCAACAATTTCAAGAGCAAATATATATACAATATATAAATAATTTCACTGTGAATCAACTCATCTAAAAATAATTTATTAATGATCTAAGAACGTTAAATATAAAAATTAAACGAAAGTATATTTTTAATGGTCAAAAGGAATTTTCCAATAACTATACATATGTATATAAGTATGTATGTGTATGTATAATATTAATTGTAATTAATAGAAAAATATCATATCATTCCTAAATTATAAGCAACATATGTACATGTGTACATTCCGATCGAACTTGATCACCAAGAGGGGACTTGTATTAGCTCAAAATGTTTAAAATTTCATATTTTTCAAGAAATCAACTAACAATATCATTGTATCATTGTCTATCTATTGTAAAAATTTTAACGTATTCCGATTGCGCTTTCATCTCGAAAAACACGTTTGAGGCCACACGTAGAAAAAAATATATTGCTGAAACCACAATATTCTAAGGGCAACATATTATTGTTGAATTATATGGTTGTACTTGATAATACTCGTACTAAATCGTTTTACCCCAATACAATTTATGTTAGATACATAAAGATGGCTAAATATATATTAAAGGCTAGAACTCAACACAATAAATTTTATGCAAAAGCCTAAACAGGGAGATGGACCTTACAACCTGAGAAATGGTTGCGATTTTAGGCTACAACGAGCACAAGTTCAACTCAAAGATTTCTTTTCTACAAAGGACTAAATGTTTGGAATTCCCTGCCAATTCATGTTAAAAATGAAGAAAATTATTACTTTTTTAGAAGAAAACTAGTCAATTATATTAGGAATACTAATCAGAGCTAACATTCTTTTATAATTTAATATTTTGATAGTAAATTTAAAAGTATTCAATAAATACTACTTACTAAACACAAAACAAAAAAAATATTTAAAACGCCAATGATAGTATTGTAAAAACATTTTTATAAGTAACCATATGACACACCATAGTATTGTAAAAACATTTTTATAAGTAACCATACTATATTATGGTTTAGTATTGTTATACTGTAATAATAAGTAACTATAGTATTATTAAAAGATATCATATAATTGTCATACTCAACCATATTATTTCCCAACCATTCATACTTTTCCCATATATAACCATACTACTTTCATTTTGTAAGCATACTAATACCATAAATAGCTTTATTATAATCGAAATATATTTTTGTTATAATTGGCACATATACATGCGTATTACAATCAGTTATAACAAAGAAACAGCAAATAGTATATATCGATAATACATATAAAATATATACAAATATTTAGAAAAAATAATGGGACAGCATCTGTAAGGAATTAATGCACAAATTTCGTCTTTGATGTTCAAATACATGTTAGCTGTAATAAAAAAAAATATTTTTTAGGTATCTCGTGAGCGATTGTTATTTTAAATCATGTATAACCATAATACTATGGTTGCATGTATTGTTGGATACAGCATCTAATATTAAGATGGTTACATCTTAATATTAGACATAGGTATATACTTACCTTTTTATTTTCACGAATACTCAATATGATATTTTTCGAGAATTTCATGTTTTTTATTTTTTGAATCTGAACAAATATTTTTTTTTATAAAACACACACAATACATATTTTTGTTTCCAAAGAAAAAACCAAACTGAATGAAAATTATACATCAGTGACTAGAATGAAAATATCGTTAATGACAACAATATTAATACATTGTCTAAACTTAGTTTTGTTACATATGAATTAGCTTATTATACATATGATAAACATAAATATTTTGACATTGGGTGTGATAAAAAATCTATTATTGTTTTAGACAAATTTTCACAATTGCTGTTATTGTATGTAACCATATTTTGAAATTAATAGAAGTTAACAATAGAATTACAGAAATGCAAACAGTGACATATTTATAGAAGAACAAACTGTAATTAAATTGGTAATACACAGTTTTTAACAACAATTCAGAATGTCATACAATATATGAACTGGTTTTTTTGAAAGTGGTGTAAGTCCATTTTTTCATATATTGAGATATTTAAGGGTTTGCGTTTGAATCAATTTAAAAATACTGGCCAACTTTAATCAGTTCGAGTGATGTTGTTTACACTATCAGCCTTTTAAATTTTGTTGTGAGATAATAATGATTAAAATTATTAGAAAAACTAAACGATTTTCTTAACTCCACATGGACTTATGCCAAAAAAAAAAAAAAAAAAAAAAAAAAAAAACATTGCAAAATATAAAAATAGTAGCGTAATAAGTCCATATATTTGCAGACATAAATGCTTTACTGAATTGGACTTTTATGTAAAAAGCAATAGTTAAAATGAAGACATCTGAATATACGAATAACCAAGTTTAGTAAGAGTTTATTTCAATTATTATAAACATCATTAAGATCTTTCTGGCGCTTACTTACCAACATCACTTTCAGACCAAATTGACGGATTGCCGTATTCTATAAGAACAGATCCCACGCAAAAACTAATGAAATTAAACAATAATATTGTGAATGACCTACATAAGAAGAAATACATAGACTACCAACAAAAACTGAAGCTTACATGCTCTGCTGCAACTGCGCCGAGAATTTATGGACTACCGAAAACACATAAAGACAATATGCCCTTACGACCTATCATCGTTTCAGGTCCCATGCTACCAACTGAGCAAATATTTAGGACAAATACTTAGAAACATAGTATCTGAAAAATACAACATAAAAAATTCAGCGGAATTAAAAAATGGACTTAAAAATCACAAATTGGACCCAAATGAATGTATTGTCTCTTTTGATGTTGTCTCCCTATTCACTAATATTCCTATCCACATGGCCATAAATAACATAATGAATAAGTGGAACTTAATAAAACAACATACTAAGATTCCAAGATCTAAATTCATAGATGATTCTTCAAATTCTGCCTTTATGAAAATAACTATTTTACATATGACAATAATATCTACAATCAAATATTCGGCATGCCTATGGGAAACCCGCTGTCACCCACTATTGCTGACATTGTTTTGGACAATTTATTGGACGTAGCCTTAACTGATTTATGCAACAAAAATAGCCATATTAAATACATGACAAAATACGTAGATGACATATTAGCTGTAATAAACAACAATAAAAATGACATTTTAAATACTCTCAATGCATACCATCCCAAAATAAAATTTACTATTGAAATAGAAAATAAAGGAAAAATTTCCTATTTAGACACCACATTACATAGACAAGATGACAAAATATATTTCGACTGGCACAATAAGCATATTTCATCAGGAAGAATAATCAACTACTATTCAACCCAACCCAAGTCACAAATTATCAATTTAGTAAACAAGGTATTGGAATTAAGTGATGAGAAATTCCATAACAAGAATATAAAGAAAATTTCTGAAATACTAACCAATAATAGTTTTCCGCCATATCTAATCAAAAATATCACAAATACTCGAAATCATCCAAAAAGCAATAGAAATGGCAGCCCTAACAATGAATGTAAACAATATTTCAGCATCAAATATTTATATACCTGGACTAACAGACAACCACAATATAAAATGTGCAGTAAACAACAACAACACAACATTGGCTTTTAAACCAAAGAGAACTTTAAGCACAATATTTACAAAAACAAAAACCCCTATCGACAAACTACAACAAAACAACGTTGTCTATCAAATTCCATGTAAAGGTGATGATTATAACAGCTGTGATCTCGCTTACATTGGTACAACAAAAAGAAGTTTAGCAGTTAGAATAAATGAAGATAAGACAGATATTAATAAGAAAAAAAAAGAAAGCACTGCTTTATCGCAACTGGACAAACCAAACATACACCTGACTTTAACAATATAAAAATACTGGACAAGAAAAACAATGTTAAAAAACGTTACACAACAGAAAGCTTAAGAATTCAGCAGAAAATAAATAAAACAATGAACAAAAAAAAAAAAGATACTGACAACTTAAGCGCCATTTATAATACTATTATAAAAAACAGCGCAAAACAAAATTAGTGTCTGTGTTTTATTTATAAGTTATTAATATAATTTAATATATTGGTTTTTAGTGTTGTAATCACGAAAATGTAAGTTTCACAAATATTTTTTTCTACTCAATATCTTCATATAATTTGTTAAAAAATTTCTTTATTAAATAGACGAATTCCCTGAAGAAGTGAACATAAAATTCACGAAACGTTGGGAACAAAACAAAAAGCAAATAAATAATACCTTTATTTTGTTAACAATGTTGTGTTTAATACATTAGCACTAGATAAGCGATCAGCGTGCAATAATCAATAATAATTGTAATAAAAAAGTTATTTAATTATATACTTATGTATTAGGAATGGACTTATTCCACTTTCAAAAAAAAATCTGTTTGCGATACCATTGTACAGCAAAATTGTTTTTGTTCATTTCAAAAAAGAACTGTATTGAAACTGTGATTATTACTACAGAGAAAAGGCGTCTGCAGCTCATTAAAACTACCGTTAACTTAGTTTTTTTTAAAAAGTGGTCTTATACCATTTTCAAAGAAACAGTTCATATACTAATGTGGTTGTAACCATATTTCAAACTGCCTTTTCTTTGTGTGCATTTTCATGATAATGCAGTGCCTACCTTTATTGCAACAAATTGGTATTGTTTTGAATTGATAACAAAGTATAAAATAGAAAAGGTATTATGGGGTCAAAAATTAGCACATTTTGCATTGTATTGATGTTAAAATACATCATAGTTATGACGGATTTTCTATGAGTGTACACAAAAAAAAAAAAAAAAAAAATTATGTCAAGAGGGCTTAGACGATGAGCGTAAATAAACATCTTCTCAAAAAAACTAAATGTTTTTTACTAAGGCTCGCAAATATTCAATATCGATTTAATTTTCACTTTCTTCTGAATCCACCACTTTTCGTTCAACATTTGTTTTCTGCTCTAATTGCTAATTGTGAAACATAATTAATTGATGCTTTGTTACAACGATGACCCTGTTCTACAACCTTGATATAGACGGAAACATAAGTATGTTATTACAATATTTTTATAAAAAATGTTCATAATTTAATTGGCCATTAAAGGTGGCGAGCCTTAAACAAAAGTATGTGGCATTGTAAACAGTTCATTCTGGTATTTCAAATATAAGTGTATGTGTGTGTTCGTACGTTATTTTCCAAATACCAAAAATTAAAATTTTTTTAAACAGTGTTATTTTATAAAACAAAAATGTGTAAACATGCCTTCAAAGTAAAACAGCCTGCCTGCCTGCCCACGCAATTTGATTACGAGTAAACTGTCTAGCAAACAATATATTCTTTTTCGTTTTTATTTTGCCACTAATAAAGCGAGCGAAATTATTTTCACCTTCTCTCAATTTAAATTCATTTTAAATGGTTACCCGAGAGATTTGCACAAAAACATGATAAGAAGACGACACGATTTATACGTACACACGGTTGTCAGATCTTACAATATTACCAGTAAAATTGTCTGAAAATGTATTACAATCGTGTGAACTGCCAATTTTTAACTTACAACGTTGTCAGAAAAACCATTGTCAATCAATTGTAAGACGACAATGTTGTCAGGCGTCTGACAATCATCAGAATACTCTTCGTCGGCATTGCCAGTTAATTTGTGGTATTGTAAGCTCAGTTTTAATTGTCAGATGTATAAAATTAATGCACCTGACAATGTCATAATTATCAGAAAAAAGTTTGTTGAGCAACACTGCCAAACAGAAGGTTGTTGATATACATAAGTGGAAATGCCTTACAACATGTCTGGCAATTTTTTTCATCTAACAATCGGACAACCGTGTGAACTGACAATTTTTGTTGTCAGATGAATTATTTGTCAGACCATATTCTGACAATGAAATTGTAAGATTTTCCTACGATCGTCTGAACACACAATTTACTTTCGCGGGACAATTTTTCATTGTCACTACATTGTCAGCATGTTGCCAGATCTCACAATATTGTAACATCTGACAACCGTGTGTACATAATAAGCTTTGGTTTCAATGTCATAGGCATCACCGATGAGGTGATTTTGAGGAAATCTGGATCATCGTTGACGGTGTTCAACAGCTCCTGAGCGGTGTCCATGCGAAGTTGTTTGTGCTCAAAATTTAGTAAAAGGCCGAAGAGCACACCAAAATACGACTAACCTTCTTAGCTGTCAAAAATAAACTGACAGTCCGAAATGACTGATATTGCCAACATAACAGAAAAAAGTACGAAATCGAACATACATAACTCACGAAATTTGAGTTATCAGATCATGTATGTATATGAGATCGTTGGAATCAAGATCTTTAAGAAACAAGTACAGCATCAACCTGAAATATTTGTTGTAAATAAGTTTTGAATTTTTCTAAACTAAACTTTAAATTCTCAATGCCATATGGAATTTCAAATTGAGTTTCTCAATATCATTTAAAATTTTCTTAATTTCACTTTTAGTTTTCTCAATTTCTATAAAAAATGGGCAGACTTTCAGATTATTTGTCCAGTCCTTTATTAAGAAAGATTCTTTTTAATTATTATTACAGTTGTATTCTTGCAAGCTCACTTTGTTAATTAAACTATTTTAATGTTTGGAAGTGTTACAATATTAACTTTTATTATTATTGATAGATTTTTCGACCTTTATAATTGTTAAATAAAAATGTCAGGAATTTTTTTTTCCGAGCTTGAGGTATTAAGTTCACAATAGAAAAGGAGAAGGATTCGAGACTTCCATATTTGGGCACCATAATAATAAGAAGGAACAATAATTTAAAAATGGATTGTTATCAAAAGCCCACAGCCTCTGGCAGGATAATAAATTTCTGGTCCAAACATCCAAAAATAGTTACACCGCCAAAAATTTCATAGATAGAGTTTTAAAAATTAGCGACAAAGAATTCCATAGGAAGAATAAAATAAGAATTAACGAAATCCTACATAGTAACAATTTTCCAGCACATATAATAGATATTCTAATTAGACAAACTGAAAACACTAAAAAACCGAGAAGAGAGAAAACAGTCAATCCGGAAATATACAAATCTATCACATATGTACCAGAGGTTTCAGAGAGATTGGGAAACTCGAAACTACTAGACCACGCGGATTACAGAATAACACACAGAGCTAGCAATACTTTAACTAAATTATTTAGTAAAACCAAAGACACAAAATGTAGGTACAATTCTACATCACAAAAAACTGCACTTTCATCCCATTGTGCAAATTTACATCACACACCAGACTTTGACCAAACCAAAATTTTAAACATTGAGAATAATTATAAACGCCGTTACATGCTGGAGATGTTACAAATAATAAAACTTACAATTGAAAAAAAGGATCAATTATAAAACAGACACTGAGAACCTCTCTCAAATATATAGATATTTAGCTAATAAGAGGAAAAAGGATCCCTATTTTGTGTTCCTAGTGTTCTTTTGAAAAAAACAATATCTAAATGTAAGTTTGATTTGTTAGTGTTATTATTCAATATGTGTAGATATTGATCTGTCTTGTGCGTACTTGCAATTTTTATTTACTTATTATGATCATAAAAAACTGTTATACTTATTTATTGTTGTTTTTTTTATTGATATTAGCCCTGATGATGCTACCCAGTTGTGTAGCGAAATATTAAATATTAAGCTCGAAAAAATTCCTGACATTTTAAATTAATTTTTATTTATTATATAGCCTTTGAAAGGAAACAAAACTTTAAGCTGGGCGACTTTTATAAAGATGTATCAGTTGCGAATCTGTTATCAGCACCCAATTGTTATAACAAGCAAAACTAGACGTCATTAACCGATCATGCTGACCGTGAAATTGCAAGCTGTCCCCCTACAGCTATTTGTCCTTATCTATTTTAAGCAACTAAATACAACAATAATTAAAAAATAATTCAAAAGTAAACAAAATACTTTATTTAATGTCCATAGTTTATTTTTAGGAATTTGCTAATATTTATGCTCTAATGTTATATTTATACAAATAGAAAATATATCTGTTTTTTGTATGTTTTCCAGCTGTCTACATATTTGCCGACATTTCATAGGTAGTAATATAATCATCAGTCCACTGATGAATAGGTAAGCACCTATGAAACGGCGACTTATAGACGGCTATAAAACACACAAAAGATAGCTGCGTATATAAAATTTTCGTTTTATTTTTAAAAGTTTTTGAAATAAAAACAAAAATATCTTGTTTTGTTTTTGGCAAATAATTTATTTTTAGCTGATTATCACAACAGCGTGGAATATTTATGTTTTATTTTACGATAAGTGACCGACACTTACATACGTATATGTATTAAAATTATGTATGAATAAGAAAACTTTTCAATTAATATTACCAACAAAATTAAAAACTAAAACAGTACACTTAATTAAAATTTATTGTACGAGTATATTAGTTGTTTATTTGTAGAATATAGTCCATTCATCTTGTCTGAGTTTTAAGTGTTTTGAATAGACAAACTGTTTAGTTTAGAGGTTGAATGGATAGAAGCTGTCATTTTTGACCGAGAAGTGCATGTCTATAAAGGTAGTTTGCTTTAAAAACGGACATAAACGCACTCAACTTTCCCGGTAAAAATGTTAAATGTATGAGCTATAGATGTATGTACGAGAATGTATACTAATATTGGCAAAACAAATTGGTACCTAACATCAGAAAAAGCTAAGATTCCACACTTAGGGCCATTATTACAACTGACGAATAGTTAACATTACGATTTTATCTGACAGATAATTTCTCTTTGGTTATTATAAGTTAACATTAACCTGAAAAGTTACTGATAACTTAACAGCACTTTTATCCTGGAGTGCGATTCTGTAACTTATATAACGATAATCGAATCATTTAAATAATTATAACGATATTTTATCGAATTTGCTATTCTGTAACATTTTCTTAACGATATTCGTAGTCGATCAAAATCAGCTGTTAATTTTACTGCCGATTGTCGATTTCTTAAAGACAAAATTTTTTTTTTAATTGTGCATCCATGAAATAAAGTGCTTATAATCTGATTTTTAAGACATAAAAATATTTTTTTTATATTAAATACATAAATAAATACATAAAATATTTATTAAATAAATTTTCAAAAACAAAAATTTCAGTATAATTTTTTCAAGAGATTTTTTCAGTTTGAATGCTTGAAGGGATAATCAGTGTGTTTATCGGGAGTTGGACAATTCCGTTGAGTCCTTTTTATCTTCTTCGGCGACATCATCCAGTCTTAGTTGTGGTCATTCTGAACATATAGAAATTAGTACATATAAAAAAATAAATGAAACATATGGACACATATTTTATTTTACTTACCTTATTACAAATTAAATAATATTTATTGTCACTTAAAAATAAAAACCAATATGTATACATATTGTTATGGAAAAATTTATTGTTTTTTCTTTTCTTCTTTGTGGTTTTCGCTTTTTTCTGGCAGAGATGCCACGTGCTGCTTATATGAATGAACAGAAAAATACAGCTGTTTACCATCGTTAGAATTCAGTTACGGAATCACTCAATCGTTAGTGCAGCGATGAAATTTGATGACAAAAGTTGCGATTATCGAATCGTTAAAAGATAGAGAATCGCACTACTGATGGTAAATTTTAAAGTGAATTTTACGCATTTGAAGCTGCCATTTATACTGTTGAAAATATGGTAACTTCAGTTGCAAAAACAGGAAAAATTTTACGGTAAATTTATCGTTCAAGTTAACTAACGGGCAGGATAACTATCGGAAACTTTATCGTTAGGTTGTAATAATTGACATTAAAGAAACGGATAGACCAGACAGCAGTTGTTCAAAATTCATAAAACCTGCAATAGGATTTCTAAGAAAAAGTTTCATAACAAATGATTTTATTAATTATTGTAATTTTTAATCATTAATAGGCGAACTTAGTTATTAGATATGCGCGATGTTAATTAACAAGTTACGAGTTCGAGTCCAACTTCGGCCAAGAAGAAGGATGGCCGACTTCCTAAATGCAAGCTGCAATGCATATTTACAATGCATACACTTCATAAACGCGTACGTAAACTTTCTGGCAACGTCCAATGTTCTTAATCGTTTGGCAACTCATTTCAATGAGTATCAGCTGTCAGATGGTTTAGCCTGAGATAATTCCCCAGCACTTGTCAACTACATGGAGAAATAATTTTGTGTTGCCTCCATTTTTCCAAAAAAAAATTTATTCAATTTTATAACATGTAGTTGCCATTTGGTTTATATATGAGTTGCATAGCGACGTTCCTAAATGCCGATAAAATGCAAAAATTTTCTCTGCATACGCATTTTTTTAAATTATACTTTGCAACTTGCGTTTAGAAAGTCGACCGATTATTTTTTTTTATAACAATAATTGCTGTGAACAAGAATACCTAAGAATTTAGAAAAAATTATTGACTACCAATATAGCTGGAGGACAAGTAGGGTTTTCGTAGTCGCTACACTGCTCATCAGCTCCCACTGGGATTCAAACTCGGTATTATGGATAAATTTTTAATACGCCCGCTAACCACCGCGCTTGTACTGTAATTTTTATTCCGTCTCTTATTAATAACCAATTAAAACCATAAACTTATTTTGATTTTTAGCCCAGTTTTTTACTATGTTCTATTAATCTTTTCTGTTCATATTTTCCATAACAGCTGTGCGGGTGCACACGGGAGTTATAGACGGTTCTATGATGATGAAAAAGCTGATGTTGCTGATGCGTTCAGTGAAGTGGAGTCGGCGATGGTGGTGGTAGATGGTGTTGGCGTCAGATGCCGATGAAAGGTGGCGATGATAAATGTGATGGATGATGAAGATGATGCTGCTTGCGCGCAGTGCTGTTGATGAGGAAAATGCTGCTTACGCGCAGTGCGTGAAGTTTTGGAACTTGTGTTGGCAAATGACCTAAAACGAAACGATATCCCGTGTTTAATTGCCTTTTAGATATCGGCACAAATTTATTGACATTTTCGTTTTCTAATATATACTTTACAACACAACGGGACCTGACTGGACCCAACTGGCTTTACAATAGCTGGCAGCCTGTCAATATACACTTTAGAGATACTTAAAATTTTTTCTTTTAACACTGAAATATCTGGTGGTTTTAGTCCAGCTTTCAAAAACAGTAAAGAAAACCACACACTCGACATAAACTTTTACCACTGAAGTGCTGCTTCGTGATATGGTCACCAAGCGAGTGTAAATGGCTGCTAGAGTTCAACGAGCTTTTAATTTTTCGTTAACACTGATTTTGCACTTGGAATTAACTTGTTACAAGTTGCGTGTACATATTAAGAACCAATACATGGGAAAAAATAATAAAAACACTTGATATTTGCTCGATTGTTTACACACGCAAGTGTAAGTTCATTTTCAAAATGTCGTCGAAAACAAACGTTGTGCGCCTTTGTACTACATGCGCTTTTAATGTCTGTGCTGCCAAAGTTTTAGCATAGCAATATTACAGGGGTATTATATTATATTCAATATAAATAATAAATTTGTGTTCCAAATAAAAAATAAGTTATAGATGTACATTTATTTTTGTGTTTTTATATTATGTTATCAGCATATATCTAAAAATATTAATATTTTAAAACGTTTTCCTTGAAAAATACTAATTAAAATTAAAATGAAATACCTATGGGCAACACTGTTTGTTTCTGCTTGCATGCAAGTGAAAAAATCACTGCCAACCAAAATAACTTGCAAGTGTGTGCATGTATTAGTAAAAAAATTTTAATGTATTGGGGTTTTTGTACTTGCGTGTGTAAACATTGAGTAAGTTCGGGCTGCCACTTGGCTAGAATGTACGGCATTGCCAAACGTAAACCATACATCACTGTTATTTTTTTTTATATTAGGTTTTATAACTGATTTCGACTTTTTAAATTCAATTCAGACAGAAAAACTATGCGAATTGAAAAAAAGAGATTCTCACACAAATGTTTCTGTATCTTTCAGAAGCGAGAAATACCTGTCAAAATAGCTACTTTGACGTAATTCATTGGAAGTTTGTGAGTAAACTTGTTTCTCTCGCTAGAGGTGTCAAAATTTTTCACGAATAAAAGAGTTGCGGAAGTTATAAATTTAAAAAATATATACATAATTGACAAAATGGATGCCAAAAGTGTAGAAAAGGCAAAGTTTTTAAATATTTATACACATATTGCCTCGTTCATAAATAATAATTTGCAATTGACATACATATCTTCTACACAAAATTTGTCATAAAACTTTATTATGTGTAAATTAATTTTTATGAATACGGCAGATAATGAATGTAAGTATGTAGTTCATTTTTTATTCCTTCTTTTTATTTTAGAAAATTGAAAGAATTTCCAAGGAGCAGAATCTTTTTTATTTTTAATGTGAATAAATAAAAATTATGACTTAAATTTTTTTGGTTTTTTCTTTATTTATTAATATTTATGTACATACATACAGTATGATAAATTAAAAATTTAATGGCAAAATCTTAATTTTAGCCTATCTCGAAAGCGAGAAGCTTCCCTCATCAGTTCAGGAATTGAAAAAGGGTCGGTTGCATCCCTTAATCTCTGCCTGTAAATGCGCAACATTTTTCGCCGGTCATGTTGGTCAGCAACCATCACCACAAAACTTATACATTATTGAAAGATTTTATGAAATTTATTTATGAATTGAACGTGTTTTTATTTATGTACATATGTTATTGGTTGATACAATTTTATTTTATTTTATTTATAGCACAACTGAATTCAATTGTTTTATTTATTCACTGCTAAACATTTGTTTCCTTAATTTTCGTTTCGTTTGATAGTTTTTCCCCATATGCTTCTTCTTATTTGTTTACTTTTTGCATTATGACAGCCGCTTAATGGAAATATTTCAATAAAGACGTATGTATTGTGTTGTCTCTTTTCGATTTGATATACAGAAACGCTGTTTTTCTCGATATTCGAGAAACGGTGGAATTTTATGTTTCATAGTTTTCGATGCGAGAAACTTCTCACGAGGCACTGGTTATAAATTTAGCACTCCATCGCTGTCCACTACTTTCTCTCACCTTTCGGCCAGTGTATGAATTCCGCGTTGAAAAAAACTGACCATATTTTAATGCGATCCATGAATCGAAATAGTTTTATACTTCTTCACAAGACTGGAAGTGCTGGTCAGCCAGACCGTGTGCAATTAATCGAAATAAGTGATAGTCCGAGAGAGTATCTTCTGGGGAATACGGCGGATATGGTAGAAGTTCCCGTTTCGAAGTTTCCAAGTATGTTTTGACCACTTTCGCAACATGGGGTCGAGCATTGTTATGCTGTAAAACCACTTTATTATGTGTCTCGTTGTATTGCGGTCGTTCGTTCGTTCAATGTAAACGTAAATTATCGGCTGTGATTGTTTTAGTCAGTATTAACTACAGCTGATGTTCGACTAAAACGTGTATTATCGGCTGTGATTGTTTTTTTTTTCAGTATTAATTAGAGCTGGGTAGTTCGCGAACAAACTAGTATAACTGAACTATTCAATTGTGGGAGCTAAGTTAGCCCATAATTTCTGCGATCTCTTTGATCGATCGTAATTCATGTTTCTTTCTTTTGTTTTCCAGTACATATGTACATACATAAAATAATCAGCGGTGGTTACAATACAACTATTAAGAAAATTATATGCGACAAAAAAAAAAAAAAAAAATGATGCCTATGACGTGAATATGAGCTTGTGAATTGATTAAATGTATTTTTATAAAATATGAGTGACTGCTCTCATATCGCAAATATGTTTAATAGTTTTTTTTGTTGACACGTTTTCCATCTGTTTAAAGTTTCCTAAAATAACTTTGTTTTATTTTAAAATTTTCCTTCAAGAAAAAAGAAATAAATAACAACTATATTATATTGTTGCCTGCGTGGACAGCGAGAGAGAGAGTGCCATTTAGCGGCCATTATCATGTCTTACGGCGGTACGACATTGAGTGGGAATGTTTGGTGGCGACACCAAACAACTAGCCAGCCAACAACTTACGTCTGTGCCAAGCTGCGAGTGGTCTTGTGAAACTGACAAATTTTAAATAAATGTTTTGTCTACATTTGTCTTTTTTTTTTTTTGTTAACAAAAATACATTTTTATAAATTAATTTTTTTTCTCCAAATTTATGTGTTTGTTTTTTTTAGATATAATTTTTGTAAGGAATAAATTATTATTATTAATTGGTAGTACTATTTTTTTGCTCTTAAATCTTCATTTATTTTTGTAATTTGTTTGATTTATGAGTTCTTAGTTTGGTAACAATTAATCTAAAAAACAGAATATTAAATATATACTAGAATTTTTGCATATTCGTTTACGTAAATCTAAGGATTTTAAGTTTGTCTGGATATTAATTATTATGGTGTGTACAAGTTTATGGCTTTTTCTTAACAATTCATATATTTCGTGTTTTCAGTCTAATTTATTTGACCTTGAAATGTTCGCCAAACGAAAATGTTTTACTGTCGCAAATCATTTAAATTGTCAGATTTATACTGAAAATAATTCGCAGGAAAAATTTAATATCAAAAAAAAAAAATACAGTCCATAAACAATTACATATAAATAAACATATATTTAAAGATAAAGAATATTTTAATGAGCACCCAACAAACACAAAATCAAACATTTGATATAAAATGACTTTAATATTTGACATCAAACATAATTTTCAAACCTTTTTCAATGGTTTGATTTTAACATTTGAATTTAAATTAAGAATCATTTTTTAATTAATTAAGAATCATTTGAAAATAAACAATTGATACTCAATATTTTATCAATTTTCTTTTGAGTCGTAAAACAAATATGTCAGCAATTACTAAAAAAAAACATCAACATTTTAAATTTATTTACAAAAAAAAAAAAAAAAAAAAAAAAAATTAAGAATTCGGGAAAAGATTAATAAATTTGATTTGTTTGCGATCAATATGCAATTTAATGTGATATTTGTTTTAATAAGTAAGATCGCATGAAGCACAACATAAAAAGTGAAACAAGAGGAACCAACTATTTTGTTCTTCAAGACTAGTAAAAATAACAATAATAAAATAAATATTAATAATAGAAAATTGCGGAAAAAAATGGTAGGGGTTTCACAAAAAAATATCCTGGCAACACTGCCTGTCGCTTACATGGTCAACTGGGAAAGGTGCATATGCCCAACAAACACTAAGGTTTGATTTCAAATTGAGAATGGTTTGAAATCAAACGTTTTCTCAAACAACAAACGTTTGATACTGATTTGAATTCAAATTGATAAACATAGTGTTCTCAACAAAAAGGGGAAATTATTTTCAAATTGATAAATTCATACCAATAAAAATTATAAATAGCTTGTTTTCTATGTTTCCCAGCTATCTATATGTCGACATTTCATAGGAACTACCCTAATCATCATAGGGTAGTTCCTATGAAATGTCGACATATAGATAGCTGGGAAACATAGAAAACAAGCTATTTATAATTTTTATTGGTATAAATGGTAGAAGCTAAAAATAGCGAATAAAAAACTTAATTGATTGATAAATTCATTTATTCTCAAATTGGTTTCAAATGTAATTCTCAAATTAATTTGTTAAATTTTTGTTGAACTTTTTATAATTTTTTAAATTAAAAATTTTTTGGTTTGTACATATGTACATCAGGTTTTAGTTATAACAATGTTGAACCAACTCATTAAGCCTTGTCTTCCATTGATTGCTGGGAAATGGCATACAGGTGGGATTAAAAGGTCCGAACTCCTCTACAAGAAGTCGTTCATATGGCTACAAACATATGACATAAATTGTTACCTGTGTGAGCCTAGCACGCCACAAGGGGGCACTGGCGAATCGTGAATAATTCACTCCGTGAAACTGGTCCATCATCAGATAAGGCCGCAAAGCAGGTGCTGATGTAAATCTTTTTCACAACTATATATTTTTTCTACGTATATGGGCCCCGGCCTTAAGGGTAAAAGGGTAAGATAATTTTTCTCAGAGTCTCTGAAAATATGCACCAGTGAGTAAGCGGTACCAAAATTTCGTTATTTTCGCTCTAGGACGCTTATTTAGGGAGATAAACGCAAAAAACTTTTTTTTTTAAAAAAAAAAATTTTTTTGGTACCAAAATTTCGTTATTTTCGCTCTAGGAGGCTTATTTAGGGAGATAAACGCAAAAAACTTGTTTTTGAAAAAAAAATTTTTGGTACCAAAATTTCGTTATTTTTGCTCTAGGAGGCTTATTTAGAGAGATAAACGCAAAAAAATTTTTTTTGGAAAACAAATTTTTTTTGGCACCAAAAATTCGTTATTTTCGCTCTAAGACGCTTATTTAGGGAGATAAACGCAAAAAAACTTTTTTTTTGAAGACGTGACAAGTATTTTCACACATAATTATTATTGATCCTTCTTTCATATTACAAAATATTAAGATAATTCTCTGAAAACTTTTTGGTTCATTTACAATTAGCAGCGTGTCTTCGCTTTTAGAGGCCTCTCTGACATCATTTTAAGTCTTTTTTTTAACACTTGTGTATGCAAAAGTTCCTGAACTTTAAAGGTATAATTTGTTTTTTTTTTCGTCGAGGGGGAAAATGCTTTACGCACTGATTAGAGGATACGTACCCTCCGCTTTGTGTCGGACTGATCACTACAGTGAACCCCCTCTTCTTTCTGGGATAAAAAATTTCCACCCCGGGACCGCCTTAGCAGTGCTTCAGGGTGGATACCCAATGGCTTAATCAGCCCTTCTCTTTACACTATCCTTCGTCTGATATCCTGATTATGATCTTGTTCTGCGGCGTCCAGATCTGGCTTTTTCGTCAGCAGAACTTTTTCACAAAATCGCGATATCGCTAAAAAGTTGGCCTCACTCACTATCATGATGTCCACGACATTCTCTACCGTCATTGAGCCATCTCTCTACGAGTTTCCGCCCATCGAATACACTTAGGGCCAGTTTCACGATAGCGAAGCTGTTCGTTCGTTCGCACAATTACATTTGAAACAAAAACAACATTCAAAATTTTGTTATGGTTGTGCGAACGAACGAACAGCTTCGCTATCGTGAAACTGGCCCTTAAAGAAAGTGTGTTCGGCATCGTCCAGAACTTTTTCTTCTTCGTATAAGCAAAAGGGTGTTACATTTGCCCACTTTGCATAAGTAGCTCCGGTAGGTAATAGCCGTGACCTGACAGCATTTGAGTCAGGCAATAGTTCGCATTCCCATGCTGTCTGTTCAACAACTTTCAAGGCATAATGCTCTCCACAAATATTTAGTGTTAGTATACCGCAATTTAATAATATCTCTAATTTAATCACAATTTAACTTCAAAAGCAGCAATTTGCTTTTTGTCTTGTGGCCTCATCATTTCACTTGTTAATTTTTAATCACTTTAAATTTTAATATTTTAATGATAGTTTCTGTCTAATAAACAGATATTCAATTTTGTTTTACAAGCAAAAAAAAATATTTAAAAAAATCAATCATAAAATTTAAAAATGTTTTTCCTACATTCCTTTCAAGTGTAAAATCGATTTTGTCAATGATGATTGATAAGCGGAATTTTAAATGAATTTAATAAAAATGATTGATGAAAAACAGAAATTTTCACAATTTCTAATTATAATTTGCTGCATCATAAGAAATTTTTGATTTGAAACAAATTTCTTAAAACTATATTTAGCTTTTGAAAAAAAATAAACAATTTGATGCAATATTTATTTGGTGAATAATTAAAAATTTTTTTTTGTTCAAATTTAATTTTGGTAAAACAAATCAAATGACAACTTTCCCAAAATATGAACTAGGAAGCTTTATACGAAAATTGTTTTGGATAGTGCGTCTTAGAACTAAAATTATAAATGAACAGTCATTCCGATATAAAAAAAGAACACAAAAACAAAGGCATACATACATATGTATGTATATATGTATATATGTTCTTAATGTTTAAATTTGCAAATATAAAAAATATACACATTTGTTCATACATGTGTACCAAAATAATTTGAAAACTGAAAATGTGTGGGCGGAATTTTTTTGAATTTTCTTTGTTGCTTTTTGCTGTGTGAGAATCTTGAGTGAGTTGTGTTTTTTTCTTGCATGTTATTTTTGGAAATATGTTTTTGATAAAATTTTCCGTTAGAAATTTCTCATTGAAATCTCTATTCGACACAGTGATACCAGACATTTTTGTTGAACAATTTTCATTTCCCAACATATAAAATCTTAATATTCTAAAAACAAATCTCAACCCTTAATTGCTTAGTTTTTTTCTTATTAAAAAAGAGATTAATTAAGTGGAAAATAACACAATAATCATCACATTCGTATTTTCTTTTTGTTTCAAAAAATTCATACTGATGTACGAGCTCTGCCCCAAAAGTAACCGTTATTTTTAATTTTTTCAAAAAGTATTTATTTATTCATCAATAACTATCCCAAAATCTATTGCAAAAGAGTTTCAAGAAGAAAATTTTTGCAGAGCAGTGAAAAGAAAATATATTGAGACCATAGATGCCAGATAAATTTGGTTTAAAATCGTCAAAGTCAACGAAAAAAATGGTCAAAAGCAATATGATTATTACAAATCATCAGCTAGTAAAATTAATTATTTTTGAATAAAAGCTTTATTTTAACGGCTCAAAGCTTTAAACACATAGACCACCGCAGGCTTCACAAATTTACGACAGCAAGTGCTGCAACCAGCAATTGTAGTTGTGTAGGCGATTACTGAAATTTTTTGAACACGGCAGCAACATAAATTCATTTGAATAAAGGTATACTTCAGTGTGCGCAGTTTAGAATTTTTAGCTATACGAAATTCCATTGTTTTACAGAACCAGTGCTGTTTATATCAATTCTTCATGAAAAAAGTTCTCTCTAAAAAAAGGCCTTAAAATCTAAAAGAAACAAATTAATTAAAAGAGCTAAATTCAGGTTAGGCGGATCTTAAAAGTTGAAAATATAATATTTTGATCTATAATGGGAACACTATTAAAGAATTGAAAATTTTTATCGAATTTTTCAATATTTGGACTTTCAAAAAGCAAATCGTAGCAACCGACGATTGTTCATTTGTTTGAAAGGTGTAAAGAAATGTTAGAGAGGTATATAAATGAAAAGGCTTGTTTTTTGTGTTTTGACAGGTATTATTAGAGCATTTTTCTTTTAAATTCTCAACAATTTATTTATATTGTTGGGATATAAAGTTGAATGTTTGAGAATATCTTTCAAAAATTTCCAAAGTCTACTGATGATTAGGGTAGTTCCTATGAAATGTCGACATATAGATAGCTGGGAAACATAAAAAACAAGCTATTTATAATTTTTATTGGTATAAATGGTAGAAGCTAAAAATAGCGAATAAAAAACTTAATTATTTGGACAAAAATTATTTGACTCGAGAAAGAAATGTATATAAATTAAAAAATTGTTCGTCGAAGATATGTAATTAAAACTACTCATAAATGAAGTAACTGATATATATCTAAAAAGACGAATAAACTATGCAGATGACAACATTTTGCGTTAGACAACACAAACATTCAAGATATTTGCACAAAAATCGTGCAAACATGCTTCAACAACGCAAAATGTTTCTACAAATATTTGTGCATGTTTGAAAAGCAGTTTGAGTAGTTTGTTTGGCACTTAATTAGTTCGTTTATAAAATTAGGTATTCTTGTTTTGAGCATAAATACGTATGGAGATATTTAATAGTAGAACAAATAAATTTATTAATTTATTTAAAAGCCCATATAAATTTTGTTCTTTTATTATGTTTTATTAGAAAATAAAATATTTGCAAGAGTAAAATTTTTTTATTACATATTTTTTTATACATTGGTCCACACTGTTTTTATTTTGCAGTCAACAAAAATAGAAATTAGTTTAATTTGAGTGCGCCAAAAAAATCAGCATGGACAACAACCTGCAGTAGTGTCATCTTGATGTTGTCTAAATAAACGTTCGCATTTAAATGCATGCATTTTATATTTGACATATTGAAGTCGGTTGTCTGCTGGCTTCAATGTGTTTAATGCTTTAAGCATGAAAAACAAGTCATGGTTGCCTTTAATAAGAAACTACAGCATTTAAAGCTATAACAACAAATATATACTTCTACAATATATAATAATTTCATAAGTAAGCCATTCATTAATTTTTGTGACTTAGGTATATTTTTAATATAAGATTTCATTTAATAAAAGGTGCTACTATTATACTAAACACTTCTGTGAAATCGCCCATATCTAGTTCATAACAAACACAGTTGCAAAGATTTAAATAGTCTTTAGTATACAACTAATCCGAAAATTGTCTCTTCAACTAATTTCTCACTTTGGTTTTGGTAAGCTTCACGTATCTGGATGCAAGCTCACACATTTCCAGAAGACGTTAAGTCTAATATTTTTGCTATAAACTTACTCATAGAAGGATACTTTATTCCAAAAATTTACCATTTTTATATGTATAGCATAAAAGAAACTTTCCACAATAGACTTAGTTACCTTAACTTGTGTCAAATTTCTAGTTCTGCGATGAAATAAGAAAACTCTTTCATCGTGTTAGAAAAAAGACACTTTCTGCTTTTATAATATTGTAAGGATTTGTAGAAGTTGAAGTTTTGAATTCATTTTCAAATTTAGTCTCCTTAAAATTGGAACACATGCTTTTACAGACAAATTTGTAAAATTTTTAGCTTAAAATTTGTTTAAGCGCTATTCACATATGATATTTTTAGTTCATCTCTAACATATACAATATACATATGTATACACTAAAATAAATATCATATAATATTACAGTATTACAAACATACATCTATATTTATGTGCCATAAATATTACTTTCATTTCCTACATAAATTAACTTTAAAAAAGAAAGTATGCATGTAGTTGCGTAAAGATATGACAGCAAAAATGTGATCTACAAAAATCGTTAAAAACAGACCTTAAATCGTCAAAGTAATATTTTCAACACCCAAAATAGGCAAAATGACGATAAACCGTCCAATATGGCAACTATGGCTGAGACCAACAAAGAAATGATAATATAGGGTGTTTTTTTAAGCTAGATAGAACTTTAAATTGTAAAAAGTAACACAAAAAATTAAATTTTGATGAAACATTTTTTTTATTTGTTTCAGTATACTCTGACAAATCATCATGAATAGACTCACGCTTGAACAACGCTACGAAATTATCCAAATTTACATTGAAAATCAGTCGTCGATTCGCGCAACTTATAGACGATTCAGCGATGAGGCGCATTTTTGGCTTAACGGGTTTGTTAATAAGCAAAATTGCTGCATATGGAGTGAGACCAATCCACAAGAGACCCTACAGACTCCATTACATCCAGAAAAATGCACTGTTTGGTGCGGTTTTCATGCTGGTGGCATCATCGGACCTTATTTCTTCAAAAATGAGGCCGGAGCTCGCGTTACGGTCAATGGAGATCATTACCGCACCATGATCAATGATTTTTTGTTTGAAAATATGGATGACATTGATCCGGAGGAGATGTGGTTTCAACAGGATGGCGCTACGTGCCATACGGCGAACGCAACCATCGACTTACTGAAATCAAAATTTGGCGATAAGTTGATTTCGAGAAATGGACCTGTCAATTGGCCTCCAAGGTCGTGCGATTTGACACCTCTCGATTATTTCCTGTGGGGCTACGTGAAGTCACTGGTTTATGCTGATAAACCAGCAACAATTGACGCCTTGGAGGCCAGCATTGTTCGTGTTGTTCGTGACATACGGCCAGCAGTGCTCGAAAAAGTGGCCCAAAATTGGACGTCCAGAATGCGCTTCGTCAAGAACAGCCGCGGTGCCCATATGCCCGAAATCATTTTCAAATGTTAATGTCACGTATTGATCTTTCGAATAAAAAAAAATTTTGATTACAATTTAATTTTTTGTGTTATTTTTTACAATTTCAAGTTCTATCGGGCTTAAAAAAACACCCTATAAAAACTATTTATATATTAAGGACTATGGCGAGCAAAATTGTCACAATAAGATCGCCGTCCCCTGTCATTAACAAGAAAAAAAAGGATTAATTTGTGCGATATTTTAAAGAACCATATTAAAACAATTTTATTTACTTTTTTCCTATCGTTTCGTCAATTTTTTTGTTGACTTCTTCAGGGGAATCTAGGTAATGTGCAAAATAACACTAATATCACATGTATTTCTAAACGAACTTTTTTAAAAAACAACCACAAATATTCAACAAAGTATATATAATATGACAGTTTTTTCATTTATTATCATCCTGTAGTTTGATTTAAATTGTGTTTTTTAATTTGTGTTTGTATGAATTTGCTTGTGAAATAATTCATGTATTTATTATAAAAAAAATCTAAATTATGAGAAAAACAATATCTTCATATCTTATATGACTTTTGAAGTCATCTACAAAATTAAGGAACAAATCATCATTCTGGCAACGCTCATTTAACAGCTAACAAAAAAACGATAATGAGAGAGAGTGTTTAGAAAATGAGTGCTTTGTTTTTGTAATTGTTTTGAGGTTGATTATGTGGGGGTGATGAGCAAAACTACCGTTACTAACGAATGCTTATCAAGACGTTTATAAACTCTGGTAGCACAACGGATCGGTATCAGTCTACTTTGGATTTTTAGCAAAACAACTTTTCCCAAACAAACAAACTAACAAAAAAATTAAAAATGTCTCTTGAACGTGCTATTAAGGCTAAGGTGAATATTAAATCAGTGAATTCAAGGATAAACAATAAATTAATAGAGAAGACGTAAAGTAAAGAAAAAGAGTTATGTAAATGTGCTTTAAAATATGTAAAAAGTTAAAAAAAGTAAACAAAATGGAACAAATTCTAAAGGATTTACCATTCAAGTTGTGTGTAAAAGTTCTCGAAATAAAAGTATTATTTTTTGAGCTTAATTAAAGAGTCTTCGCTAATAAAAAAGAAACTTTGTTATATAAAAAAAATTATAAAAATACATTTGGAAATTCTTGTTTTCCAAAAAAAAACTTTATTTTTAAGAACTTAGAAAAACTTGTTAAAAATTGTATATGTCAAGCCAAGACAGGAAGACAAGATTGATTGTAAACGATCATGAGAAAAAAAAAAAAAAAATCGAAAAAAATACAGTTAATCTAAAACCTAAAAAATACAGTTTGTGTAAATAAAAAACATTTGAATTGAGCAATTTTTTTTTAGATTTTTTTCTGATAGCAACAATTAATCTTGTCACCCTGTTTTGGCTTGACATTGAGATCTGCGACACCTTGTATAAATATATCTCAAATAAAATTGCTATTGTGTCATGCTCAGTCTGCAGTATTTCAGCAAGAAGTTTCTACTTTTCTGATTTTAGTAAATGTGAATTAAATTTGAATATTCTTTAGGTTGTTTTAACGTTTAAAAAAGCGAAAAAGGAAAAATCGATCTAGAATGTCTAGATCGATTTTTGTTGCTGCTGAAAAGAATTAAAAATATATGCAAACATTTACATCTTTATTTTCTATTCCATTTACTTCAAGAACGAAATGAGAAAATTTTAGTGGGTGTTAACTGCCAGTTTTTTCAGAAATAAATACAAATTTGCTTCTCCGAAGCAGTGATTAAAAATAAATTAATTAAAAGAAAATGTTTATGTTATATTCAATAACGAATAGAAGATCTACTAAAAAGTAAAATGCCACAAAGAAAGCTTCTGCAAATACACTCCAAAAAGTTAATAATGGTCTAAAATATAAAAAAAGAAATCTTTTACACTACTTTGGCTTTAAATTTTTATGTCCTTATTCATAAAAAAAATTTCCTTATTTGTTCAGTGACAGCAGAATGTAATACAAACTACTGGGATTATAACAAATTGCATATGTGATCAATATGCGACAAATATGAACGAAAAAATAAAGTAGACCGTATTTTAATACATCATGTTTACATGATACCGAGTGGGTGCTGAAGAGTAGTGTAGCGGCTATGAAACGGCTAGTTATCACCCAGCTTAGTGTATTTAATTACTTTTTCCTGTCTTCTTTGATCAAGAGGTATTGATCGTGTTCAGAATTGTTATGATTAATGAGAATCTTTCTTGGCGAAAGCCCAATTTGAATTTTAACCAGAAAAATGTAATATTCAGAAAGAGCAAAAAGTTCAACTACTTGCCACTTATACATGCAAACAATTTTTTTTTGTTTATTACAGATTTATTTGACAAATTTCTTTCCAAAGTTTGTCAAATAAACCTTTAATATATGTATATAAAATATTTTCTTTATGAATAAGGACGTCAGATTTTCTTTTATTATATAATTTTTTACTGTGGTGTCCTTGGCGCAAATTTTTTCTTTCAGTGTAGTCTATTAATAATATATGTACAAGGTGGACCAAAAGAAGTCATTTGAAATAAAAAAAAACTTCGATTCTGGTTTTTATTATCTTTATTTGAACATTTATAATTTTATTGGTCAGTTCCAGAAAATGATATCGGCCAAATAGGCACCGCCATAATCTCGAGAACGAAGTGGACGATTTTTCGGCTGAAATCATAATGAAAATTTGAGGCTCATTTCTACCTTAGCGGGTTCGTGAGCAAGCAAAACCATAGCTTTTGGTGCATCGAAAATCCATTTATTACACCCGCTCGAAGTGACTGCAGGGGACGCTGTTCACGTTGGGCCATTTTTTTTTCGAAGGTGGCAGTGCGATTTTTTTCTGCCGCAATTGAACGAATTAGGGCTGGATGACATGCGGTTGCAACAGGAAGGAGCAACAGCACACACTGCGTGAGCCAAAACCGATATTCTGAAGGCGGTGAAAAATGTTATAAAACGGGTTCCTTTAGCAATCAATTGTGGCGCCACCAATTTGGTCGATATCATCTTCTCGAATTGACCAATAAAATTCTAAAGGTTCTAAGGAACATAATCAAAAAATAGAATCAAAGTTTTTTAGTTTAACGTAAAACACAATACGTTCAGAAATGTAATTGAATTCGTTTTTTATTGCTGAAAAAACGAAAATCGATATTTTTTTCGAATAAAATCACTTTTTGAAAGTTTCGTTTTTTCAAAGAACTAAAAAGTTTCGTTTTTTTAAATAACTAAAAAAGAATTCAATTCAGCTTCCGAACGGAATTGAGCTTTGTGAAATGGCTGATAATTTAAATTTCTGCTCTTACACTCTAAGAAAAATTGATATCTAAAAGAGTGACCGAAAATTTGTTTATGGAAATCACGCAAAAAATTGAGCAGCTTTCACACAAATTTTGTTTGAGTTGCTCGTCTGTGTTCTATGAATAGCTCATTAAAATTATTTATCTTTTATGTTCAGAAAAATAAACTTCAGATCTATAAAAAATATATTTAACGCGATATTAAAAACTGTAAAGATAAATAAACAAGAACAACTTTTTTATATTTTCTAAACAAAATTTTGCAACAAAGAGTTTGTTGTTATTCTTAAACTGATAAATAAACTTTTGATAAAAGAAAAGAAAATCTTGCAAAACGAACACAATCTACTAATTCAGTTCTAATGATGGCTATTAAATACCTTTATTTTAATTAAAAATTGCATATATTTTATATTTATGTAGTGTCCCATAAGGACACGAACGACTGTTACACCCACAATATGGACTATTGTCCCTACATATTGCTCTAGACGTATCACTCATTCGCATTCCATAAACACCACATTAAACTCGAAATAAATACCTTCTAATTTTTATTATATTTTTTGCAGATCGCTGGAAAGCGTAACCCCCAAATGGACAAAGAAGCCCAAGAATGGATCGAAGCCATTTTGGGTGAGAAATTCCCCGGTGGTGTCGAATACGAAGATCATCTTAAGGACGGTCAAGTTTTCTGCAGGTTGATCAACGTTTTGTCCCCCAACGCCGTTCCCAAGATCAACTCTTCCGGTGGTCAATTCAAGATGATGGAAAACATCAACAACTTCCAAAAGGCCTTGAAAGCTTACGGTGTTCCCGATCTTGATGTCTTCCAAACTGTAGATTTGTGGGAAAAGAAGGATATTGCCCAAGTAACCAACACCGTCTTTGCGTTGGGTCGTGCTGTAAGTTGTAAACAACAAACTGTCTATCGCTCATTAAAAATTAATTGGAAATTTTTCGTCTTAGTGCTACAAACACCCTGAATTCAAAGGTCCCTTCTTGGGCCCCAAGCCAGCTGATGAATGCAAGCGTGATTTCACCGAAGAACAATTGAAAGCCGGCCAAACTGTTATTGGTTTGCAAGCCGGTACCAATAAGGGTGCCACCCAATCTGGCCAAAACATTGGTGCTGGCCGCAAAATCTTGCTCGGCAAGTAAATTTTTTCTCCAGTCCGCCGCCAGCTGCTAGTCAACATCATTTTGTACGGCTTTTAGTTTAAGTTAAAAATTCCTTAAAAACCAAACAAACACACACACACCAACACACTCTCTTTTAATTAGAACCAAATCTAGCAAAACACAAAAGTTTATTAAAAAAAAATTTATTTTTAATTAAAAGGGATAATAAAACACTTTTTTATATTTTTTATGAAATAAACATAAGTTAACATGTTTAGGTTAATTTTATATTTTAAAACAAATGTAAAATTAGTGGAAAATATTAAAAAAAGAAACGCGTTTCAAATAAAAAAAAAAATATTAAAAATGAACTGATCACACCCTGAAAATGAGTTACTTTTTACTACTTTTATATGATGTTTCTACAACACAAGCAAGCGACCTTTTTTCATACAAATATTTATTGAATCTTCGAAATATGAACTAACAATAAGTTTTCAAATTCTAATACTAAATATAAGAAGTTACTTAAGTTCAGCCAATGGTAGGCAAAAAAATTTTGTTTTGCGCGAATAATATAGGTAGAATCACCTATTTAACGTTCTTATGGTGGCAAGGGTATCTCTTCTTCTCAACAGAGAGTGGCCGCCAAAATTAAGTATGTTGCGTGCAAGAGGATTTGGGTGAAGTTCCAGTTTACTGATATACCTTTAGAGAATTCGTCTTTTACCAGCGAAACACACAGATCCTTGTGGATTCATGAGTTTCTTACGTACCGTGGAGCTGAAGTAATCGTTCGAAGAGTTTAGTTTTTTCCTCTTTGAATTTTTCAATGTTAGATGTTGAGGCAAGCGACTTGGTTTTAATACAAAATTTTCAGAGAATTCGCTTAGTTGTGTAGTGAAAACACTACAGTAAACATGTAAAACAAATTAGTTAAAATTATATCAGTTTGATCCTTGTATACTGTTTAGTCACAATCCATCCGGTTCGATAAAGCAGTCCAGTTTCTAGATTGTTTCCACTGTACGGTTTGATATTTTACTTTCCGCTATTGTTTCTCAAAGTTTAATTTAAATTAATCTGTTCTTATCCTGTAGCTGTGAAGCTGTTTATATATCGACCTTTCATAGGTGCTTACCTAATCTTGAAAAGTATGTTTCAGCATTTACAGCTTATTTTCAGGAGACGTTCAAAGCAAACAAAATATGGATTGCGGATTGACGAATGCGTAAAAATAGGTATTTACAGAACACGACTCAAGATTTTCAATTCGAGTGGCTGACAATCGACTTTGAACCGCCGCCGGCCTCGTTTTATTTTATCCAGCTGCCGTTATGGCGGCTGAAATCGGGGTACGTTCAACAGCTGCATTTATATAATCGACAGCTTGAGCCGCCTTAGCTCTACAAGGTGGCATTGCCATTGGCAGCATAATGGTATTTCGTCACGGTCAATATCTAAGAACACGAACTTCTGCTTGTGTTTTTGATACAATTTCTAATGTTTCAGAAAAGAGTTTGACAGCATGATCACACCAGCAATGATCACACTACTGATGATTAGGGTAGCTACTATGAAATGTCGACATTAGACGGCTGGGAAATAAAGAAAACAACCTAATTATAATTTTTTTTTTGTTTGATTATCGATTGTTTGAATTTTTTTTCTCTGCCTTTATTGATATTTTCACGGAGATGGCACATTTTTTTTAGGTATAGAAATGATGTAAAAAATGTTTACTAATTCATAAAATGAGAACGGCTGGACCGATTTCTGGAAAATATTTAGTCAGTTGTTCACATTTTCGAGGATTTTTAGAAAATCTCTCCGGAAAGGTCGGAAAATTAGAAAGTTCGAGTTTTTGTATGAAATTTTGTGTGAAATTATTCCTTAATGACTTTCGAAATCAAAAAATAGAAAGTTCTTAGTGTAAATTATGCAAGATTGCGGAAAATGCGAAATGCGGCAAATTGCAAAACCTCTCCGCAGAAGACGGAAAATTGAAAAAATCGAAAATTGGGCCGAGACGAAGTTCGCCGGGTCCGCTAATAAAATATAGTAAAAGGTGGTTAAATTTCAAGGGCCGATGTTGATTTTTAATAAAACACAAACTATTTAAGAAATTATTGTAATTTTATTTTATTATGATATATTGGTATTATTCAATTATATATGAAACAAAATATCGGCCAAATGGGCGCCGCGACCACGGCGGCACACCTCCATCCGATGGTCCAAATTTTCGATGACCCTGAGGCATAATGGAGGTTCTATGCCGTTAATGTGCCGAATTGTCTCATCCTTTAGCTGTTGAATTGTTGCTGACTTATCGACGTACACCTTTTCTTTCAAATAACCCCAAAGAAAGAAGTCCAACGATGTCAAATCACATGATCTTGGCGGCCAATTGAAATCGCCATTACGTGAGAAAACACGGCCATTGAATTTGTTGCGCAAAAGAGCAATTGTTTCGTTAGCTGTGTGGCAAGTGGCACCGTTCTGCTGAAACCACATATCGTCTACATCCATATCTTCCAATTCAGGCCATAAAAAGTTCGTTATCATCTCACGATAGCGAACACCATTCACAGTAACTGCCTGACCGGCCTCATTTTGGAAAAAATACGGCCCGATGATGCCGCCAGCACATAAACCGCACCAAACAGTCACTCTTTGTGGGTGAATAGGTTTTTCGACAGTCACTCTTGGATTCTCATTCGCCCAAATGTGGCAATTCTGTTTATTGACGAATCCACTGAGGTGAAAATGTGCCTCATCACTGAACATGATTTTCTTTGAAAACTGATCACCATTTTCATAATAAGTCTGGATAACTTTAACACATTGTTGGATTGTGTATCTCTCCATGGCTCAAATTGAGTAAGTCTGAAATAGAGAAATGTCAAATAAAATTCGGAAAAAAAACTTGGCGTTTAGGTGTGGTTCACATTCAACATCGGACCTTGAAATTTAACCACCCGATATATACGTAAATATTTTATATTCATTATTATAAAAAATTAAAGTAAGCAACTTTACAAATATTTTATCATGAAGTTAATCGCATCGATTACACTGAAGCTTATTTCATAAAGGAAAAAGCTGCCACCTCGTAACAGTAAGACGCTTCGTTTGCATAATTATTTCATATAGTAGCTTCGTTTTTCCAGAGCAAATGTTCGAAGTTGGTAAGCCGATTTAGAGCAAACTCTCAAAGAGCTAAAATTGGTTCGGAACAAAAATTTTGTTCCGAAATAATAGGTGAATCCAGCTTTAACCATCTGTTTTACCTAGTTACTTACCAGGCACCAAAAACTTTGTTGCCCTAATATTTTCTTAGTTAAAATTTGCAGTACTGTTGATTTGTGGAATTTATTTGGAATGACTCATTAAACTAAAATTCCTATTGCTTAATATTTTCCAGATCTACAAACATACTATCGCATGCACATACATGTATTGAGAGTTTGTGTATGTATACTCATGTAAGTATGCATTTATATATGTACGTATAAATTTTTTTTTTTTATAAAACAATTTTCCATAATAAGCGGGTCGAGGTTGCAAAATTAACGAAAAGAAAAAATTATATGTTCATACATATTACATACATACAAACATATTACACACATTTTATTTTTATATAAAAAAAAATTTGGAATCGTAAATATTCACTGAATGTTAAATTTTAAATATAATAAACAAAATCGCACATATACATGCGCGAGCTGCTAATGAATACCTAGTGGCGGAAAGAAGGAGTAAGCAGGCCTGCTAGAAGGCCTTATTTGGCAGACGCAAGACCTTGCTACTGCATTCCATACTCATATATTTTTTACACACGTTGTCCTAGCCAGCCGAGGACTTTCCCGTTTCCTTCCTCAGAAGGCCTGATAGAAGGCGTTCTTCAACAGGCCTCATTTCTATTTAATTTGTGTTCGATTTAATCTGTACTCATGGATGATATAAATATTGAGGAATCGGATGCTCTTGATGTTCTTAGAATGAAGATACAGTGTGATGTTCGCTGGACTGATCATATTTTTCATGTCTCTAAAGAAGCATTCAAGTGCCTCGGTTTTTTGAAACGGTGTAAGATGTACTTCACTTCATCCGACCACCTTACTATTTATACCACCTACATCTGACCGAAAATGGAATACAATTCTCATGTTTGGGCTGGTGCCTCAAAGTCTATTTTGGGGTTACTCGACCGTGTGCAGGAGAGGGCGAAGAAGCTCATCGGTGACAGTAGGGTATCCAACTCTATTGATTCACTGGAGCATCGACGCAGTGTGGGCTGCGTTACTCTGTTCTATCGTTACTACAATGGATTTTGCTCTGACGAGATTAGGGATCTTGTTCCCGAAACTCCCACATTTTTACGTAGCACGCGCTCATCGTCTAGAGCTCATCCGTTTGTGGTCGATTGCCCGGGGAATCGCACTACGCATTACAGAGAGAATTCGTTTTCCAGCCGTACGCTTCGTCTGTGGAATAAGTTGCCTGCAAATGTGTTTCCTGTCTGTTATAACGTTGGAAAGTTCAAATCAAATGTTCACAAACACTACTCCCTCTTTGTGTGGAGGGCCACACAACCTATTTTCCTAGGTCTGGTACAATGCACTGTATATGTACTGGTCCAATAAAAAAAAATTTGTGCGACTGTTAGTATACTTTCGTTACAATATTTCTTTTTTGCCTTAGCGACCTTTTAATTACGTTTGTTAATTTTTAACACAAAAATTTCACAAAAACCCACCATGCGACCGACCTTTAACGCATTTTAAGCAAAACTATTTAAAGTTTACATCTTTTTTATTTTTCTCTTTCTACATTTTCCTGCTTTTGTGTTTGCCGTTTTTACTTTGGAATTTTTATTTAAACGGTTCATCAATTTTTGTTGCTACAAACGCACGTTTGTATAGTATAGTAGTACGCGTAGATACATATAATTAGAAACAAGCCTTCCTTTAGAATGGAGTTAGTAGGCCTTTTATAAGGCCTTCCTGAGAAGGCAAGCGAGAATGAGTATTGGATAAAAAAAAGGTGTAAGAAGGCCTTACAGAAGGCCATATAAATGAAGGACTACAAAAGTTGGTCACTGGGAAGTTTCACATGAATTCAAATAAAAGATCAGTTGCTTAAATGTGTGTTGGGAAAATTTATTTATTAGCGGCCGATTATGTTTACGGCTTCTCTCGATTAAAAGTGTAAATAATTTTTGAAGAAATTTTTTTAAAATTAAGAGTATCAAAATTTGAACTTTTTTTAAATAAACAAAATTGTTTTGAATTAAATTTTTGGTTTGTACATATCGCTCCTTTATTGCAACATAGTCATATCTAAAAAAATTAGCTTTTCGAGTTAACAATGCAGAATTGTTAACAGTGCTATCTTTTATATTGTGCCAAAAATTTATTACTTTTAAACGGTTTCCTTTAGGAGATATTTTCTAAAATTTTTTTTGAAGACTTCTATGAAAACTTTAAATTTGGATAGCGTTTTTCTCGAAAGAAGCTTTTTTGCGTTATGACTATGTTGCAATAAAGGAGCGATTTTACATCGGGTTTTAGTTCAAGTTTTTCCTTTCTTAAGAAGTATTTTTTACAATACAAATTTGCTGTGATCAATAATTTTTGAAGAAAAATAATAACCAAATCGTTAGCTGGGGGCTGAGTGGTTAAAGCAGCAGATCATGATACGTCATGACCCGAGTTCAAATCCCAGTGGGTGCTGATGAGTAGTGTAGCGACTACGAAACAGCTATTTGTCCCCCAGCTAAAGATTTAATTATTATTTTTCTTGTCTTCTTCCATCAAAAATTATTGATCACAGCAAATTTTGTTGTAAAAAATTCTTCTTGAGAAAAAACTTAAGAAAAGAAAACTTGAACTAAAACCCGATGTACATATGTACAAACCAAAAATTTAATTTAAAAATTATAAAAAAAAGTTCAACAAAAATTCAATAAATTAATATTTACATCTCTGGGTACGGAGAATTATTAAAATACAAAAACTATGTATGTTAATAAAAATTGTTTTGATTTGTCTGTTGTTTTTCAACCGGTTTTCATGCCACTAGCAGGTGGATTATATTAAACATTTTCTTAGATGAGTAACTGACTTGTATTGGTAAATAAACAAACAAATAAACAAAATAAAAAGTATATCGTTGGGCTTATGTAGAAAGGCCCTAACAAACATAATAGCAATTTTACAGGACGGTGAAAAACCGTAATAGAAACTGTATACCTAGCTACATCTAAAAGTAACTTTTTTTGTTCAATTGCTTGTAAGAGCAATTGAACATTGTGTATTTATGTGAAACGTAGTAGAATCCCTTAAAAAGCTCAACTCAGGGAAAATGTGAGTTAGGGCCTTTCTGCATGAGACCAACGATATACTTATTCCCCTATTAACAAAATCATCCTATATGTCATTGTTTTCGATAATATAAGCACGAATTGTCTTCTAAAGATGTTTACGGAAAGGTGGCCGACCAGAAGGACTATAATGTTCACAATCCAGTCTGTAAATCGTTCATGTAAAACATTTTTGCTCCAAAATAATGCAATTCTAAGAAAATAAACTATAAAAGAATAATATTCTTAATGTTCTTATGATGAAATAAAATTACTAAAATTACTAATATACCTTATTCCTAAAGTTCGCATATATTTACTCGTTGCCAGCAACGATTGTATATTGTCGACAGTCTCTATCTATAGCTTAGGTCTTTGAATTGTCGAAGGTCTTTCGAAGAAAATAGATAATTGTTATCGAAGACGAGTATACAATAAAGCAATTTTTGCTGTCGTCTTAATGAGTTGACGATGACGCCTCTTGAATATGGTGGAATATCTATATAAAATTTGGGTATACATTTTTTTCCATCGACAGACAAAACAGTTGTCGACGGTGTGGTAGAAAAAATGTCGTTTGTAAAATTCTCACGTAATTCATCAATCGTACATTGAGGAAAATTATAATTTGTGTGATCTTGCACGATTTCATAACATTTGTTCGAAAATTTCGTCAACATTTTATTTCAGGTGTCTTTGATATATCTTGCACTATTTACTGTTGTCTTATACCCTGCTTTTAACAAGTCTTAAGTGCATGGCCAACTGGGTTTTTTCAAAACATTTCTAACAAATGACGCACTTTAAGCGGTTGCACATTGTTAAAATATGTGGACAGTGATGATCAATTTGGAATAAACTTTTATTAGTTCAATTATTGAAAGTCCATTAGATTACAATTAATTGTTTTAAAAACTCTACCTTGCACTCCAAGTCCACTTCTGTAACGTGACCAAATCCATGTTTAATACAAATGTGTCTCAAGAGTTTTCGCTTAAATAATGTTTTTTTTTTTAATAATTCTCTTTTTAAAAATCTACACTAAGTCATTATTAAAATCTATATCATTAGCAATTTTCTGACGACAAATCTTTCACTAATAAATATTATAAGACATTTTTCATTATAAAATTATTAGAATGCTTTTTTTTATATATTTCGCCATTTTTCCTTTCAAATAATAGAGTTTCATGACTGCACGAAATTCAGTTTTTTCCATATTTCAAAAAACACATAAGTTGCTTATTTCAAACGACTACACCAAATATACTAATCGATGAATTTGGGCGAAATTTTAACAGCAATTTAAAAAAAATTAATTTTTTTGTTTGTGCTGCCATCTCGCGCTAGATAGCTTCAATATAAATCCGCCCTCGTAGCTATTACTATACATTACTCATACGTACACTAACTGCGTCTAAATTTCAAACAACGAAACCGTCTATACCGACTAACCTTAACAATAATCCGTGTGGTTAGGTTAGGTTAGGTAGGCAGGCCGCTGGATTTTCCAAAAAGACTTAGATTCTCCAGCTCACTTGGGTCCTGAAGATCGTTCCCTTTGCGATAGCCTGTAAAGTGGAATAGTAGAGATGAAAAATAGAAGTTAGAGGGATATAGTGGGAGTGAGGGAGAGTGAAAGAAAATGTGGGAAACTACTCAGTGTGGCATTACTTGCTGATGCACCAGCCAGCCGCAGCTCCTTATGAAAGAAGCTAGCGCGGTCGGATTGAACGAGGCCAGACGTGATAGGGTATTGAAGCTCCTCTCGCCTAGATATCTTAGGCGGTGATGCTCCAATGTCGGGCATCTTCCGAGACGATGAAGGATAGTCTCCTCCTCTTCCTCGTGTTCGGAACTTTTGCAGAAGTCATTATAGGGTAAGCCTGGCATAGTTCCAAAACGGGCAATGTCCAGTGATGACTGCTATAGTGACTCTCAGGTGAAGTCTGGGCAGGTTTGATAGCTCCCCCGTTCCAACAAAACACTATTTGTAGACTTCATGGAATGCATTCAAACACACAATTAAATAATACAATATTTGATAAGTTTTCTGGTTGCCCTCAAAAAGTAACAAATCCAACAATACACTCTTTGTGGACTTCATGGAATGCATTCAACACATACAATTAAATAATCCGTGTGGTACAGGTAGAAAAAATATATATACGAGTATATATTAAACATATGTCTGTACGCATTTCTGTACACTTGTATTTATTTAATAAAACATTTTATTCCGCTTCTTTTTACCTGCAAATTCAAGGTGATTTAATCACACTTTGTATATTCATCAACGTTTTATGAGTAATTAAAATTTTGTTTTAAAGTGTTGTTTAAGAACAAAAAAAATCTGTCAATCTGCCAAAATATACTCATGGAACATTTAAAACAATTAATTATTCTAAAAAGAAAATAAAATTATTAAAAAATACAACAAAAACTACATCTGTATCACAAGCCACTCAACTATTGTTTGCAATGATAAAATTTATTAAAAAGTTTTTCATGTCATAACAAAAACCAAAGAATCACGAACTAACTAGTTGAAGATACTTAAAGAGACGAATGAGCTATGTGATTTGTATGGGCTATCGAAGTAAATCAAACACCAGTGGTTTTATTGTTGTTGTTGTGTTCTTATTGTTTCTCAAGCATGTGTATATGTGTATGCGCATAGCAATTATATTTGTACCAGAGAACTGCAACGGGTGCTTGTTTTGATGATTCGAATATACTCGCTTAAAAACGAGTTGCGGTGTGTTTAACACAGAAATTTTTTTACATATCCACTTTTCTAAGTACGCGACAAGATATGTCAGTAAACTGGAACTTCATCCAAACCCTCTTGCGCGTAATATACTTAATTCTGGCGGCCACAGTAGGTTGAGAAGAAGGGATACCGAAATAGCTCAAGCATAATAAAACTTTTTGTCTAGCATTGGCCGGACTTAAATATCAATCAAATTTTTTTAATTTAAAATTTGAATACTTATTGTTAGTTTATTTTGAAGACTCATATTATATTGTTGAGATATAAAGTTGAATGTTTGAGAATATCTTTCAAAAATTTCCAAAGTCTACTGATAATTAGGGGAGTTCCTATGAAATGTCAACATATACATAGCTGGGAAACATAGAAGACAAGCTATTTATAAGTTTTATTGGTATAAATGGTAGAAGCTAAAAATAGCGAATAAAAACTTAATTGTTTGAATTTTTGTTCTCTACTTTTCGATACTTTTAAAAAGCAAATCGTAGCAACCAACGGTTGTTCATTTGTTTGAAAGGTGTAAAGAAATGATAGAGACGTGTATAAATAAAAAAGTTTGTTTTTTGTGTTTTGACAGGTATTATTAGAGCATTTTTTTTTTAAATTCTCATCAATTTATTTATATTGTTGGGATATAAAGTTGAATGTTTGAGAATATCTTTCAAAAATTTCCAAAGTCTACTGATGATTAGGGTAGTTCCTATGAAATGTCGACATATAGATAGCTGGGAAGACAAGCTATTTATAATATTTATTAATAATATTTATTCTTAAAAAGGTTTCTCCAACTTCTTTCTCACTTTGGTTTTGTTAAGGTTCTTGTACTTGGGTATTGACAATTCTTTCTGGCTAATGAGAATATTCTTATTACAAACTTGACCATAGTAGAAATGATTAGTGAATAATAATTTTTGATTATTTACTCAAAAAATCTTTACATCTGTATCATAAAATAAATATTATAAGTTCAATAGTACTAGTTGCTTGAATTCGGATTAAATTTTCTGTCTTTCGCATTGCACGACGAAATTACAAAATTCTTTGATTATATCAGAAAAGAATACGCAGGGCTTTGAATTTATCAGCAAATTGAAAATTCATTAGAATACAATCATATTTTTTAATAAGAAAATATGTTTACATTCTTAATACATAATTTTTTTGGATACTAATCACTTATGATCTTCTAAACACTTGTCTAATATACATACGAATTTATTCCGAAATAAATATGATTAACATTAAAGAAAATTTTTAACAATTTTTCACCAACTGCCACACTCTAAAGTTATTGAATTACGAGTATCATCCTGAATTACGAATACCATCCTGAAATTAATTTAAAAAAAGGAAATATCAGTTGTAAAATAAGTCACTTGGAGTTGGTTGATCTAAAAAAATCGTCAAAAACAGAATATAAATCGTCAACATGCTATTCTCAGCATCGTCGAAATGACGATAAATCGTCATATATAGCAACCGTGATTATAGTTACTCTTTTCTCTGCTCTTACTTACTTACTCTCCTCAAAAAATATGCAAGTAATATTACTGTGTTCATTTTCATTCGTTAGGCTCGCTGCATTCAAAAAACGAGTGGAGAAAAACAACGCATCTGTGTGAGCGAGTGGTTTAGTACTCAGGTGTTTAATTGACATAGTAAAAAGTAAGTGTGTTCGCGAGTGTAATATCGTGCCGCAGGTCTGTGATTTATACATTTAAGTCTGGAATGATCTTTAGCAAATTACTAGAAGCTTCATTATTATTGGAAGGTATTAAAGAAGACTTAATTTCAGGCAGATACAGAGTTTAATTTTAAATATGGTGAAAGACAGTCATAAGTCAGAAAAGTAAGCAAGTGTAGTGTTTTAATACACAATGATATTAAGTGTAATTGAAGTAAAGAAGTATTTCCGTACTGTGTGACAAACAAGTGTGAGTGTTATTATTTTATTTGCAATTGAAGAAACCGCAAAAGGGTTATTAATGATAAAATCGTAGCAGTAAGCATTTATTGTGCGCATTAAGAAAACGATATTTTAAGATTTTTAAATTCTATTCAAATATCGCTTACACAAGCAAATTCCTGACCCAGACAACGAGTTTGTACATTACCTCTATGTATTTCTTCTGTGTTTGTGCTGGCAGTAATAGAACCTTGCAAAAGTTACACGAAAATCTTAATTTTTACTTATTGATTTATTTTCCACAATTTCAAAATTTTTTACTTATAAAAGCAAATGATAAAAATTGATTATTATCTTCTAAAATTTAACCCAATTTCTTGATTTTGCTATCTAGTTCCTTAATAATGTTTCTTAAATCTTCATTCGTTTGTCGTAATTTGTTTGCCTTGGCAACTGTTTGATCATAATCCTTTAGCAGTACTTGATTGGAGAGAAGACCGGCCTGATGCATTAGTTTATTAGTTTCGTATTTGAGGTGATTCCGTCGGAGTTTTAGTTGTTGGACATGTGTGCGTAACCGTCTCTGCTTTTGCATAAGTTCGTCAAAAAACTGCTTTTGTGCCACTGTAATACTATTCATAGTGCTGTGTTTTTCCTTTACGTGGGCAGATTTATGCAGATCATCATAGAAATGTTTGCGTAGCCTGTCAAGAGTATTGCTATATTCTATGAAGAATAAATTATTATTAACAAAAATTAAACGATTAGAAAATTATAACATGCCTTCGATCTTCTTACTAACTGCAAGAGTCTCTGTTTGTAAAGTTTCATATTGACGGACATTTAAACCATTTCCTAAATCTTCCAACTGTTCCATTTTCTGAACGAAGTAAATGAAAAAAAAAAAAAAATCATTCCAAGTATTGAAACAAAATTTACTGAGAAAATATTTGCTTCAGGGATGGCAAATGATATCTGCCAAATCGTTGCGAAATTTTATATATCGGGTGGTTAAATTTCAAGGGCCGATGTTGAATGTAAACCCCACCAAACGCCAAGTTCTTTTCCAAATTTTATTTGACATTTCTCTATTTCAGACTTACTCAATTTGAACCATGGAGAGATACATAATCCAACAACGTGTTAAAGTTATCCAGACTTATTATGAAAATGGGCGTTCAAATCAAAATGCATATCGTGCACTTCGAGATTTTTTTGGTCAATTTGATCGTCCAAATGTGCGTACAATCGCAAAAATTGTGGAAAAAATTCGAGCAAACCGGGTCTGTAGAAGATGTAAGAACACCAGTGCATACTCGTACAGCTCGTACTGCAGAAAATATTGCTGCTGTTCGCGATAGTGTGGCTGAAGAGCCGTCCATCTCAACTCGTCGTCGTGCCCAACAATTGCATCTCTCACGCTCGTCGTTGATGAACATTATGCATAAAGACTTGCATTTACACGCTTACAAGGTGCAATTGGCTCAAGAACTAAAGCCTCTTGACCATTCCAAACGTCGTGAATGGGCAGAATGGTGGCAAGAAATGGCAACAGTGGATGATCAATTTTCGAAGAAAATCATCTTCAGTGATGAGGCACATTTTCACCACAGTGGATTCGTCAATAAACAGAATTGCCGCATTTGGGCGAATGAGAATCCAAGAGTGACTGTCGAAAAACCAATGCACCCACAAAGAGTGACTGTTTGGTGCGGTTTATGTGCTGGCGGCATCATCGGGCCGTATTTGTTCCAAAATGAGACCGGTCAGGCAGTTACTGTGAATGGTGTTCGCTATCGTGAGATGATAACGAACTTTTTATGGCCCGAATTGGAAGATATGGATGTAGACGATATGTGGTTTCAGCAGGACGGTGCCACTTGCCACACAGCTAACGAAACAATTGCTCTTTTGCGCAACAAATTCAATGGCCGTGTTATCTCACGTAATGGCGATGTCAATTGGCCGCCAAGATCATGTGATTTGACACCGTTGGACTTTTTTCTTTGGGGTTATTTGAAAGAAAAGGTGTACGTCGATAAGCCAGCAACAATTCAACAGCTAAAGGATGAGATAATTCGGCACATTAACGGCATAGAACCTCCATTATGCCTCAGGGTCATCGAAAATTTGGACTATCGGATGGAGGTGTGCCGCCGTGGTCGTGGCGCCCATTTGGCCGATATTTTGTTCCATACATAATTGAGTAATACCTATATATCATAATAAAATAAAATTACAATAATTTCCTAAATAGTTTGTGTTTTATTCAAAATCAACATCGGCCCTTGAAATTTAACCACCCTTTAGTTGTGCTATTTAAGATACTTAATAGATTTAAAAGCTTGTATTCCCATTTAAGAATACAAGCTTTTAAATCTATTATAAATTTGTATGGAATGAAAGCGAAATGTATTCAGTAGGAGAGATATCCGAACGCGGTCAACAGACCTTTAGATTCTAAGTCATTTTAAAAATGATGATAAATTATTAGTGTTTGTAAATCAAGCGATTAGAAAACTATAACATGCTTTCAAGCTTTTTACTGACTGCAAGAGTGTCTTTTTGTAGGGTTTCATATTGACGAACATTTAAACCGTATCCGAAAATTTCCAACTGTTTCATTTTCTGTATGAAAAAATTATAAGTGGTTGAAAAAAAAACATCATTACAAATAATCACATCAGAGTTGCATTTTCAAGATAGCACTTTGAGTTTACATAGAAAAAATTAGAATCAAAAAAATTTGCGTTTGAAAAAATAGTTTGTGTATCAAAAGATAACCTTGGAAATATTTTGTTGTTGTTTAGAAAAATATAATAGTTGTTTTCGGTCAATAATTACTTTTACTAAACTTTTCTTTGAATCCACGTATTTCTTTACAGTATCGCATTCAAACAAAATATTAATTGATTCAGCAAATTTTGTTATTGAACATAAAAATTTTTTTTTCTGTGCCAACGAACGAAGAAGACTGCTACAAGATATTGACCTGTATAAATTCGCTTTGGGTGAATGCAAGCGGAAGGGCGAATTCAGTACTATGTATTTTGTTATTGTCAAGGCGAATTTATACAGGTGAATGCAAGCGGAAAGGCGAATTCAGTACTATGTATTTTGTTATTGTAAAACATATCGTGAATGTCAAAATCTAAATTCGCTTAAGATTGTTCAGCTGGGAAAAAAATTTTATATAAACGTTAAATATAAACTTTTATAATTATTTGTAATTAAAATCACAGATTATATTAGTTTTTCACTTTTAAATTCACACAAATTTCTTGAAATTGCACTAAATCATACAAAAAAATCTTCAGATTAAAATGGCGCGAAAAAGTTTGTAAGCAAAAGAAAAAAAAATTTGACAGTCTCGTTGGAAAAAACGCGAGAAGCAAAAAATAATCACCTGTGCTGTTAAGTTCACCTAGTAATGAATTCGCCTTGGTTATTGTAAAACATATTGTGAATGTCAAAATCTAAATTCGCCTAACATTGTTCAGCTAAGAAAAAATTTTATATAAACGTTAAAAATAAACTTTGTTTGTAATTAAAATCACAGATCATATTAGTTTTTCACTTTAAATTCACACAATTTTTTTTGAATCATATAAAAAAATCTTCAGATTAAAATGGCGCTAAAATGTTTGTAAACAAAAGAAAACATTTTTACAGTATCGTTGGAAAAAACGCGGGAAGCAAAAAATAATCACCTGGGGGGTTACTCTCTAATACGATGCGAAAGCAAGTTCGATGTGAAAGGTAGATGCGACAAAAGTATAATTTGATATTCTGTGCTGTTTGCGCAAACTTTTTCGCGAAATAGTTTAAAAATGAAATAACACAAAATAAACAGTAGCGAAGAATGATAAAATAAAATGTGCGAAAAGAAAATACGAAATCGCAATACAGGGTACCAATTCTTCGATTTTTCTTTCGCATCGCAATAGAGAGTAACCCCCCTGGGCTCTCAAGTTCAACTAGTAATGTATTCGCCTTGCTCCAATGAAAGCAAAAGCTTACAAAAATTTTTTTTACCCTTTACTTTTCAGTTAGTCTACATTCAGGCATGTTCTCTAAACCACTTTTCATGAAAGAGATTTGAAATTACTAAAATGGTGTTTTGCAACCAAAAATTTTTAGCAGTCTTGTGAGCTTTTATATTGAGTTTATTTTGCTGAATAAACACTTATAACTTTACTTATAAACGCAGTAGTATTGTACATAACAAAAAACCCCAAAAAAAATTATAAATAGCTTGTTTTCTATGTTTCCCAGCTATCTATATGTCGACATTTCATAGGAACTACCCTAATCATCAGTAGACTTTGGAAATTTTTGAAAGATATTCTCAAACATTCAACTTTATATCCCAACAATCCAAATAAATTGCTGAGAATTTAAAAAGAAAAATGCTCTAATAATATCCGTCAAAACACAAAAACAAGCTTTTCTATTTATAAATGTCTTAAAACGTTTATAAACGTCTTTAGACGTTTATAAATAGAAAAGCTTGTTTTCTGTGTTTTGACGGATATTATTAGAGCATTTTGCTTTCAAATTCTCAACAATTTATTTATGTTGTTGGGATATAAAGTTGAATGTTTGAGAATATCTTTCAAAAATTTCCAAAGTCTACTGATGATTAGGGTAGTTCCTATGAAATGTCGACATATAGATAGCTGGGAAACATAGAAAACAAGCTATTTATAATTTTTTACTGGTATAAATGTTAGAAGCTTAAATAGCGAATAAAAAACTTAATTGTTTGAAAAAACCCCAAATTTAATAATTCAAAAATTATTGCAGGAAGAAATTGCTTTGATTGACAATATTCGTGATTAATTTTTCCAGTCAGCTGTTTTGTTTTATATGAAAATACATCTGTGGTTACCAGATTCACGGAGTTTGCCCGTGATTTCAGCAGAAAAAAGCATTTTGAAAAAGTTAAAATCTCGTGATTTTCAGAACACCAACATACCATCTGCGTGATATTAAAACCGTTCGTTTCAGAACAAGCCTGATTGTTGTAGAATTAGAGGTAGAATGACACCAACTACGACTTGGTTCGCTAGCTCTTAACCATCGCAGAAAGAAGAAAGTTTATTCTTTATCCGGACTTTTCAAAAACTTTTTACAAATTACATCGGAAGGAAAAAAGAAGGGAATTGAAATCATTCAATCTGCATGAGTAACAGCTGTAATTAATTTTTTTTTTGGCAAATAAAATTGTATCTTTTTGTTTCTTGAAAAATCTATAAAACATTTCTTACCCACCTCTTTTAATGTACAAAACTGGTCTTGTTCCAGCAGCAGTTTGGAACGAACTTGTGATATCTCATTCCTGACAGTGGACATTTTTCGTATTAATCTTTTTACACAAGTTTGCAACTTGTCAAAATTTTTACGCTGCAACGTTTTGCTGATTAATTGTTCAAGTTTGCCGACTTGTTCCAATGACGCCTGCTTCATTTTTTCATGTTCTTGCTTTAAAACGCATATTCGATTGAAGTTAAGAGTTTTTGTTTTCTCCTCTTTAGTTAACCATTCATCTAAAACGGTTAGAGAAGTCAAGAAATTTGCTTGATTCAGTCTTAAAGCGCTGGGCATTTCGGCACTAATGGGACGAAAAGTTCCTTTACGTCTGAAGAAACTTACTACTTTTCGGTTAAGAAATTTTGTTTTTGCTCTCTCAAGCTCTAGTAAACCACATGTGGTTTTAAGCTCACACATAAGCTTATATTTATCCAGGGATCTTTTAAGTATAGCATCGCTGATATTATGTTCAGCTTTAGTCACGCAATGATCTAACATTTTGTTTAGAAAATCCGCGACAACATTTTCGGCTGCCAACTTTTTTTGCTCAATTTTTAAAATTTCAGTTTCGTCAACAACTTCCGCAGCGAGGGTGGGTACTGGTGGTTTAACGCTTTCCAAAAATACATCAAATATATTATCTTGAACCAGCTGTGCATCTGCAGCAAGCTGAAAATCATCAAAAGATTTATGACTCTCTTGCTTAGAAATTTCATCTATTAAACTAAAGCGCGGTGATTGTGTAGGCTTTTCATTTTCTCTCTTCTCTGTCATTTCAATAGCACTTTCAGTGTCTTGAAAGCTTGAAACTGAATCCAATACTGCCAGCTGTCCCGTTACCGGATCTAAAAATTTGCCTGAGTCTGCTATTGTGCCTGTCTTTGTTGCTAACTTCTGCTGTTTTTCGTGTTGCTGGGGTTTCTTCTTATCTTCTATTTCTTCTAACAAATCTAGCGAAACTTCTTCCACTTCTGGCAATTGTCCAAAAACATCCAAAAAGTTTATTTCGCTTTCATCATTTCCCTGCCGTTCAAAGTCTAATTCGTTTCCGCTTAAGGACAGTTCCATAGAACTTATATCGAAATCCAACATCTTTTTGTCTTCTGTCATCGATAAATTTAATTCCGGCTCCGGCTCCGTCTCTTCTTTTATTTCTTCAAAGTCCTCTAATTCTGATGAAGATCCTCTTGGCTCAATTTCTTCTATAACTTTTTCCAAGTCAGTCTTTTCCAATGAGTTCTCCAGAAAAAAGTTCATTTTGGGCTGTTCAAGTTGTGTTTGCTCCTTTTGCACTTTTGATTTTGAAGTTCTTGAATTGTGCTGGTTCCACAATGCATCGTCTTCTTCTATAGCTGCTTTTTTTGATTTCCTTGAATCTCCATTATTTTTTGGAGCTGTGAGCGTCAACGATTTTGCTGCGAACTTCGTTGATTTCTTTGAACTGATTTTTTTCATTGAAGGCATATTGCTTAATTTTGTGTCGAATTCAAGGATATCAAACAATTTTTGCAAATATTAAACACAGGATAAAAAATCATAAGAAAATATCCTTTAAAAAAATATTAAATAAAAATGACTGCCTGTCATTCACTATTTAATAAAAACACTTAAAACAAAATATCAAAAATTTTTTTTAAATTTTTTATTAATGTGGTCTTTATTTGATGGCATGTCATAATGTCCAGTGTCATAATGGCCCTGGACACTGTGACACACATAAACGTGTCATAAGGTCCATTGAGAGTATGACACTTCTGAAAATGTCATAGTGTCCATGGGAATAGTGAGACTTTACTAATGGACATTATGCCATTTTTAAAAATGTCACAAGCTCCATAATTAAAAAAGAGGTTAAATATGAAAGTAACTGTATATTTGAGTGATAATGTGAACCAATAAAAGCTGTTCCCATTATCAAATTGGTTAACACTTTCGGTGCTAAAACTTTGACGCATAACTCTTACTTATATTGCCTGCATGAAACTGACACCTCCACTCTTTTTAATTAAACAAGTGATTATTTCAATACAGATTTTTTTTTATATTTTCTTTAAATTTACGAATTAGTATTCCCTTGGAAAATTAAACCAAAAAATTTAGCGGTTTCTTACAGAAATTAGTTTTCCATGATGTAAAAAATACAAGGTAGTTTTATTCTCTCAATCACCATCATACAAGTATAAAGCTACGTACACACGGTTGTCACATTTTACAATATTGCCAGTAAAATTGTCTGAAAATGTATTACAATCGTGTGAGCTACCAATTTTTAACTTACAACGTTGCCAGAAAAACCATTGTCAATCAATTGTAAGACGACAATGTTGTCCGGCATCTGACAATCGTGCGAAGACTCTTCGTCGGCATTGCCAGATAATTGGCTGGTATTGTAAGCTCAGTTTTAATTGTCAGATGCATAAAATTAATGCACCTGACAATGGCATCATTGTCAGAAAAAAATCTTGATGGGCAACACTGCCAAACAGATCGTTGTTGATATATAGGGTGTTTTTTTAAGCCCGATAGAACTTGAAATTGTTAAAAAATAACACAAAAAATTAAATTGTAATCAAAATTTTTTTTTATTCGAAAGATCAATACGTGACATTAACATTTGAAAATGATTTCGGGCATATGGGCACCGCGGCTGTTCTTGACGAAGCGCATTCTGGACGTCCAATTTTGGGCCACTTTTTCGAGCACTGCTGGCCGTATGTCACGAACAACACGAACAATGCTGGCCTCCAAGGCGTCAATTGTTGCTGGTTTATCAGCATAAACCAGTGACTTCACGTAGCCCCACAGGAAATAATCGAGAGGTGTCAAATCGCACGACCTTGGAGGCCAATTGACAGGTCCATTTCTCGAAATCAACTTATCGCCAAATTTTGATTTCAGTAAGTCGATGGTTGCGTTCGCCGTATGGCACGTAGCGCCATCCTGTTGAAACCACATCTCCTCCGGATCAATGTCATCCATATTTTCAAACAAAAAAATCATTGATCATGGTGCGGTAACGATCTCCATTGACCGTAACGCGAGCTCCGGCCTCATTTTTGAAGAAATAAGGTCCGATGATGCCACCAGCATGAAAACCGCACCAAACAGTGCATTTTTCTGGATGTAATGGAGTCTGTAGGGTCTCTTGTGGATTGGTCTCACTCCATATGCGGCAATTTTGCTTATTAACAAACCCGTTAAGCCAAAAATGCGCCTCATCGCTGAACACAATTTTGCGTCTATAAGTTGCGCGAATCGACGACTGATTTTCAAAGTAAATTTGGATAATTTCGTAGCGTTGTTCAAGCGTGAGTCTATTCATGATGATTTGTCAGAGTATACTGAAACAAATAAAAAAAATGTTTCATCAAAATTTAATTTTTTGTGTTACTTTTTACAATTTAAAGTTCTATCTAGCTTAAAAAAACACCCTATACATAAGTGGCAATGGCTTACAAAATGTCTGGCAATTTTTTTCATCTAACAATCTGACAGCCGTGCGAACTGATAATTTTTGTTGTCAGATGAATTATTTGTCAGACCATAGTCTGACAATGAAATTGTAAGATTTTCTTACGATCGTCTGAACACACAATTTACTTCTGCGGCACAATTTTTCATAGCTTTACTCTTATTATTGAAATTGATTTCAGCAGTTTTTCATTTCCATTTAATTTTTCATGCTCAAAATTAAATAGGATTGCCGAGAGCATTAAACTTTTGTGGTGACCAATGTTCGGAGTTTCCTAAAATGTAGAGTTGATTTTTTCAAAAAGACCAAAATAAGATTTAGCCGACCAAACGAATAATATCCGACAGAATTTAACCGGAAAAGACGAACAGTGGCAACGTTGATATGTACTCGTATACTGAAGATTATGTAGCTCATATGAAATAACAACATATAGAAAGCTTGAAAACATAAAAAACTGGCTGTTAGTAGTTTTTGTTTATGTACTTTATTTAGTCAGATCCAATAATAATAACTTAAATTCATAGCAAATCCATAAATTATGTGATATATCTATGACTAAAATCGTTCTTAATGAATTCTTGAGTATTCCTAAGAATTACTATCACTATTACTCCTGCTGTCGCAACTAGTTTCTGCAAAGTCAAGCGATTTTCTTAAAAAATCGTTATATTTTCTCCAAAAAACGTGTCTTTTCACTTTGTATTTCGTTTTCGAACACCGTCGTTTACCCACTGCTTCCAATTGAGTTTCATCCAGGCTGGAGTCCGACGAATATGTTGGTAGATGTTTTATTTCTATACGCTTTAATGCTATAAGTTTTCTCTTTGATTTACGCATAAAGAATTTTCTTGTTGGCAGCAATTTTAAAGAAGTATTCGATGATTCCACATGAGAGGTACCAGATGCAGCGCATTCACTTTGTGAAAGATTTCTCTGCGTTTGCAGGAGCAGAGGTTCTGCTGGAATGTTATATTGACAAGTTTTAACGATTTTTTCCGGCTGCAGTTTTCCAATTTTGTTATTTTCGGACTTGTCTTTTGAATCCGAGTTTGTTGTAGTGGTTTCCAGTGTCAGTTTACTGTTTTCAGATGATAATTTTGCAGGTTGGCCAAACATTATTTAGAGAATGGATTTTTTATTTTTGTTTATTGTAAAAGAATTTGTGAATATGTACTTATTTAAATGAAGTTTCATTTATAGAGTATTCAAATTCAGTAAGTCCCAATTTACACACATCAGGTTTTCTTGATCAATTCTGCTTCAATTTTCTTTTAAACTTGCATTTACGTTCACACACAAACCTTTTGTGTCGTCAAGTTTAAGTTTTTTTGCCTTAAAGTTTTCATATTTTCTGGCATTACATTTTAAACTTGACAGTACCGTCAAGTCTTCACCCTTTTCCACTCTCTTCTCCCCGTTCTCCCAAAAACTGAAAACTTGACGAGTCAAACTTGATGTGTGTAAACTGGCACTAAGTCTTTTAGGGCTGCAACCATGTTATAAAAAATACAAGGTAGTTTCATTCTCTTTTTATTGTTTGTAATAAGGATTTTTGAAGTTTATTTTTAGAGAGAAATATAAAAAGGCGTTGCCACACAGTTGAATTAGGGAATTTACTCCTAGAATGGGGTTTTTTTCTGAAATGTGTAGTGCATTGTTCATATTAGAAAAAGCTAGAAATAATAAGCTGATGTAAGTAGGTATCTATGGTCGCTTTGAAACCCATGTTAGGTTAAACAGGCTGCCAGATATTGTAAAGCCAGCCCACTTGGGTCCAATTTGGTCCCAAAAAATAAAAGCACGAACTTCTGCTTATCAGTAAACTTTACGATAGCATTCAAACGAATGCCTATTCGCCACACAATTGTCATTAAATGTTACCCCCAGAAGGATTCAGGCAGGCTGCAGAAGGCGGACTAAAAGTATACCATACAAACGTGTAAAAAAGATCTTTATATCACGGAAAAATAAAATAGATGGGCAGGTTGGAATTTGCAAGGGAACACATTAATTTGACCACCACACAAAGGAATTCCATACTATTCTCCGACGAGTCCAAATTTAATTTAAAAGGTTCCGATAGATTAAGACTGATTAGATGACAGAATAGCCAACGTCTTAATCCACGTTATACTAAAGGTACATTGAAACATGGTGTCGGTAGCATTTTAGTCTGGGGATGTTTTTCAGACCATTTTTATATATTTTAGATTTATGTATTTTATTTAAAAATTTTTATTTATTTTTGTTAGAACTCACAATTTTATTATTATTTTCAGACACAACTTCGAACAAAACTGAAAATAAGGGAATGTATAATTTAATACGGTAGCACAATTTTATGGAAAATGTCACAATCCTTATACTTGTCGGATGGTGATTGTTAAGGAAAATTGAGAGAATAAAACTACCTTGTATTTTTTATATCATGGCTGCAACTTCGTACTTAAGGCGAATTCATAACAAGAGAAATTGAGAGTGCAGCTCAAGGCGAATTAATGACAGGTGAAATTGATCTTTTTTTTTATTTTAATCTGTTTCAGATGCCAATGGCATAATTAATGATACAAAAAATAAGGTAGCCGCTTCGCTAAAACAATACAATAATAAAAAAAACAACAGGTATTTTCTTTATGTAAAAGGCGAACTCACACTTCAGATGTCAAAAGTAGTTGATAAAGTACATTTTCAAAAATTTAAATGGCGCCGAAAAAGGTAAGCAAAACTCGACAGAGGAAGTGCCGTCATATAAACCATAATGAATTCGCCTTAGCATAATTGATCTTGTGCGCCAGATATCATCCAGAATCCCCAATCTGGTTGGCCATTTTCACCTTTTTAAGCTGTATCATCAGTAAATAATTAAAACTTTTACGAAATAATGAAGTTTTATTGTATTTTTTTTTAAAGAAATATGAAAAAAATTTTAAAACAATATTTTAAGTTATGTATTGTGTCTTGAGCATCATCCAGAATCCTCCCCAATTTGCCTGGCCATTTTCACCATTCCAAGCTCTATGATTTTATGATCTAAGGCAAGGCGAATTCATAACAGGTGAAATTGACAGCGCAGCTGATAACTTAATTAATTTTAATCTTTTTCAGATGTTAATGAAATAATTAAAACAAATTTAAAAAAAAATTTTTTTAAACAATTTTTTATATTATTATTGTATCTTGAGCGCCAAGTATCATTCAGAATTCTCCGCAATCTGGCTGGCCTTTTTCTCCTTTCCGAGCTCTATGATCCGAGACTTTAGTTTTCACGAAATAGTTAAACGTTTCACGAAATAATTAAAAGTTTATCTTTTCTTGTAAATTTTGTTTGTTATATATTTTTTTGAATTCCTTTTTCTGTTTATATTTTTCCCTTGACGTTTGAAAAAGATTTATTTTTTGTAGTGTTGTATTTATTGCTCTTGCATATACCTGATATGAATTCACCTTGATCTAAGGCTTTAATTTTCACAAAATTATTAAAATTTTCACGAAATAATTAAAAGTTTTTCTTTTCTTGTAAATTTTTTCTTATTATGTTTTTTGAACCTCTCGTTTTGTTTATATTTCTCTCTTGACATTTGCAGTGTTGCATTTATTGCTCTTGCATACACCTGGTATGAATTTGCCTTGGCTGCAACTTCGTAGTTAAGGCGAATTCATAACAAAAGAAATTGAAATGAAATTATTAAAAGAAAACTGAAAGAAAGCAAAAAAAAACATTGTTTTAATTATGTATTTTTTTTTTATTTTTATCATGGACCAGTCAGTACTCACTCAGAGGATGTAGCGGTCATGCAGCGCATTGCACTGGAACTAGAAAAATATATTATTAGGAAGATGATAGAGGGAGTAGTGTTTTCGGAGGTTTAAGCTGAACAATAACAACTCAAACCCACAAAACAGAACAAATTCCATTACAGCACTTAAAAGGTTGGAATTAAATTGTACCTTGAGAGCCAGGTATGATCCAGAATCTTCCCCAATCCGGCTGGCCATTTTCCCTTCTCCAAGCTCAGTTCATACGCACGTTAATTTTTACGAATTTGTTCGCTATTAACCATAAACTGAATTTTGGTTTCTTAATAATACTTACTTTTTTAATTTCCAAAACGATATGTATATAAATATTTGGCTTTCTATTATAATTAATTCATTTTTTATTTTGTCGCATTGCAGACAATTCCTCATTTTTGTGTTTATAAATTATTTTCTTTTAAATAAATTTGTTTTGATATGAATCGTTTTGTTCACATAAAAGAATAAACATGGAATCGTATTTTTAAACAAATAAATAATTCTTTTAATTTGTAAATCAATTGTATCTGCTATATTATAAATGTTTGTTTTTATTATTTATCATTTCATTTTGTTTGATGTTTGAAAAATGAATTAATACACAAAGACAGGTTTCATTATGTTTAAAACAGAATAATCAATAAAATATAAAGTTGCTAAAAAAAAAATTTTTAATATATTTCTCAGTAAACCTCCATTAATTAAATGTTTTAAAATAAATTCAAACGATACAATACTGTCTGTTTTGGGAAATTTAAATGGATATGACTATTTAAGCATAAAAAACGTAGCATACTTTAAGGATTAACAAAATAAATAAATATAGTTGAATGTTGGTGTGTGCTCATGCCAGATAAATTTGGTTTAAAATCGTTCAACTCTCGGAATGAAATCGTCAAAATCACACCAGTAATAAAAAAATAGTCAGCAAGTAAAATTGTTTCACTTGTATGTTTGTTTGTGTGTATGTTTGCAACACCCGAAGTCCATTCCATATATTGAATGATTATTACTTATCCAGCTATATAAACCTGTATACACAATGTTGCTGATTTAGTGCGAAAATTGGGGATTCACGAATCCGATTTTGGGTATTCCCAAAAAAAATTCGAACCCACTTCGCTAGTGGGTCTGGAACCGGTTGTTCATGTTCGGTGCGTATTTTTGCGAACATGCATCTGAAATATAAATGGTCATTCTCTTTAGTACGAAGTTGCTGTATTGCTTTTTTTTCCAATTTTTTGGTACATCGAAAATTCTTTGATAAATTCAACTTCTGGGGCAAAAATTTCTTTTCGAATATGTTTCTACATCGAAACTTTCTATGATAGATTCGTCCAAGCCCAATAATTTTGGTACCACTGGAATGAGGTATCGTTATACTATCGAAATACGTAAATTTGTCGAAAAAAATTTTTTTCGAATTTTTTGGTACATGGAAAATTCTTTGGTAAATTCAACTTCTGGGGCAAACATTTTTTTTTTCGAATATGTTTCTACATCAAAACTTTCTATGATAGATTCGTCCAAGCCCAATAATTTTGGTACTACTGGAATGAGGAATCGTTATACTATCGAAATACGTCAATTTTTCGAAAAAAATTTTTTTCGAATTTTTTGGTACATCGAAAATTCTTTGATAAATTCAACTTCTGGGGCAAAAATTTCTTTTCGAATATGTTTCTACATCGAAATAATAAATGGTCATTCTCTTTAGTACGAAAATTGAAGTTGCTGTATTGCGTCTTCGAAGGTGTGCAGGGATGAGGAGGGAGGGGGGGGGGGGGATGATGTTTCCTGTGTACTGAAGCCGGAAAAAAAAACTTAGGAGACGCTTTGCTAACCGAAACGGAATCGGTTTTACGTGAGCGTTTTGGCCGTAAAACGTTTATATGAACTACTCGTATTAATGGTAATTCGATTTAGTACGATCATTGAAGTTGTAATTTTTTTGGATTTTGGCGACTTCTAAACACGATTTTAGGAATTCCTCATAAGAAAACCCGGAATGCGGATAATTATTTACATTTGGCATCGAAGCCTTTTTTTAGTTTTTTAAACTATATTTAACAAAATATTTGTTTCGATTGGATAAAATATAGCAAAACAATTCATGACTGCCTTTAATACAAAACTGCAGGGATGAAATCACCGCAAACGATCTCGAGCTAGATTAATCGGAATTTTTAATTGTGGTATCATGGCACATTATATCGAATGAATTGTATCGTAATAATACAGAGTGTCTGGTAAATTTAAATTTTTATATACGAGTATTTAAAAAAGTAATAACCGGCGAGTGCGGAGGGAGCCAGAGGGGGAGCTATTGGAATTATCGGTTGTGCGGATTTGTCAGTCACGATATCGCAGTGGAAGAGTAAGCATCGGCGAATACGTGATGAACCGAGGGTAAATGTAATTCGTTCGTTGGTGCAGAGATTCCGTGAAACTGCTTTAGCTTTCGGAAAGTCCCGCGACCACAGTCGAACTTTAAGGACTCCCAAAAACATTGAAATAGTTGAAAGCAGTTTACGTGCAAATAGCGAATAATATATTAAAGTATTGAAAAACTTTAAGGTAATGAAATGGAAAAATAGCGATTTTCGTTGCAGTGTTAAGGCCTGTTCTGAAATTAAGAACGGTTTTAAAATCACGGATGGGATTTGTTGGTGTTCTGAAAATCTCGAGATTTTAACATTTTCAGAGTGCTTTTCTCCTGCTAAAACAAAATTTGGTTCAACAAAAATATTAAAAAACAAGTTTTTTGCCTCTACTTCGCTAAATAGGCATTCTAGAGCAAAATTTGGGTTTTCAAAAAAAAAAAAGTTATTTGCGTGTATTTCGCTAAATAAGTGTCCTAGAGCAAAGAGAAGCATTACAAAAATTTTTTCCAAAAAAAAAAAAAAATTGTTGCCTGTATTTCGCTAAATAAACGTTCTAGAGCAAAACTAAGCAAAATTTGGTATCAACAAAAATTTTTTTCAAAAATAAATGTATTTTTTGCGTTTATTTCACTAAATAACCGTCCCAGAGCAAAAATTTTAGTATCAAAAATTTTTTTGCCTGTATTTCGCTAAATAAGCAAAAAGGAACAAAATTTGGGATCAACAAAATATTTCGTCAACAAAATGTTTATTGCCTCTAATTCTCTAAATAAGCGTTCTACAGCAAAACTAAGCAAAATTTGAGTTCAACAAAAATTTTTTTCAAAAAAAAGTTTTTTGCCTCTATTTCGCTAAATAGGCGTCCTAGAGCAAAAAGAAGCATAATTTGGGATCAAGAAAAAAATTTTTCACAAAAAAGTTTTTCGGCTCTATTTTGTTAAATAAGCGTTCTAGAATCTGTGAAACCACTCTTGGCACATTCTATCGCTAATAACGGCCACACCATAGGTATTTGGAAGGATTCGATGAGCCTCACATACAGATTTCTTCATATTAAATAAAAAAATTAAAACCTATCGCAAATGACGAGACTAATATTTCGATGTATGACGTCCACGATCCATTTATTACACATACCGCTACAGCCATCTATCGAAAATGGGAGAAGCAAAGTTATACACCTAATATTTTCAGCACATCAAATCGTCAAAATGTCGAATAATCGTCAAATATGGCAATTGCGTGTGTCCATACCCAACGGTAAACTTTTGGCAAGCAGATACATGCATTTTAGCCGAAGGCCTGACTACATAATATGTATATATTATATACTATATATTATATATTATATATTATATATTATATATTACATATTATATATTATATATTTTATATTATAAATTATATATTATTTATTATATATTATATATTATATATTACATATGTATGTTCATTATTAATTTCTTTTCAATACATTTCATTACCTTGTAGTGTGGAAAGTAATCTGAGCATTGTCGAAGGTATATACACTGGGCATTGATCAGTTTAAACTAATTTAAGTCCGACATTTTCAGTGCTGTAATAGAGTTTCTATTAGTCTTTCGTGTTGTTATTGTTAAAGTTAAACCTCAACAAACTCTACTCCCTCTTCCCTACTCATAATAACATATTTTCTAGTTCCAGTACAATGCACTGCATATGTTGGGGTCATCAACTGAGTACTGGTCCAAGATAAAAAAAAAAAAAAAAAAATAAATAACTGTTTGAAGGCGTTCTGGAATCTTGCTTTAAGTTTAGTACTCAACATTACCTACGTCTTTCAACAATTCCTGTTAAAGAAAGGGAAGCATATCTACACACATAAATTATTTTTAGTTACCAAAAAAACGTTTTCTTTTCATTTTGTATTTCTTTCTCAAACACCGTCGACGGCTCGTTACCTACGATTAAGCTTCAGCCAGACTAGGATCGAATGTGTTGTTAATGTTTTCATTTCTATATGTTTCGATGCCAGCAAAAGCTTTGTTTTAACTAAAGCTTACTGTTGTGTGAATAACTTTGCAATTAAGGGAGTTTTTCAAGGAGTCAGTAAAGTATATTTTTGTATTGCTGTAAGCAAAATCTCACTGTTCGGTATACCAAAATATCACTGTCAAGTACTAAAGCAAATAACACACACACTAAAATAACGTTTTGCTTCTACTTTTGATTTAAAATTACAAATTAATTGTTATATCTGCTACGAAAAGTTTAAACAAATGTTGGTTTTATTCCGTTCTATTTTCCCAAATGGAATTGCCTTTAACAAAATTTATTAAACAACATGTGTAATATTTCTCACGAATCGAATATTAAAACCTGCTGTCTTGTTAATGGAAACACGGATTACAAGTGAACAAAATGTTATTATAATTATTTAATTTTAAAGCACTTTTGGGGAAAAAAGGTGGACAAGTTGCAATCACGGTTATGCTGGCCATTGAACTGGCAGGACCTCAGCGCTAACCAGCAAATGAAAAGGTAGCTCGAACAATTTACTTTACGTTGTTTCATATGTGTGTGTGTGGGGGGAGTTCATAATTTGAAAACACCGTAATTGTTTTGAGCTAATTTAATCTGCAAATATTATGACGAATATTGTTTATTTTATACCACGTTCAGACGGTAATATGAAACACTTGGTTCGCTGTCTTAATCACGATTGCGAAAGTAGGTGTTCAGACGGTTGTTTTTACTTCACTTTAAGGTTTACAGCCAGTTTCACAATTTCGAAGATGAATGGTCATTCGCATTCAAAGCGAAAGAAAACTAATTTCCGTTTCTCTATCTGAGTTCCAGGCGAACAGACACTCGAACGATAGTGCGAAAGAAAACGTAAGGGTTCTCATGTAAATTTGTGTTTCACAATGTAGAAGGTGTTGCCAACAAAACGCACGTAAATGCCAAAATCAGCTTTTAACACGCTTATATTACATGTAGTCTACACCTAACTTGAAACGCAGTTAAAACATAAAGTTAAAACTTGGTGTTTATATATCTGTCTGTTTAAGGTGGCGGACACGTAGTAATGTTAGAGTTATAGCTTCTCATAGTAAAAAAATAAAAATGGCGAAGAACAACTACAATTAGCAGGCAGTTGTCAATTTAAGTTATAACAGAGTTTCCAAATGAAATGTTTTAACAACCAAGTTATAACTTTAACCAAACTTCAACATGAGCGGTCCACATTTAACTTTAACTTGAAGTTAGCGTCAAACTAAAGCATTAAACACATTCGAGACAGCAGGCTACAAGCTACAAAAGCTCAAAATTAAAACACACGTGTTCTTATGAGAATGATTATTTTGAAGACAGCAAGCAGCACGGCTGCAGGTTGTTGTCCATATTGTTTTTGTCGTTGTAGTCCAATTAAACTAATTTCTATTTTTGTTGGCTACAAAAGCTTTGTTAGTGATGTCAATGTGTCAACCGAATACAAATAAATTAGTGCTTTGAAAAGAAATTTAGAAATTGTATTCATAAAAAAGTTAAACAGCTTTAGCAATAATTTGTAGGACAAATACAACAAAACTGTATTCATACAAGAATTTTATCTATTTCTTTTAATGTTCTGTTAAGCACTTTTTAAGTTAACCGTTTTAAAAGCTGATTCTACCCATTTTTAAGACAAGTTTATGGCGATGTTTGTGTTTTTAGATATTATTTCTTTATACGAGTATATTATATATAGCAAAAAGTCTTATTTAAATCTAAAAATTTGTTTATTCATCATATATGAGAATATGTGCTGTTTTTGGTAAAAAGAATTGGCAAAAAGTATTGTTATTTATAATGTCGGATAATTTAAGTTCTGTGTGCTTATAAAAAGGAAATGTGGCCCAAGTGGAAAAGCAATCAATTTTACATTTTCAGGTATTATTACATATTATAATTGATCGCAGCAATTATTGTTATAATTGGAAAATAAAAATGCTGCTTGGTGAAAGCCAGATTTGAACTTTATTAGCTAGAAAACAATGAACCATTTAGATATAAGAGAATAACTTCAAATTTAGTTGTTAAATAACTAAAATACACGTAAACAAATTTTCATACCTACAAAAATCAACATGATAGTTTTCCGTGTATAAAAACAGATTTTTATTACCAGAAATTTCGCATAGAGAAGCGCCCTGAGCTTTATTTGCATTTTCCGTAAACCGAAACAAAAATTTATGTTCTTACATGTATTGCAAATTATTACAGATGTTTGTTAGTGTTTTATATATTTCTTTCTGTTATTATAATATTATTAAAACTACAACCATTTATGGAAGCACACACACGTCTCCTTTTGTATGTATATGAAAGTGTATATTTCTAAATTGAAAATGTTTAATAATAATTCTTGCCAAAAAATTATTTCCGTATATTGGTTTATAAATTCCAGAGTTATATTTAAATTACTTTACTTTAAATAGTTCATTGCATTTTCTTGCCTTTTTCTTACTCTTCACAACCTAGTTGATAGCTTTAGAAACAGCTAAAAAAAATTATAAGTGGCACCATTGAAATGCAAAAAAGCAGCTGTTTATATTTCAGAAGCTTTATTTTAATTGTGGATTTTGATTGTGATTTACAAATATTTAATTTTTAATATTTATATATATTATTACATCGAATACTAAGTAGTTCAAACTATTTTAGCAATAGCTACTATAGAATTATCTAAATTTCCCTCAGCCATTTTATAAGCACAAAAAGCTTTTTAATATTTGTAAGGAGATAAAGAAAACAATATCAGCTGTTTATTATGTAGCTGCCGCCTTCAATATAATTATGTAGCTGGATACAGGCTACTTTTGTAGCCAGCGGCATTTGTAGTCGTGTGTTCGTGTAGCCTGCTGTCACGAATGTGTTTAATGCTTAAGTGTTTTCATGACCGCACTTTAGATTTAGTTGCATGTTTGTTTGTTTATATGTTTATAACACTTGAAACCCATGTCATATGAGTGATTATTACATATCGTTAGTCTCACGTAGAAAGGCCCTAAAAAGCATTTTCCCTGAATTGGGCTCTTTTAGGGATTCTACAACGTTTTACACGAGTACACGGTGTCAGAAAGATTTAATTATATAATTTCATACATATCGATCTTACTAGCAATAGAGCAAAAAATTTCACTTTTAGATGTACCTATTTATAACGTTTCCATTACGATTTTTTCCTTCTCCTGTAAAATTGCAATTATTTTTGTTAGGGCGTTTCTACATGAGACGAACGATATGCAGGTATATAAGACCGTACATAAGTGTTACTGCTTTAGTGCGAAAGTTGGAGTTGCCGTATTGCTTCCGGGGAAGTGGGGAAATTTGGGGATTTACGAAGCCAATTTTGGGAACTCCAAAAAAATTCAAAACCACTCGCTAACCGGTTTGGAACCGGTTTTCATATTCGGTGCGCGTTTTTGCCGTGGAACATTTTTTTTTAAGCGTTTTTTTATATATTGAACATATATCTGAACTATAAACGGTCATTTGCTTTGGTGCGAAAAATGAAGTTGCCTTATTGTTTCCGGGGAAGTGGCGGATTTAGGCATTTCCTGAGGCTGATTGTGGGAATTATAAAAAAAAAAACTCGGAACGCGTTGTACTAATCATCATCAGGTTATATGGATAATTAGTTTGATAACGAAGCGTGTGTTTTACTTTTTTAAAATATATTTATTTTACAAGTGTTTGTGTTTTTTGGTGTACGGACCCACTCAAACCCTTGTGGAGCTTAAAAAAGTGATAATTAAATAAACTATTTGTTAAAAAAGGAAAAACATTCCAGGTTTTTGCTATAACCTAGAAAAAAAAAACGAAAGTAACGTTATCTAAAAAACGGTACTTAGAAAAAAAAATTACAGCGCTTTTTGTGTTCAGGAGGTCCAAATTAACTTAGGCATGTGGCGTTCTAGGAATTTTTTTTGGCTGTAAACCAGTGTTATTGATCTATTATACAGGAAAATATATTCCAAGTTCGAACCACCCTATTGTTAATACTTCTATGAAATTAAATGGTATGTTTCTTCGTGTTTCAGATAATAACTAGTTTGTCTTTTAACTTAAAAGAAAAATAAGGTTTGTTTTTTGACCCCAATTTTTCTAAATTGGGTGAAATCAATACCTTGTGCTTTTATTTTATTTTCTTAAAAGATTCTTTGGAAGCTTTTTGTGCGAAAACTTTATTTTTATTTGTGTGTATGTACTCGTATGTAGGTAAATGTGTATTGATATTAAATATTAAATTTAATGGAAAATCGACAAACTTGTGTCTCACATTTATTGTGTTTAAAAGTAATTTGTTGTAAGTTTTTTCAACGAAAGGATTTCAACAAAAAAATTAAGTTTTGGAAAATCATCAGATTACGAATATAAATAAAAAGATTTGTTGGGGGAAAATTTAATTTTGTGTTAAATTTTGGGAAATTAGAGAAGCAAAGTTTTTACGTTTTTTGTTATACAATAGCTTCAAAGTTTTGTCAGTTATTAGTTGATAACCCAATAATGATATTTTTTATTATTTCCTATTTACATACATACATGCACGCAGGATGGGGGATTACAATATGGAAAATTCATATATTTTTATTTACATATAACGAGTGATTTTTTTGCTATTATCTTTTTGGCAACACTAGTTTTGACAGCTCACGCACGTTTTGTATCTTGTGTCACTGTCAAACATCTTCAGTTTGGTCTATAATTTAATCATGAATCGTCTTACAAACGAACAACGCTTGCAAATTATTGAATTTTATTACCAAAATGCGTGCTCTGTTAAGAAAGTTCATTGCGCGCTTCTTCCATTTTATGGTCAGTTTAAACGACCTACTGAGGCTTCTATTCGGGCTATTGTAAAAAAATTTTGCACCAAATTTACATTGTTGGACATTAAACCACCAACACGCTTACGTAGAGTGCGAACTGAAGAAAATATCGCAGCTGTATCGGCCAGTGTTGGTGATGACCGTGAATTATCGATTCGGCGCTGTTCGCAGCAATTGGGCCTCTGTTACTCCACTACGTGGAAAATTTTGCGGAAGGATTTGGGTGTGAAGCCTTATAACATACAGCTGGTGCAAGAATTGAAGCCAAACGACCTACCACAACGCCAAATTTTTGGTGAATGGGCTCTTGAAAAGTTAGATGAAGATCCACTTTTTTATCGAAGAATTGTGTTCAGCGACGAGGCTCATTTCTGGTTGAATGGATACGTGAACAAGCAAAACTGCCGTATTTGGAGTGAAGAGCAGCCAGAAGCATTGCAAGAGCTACCAATACATCCACAAAAAACAACCGTTTGGTGCGGATTATGGGCTGGCGGCATCATTGGGCCGTATTTCTTCAAAGATGACGCGAATCACAACGTTACTGTGAATGGTGAGCGCTACCGTGCGATGATAACAAACTTTTTTTGCCCAAAATGGAAGAGCTTGACTTGCATGACCTGTGGTTTCAACAAGACGGTGCCACATGCCACACAGCACGCGAAACAATGGACCAATTGATAGGCGAGTTCGGTGAACAGTTTATTTCACGCTTGGGACCAGTCAATTGGCCGCCCAGATCGTGCGATTTAACGCCTCTAGACTATTTTTTGTGGGGATATGTTAAGGCTAATGTCTATAGCGACAAGCCCGCTTCGATTGACGCACTGGAAGCCAACATTAGCAACATTATTCGTGAGATACCGGCCGAAATGTTGGAAAGAGTATGCCAAAATTGGACTAAGCGGATGGACCATTTGAGGCGCAGCCGCGGCCAACATTTGCATGAAATAATCTTCAAACATTAAATTATATCGACCCAACTATCGATCCGAATAAATATTTCATGCATTTTTCTGAATTTTATGTGTTTTTTTTTTTTTAATTTCCGATAGTTCTTATAAAATCACCCATTACATATATATTTTTTTTATATGAATTTAGCTTATGATATAAATAAATAATTGAAACGTAGAACTCAGTCAATTTAGCACTGGTGCTAATACATATTCAGCTCAATTAAAAATAAAAATTCCGTGTGAGTCATTTCACTTTTCTCTTTCCTACAACTTTAAACAAAAAAAAAAAAAAAAAATGAAATATAATGTATAAAAGGAGATCATACCTTCAATTCCTAGTGCTAAGTTAACGAAAATTGTGCTTTTCTCTTTAATTTGAATAGAAAGAAGTTCTTTACGTGAAAAATAAAATCCGACAGGAAAAAATTCCGTGAGAAATATATTTCGCAAGAATATTCACAATTATGTTTTTAATTTAAAATAGTGCTTAAAGAAAGTTCTTTTTGAAATAACATGAGCTATAAAAAAATGTCTAAAAAGGCATCCGTTTTTTAGCGAATTTTTGTGAGATAAAATTAACAAATATTATAAATAAAACCATTTGAGAATTGAAACTGAACTCAAAATTAAAACGTTGAACCTACATCACATAAGAAAATCGCAGATATTTCGACTATTGCTTAAAACCTTGAAGCATTATCCTATACGATCGTACGGATCCTTCACATAGAAAATGTTAAAGAAAGTGAAGCAAAAAATCGCTTCCAAATTGCGTTGTAGGTGTCTCACTATTATACAAGAATGATTGTAATAATTTATGTTTATTTAAGGTCGTATCTTGATCCTAGTTTTTCGACCTTTTTCAAATATAATTGTTGTTTAATGAGCTTGAGGTCACTTGTTGTAAAAATTATTAGTTTATTGTTTCGATATTTCGACACCCCCTTGTGTGTCGTCTTCTTCAGGAAATTTTCTAAATTTTTTCTTTACAAATTTTTATAAAATTGAAAACAAATTGATGTAACAAACAACAAATTATACAGAGAGAAATTTTTTTTTTTTTTTTTAAACATAGTAGTAACATTAACATGTTTAAAAAAAAAAAATTTATCTATGTATAATTTGTTTTTTGTTACATCAATTTGTTTTCAATTTTAGCTAGTGTGTTTATATGATGTTAATGTTGAGAATAATGCGAAAATTTAAAAAGAGAAAGAAAATATATCCACAAATGTTTAGTACAGAGAGTCGTGTACTACACACTCTCCCCCACCGACAATTTTCGTTACAGCACCCTTAAATTTCGTCTGCCTACCCATCGTCTGTCTAAATGTAAAAGCGCACTAACGAGTCAGATCATTAGAATTTTTCGGCAGTGTTATAAAACACATTTTGTCAGTATTTTGCAACACTGAAGTGATAACTCGACTCGTTACGTAACGAGTCACATCATTAGAAATTTACACAATATCGAAATTATTTTCTACTCGATAGTAATTTCGGTCACGAATGATAGAATTAGCAACCAAAACTGCTTTTATACCATGTTCAGACGGTAACATGAAACACTTGTTTCGCTCTCTGAACCACTATTGCGAAACTAGGTGTTCAGATGGTTGTTTTTTGCTTCACACTGATGTTTACATATTTTGTGCAAACGCTTCACTAATTCTTTTTTCAATTTTTATTTAAATCTTTATGTAAGTATCAAATTTTTACATTTTCAATGAGTTTATTTTGATTTTACACGCATTAATTATCTGTTTTTACTTTGTTTGGATTTTTTTGTTGCAGCGTAGTATTTTTGAGTACTTTTTGCAAGAAATCACAGTTGCATCGCTTAGTACTGAGTAGATTTCAGGAGATTTCGTCGAAATCTACTCATAAAGTAGATTTCATTTTGTATGGGAAATCTTCTCAAAATCTACTAGATTTGGCTTGAAATCTCGAATGAGCAGATTTCGCTTGGTGTAAATAGGCTATAAGCCTTTTTTATAAAATAACAACAAAAACAAAGAACTTTAGCACGAACAATTTGGAAGAAATTAGTATTTGGGGATTTTTTTTTGTGTAATTGGCATTTAGACAACGAGTAATCTCATGCGTGTGCTGAATATGTATTATCAACGAAAATTTCTTCCAAAAACTCGAATCTCTTGCAATTTTCATTTCTGTCTACACATGCGAGTGAGAGTTCATTTTAAATTTGTCGTTAGCACGTGAACTTCAAAGAATTTGTTTCCTTCATATATTTTGTTTCTTTGCCTGTCTTTATAAACTGCAGTTGCCGTGTTCTTCACTTGAGAATATTTTTAGAAAATAGTTGGCATTAATTTGTATTATCATTATATTATTGATATTAATGCTTTATAATTTAAATATTTCTATCTATAGTATTAGTTTTAATAAATTAACATACAAACTAGCTAAAAATTAGGTTTTAATTTTATAATGATCCAGTTGATTTGTTTAAAATTATTTACACGGTAACACTGTTTGTTTGTTTGACATTTGATTGCATGGAAGTGCCAAAAAATCACTCGCATGCAAATTTAGCTGCGAGTAGACCTGCGGGTGCAAAAGATGTGAATGTAGTAGTAAACAAGTAAGAGTGTAGTATATTCGGCTGGGCCGAATCTAAAATACCCTTCACGATAGTCACGAATATGTATAGTATATTAATATATGCTCGGTTATATATGAACCGATATCGGAATTTTCTATTTTCTGTATTTTAGTAACCTTCTTTTATAACGAGAATTGCTTTTCAGCAAAAAAAAAAAAAAAAATTTTAATGGAAAAATCAGTTCAGGCTATATCTCGGGTATATATGGACCGATATCGGAAATTTTCATTTTCCATATTTATGTAACCTAATTTCATTACCAGAACTGCTTTTGAGCACAAAAAAGTTATTTAAGTTCGCTTACGCGGCATTTTCATGAAAAACCCGATTTGGGCTATATTTCGGGTATATATGGACCGATATCGGAAATTTTCATTTTCGATATTTATATAACCTTATATTATTACCAGAACCGCTTTTAAGCAAAAAAAGTTGTTTCAGTTCGCTTACGCGATATTTTTATGAAAAACCCAATTTGGGCTATATCTCGGGTATATAGGGACCGACATCTGAAGAAAAAATTTTTTTGCCTTTTAGTCACCTTGCTTAATGAGTGTGTGAAGTTTGAAGCAAAACAAACAACTTTTTTTGTCAAAAATTTCCATACAAAATTTCAAAAATTCATGGCTTTTTTCGGAATTTTGAATATATCTCAGTTATACGTGGAGCGATATTACTGAATTTCAATAGCAAACACATGGCAATATGGAGGAATAGGAAAGAAAAAAGTTTCTATGTCTAATGGTTTTCTCAGAAACGGTATTTCAACGACCGACAGACGGACAGACGGACATCGCTTAATCGACTTTTCCATTAATTCTGAATCAGAATATATATACTTTATAGGGTCGCAAAAAAAACTGTAGAAATTACAAACGGAATCACAAACTTATGTATACCCTTTACATTTTTGTGAAGTGTATAAAAAATGTGAGTGTATTGAGTTTTTCGAACTCTTACTCGTATGTCTAAACACTGGGTTAAAGAAGTTTCTTTTTGGTTGAGTTTATTCAAACATTAGCTTTCATATGTTTGCAGGATATGTGTACTCGTATGTTATCACAGCTAAACGTATTCATTAAAATCTTTTTGTGTCAAAAATTATATTTAATATCACATTATGTTGGCACGTAAGCGGCTTAAATGCAAATTTCAACGTTTCAAATCGGTTATATAAATCTTTTATAAGTTTCTAAATTACAAACAAATGACTTTTTACCAAAAATAATTAAAAATTCATTACACCTGCATTAAACATAATATTAGTGCGGTTGGTTGGTTGGTTGGTTGGCGAGTGGTATTTGCACTCATCCTCTTTATGCAAATAAACCGCAAAAAAAACAAAATTACGTTTTGGAAACATTCGTTCGAACTAAAAATTTATATCTTGCCACCTGGAGTGTGGAAAACGTGATCGTACTTTACACTGTCCTAAATCATGTTTAATCCAGAAATCAAACAAACAAAAAACGTGCTGCAAATAATAAAAGCATTGGAAGTTAAAAAGGTTCTATGGAAAGCGTACAATATTACAAAGTTTTTTTAAGATTTTATTATTATTATTATTCTTTTTGTTTTTATAAAACTAATAAGTTCCGCAGAGTGCATGACAAGAATAATAACATTGGCTCCATTCACAATCTTGTGCATTTGTGATTGCAAATTTTAAGCAATTGCAAATAAAGGGTGTTTTTTTAAGCCCGATAGAACTTGAAATTGTAAAAAATAACACAAAAAATTAAATTGTAATCAAAATTTTTTTTTATTCGAAAGATCAATACGTGACATTAACATTTGAAAATGATTTCGGGCATATGGGCACCGCGGCTGTTCTTGACGAAGCGCATTCTGGACGTCCAATTTTGGGCCACTTTTTCGAGCACTGCTGGCCGTATGTCACGAACAACACGAGCAATGCTGGCCTCCAAGGCGTCAATTGTTGCTGGTTTATCAGCATAAACCAGTGACTTCACGTAGCCCCACAGGAAATAATCAAGAGGTGTCAAATCGTACGACCTTGGAGGCCAATTGACAGGTCCATTTCTCGAAATCAACTTATCGCCAAATTTTGATTTCAGTAAGTCGATGGTTGCGTTCGCCGTATGGCACGTAGCGCCATCCTGTTGAAACCACATCTCCTCCGGATCAATGTCATCCATATTTTCAAACAAAAAATCATTGATCATGGTGCGGTAACGATCTCCATTGACCGTGACGCGAGCTCCGGCCTCATTTTTGAAGAAATAAGGTCCGATGATGCCACCAGCATGAAAACCGCACCAAACAGTGCATTTTTCTGGATGTAATGGAGTCTGTAGGGTCTCTTGTGGATTGGTCTCACTCCATATGCGGCAATTTTGCTTATTAACAAACCCGTTAAGCCAAAAATGCGCCTCATCGCTGAACACAATTTTGCGATAAAACAACGGGACTGATTTTCAAAGTAAATTTGGATAATTTCGTAGCGTTGTTCAAGCGTGAGTCTATTCATGATGATTTGTCAGAGTATACTGAAACAAATAAAAAAAATGTTTCATCAAAATTTAATTTTTTGTGTTACTTTTTACAATTTAAAGTTCTATCTAGCTTAAAAAAACACCCTATATATGCTATCAATTGTGAAGCACCTCTGTTGGTTTAGTTTGCACTACTTTCGCAAAGCACGAAATTCACAGCTGAGTAGAAAATAATTTACTAAAATTTTAGTCAAAAATACATATGCCGAAAAAAAGCTTTAAGGAGCAATTAATGAGCTTTTTAATAAAAAAGCGATTTCGATTGGTGTTATTTGAATGCGGGATGAGCGACAGCAACTAAGCGGCTTTTACGAACTAATTGGCTTTGATCGCTGAGTGTCAGCTGTCGATTTGCCATTAACTTGTGCATAAGTAGAGCAAATAAAAACTATAGGTTTTATGTAAGACTAACAAGTGAATTGCTGTGTATTTTGTTAGTGTAGAGTAAAAATATGCTAAACCTTTTTGCAAGGGCAATGATGCAATACTATTTGCACGCGACAGTGAATAGAGCTATTGTCTTTTGTGCGAATGATTATGAATTAATTTAAAGTCTCACAGTCAAGGACATGCCTTAATTATGCCCGCAATTCCTTCAGAGAGCTGAGAATAAAAAGTAAACAAAGATGAAATGCGACGGAAACGAGATAATAGATAAGGATAAAAACTCTGAAATATGTTTTAAATTAAAAGAGAGATTTCTTTATAGTTGTTGGTTTATTTTTATTTAATAGCGACGAGCAACCCGATTGTTGCTCAAGTCAGTAAAAATTATCATTGTTCTTAAAACTAAAATTACGTCTACTACTTCACTGTTCTTCACTGAAAAAATTTTGTTCACAAATTCTCTGAATTTTGACATTACTTTTATGAATTTTTTCATTATTTTTCAACCACTGTAACTTTTCATAGAATTAATGAAACCAATTTCATTAGATTATTTTAATGAAAACCTTCATAAAAATAATGAAACATTTTAATAAGAAACATGACTTATTTTCATTAAAAGTATGAAAGACAAATCATATGATTAGTGAAATAATTTCTCTAGATCAAAGAATCAATTTTATAAAGCACATGAAAACTGTACATTAAATTAATGAAAAAGTAACATTTATTTAATGAAATAACTTCTTTGTACTAATGTAATATATTCATTAAAAATATGAAACTCCTTCATAAGGTCAATGAAGTTATTTCATTTATCTAATTTTATTATTCATTGAGCACCTGAAAAATTTTGCATTAAATCAATGAAATAATGGGTGATTTTATAAGAACTATCGGAAATTAAAAAAAAAAAAACACATAAAATTGAAAAAAATGCATGAAATATTTATTTGGATCGATAGTTGGGTCGATATAATTTAATGTTTAAAGATTATTTCATGCAAATGTTGGCCGCGGCTGCGCCTCAAATGGTCCATCCGCTTAGTCCAATTTTGGCATACTCTTTCCAACATTTCGGCCGGAATCTCACGAATAATGTTGGCAATGTTGGCAAACAAAGCCCCACAAAAAATAGTCTAGAGGCGTTAAATCGCACGATCTGGGCGGCCAATTGACTGGTCCCAAGCGTGAAATAAACTGTTCACTGAACTCGCCTCTCAATTGGTCCATTGTTTCGCGTGCTGTGTGGCATGTGGCACCGTCTTGTTGAAACCACATGTCGTGCAAGTCAAGCTCTTCCATTTTGGGCAAAAAAAAGTTTGTTATCATCGCACGGTAGCGCTCACCATTCACAGTAACGTTGTGATTCGCATCATCTTTGAAGAAATACGGCCCAATGATGCCGGCAGCCCATAATCCGCACCAAACGGTTGCTTTTTGTGGATGTATTGGTAGCTCTTGCAATGCTTTTGGCTGCTCTTCACTCCAAATACGGCAGTTTTGCTTGTTCACGTATCCATTCAACCAGAAATGAGCCTGGTCGCTGAACACAATTCTTCGATAAAAAAGTGGATCTTCATCTAACTTTTCAAGAGCCCATTCACCAAAAATTTGGCGTTGTGGTAGGTCGTTTGGCTTCAATTCTTGCACCAGCTGTATCTTATAAGGCTTCACACCCAAATCCTTCCGCAACATTTTCCACGTAGTGGAGTAACAGAGGCCCAATTGCTGCGAACGGCGCCGAATCGATGATTCACGGTTATCACCAACACTGGCCGATACGGCTGCGATATTTTCTTCAGTTCGCACTCTACGTAAGCGTGTTGGTGGTTTAATGTCCAACAATGTAAATTTGGTGCGAAATTTTTTTACAATAGCCCGAATAGAAGCCTCAGTAGGTCGATTAAACTGACCATAAAATGGAAGAAACGCGCGATGAACTTTCTTAACAGAGCACGCATTTTGATAATAAAATTCAATAATTTGCAAGCGTTGTTCGTTTCTAAGACGATTCATGATTAAATTATAGACCAAACTGAAGATGTTTGACAGTGACACAAGATACAAAACGTGCGTGAGCTGTCAAAACTAGTGTTGCCAAAAAGATAATAGCAAAAAAATCACATTTGTTTAATGAAATAATATCATAACACACATTAACAAAATATGTTCATTGTTCATGTAGGTACGTAATAAGATCAATGGAATTATTTCATTTATTCATTGATACTTTATTTCATTACACAAACAATACTATTCCTGGCTTTTGTGAAATTGTACCTAATTATGATAAAAGAAAATGTTCAACAAGTATTCACCAAATAAAACAGATTTTATGACTTCAATACACTGGTATTTAAATTTTTTAAATTATTATTATGCTGATTTGAGTACATATACATATGTACATACATACCCAGGTTCGGTAGCCAGAAATTTATTTGTCATTGATCTAATGAATTCTATTTCATAGGAATTATGAAACTCATAAAACTCACATTTTAATAAAAAAACTTGACATTTTTTAAACCGTAGCTTAAGATTAATAAGTGCCCATTAATATATCTGACCAAAATTCAAAGAATTTAAAAAAAAAATTAAAATTTGTTGTAGTTATAAATCCAATGAATTTTTTTAATGAAACTATGAAACCATTCTGATGGAACTATTTCATAATATATATGAAGTTTCATGCATATTGTGAAAAGTTTTCATTGGATTAATGAAAAATATTTAATGAAACAGTTTCATTAAACAGATGACGCATAATTCTTTCAGTGTAGACGACTCATATTATTATAATTAATGTTTGGGAAACCAATTTGTTTCCCACGGCTTAGAGGTAAGCTGATCAGACTTTACATATGCACGTGCGTGTATGGTTCAAGGCCATAAATTTTCTCTTTGGTATGTGCATACATATGTGCATGTGTGGCGCGATTCAAGGGTTTAGATTTAATTATAAACCCATATCAATCGTACCTCAAGTGTATCTTCAAATGATTGCACTTAGTAGGCGAACTGTCGCGACAACGGTCAGTGACAAAAAAGGTGTCAAGTGACGAGGATTATGAATTTAAAAGCAACACTTTTGGGAAAATTTATGCGCAAAAATACTAACCGGCTGTAGTTATAAAAAATATTTTATATTTATTAAAGGTTTATTTGATGAACATTTATTTATTTATTTTTATTTATTTATTTATTATTATCATCAATCGAGCCCATAGGGCCATATACTATGATTAAAAATAGGGTTTACAACTAATGAACCTATAATACTATATGATGTTTAATAATATAATGGAATGAAATAGTTTTAGACATCTTAAGATAATATGTATGGAATGGAAACTGCATTAAATAATAGTGCACATATCTCTTAAATTGAAACGACAAAAAATGATACATAGATATTTGGATGATGATATTACATGTCACTGGCAGAGATCATTAAAAGCAGCAAACGCTTAAATCGAGCCATAGAAAATTCAAAGTTTCTTAGCGCAATGGGGAGATCATTGTAAAGTCTACAAGACCTTACAACGAACGACTTCTCAAAAATAGAATTGTTTATTTTAGGCAAAATCAGTTGTGGATTGCGAATTGATTTAGAAAAACGAAACGAAGGTATCAGGTATGGGTTTGAGTTAAATTTTAACACTTGGTATAAATAACATAAAATTCTTACATTTAGAAAGTTCTGAACGGAACATCCAAGAAATTCCTTAACATAGTCCGAGACGTGATCAACAATCCTTAAGTTAAAGATGTATCTTACTATTCGATTAATTATAAGTCTCACTTGGCGAAGATTAGCAGATGAGCATCCGCTGTAGATTTCAATGCAGTAAATAACGTGAGTCATAAGAAGGGAGTGTGCAATACGTAATTTTATTTTTTTTGGGTAAATAACAATTAAAACAATATAGAGACCTTAGTTTACTATTGATCTTTGCGGCAATGCTAGCAATATGGCCTTCAAACGATAATCTATTATCAAGTATTAAACCTAAGCAGTTCAGAGTATTAACGAAGGGTACTTGATCAAAAATTATATCAATATCAACATGGGTTCCTGGTCCAAAAGAAATAGCTCTTGTTTTAGAAGGGTTGAAGTGCAGCTTGTTGTTGTTCGCCCAGATCGATACTAAGGATAGAGTATAATTAATGTAGCCTCATGGCAGTCGAGAAATTGGGTTTCACCACTAAACAGTAAATTAATATCGTCAGCAAAGAGAAAAATTCTGCAATGAGAAGGTCCAATGAGACTTACAAAATCATTCAAATAAATCAAAAAGAGTAAAGGTCCTAATATGGATCCTTGTGGAACGCCACTTGAGCATTCTAACATAGAAAAGTTAATTCCAGCAAGAGATACGTATTGATTTCGACCATATAAATATGAGTGCATGAACTTACACGAAGAAAAAGAAAATCTGAACTCTGTAGACAGTTTGTGGGTTAAAATGGTGTAGTTTACTGTATCAAAAACTTTGCTAAGGTCAAGTGATAACAACGTAGACACTCTTTTCCTGTTGAAATTATCACGAATGCATTCAGTTAAGTTTATTAATAAGGAACGGGAACGAAAACCGAAATGGCAATTACTCAGTAAATTATTCGAGTTTATATGATCCATGATCTGATCTTTTAGGACTATTTCGAAGATCTTAGCTAAACACGGTAATATACTGATAGGACGGTAATTATCAACTCCACTGCTCATTCCTTTTTTCTTAATAGGAACTATTCTTGAAGTCTTCCAAATACTAGGAAAACATGAAGTCATTATGATTATATTAAACACATGTAGCAGAAGCTTGTGGATGAGCGGGAAAATTATTTTATTATCATAGCCTACCGCGTTTAATTTTATTCTATTACAAGCCAGTATGAGATCAGTCTCAGTGATGCATTTAAAAGTAAAACCGTCTCTGGAGAAATCGTCAAAGTTCAAGTCAGTATTATCAGCTGAAGATTGCGAAAATTTTTCATTGTATAAAAATTTTTCAAATAAGCCTGAATATATCCTTTTGTTGATCAAGTGCGATATTAAACCTCTAGTCAAGTCTTTTCAAAATGTACATATGCACGCACATGCATGTTGTGACTATATATGGCTATTATCAATGGCTTCTCTGACGTCATACTGAAGACATCAGCAACAACAAGATTTTGCTGAGAATTGTCTCCATGACCAGTTGATCGTTGGGGTTTTTTTCACGACTTTTTAAGAATAAGCCAAGCATAAAAATATTTATGTTTCTTTGGAAGTAGCAAATAATCTGTTGAGTTCTTATCAGCGTTTTGGGGTTTTAGTTTTCGTCGTAAATTCCAAACATATGTACAAATGAGTTTCAAGACAAATAAATACTGACAACTGAAGCTGTTCATGATTAGTCTCAGTTTAAATTTACATCCAGTGTTTGATACGCGTATTTCAAATTGTTTTTTGTCAATAAATAGTTTTTGAAAATAATAAAAATGAAAATTCTGATAACAAGTTTGCTGCTGTTTATTGGACTTAGCCAGGTTCTTGCACGTTTCTTACCCTGGAGAAGAGATAACATGAATGGATACAATGGTTGGATGGATGATGATTACGATCTGTATGGCCTGCCTGATGACTTTTATACTCGTAAATTTATGTTGGATAGTAGTTTAGAAAAAGCAATTGTATTGGTAAGGCCTGTCGAAAGCGGACCTCTGGATGGTGTTTTTGGTACTTCACGGGATCCAGTTCTAAAGAACGAAGAAGCAGATGCAAATAGCATGGAAAATACTCAAATTAAAAGCAGTGAGGAAAGCCAAAATAGTGATGATGAGGATGATGACGTTGGGGATTATGTTGCTGGGAAATTGCTTAGTAAAATCTTAGCAGTATTGCTTAGCGATGAAAATGAGAGCTCGGAAGACAGCAAAGAATTGTATGGGAAAAGTGACAGAAGTAGTGAAGACAGTGATGAAATGGACGTCTTTGATTTGATGGATTCTTCTGAAGAAACGCATAATGATAATGAAGCGGAAGCCAAAAATTTCGTAGAAATTTTCAATAAAGAAGATAAAAGTGATGAGGCAACAGAAATCGCTGATATGGTAAAGAGCACCCAAGAGCTTAAGGCTAATGATGATGATCTAATATTTTCCTTCTCTATTGGTTTTGAGGCCCTTAATGATAAGGCAGACTTAACATTAACTCGTAAAACTAAAGATGATGTTGCCGGACTCAATGAACTTGATGATATTTTAGAAAAATTAAGTTCAGCTCTGGATGCAAGGATAGAACCTGAATTGCGCACAAAAGAAATTGACAGCAATGCGGAAGTAGGTAACCAGATTTTTATAACTGTCACTGCTGAAACTGAAAGCGATGAAGATGACAGCAGTGAGGAAACCACTACAACATCAACCACCTTAAGTGCTGATACCAAAGCAGATAATGATGATGATAACAAAAGTGCCAGCGGTGACAATGTTACCGAATTAGTTTATGTTGTATTCCAAGGCTTCGACGGGGATGTCGAGCAACAAACTCTTAATGATAATAAATACTCTCTCATCAATTCGCAAAGGGAGCTTGTGCCGACCTCTGCTCCTCATTTGTTGGAAGATACTGCTGTCTCCCTTTTTGGCACAGACGTTCAAAGTTCTATTGATGAGTATCTGAGAATTCGGGAAAGTCTGGACAATCAACAAGATTCCTTAAATAAGCTTGAATACGACTTGGACAGAGACTTCTATGCCATTATTTCCAATAATAATAATAATAATAATAAGCTTGAATACGACTTAGACAGAGACTTCTATGCCATTATTTCCAATAATCCGGATCATAATACTTTGAATAAATTTGAAAAGGACTTTTACGCTGTTCAGGAAAACCTGGATCAAATTAGGAAAACTGTCAATGCCATGCAAAACCTACAAATGAAGCTGTATTTTCATAAACTGGTTACCACTGCTGTAGAGCGAATGAGAGCGAATAACGAATCAAAAAACTAAATTTTTATTGCTTCTTCAAAGAATTTTGTGTAGCTGGCTGAAGCATTTGGTTTTTATATTATTTATTATCTCAAGAAATAAACGAAACTTAATAAAACTGTGATAAAAAGCAAGAAACTTTCATTTGAAGAAGGTAGTTTAAAAAAAAGGAGTTAAATACAAAGAAACAATGCGCTGATTTAGTTAATAAATTGTTTGAAGGTTTCTTTTGTAGGTTCTATTTAGTTAAAAAAATAATTACAATAACTAAAAAACTGGCAAGACAAATAAAACATCTTTCATAGGAGTATATTAAAGGGTTTGAACATATATAAATATCGATGGCTTAATTTAAAAAGGGCGTAACTCCATCTTTCGTTACTTAACAGGACAAGGAAACATCTTTATGAAATCCTTAAAATTTTACGTACAAAAAGAGTTTCAATGCCATTTTTAACAAAAAGAGGCAACACATTTTATTTCCCTTAAAAGTTTTTATATATTTTTTATTTTCAGCGGTAAAGCAGCTCTGGGCCGAAGAACAGCTCTCGCGTCATCGTAATTATTTCTTAAGTGCGGTCAGGCTAGTTGTTATTGTTGCTGGGTTTTCGAGAGTTTTGTATCTCGCTCATACTGGTTACCTGTTTGCCTCAACTAACTGTATTATCTTTGTTGGCCACGCGGCAATTTCTTGTGTGAAGGCATAAGTCGTCACAGTTAGTCACAGCGCCGCTACAAAATACTGTTAATACCATCGTGGGCATAAGGTCTTCTTTACTCCGCCCATGCTGTGCTTCCTATACTTTGCAAATTTATTTATAACAGTACAGTTAAATAAATAATAAATAAATACATACTTAATCATATATACGTTATTTATGGTCAGTAGGTCGACAACTGTGAAAATGATTTACATCAGTACCTGCCTTGACGGCCTAACCTGATGGTGGATCAATTCCACGTAGTGAATTTTTCACGATTCACCACCGCCCCCGTGTGGCTTACCAGGCTCATACAGGTAGCAATTCTTGCCATATCATTGCGGTCATATGAGCAACTTCTTGTTGAGGAGTTCGGGCCTTCTAATCCCTCCTGTATGCAATTTCCCAGCAATCAATGGAGGACACGACTTAATGAGTTGGTAGGCCGAAGCCCACTAAGAGCCTCAGCCCTTAAACCAACTCATACGTCAACCACCACCACTGGTTCCTTACAGTACAGGTATCTGTTGTATAGGCAACAGATCCTCGGGAGATTGTTAGTCCCCGAAAAAAGCCACACACCAAACAATTATCACGGATACTAACACTCCCTTCCTGCGTTTTAGGTTTCAACCACAGCCAGAACGTTTCAGCCATGATCAGCCCGGGTCGAACCGCAAGCAGAACTACCCGGGGGCTGATCCTCTTTCTGCCAATTTATACCCTTGGTAAGGGTTTCGGAAGCCAACACAACTTAAGTCATGTGGCTTCCTAGAGTTTTGTTTGCCGCACCAAACGAGGGACCCCTTCCCCTCTTTTCACCGAAAAACAGAGTGCCTAAGTTAGGAATACGCTAAGGCAAAACCTGTTCCCCGGGGGGAGTCAGTAGGTCGACAGTCGTTTAGTAGGTCTTTGACAACATACCTGGTACTCCTGGTTGGCTCCGAGATTTGGTGGGCTTTGTTGGTAGGAATTAACTCCGCTGGCTGTGATGGTGCTTGGTAGGTGCGTATTTGTTTTTTCCACCTTTGGTGCTTTATGTTCATCACTTGGCTTATCTCGAAATTTCAATTTAAGTCGCTCTTAGCTATTTTATTGTAGATTTTAAGCTCTTTTAGGTTTTAAATATTTTAACTTTACACTTAAGTGTCTTTTACCTTTTAAGTTTTTACTGCTTTTAACTTTTAAGTATTTTAGCTTTAATTTTAAGTTTAAAAAAAAAAAAAAATAATTATAAGCAATTAAGTTTTTTATTCGCTATTTTTAGCTTCTACCATTTATACCAATAAAAATTATAAATAGCTTGTTTTCTATGTTTACCAGCTATCTATATGTCGACATTTCATAGGAACTACCCTAATCATCAGTCTACTGAGGATTAGGGTAGTTCCTATGAAATGTCGACATATATATAGCTGGGAAACATAGAAAACAAGCTATTTATAATTTTTATTGGTATAAATAATTATATTTATTAAAAAAAATCGAGCTTTGTGTTCTCCCATATAACATTTTAAATCAATTGTATTTTACATATTTATTTTGATTATTTATTAAAAAAATATTCGAAAAATCTTATAGTTAATACTTCTATGGAATCAAATTGTATGTTTCGCGTTTCTCATAATAACTAATTTGTCTTTTAAGTTAAAAGAAAAATAAGGTTTGTTTTGTGGCAACAATTTTTAAAATTAGGTGCTTTTACATATTTTCTTAAGAGATTCCAACCACACGCGTTTTCTTTCGCCGCTTCTACCAGAAGGATTACGTCATATTACTTCTATATCACACCAAGCTTTGGTGAAGTATTCCACAAACTTTTTTTTTCGTAATAGGTCCCCATTTTCTTTTTATTTTTAAGTTTTATTTTCTAAAGCTTTTCTTAACCAGGAAAAAATCCATAAACACATATTTTACCCGTTTTCATTTGCTTTCCTTATTTACTGCTGTTAAATGTCAACAGAGAACATCTGTTTGCCGCCTATAAACTGTTTTACCTTCTGCTACAAACATCTGTTTACCGCCAACACAAATTATTTTTTATCAGCTGTTAACTACAGGGTGCACAAGACATTATACATTTCTTTTACTTTACCTTTCACACCTATTCCAATACTTGGTGAAACCAGAAGAGTAACGCGTCTTCTTTTGCTTCACCCCTAACTCCTCTTGCTTTTTACTTTAAATTTAATTGTTAAATACTCGTAACTAAAATACATAACAACAAATTCTCATGTCTGCAAAAATCAGTATGATAGTTTTTCCTTTATAACAACTGATTTTTTGTAACCTGAAGTTTTGTATAGAGTAGCGCACTGCGTTTTATTTGCATTTTCCGTAAACCGAAACAAAAATTTATGCTCTCATTTGTTTGTTAGTGTTTTATTTATTTCTTTTTGTTATTATTATTGGAACAATAATTTTTGGATACACCTAAACCTCTTTTACGTACGAAAGTGTATTATTCCAAATAAAAAATGCTTAATAATAGTTATTGCCAAAAAATACTTCCGCAAATAGGTTTGTAAATAATGGAGTTATATTTAGATTACCTTAATCTTCAAATAGTCCACTGCATTTTCTTGGTTTTTTCTTACTCTTCAACCAGGTGATAGCTTTAGAAACAGCTAAAAAAATTATAAGTGGCACCATTGAAATGCAAAAAAGCAGCTGTTTATATATCAGAAGTTTTAATTTTAATTGCAAGATGTGATTTGCAAATATTTAATTTTTTAATATTTATATATATTATTATATCGAAACCTAAGTAGCTCGCATTATTTTAGCAATAGCTACTATAGAATTTTCTAAATTTCCCTCAGCCATTTTGTATGCACAAAAAGCTTTTTAATGTTTGCAAGGAGATAAAGAAAACAATATCAGCTGTTTATTATGTAGCTGGCTACAGGCTACATTTGTAGCCAGCGGCATTTGTAGTCGTGTGTTCGTGTAGCCTGCTGTCTCGAATGTGTTTAATGCTTTATGTTCAACAAGTGACAAATTTGTCAACAGAGTTCAGTGAATTGGTAGACAGTGTTGGGTAAACCAATGAAGGAATTTTTAGGGAGTTTTTGGATTTGGGATACAATATTTTGGGTAATTACCCAAAATGGGCAGTTAAAAGAAAGTTAATTAACCGTACATTTTTGCATGAAAATAAGTGAAAAAAAGACGGAGATAGAATATAAGGGGTGAATACACGAAAAAGGCATTTAAGCGATGGGTAAATATACGAAGTATACTGTAGTCAACTTTTTTCAAAATGTATATATGCACGCACATGCATGTTATGACTGTATACGTCTAACGATGAATTACTTCTCTGACGTCACACTGAAAACATCAACAATATGCTATTGCTGTGAATTGTCGCCATGACCAGATGATCGCTGGTGTTTTTGCAAGATTTTTTACAAATAAGCTAAGCATAAAATTATTTATGTTTTTCTAGAAGTAGCAAATAATCTGTTGAGTTCTTATCAGCGCTTTGGGCTTTTCGTTTTCGTCGTACTTTACATACGAGTATGAGTTTTAAGACAAATAAATACTGACAACTGAAGCTGTTCGTGATTAGTCTCAGTTTAAATTTAAATCCAGTGACAGATACGCGTATTTCAAATTGTTTTTTGTCAATAAATAATTTTTGAAAATAATAAAAATGAAAATTCTGATAACAAGTTTATTGCTGTTTATTGGACTTAGCCAGGTTCTTGCACGTTCCTTACCCTGGTTAAGATTGAATAATGACGGATTTGGGGGCTGGCTGTATGATGAGGACGATATGTATGGCCTACCTGAAAACATTTTTAATATTGAGTTGGATGGCAGTTCAGAAGAATCAAAAGAATTGGTAAGAGCTGACGGAAGCATTCCTCGAGATGGTGGTTTTGGTACTTTACTGGACTCGTTTCTAGAAAACGAAGAGACAGATGCAAAAAGCAAAGAAAATACTCAAAACAAAGGCAGTGAGGAGAAACAAAATAATGATGATGATGATGATGATAGGGATGACGGTGCTGGCAAATTGCTTAGTAATTTCTTAGCGGTATTGCTTAGCGATGAGAATGGTGCCAACGAAAATGAGAGCTCGGAAGAGAGCAAAGTATTGTATAGGAAAAATGACGGAAGTAGTGAAGACAGTGATGAAGTGGCACATGCCTTGGAAGTGGCCATCTTTGATTTGACGAAATCTTCTGAAGAAAAGCCAGCTGATAATGAAGCGGAAGAAAAAAGTTTCGAGGACAATAGTAATGAGGCAACAGAAATCACTGATATGATAAAAACATCCCAAGAATATAAGACTCCTGAAACTAAAGATGATGCTGATGAAGAGAAGGAAGTTGAAGAGATTTTGAATATCTTAAGTTTTGTTGTGGGTGCAATATTAGAAGAAGAATTGGGCACAAACCAAGTTGACATTAATGCAGAAGCCGATGACCAGATTTTTAAAACTATCACTGACAAAAATGAAAGCGTTACAGAAGACGATAGCAGTGAAGAAACAACTACAATATCAACTATTCCGAGTACCGATAGTCATGAAGATAATAATGAAGATAACAAAAGCAGCAGCGGCGACAATGATTCAGACTTAGTTTATGTCGTATTGAAAGGCATCGACGAGGATGATAAGCAACAAACCCTTAATGAGCATAAATATTCTATAATTAATTCTCAACAGGAGCTTGTGCCAACCTCTGCTCCTCATTTGTTGGAAGATACTGCTGTCTCCCTTTCTAGCACCGACGTTCAAAGTTCCATTGATGAGTATGTCAGAATTCGGGAAAATCTGGACAACCAACAAGATTCCTTAAAAAAACTTCAATACGACTTGGATAAAGACTTCTATGCCATTATTTCCAATAATCCTGATGACAATACTTTGAATAAATTTGAAAAGGACATTTACGCTGTTCAGGAAAACCTAGATCAAATTAGGAAAAATGTCAATGCCATGCAAAACCTACAGACGAAGCTGTATTTTCATAAATTGGTTGCCACTGCCGTAGAGGAAGTGAAAAACGAATCGAAAAATTAAATCGTTATTGCTTCTTATAAGATTTTTTGTTTTTTTTTTTTTTTTTGGATCATGATAAACAATTTGTTTTTTATGTTATTTATTATCTCAAGAAATAAACTAAACTTGATAAAACTGTGATAAACCCGAAAAAATGTTCGTTTGAAGAAAATAATGTAATTGAGTTTTTTTATTCGCTATTCTAGCTTCTAACATGATAAATAGCTTTTTTTCTATGTTTCCCAGCTGTCTATATGTCGACATTTCATAGGAACTACCCTAATCATCAGTAGACTTTGGACATTTTTGAAAGATATTATTTAGATTGTTGGGATATAAAGTTGAATGTTTGAGAATATCTTTCAAAAACTTCCAAAGTCTACTGATGCTTAGCGTAGTTCCTATGAAATGTCGACATATAGATAGCTGGGAAACATAGAAAACAACCTATTTATAATTTTTTATTGAAAAGAATGTAATTTAAAAACAAGCAAGAGTGTAGTATATTCGCCTGGGCCGAATTTAAAATACCCTTCACGATAGTCACGTATATGTATAGTATATATTACAAATTTGTACTGAATATGCTTGGTTGTATATGGAGCAATATCGGGGTTAGTTTTGCCTTGTAATCACCATTCCAAAAATGAAATCTTTCTTGGAAGTTTTCATGGAAAAGTTTGTTGAAGCTTTATCTCGGTTATATATGAACCGATTTTGGATTTTTCTGTATTTTAGGATTTATAGAATTGAATACAATTCTATAAATCCCAACAAAACAACTGTTTCTTGCCTTATTTTACGTGTTCTTTTTCAGAATTTAGCGCTAAACAACACAAGCGGCTTCATAAACATCAACTTGTTCGCGCGAATAGCAAAATTTTGTTATTTTTGTGCAAACTTGTTTCAAATATTTATGCAAACAAACAAACAATTGCATCAACCAGGCAAAATGTTTGTGCAAACGTAAACTGTTTGTCACAAAGATTATATGCGGCCTTATATATAATCAAAATCCTCCTGCTAACTAACTAGCTGATACGATTTTTGTGTGTAAATTCCCATAAGGAAAATATACTCGTAGCAGCAAGTTAGTTAGCACAAGATTTTTTATTACACATAAAGCATTAAACACATTGAAGCCAGCAGACAGCCGACTTCAATATGTCAAATATAAAATACATGCATTTAAATACGAATGTTTATTTAGACAACAGCAAGACGACAGGACTGCAGGTTGTTATCTAAGCTGATTTTTCTGCCGCACTCGAATTAAACTAATTTCTATTTTTGTTGATTACAAAATAAAAACAGTGTGACCAATGATTACAAAAAAAAATATGTAATAAAAAACATTTTGCTCTTGGAAATTTTTTTTTTTCTAATAACGCATAATAAAACAACAAAATTTATATGGGCTTTTAAATAAATTAATAAATTTATTTGTACATACATATTTATACTCAAAATAAGAATGCCTAATTTTATAAAAAAAAAAAAACTAGTTAAGCGGCAAACAAACTACAGAAATAGCCTAACAAACATGCAAAAACATTTGCACAAACATTTTGTGTTATTAAAGGGCGTGTTTACTTGTTTGTACATATATTTGAAGCATGTTTGCACGATTTTTGCGCAAACATCTTGAATGTTTATGTTGTCTAACGCAAAATTTTTTCATTTCAAATAAAATTTTGCACAATGAAGTGATGGAAGAAGAAGCACACAAAATGAATAATGAAAAAGTTTTCTTGTTAGAATTTTTAGTATTGTATTAAGGTTTACCTTCATTATAGCAATTGAAAAAAAATGAGATTAACAGCCAGTTCGCCGATGTCGAAAGGATAAATTCATTCGCACCATAGGCGAAAGAAAATTGATTTGGGTTTTTTCTAACATTATTCTATGCGAATGATGTGTCAAAATTCGATTGAAATACATAAGTTCATGCTAACGAACAGTAGTGGCATAGACGAACCCAAATTTAATCGAATGTGAGTGACTAGCTTTCTTTCGCATACATTTCCATTCGATATCGTCGAACAGGCTGTAAATAAACAGAATATCAAGAAATAGAGGCTAAAACAAATTATAAAATGATTTATGTGTTGTAAACTTCATATGGCGAGAAAACTGCCGCAGCATAATCGCCGTGTACTCTCGTTGAAAAAAAAAATTGATTAATATCGTTATGAGCAAACGGTAAGCGCGTGTTTGCCGAAAGGTTTGCATAGTTTATTTGTCTCTTTAGATATACACCAGTTACTCCATTTATGAGTAGTTTTAATTGCATATCTTCGACGAATTTATATTTATATACATACATTTTTCTTTCTGGAGTCGAATTAGTTTTATCCAGATTTTGAAAAATTCGATATATACTTTAAATTCTTTAATATTGTTCCCATTATAGATCAAAGATTATATTTTCAACTTTTAAGAACCTCCTAACCTGAATTAAGCGTAGCAAACAAAGGCTTTTTTAATTAGTTTGTTTTTTTTTTTAGATTTTAAGACCTTTTTTTAGAGAGAACTTTTTTCATGAAGCATTGACATAAACAATGGAATTTTTTAAAGCTAAAAATTCTAAGGTGGCCACACTGAAGTATACTTTTATTCATATGAATTTATGTTGCTGCCGTGTTCAAAATATTTCAGTAGTCACCTACACAACTACTTGCTGTTGTGAAGTCGTGTAGTCTGCTGTGATCTATGTGTTTAATACTTAAGGCCGATAGTTTATTTCGCCCTTCAAATATCGCTTCTTTATTGCAACATAGTCATATCTCAATAAATTAGCTTTTCGAGTTAACAATGCAGAACTGTTACCAGTACTACCGTTTAATTTGTGCTAAAAATTTATTCAAGTTACTTTTAAACTATTTCCTTTAGGAGATATTTTCTAAAAAAAATTTTTTAGACTTGTATGAAAACTAAAAATTTGAAATGTGTTTTTCTCGAAACAAGCTTTTTTTTAGGTATGACTATGTTGCAATAAAGGACCGATATGCTATTAATTTTAAGGTACAAGATTTTATTAACCTGAATTTTTGCTTTAAAATTTTGTTTTTATTAGAACAGTCTTATAATAATTAAAAAAAAAAAAAACATTATTTTTGCGTTTAGACGTATTGTAAAAAAAAACTTTTTTGTTTCCTAAAATTAAGATTTTATATTTAGAATAAGGAATATTGAAAAAAATACTTAAAAATTTTTCATATTTTTTTCATAAAATTAAAAATTTATATTTGGGGTAAATGAAGATTTTTCCACAAAAATTTCTGGCACCATTGGTTGAAGAGATTAGAGTAAGATCAGATAGGGCGATTTTAACTGTCGAAATTTTTAGCGATTTTCTTTTGGAATTGCTTTCTTGTCCACACACAAAAACTTTTTTCGGCAATTCTTAAGCTTTCTCTAACTTTTATTTCATACAGTTTACATTGTATATGCACATACACATACACACGTGAGAGAAAAGTAAGGAATTGATGAGAATTGCCGATTAACAGCAATTCTTTTTCCCTTCTTATTCCCCTCACCGAAAGCTTCTATATAGTGAAGAATTGCCCAACTAAAGTTGCTGTGTCTGACTTGGCACTTAGAATTAATATACAAATGCAGTAATGGCAGTGGAAATCAGAAAAATGTTATAATCAGAAAATTTTTATCACAGAGTTGGTGATGCCAGATTAATTATAAACAAAAAATCGTTTCATTTTGGTGTTAGCGGTAACAATATGCTTAGTTTAGTGGGCTTTTTAGGTGGTTTTTCTTTTCGAAATATATCGACAGATTTGTTTTATTTAATTTTTATATACTATATTTCTTATATCCTACGTGCTTAACCAAAGAAGGAAAAATTAGTGAAGAATGATATTTGATTCTTTATTCCAAATTTAGATTTCAATGAATTAATTCGGATTAAAGATCTCGTCTTTCAAATTCTACGATGACGTAGATTCTACGATAAGTTTTTTATTTGCTATTTAAGCTTCTAACATTTATACCAGTAAAAAATTAGAAATAGCTTGTTTTCTATGTTTCCCAGCTGTCTATATGTCGACATTTCATAGGAACTACCCTAATCATCAGTAGACTTTGGAAATATCTTTCAAAAATTTCCAAAGTCTACTGATGATTAGGGTAGTTCCTATGAAATGTCGACATATAGATAGCTGGGAAACATAAAAAACAAGCTATTTCTAATTTTTTACTGGTATAAACAAATATATATTTTATAATAAGTTTTGAATGTACACCAATCAAAAAATTATAAACGGCTTGTTTTCCATTTTTCCTAGCTGTCGATATGTCGACATTTCATAGGAGCTGCCAACTTCTTCAAGAATGTTTTTGTTATGTCTGTTAAAGATTTAAAATAATTTTTTTTTTTTTATAAATAAATAAGTACTTAAGTTGTAATTTATTTTAATAAGTTTTTAAGTACTATTTTTATGCAAATGAGCAGAAATGCCACTTCTGTGACGAATCATGCATTTTCATTGAGCCTATTACTCTTCTAAGTGTACAATCAATTACAATTATTTTCCACCTTGTTTTTTGAACTTCTGTAGTTGTGATAATTTTAATTTTAAACTAATTTTTACACACACACTAATACAGTGTTCGTAGCCTGTTTAACTAATTCAAATTAGATTTTACACCTGTACCTACATACCTACTCGTATTTTCCAGTTTTTTATTTTAGCTGCGAAATGCGTCGGTTTTTGAATTTAAATATGACGAAAACCTGTGAATTCTAAAAAAAATTATCTTACTAACAGTAACGAAAAATTGTAGTTGATTTTGTTGGAATGGGATTGCTTATTCTTATTGAGACAGAGTGTTCTTGGGTGGTTTTGGACTACAGATTACCAGAACTTACAAATTTGTCGTTACATATAAAGCACGAATCTCAGGCTTAGGTTTAAGTACTATGATTATGTATATTTTAAAATTGCAGCACGTCTCACAATTATGAGTGATTAGAATATATTAATTTACGTCTTAGAATGTAAATCATTCCAGAGATAAGCCTCCAAAGGTCACCAAGACATTTAGTTAAATAATAATAATAAAAAATGTAAAGGTTTATTTAATTCAACTGATTACAAAATATAAAATTATGAGTAAATAATAAACAGTGGGACAATGTATAAGTATATAATTGAAATAAGGAATTAAATAAACTATACAAGGTAATGCAAGGTAACGTTCACTTACTGGTACAGTGAGTGAAAGAGATTTCCATCAGCACCTGCCTTTACGGCCTTATCTGATGATGGTGCAATGCCACGGTGTTAATTATACACGATTCACCAGCTCCCCCGTATGGCTCACCAGGCACACACAATTCGCAATTCTTGCCATAGGTTTGTATCCATATAGGCAACCTCTTCTTTAGGAATTCGGGCCTTCTAATTCCTCCTGTAAGCAATTTCCTTGCTAAGGTTTAATGAGTTGGTAGGCCGATGTCCACTAAGAGCATCAGCTCTTAAACCAACTCACCCGTCCAACCATCATCACTAGTTCTTTACAGTACAGGTATCTGTTGCAAGGCAACAACACCTCGTGAGGTGGCCTACAACGCCATTTGGAAGCGATTTTTTCGAGTCGGCCAGACTTTTGAAACAGTTTCCTGTGAATGAAACGTACAATCTTGTAGGATAGTGAATCGGGGCCTTAAGATGTTACAGTTCGCAAATAATAGCCCCGATTTTCATGAAAAAATCATAATGAGTGACGGGGCACATTTCCATTTGAATGAATATGTGAATAAACGAAATAGTCGGTTCTGGGCAATGGAAAACGTTCAAAATATTTAACAGTAATCTTTGCATCCCTTAAAAGTGATATTCTATTGTGCAATTTGGTCAGGAGGAACCATTGGACCTTATTTCTCTGATATACTGTCAATGGAGAGCCATATCGTGATATGATTGACAACTTTTTAACGCCTCAGCAGCATTCTTTGGGCTGAATTAATATGTAGTATCAACAAAATGATGCCACATCGCATACTTCCATACCATACTGCGATACCTCTTTCTTTCTTAATTTGCCTCCACGGTCACCTGATTTGATTGCTCCGGACTTCTTTTTGTGGGAATATCGGAACAACTCAAACAAAATATTCGTCATGAATATATTGAAATACCGTGTGAAATCTGTTCAAAATGGCTCGTGTTTATGAGGCTATCAGAGGTGGACATTTATCTGATATTGTACTCCATATATAATTGCCGACATTTTATAAAATATTTATCATTATAAGAACCATTCTCCTTCATTTAATCAAAAGCTATAAACAAACAAAGTAGTTTACCTTCCATGCAAACACCCTGTATCTGCTGATGGACCATTTCCATATGTACTTCGCACATGGAGATTCAAAAGCGCTGACATCATACTGGTTCTGAAACACCCATTCGAGCTTACACTGTTAGAAAAACTTTCGTAGATATAACAATTTTTTGCATTAATGTTACGATTTTGTCGTTGTTTTTCGGCCAACGTAAAGCTCCATTTGACTTATGAATATGAAACGCAAGTATATAAACTTATGTGCAATTCTTGTATAATAATAACAATATTTTTTTCATATGTGCTAAAATTTCGCTGAACCCAGTATGATATATGTATGTGTGTGTTCAACGAATAATTAAGTATTTTTGGATCCCCTTCATATCGCAGCTTATAACTAATTTCCTGTTTTCTTTTTCTTACGCCACACTAAATTCATATAATTGACTCTCTCTGAGTAAATTTTAATGATATTTGGACAACATAGACGATTAACTCTATTTAAATTTTTTGGGTGTTTTCCATACAAATTTTTTACACGACACGCTTGTCTGTGCTCTGTAAACAGCACATTCATTATTGATGTTGTTGAGAGTATACATTTTAAACAAAATTATTTTTGCACAAGTTTTGTAAAAACAGAAAATTTCTTCAAAGTAAAACAACAAATAAAACATAAATTGATAAACATTTTGTTTTTATTTTTGTTGCAAACAAAAAGGTTAAAAACATGATTGTGTGTGTGTCATTCAGTAACCGATTTGTTTTTGTGTTAGTCGGTTCAATTTCATTATAAGCTAGTACCGATGGTGCGAGTATTTCCCAATCGTATTGTAGATTCTAATTAAATGTCACACGTTTAGTAGATCTGATTAGTAAACAAAGGCTATTTTGCATAAATATATCGCTACCTTAATACTAAAACGCTCTAATGCTTATTTTTTCTAAATGGAGTTTTTCTACTTAGTCCGTAGGTGAAAAAATTCTCTAACAAACTTTACCATTAAAATAATGGCTATTTCTGTACGCGGTTCACAGTTTTGAGTAATAGTTGTTTTCTGCTTAGCAGGGTTTGACACCTCCCGGGGAACAGGTTTTGCCTTGGCGTGGACCAAACCAAGGAACATATAGGGGAGCCCCTCATTTTTCGTAGCAAATAAAACTATAGGAAGCCGCATGACTTATTTTGTGTGGAACTTTCCTTACCAAAAGTTACAATTGGCAGAACGGAGCTCAAAAGTAGGCTGATCTTTCGACAACCCGTATGCCAAATACTCTAAAGTTATTCTAACAGAAATTTTAACGACACTGTTGTTAAAATAAACACCGCAAAATTAGTTAACGCTAATCAGTCAGTCTATAAAAACAGCTGATTTAAAACGAAGACAAATAGTGTTAAAAACTGTTACAGAATTGCGAAAACGCCATTATTACTGTTAATTTCTCTAAACGAATTTTATTAGCGTTAAAACAGGTTAGTGAATTTCATTACAGTTCAGAGACCATGCTAAACAATGGCACGTTGTGGATGCAACACAAATGCGATTAATAAAGCATTAATGCTTAGGATGATTTTGCTGGAAATATCAGCATCCATTTATTTTTTGATGTCCAATAATCCATTCAAGACACATTGTTATATTACTCGTATGTAACGCGCCAATTTTAGTAAGCCTGGACTATCAGCTGTCGAAATGTTTTGTCGAAGGTTGCCAACACTTTACCACACAAATGACGAAAAATTCACATCTAACGTTATTTTGGGTCATTCTTTATAGACATTAATGTCACACAAGTTTGTATCCAATTAAAACTGTTTCATTGGGTTTTCACAGACAAGAAGAATATTTAGTGGGACAATTTCTGTTCTAGTCCATTAAACATGAAACTAGTTCATCTGGCACAACATGTACTCGTATACGAGTACGTATTGTCTGTACTTGTGTTTTTGTATTGATTTGATTGCTTAAGGGCGTTTCAGACTATCATACAAGTCTTAAAATCTAAAGATATTTGTTGCGACTGTCAAAAAATCTAACGTACCATTACATTTTGTTTTCACACTATCACACCTAAAGTAAAAGAAGGAGTATGACTTGAAAATAAACAGCCAATTTACTTAACGTCTGGTTTTAATATTTTTATTATTTGCTTTTGCAAAAAATGCAACCCTGATCCAATGAAAAATCTTATCGTTTAAACAAATTTCTAAAAATGGTGAAGTGTTATGGGATGTCAAATCTTTTACCGTATTATTTCTCATTTTCATAACGCTTTACATTCACACTATCACACTTGCACGTATTATTTGATTTTTTGACAAGTCTTAATACAAAGTGTGATAGTCTGAAGTGCCCTTTAGCGTGTGTGGACTCGAGCTACTTGTGTGGGTTTGAAGCTGATTGAAAAATTATACCACCGTCAGAATATCACTCCCTTCACCTCCTTCGCCAACAAGCGGTCAGAACAATTATTCTTTTGTGTGATAGACCATTGACACTAAGAATATATTTATTGCTTTTACACAAGTTTAAATCGTAATTTAAACTTGTGTAGCGCATAAAACTCCCTGTACATATTAAGGAATTTTTGCATTCAACTAGCGATATATATACATATGTATATAACGCTTAGAATTGAAAAAATTAAATTATTATCTCTTAAAAAAAACATCGAAACAATTGTCTTCTGAATTCCATCAGTTTATAATTTATTTGAGCGCGATTATAAGTAACACAAAAAGAATAAAAAAATTTAAATAATGAAAAGTTTTGTCTTCGCTTTTGCGGTCTTGGGAATTTTTATTAATTTTACCTTCAGCAAACCTTTCTCAAATTCTGAGCAATCTGCCAGAAGAGACTCAAAATTAATACTCGGTTATGAAACTTCACAGCCTGTTAACATTCAACTAATTGATGGAGAAGTTGGGGAAGTGCAAATGGAGGTGACAGTGGCCAGCAATCCGATTTACTTCAGGCAGAGAAGCAATAGTTCTAGAGCGTTTAAACTGGACGAAGTGAGAGCGAACTAGTTTTTATTATATTTCAATGAACAAATAAAAAATTAAAAACATTTTGATTGTTGTGCATTAATCTCTTGAATTGATCTGTGGAAAGGTTACTAAGGTTTGTTATAGAATAAAATAAATGCGAGTATGATTTGTGTGCATTTCAAAAATTTCCATTTGCTGAAAATAAAAAATCATTTATTAAAATCGTACTGATTTATGCCTCAAAAACGCTAAAAATTTAACTGCATAAAACAGTCATACTTTATTTATTTGCCAAACCTCAGATTGGTGTGTTTGCAAAGCATTCCCGGTCTTTAAAATTGGGGAAATGAGAGCGGTACCGCTCTGCATACGCAAAGCAGCCCTGACTTTATCAACATGACGTATTATAAGATAACATAACGGGACATAACATAACATAACATAACATAACATAACATAACATAACATAACATAACATAACATAACATAACATAACATAACATAACATAACATAACATAACATAGCATAACATAACATAACATAACATAACATAACATAACATAACATAACATAACATAACATAACATAACATAACATAACATAACATAACATAACATAACATAACATAACATAACATAACATAACATAACATAACATAACATAACATAACATAATAACATAACATAACATAACATAACATAACATAACATAACATAATGCTACATAACTTCAAAATACAGATTTTCATTAAAACATTTCGGAACTTTTTCGAAAAACTAATAAAAGTACTAGAAATGGGCAAAAACCTGGACAAAAGTAAGTTTCCCGGGACTAGGGACATTCTAGATTATCTACATCGCTTTTTTGCCCTTAAAAACCTCTAGATACTGATTTTCATTAATATCGTTGGAGCAGTTTTCGAGAACCAATGAAAGTATTACAGATGGTTATAAACTTAAAATGGGTAAAAGCCGGGAGAAATGAATTTTCTCGTATTTTAAAATATTTAAAATATCTTCCAGAAGTAGTCCCAAAATATGATTTTCACATAAGAAATTGTCGATAAACACCACTGTGAGATGCTGTAGTAAACGAGCAATATGTGAATTATCTGCTAGTTGTTTTTGTTTTTATAAAATATTTCTATATAAAGTAAATTTTTCCCTAAAATCTGCTTAGTTATTAAAAGTTGTTTTACTTAATAAGGTATTAATTAAGGAAATAAATATTTTAAATTAAAAAAATATATAACAGCGAAATGAAATTGATTTTTATTGTACTGATTATTACAGTCCTAAGCTGTTGTTTTCTTCAGACTCAACAAGACAGAATTACACTTTTGCCTGCAAATGATGAAGTTCTTGATGATTATAATGAAATCGATTCCAGTGACAATGATGTAAAATCGGAACTGTCCAGAAGTAGACAGGCGAAGTACGACTATCTTCTACGCCTTGAACAAAATCTTCATGAGTTGGAAGAGCATACAAAATTGAATCGTCAAAATACGAAATTAAAAAATAACTTCTGAAACTTTTATTTGTTTGTAGAATCAAAATAAAAAGCAAGCATGATTATTTGAAAATAAAGCTGAATTACTCTCTTAAAGGCGATTTGTATTGTCTTATTTAATTAAAGTGTTTATAGCACTTTGCGTTCAATGTTAGCTTACAATAAGCGTAAAGCAGTGCTCAATACGTCTTTTACTTGCTTACAATGGAAGCGAGGTTGTTTTCGAGCTGCCTACTGTTACCTTACAATATGTATCAGACAATACCGAGCCTTTTGTTTGTAGAATGAACACTTTAGTATCCCGTTTACTTTGTGATCTATTGGAGGGTGTTTTTTTTTGTATTTGCAAATGTATTCTAGATTCGTGTTAGAGATGATATGCATTACTTCTGTAGCAAGTTTGTTTCGGATCATCACTTCTGTAAACGAACTTTTCACTGCTAAGTTACTTATATACAAAGCTTTTACTCTACAAATATATTCTATTAGATATATGCGTTTTATTATTCTTTTAGATATATGCGTCAGATCATCGAAATAAATAATATTCTATAGATTCTGTGGAATATAAGCTGCTGAAAATGTCTATAAACGCATAAAAACAATAAAATCCTTATCATCTTTACTGCAACTACTATTTCTTCTGCTGCATCCATGTTTGATTTTACGTTTTTTGTAATTTGCAGGGTTTTGGAATCGTTGCGTCTCTTTTTTAACGAGATGCTTTCTGTAGTGCGATTCTCTAACTTTTAACGACTCGATAATCGCAACTTTTGTCATCAAATTTCACCATCTAACGATGGTAAACAGCTGTATTTTTCTGTTCATTCATATAAACAACACGTGGCATCTCTGCCAGAAAGAAGCGAAATCCACAAAGAAGAAAAGAAAAAACAATAAGTTTTTCCATAACAATATGTATACATATTGATTTTTATTTGTTGTGATTTTAGTTTTTAAGTGACAATAAATATTATTTAATTTGTAATAAGGTAAGTAAAATAAAATAAGTGTCCATATGTTTCATTTATTTTTTTGTATGTACTAATTTCTATATGTTCAGGATGACTGCAACTAAGACTGGTGATAATAAATATAACTTTTTAAATTCATTAACTGTCAACTCAAAGGAATTGTTCAACTCCCGATAAACACACTGATTATCCCTTGAAGCGTTCAAACTTGTTTCATCCCTTTCAAGTCCGAATGACAAACGTTCAATAGCTATTTCCACACAAAATACACTTTACCGGTTAAAAAATTATACTGAAATTTTTGTTTTTGAAAATGTATTTAATAAATATTTTATGTATTTAATATATAATAAATATTTTTTTATGTCTTAAAACTCAGATTGTAAGCACTTTATTTCATGGATGCACAATTTAAAAAAAATACACTTTAACGATTGAATAAACAGCAAGAAAATTTGTGTCTTTAAGAAATCGACAATCGGCAGTAAAATTAACAGCTGATTTTGATCGACTACGAATATCGTTAAGAAAATGTTACAGAATAGCAAATACGATAAAATATCGTTATAATTATTTTAATGATTCGATTATCGTTATATAAGTTACAGAATCGCACTACTGGTGATCACCATATTTTGAAACTAGAGTGGTAACATGATGCCAATACGGTTCTATTTGCTTCACGTGTCAGCATGAGAAACTCATTAAATCTCCTTTCCAAGCTCTCCACTAATTTTGTTAAAATTCAACTGAAATGCCTCAAAGGATTATATTTGCAGCCGATCTAATCTGGTTCTCACAGACATTAAGGTACGCAAAAGTTTCCCATAATAACAATTACTTCCCTTGTATACAATCCAAAGCATTGGGAAGGAGCTGGCGGCGAATATGTGGACATTCTTATTGATATCACCTGATTAGTGTAAAATGTATTTGCTCTGGACAAAACATTTGAAAGCTGAATTGCAGTTTTGCAAAATGATAAACATTATAATGGTCGTAGTTTCTAGCAATTTTAGCTTTTGTGTGAAACACTTTATTTTGAATTTATTGTAATAAATAAAAGTATTTTGTAAAAATGTATTTTTGAATCACATGTATTTGAAATACAAAATACTTTTAAGTTATGTATTTGAAATACAATATACTTTCAGGTCGTGTATTTGAAATACGGATACAAAATACTTATTTGTATTTCAAATACAAATATTTCAAATACTGCCCAGCTCTGGTGTTGAATGGTTAGTCTTCTTGTGAAAAAATATAACAATAATATTTCAATATTTTTAAGTTGAATCTAATCTCAAAATGCAATTCAATTCCTAAAATAGTTTCAAGGTTGAAAAGCAACCATTTTTATATAAAATCAGAGATTTTGTACAGAAGAGTAAAGGGGTTTGATACTACACTAATAGAAAAACTTTCCTAGATATAACGAGTTTTTACATAAATGTAAAGATCTTACAATTTTTTTCAGACAATTTTACTGGCAAATTGTCTGAAAATGTATTACAATCGTGTGAACTGCCAATTTTTAACTTACAACGTTGTCAGAAAAACCATTGTCAATCAATTGTAAGACAACAATGTTGTCAGGCATCTGACAATCGTGACAACACTCTTCGTCGGCATTGCCAGATAATTGGCTGGTATTGTAAGCTCAGTTTTAATTATCAGATGTATAAAATTAATGCACCTGACAATGACACCATTGTTAGAAAAAAAGTTTGATGGGCAACACTGCCAAACAGATAGTTGTTGATATACATAAAGCCCAGTTCAGACTATTATATTGTGTATTAATACTTGTCAAAAATTCAAATAATATGTGGAAGTCTGATAGTCTGAATGTAATCCGTCATACATACGAAAAATAATACGAAAAAAATTTGACATCCCATACGACTTTTTTGTTTTTTGAAACTTTTCAAAACGATAATACTTTTCATTGGATCAGGGTTGTGTCTCTTAGGAAATAAGCTGTATAAAAATTTATTAGCCGATGGCCTGCCGTCACCGATAGTATTTTTTGTCGTTATAAGAAAGCTCGAAATTTGGGATTTAGCTGTCGTATATAAATGTATTTTGCTCATGCTATATGTAGAACATAAAGTATTTTGGTGCTTTTAAATTTGGACGTGTTTTACATAATTATTATAATAGCTGCTAAAGATTTTCAAACGCCGGCATGTCTCACCTGCGAAGAGCTCACCTGCCGCCGTGTAAAGTTTTACGTTGACACATCTCTCTGCTGAATAAATAAAAAAATATGAACAGCTGTTTCCTTTTCTACTAAAATTTTTTGGTTTATAATAAGTATGATGGTGTGAAAGCATAATCTAATTTACGTTAAATTTTTAGACAGTCGCAAGAAATGTGTTTAGACTTTTATCTCACAAAATCGAATGAAAGTATTTGTACTTGTATAATAGTCTGATCGGGCCTTAAGTGGCAATGCCTTATAACATGTCTGGCAATTTTTTTCATCTAACAATCTAACAACCGTGTGAACTGACAATTTTTTCTTTTCAAATGAATTATTTATCAGACCATAGTCTGACAATGAAATTGTAAGATTATCTTACGATCGTCTGAACACACAATTTACTTCTGCGGGAAAATTTTTCATTGTCACTACATTGTCAGCATGTTGCCAGATCTTACAATATTGTAGCATCTGACAACCGCGTGTACATAGCTTAGTTGTCGTTGTTTTTAGGCCATCGTAAAGCTGCATTCGGATTATGAATATCATTTCATTAAAGAAATAACAATTGTAAATAAAATTAGAATTGTTCGTTTATGAAAAAAAGTTGCATGATAATTATTTGTCAGGTTATGAATTCGATGCCACACTCATCTAAGACAGTTCTTATTATTATAACAATAACCATGAATCAAAGAGGAGAGAAAAAATAATTTGATACTAAAATCAGCACTCACTAGAACTCGAACTGAATATCAGGTAAACGTGATGTATTTTTTAACACGTACACTTCACCAACTTGGCCACAGATCTCTTAAATTTAGTTTTTCGTCATTATATTTACTACACTGGTTGGTTGCTGTAATGCAATTATAACATTTTCATACATACATTTTTCGTGACATTAATGGACAAATTTCGTAACATTAATGAAGTTGTGAAAAATAATCAAGTGGTGGCTGCGAAAAATTTTCATCCGATTAAGGCGCTGATTCACCATCCTACACGATCCTACGATTCTATCACGAGAAAATATTTTAAAAGTCTGGCCGACCTTACAAAATAGCTTTAAAATGTCGTTGTAGTACCACACTATTGTACAAAAATTATTGTAATAATTTATATACAAAGAAAAATAATTAAAAACTTTTATTACCATACTAATTTTATATTATTTCACTTTATTTTTCGAGGTGCCAACAATACTCTCATATTTTGCACAATAAATACCACTCTGATCGCATAGAAACCGTTATTTTATGAAAAATTTTCAAATCGCATGATTTGTCAAAAACTCAATCACACAGTTGCATTTTTAGTACTTTTTCAGATACATGTTATAGATCGCACAATTGTTTAGGGCAGTGAATCGTACTCGTAGCCTTCAATAAAACTTTCGTAACCGTTTAGCAACAGCAACTTCAGTTGTGCAATTCCTGACTTTATAGAAGCTTTCGGTGAGGGGAATAAGAGAAGAAAAAGAATTGCCGGTACTCGGCAATTCTCAGCAATTCCTTACTTTTTTCTCATGTGTGTATGTGTATGTGCATATACAGTGTAAATTGTATGAAATAAAAGGTAGAGAAAGTTCAAGAATTGCCGAGAAAAGTTTTTGTGTGTGGACAAGAAAGCAATTCCAAAAGAAAATTGCTAAAAAGTTCGGCAATTAAAATCGCTCTGTATGACCTTAGACTTATGAAAATTGTGCCCAGCCATATGCGCTTGATACTCAATTGTTTTTGTAAAAGCGCTTAGCTTTAGGGCTGTGCTCTTTAATACACAAATACTGCGCTCATCATTCGCAATGAAAAATACACAAACAACTTCGTCTTTTATATTTTTTTTTCGTTCTTCACCGCACGCACACACAAAAGCAAAGCAACAACATTTTCACATGCTTTGTTGGTAAACATTGACGACAGCGATTATCGGTGTGAACTTTCTTTTTTCTAAATGTTTTGCTTTTTATAACAAAAAATATTAAATAAAATAGTGTTTCCTTCAATGTATTGCTGTTTACTCTTCCATATAGAACTTGTGGGCACCACTGGTTTATGGTATTAACGAAAGTATAGTAAACGAAGTAGTTCCATTCCCTTAACGAAGCGTTTTTTTCAGTGTATGGCTACAAACACACTTTGCCAGCTGTGTATGTAGCTACGTAGCCAAATGTGGGGGGTAGTAAGGCGTTGATAAGTTCATTCCATGAAATTGGTTTACTGTTAGAGAGAGTCGGGAGCTAAGTACTGACGTAAATTAATTACACATCACTACGAACACTCTGAAAAAGGATGCCATATCTTATGAATTACAGCACTGGAATGAGGTTGGTTAAAAGGTACATTAAGTAGAATTAATTACTTCAGTGCAACTAAACATGGACGTAGTAATTTACTGAGTAAGATTATCTTGCTATTGAATTGTGCAAAAGGGAAAATATGCTTCTAGAAATAAATAATTTGTGCAATTGACTGAACGAGAAAAATGAGATATATGGTTATTTTCTAATAATATTATAATAAAATGTGCGTAAAATCGGAAAAATCTTTCAAAAATTTGAGCAAACCGGGTCTGAAGGAGGTGTGAAAACACCAGTGCATGCTCGTACAGCTAAAGGGTGGTTAAATTCAAGGGCCGATGTTAATTTTGAATAAAACACAAACTATTTAAGAAATTATTGTAATTTTATTTTATTATGATATATTGGTATTATTCAATTATGTATGGAAGAAAATATCGGCCAAATGGGTGCCGCGACCACGGCGGCACACCTCCATCCGATGGTCCAAATTTTCGATGACCCTGAGGCATAATGGAGGTTCTATGCCGTTAATGTGCCGAATTATCTCATCCTTTAGCTGTTGAATTGTAGCTGGCTTATCGACGTATACCTTTTCTTCCAAATAAATGATTTTGGCGGCCAATTGACATCGCCATTACGTGAGATAACACGGCCATTGAATTTGTTGTGCAAAAGAGCAATTGTTTCGTTAGCTGTGTGGCAAGTGGCACCGTCCTGCTGAAACCACATATAGTCTACATCCATATCTTCCAATTCGGGCCATAAAAAGTTCGTTATCATCTCACGATAGCGAACACCATTCACAGTAACTGCCTGACCGGCCTCATTTTGGAAAAAATACGGCCCGATGATGCCGCCAGCACATAAACCGCACCAAACAGTCACTCTTTGTGGGTGCATTGGTTTTTCGACAGTCACTCTTGGATTCTCATTCGCCCAAATGCGGCAATTCTGTTTATTGACGAATCCACTGAGGTGAAAATGTGCCTCATCACTGAAGATGATTTTCTTCGAAAATTGATCATCATTTTCATAATAATGCTGGATAACTTTAGCCCGTTGTTGGATTGTGTATCTCTCAATGGTTCAAATTGAGTAAGTCTGAAATAGAGAAATGACAAATAAAATTCGGAAAAAAACTTGGCGCTTAGGCGTGGTTCACATTCAACATCGGCTTTTGAAATTTAACCACCCGATAAAACGCACTTTTCTAGCAACATAAATAACTATATTAACACGCGCTATTTATGTGTCGTATCATAAATAACGCGTATTAATATTTAAGAATTATCAAATAAAATATTAAATCTACCACGTCTCTGCAAAACGCAATAAATAACAAAATGTCTATACGAATTAATGATCAGTTTGACCTATTACATGAAGGAGCATGAAGCAGTCATTGTCTTATCAGCAGCTTTCAAGTCATAGAAAACAAAAACTACGTTTCACAAGTATAAAAAATAAATGGAAAAAGTTCTCAAAAGATGATGCAGAAAAGCAACAACTGGGAAGATTATAAATAATCCAGGCAACTTGTTGGACTTTTTTCTTCAGCCATATCAGCTTAAAATTCTTAAGAAATCAGAATTTATTTATAAAAATGTACTGGATGTTGAGAAAAACTTCGCATTTATTTTGTACGCAATTAACCAAAGAATACAAAAAAAGATCGCACCAGAGTCATTATGCTAATTGTTAGGGATTCGTGGAAAAATGTGTTGGTACAAATGAGAAATTACGCCAGTGATGTTAAATATACGAGTCTGCTTTTTGAGTTGCAAATGTGAACGTTTTCGTTTGTTGAATTTACGAGTATGAAGAAAATAATCAAATAGAATAATTCGGTAACCCGCAGGCCATAATTAATTTTATGGCAGTAACAAGGCAGCTTTACCAGTAGTATGATTCTATTTGCTAGCGTTTAAAAACAGCTACTGCAGTCAGCTGTTATTTTCAACCATACGAATTATGGTTTATTAACGCCGATATTTTGGGTGTGGCTTACAGCCAGTTTACCAATCTCGACAGCGTGCTTGCGTTCGCAATCTAAGCGAAAGAAAATTGATTTGGGTTCGTCTAACTTTTTTCTATGCAAACGATGTGTCAAAACTCAATCAAAATACATAAGAATATGCGAACGAATAGTAGTGAGATAGACAAACCCAAATTGATTCGAATGTGAGTGACTAGCTTTCTTTCGCATTCATTTTTTTTCGAAATTGGTAAACTGGCTGTTAGTGGTCCACAAACTCAAGACTTGCGCAACTAAAGTTGCCTCGTGAAAATCGGGACTTACGAGTAATTTGGAGGGCACAAATTTATTTACTTAGTGCCAGGTCAGACACAGAAACTTTAGTTGGGCAATTCGTGACTTTATAGAAGCTTTCGGTGAGGGGAATTTGAAGGGAAAAAGTGTTTGTGAGTTGGGCAATTAGAGTAAAATCAGACAGGGCGATTTTAATTGCCGAACTTTTTAGCAATTTCTTTTGGAATTGTTTTCTGGTCCACACACAAAATTTTTTTAGGCAATTCTTGACGTTTCTCTACCTTTTATTTTATACAATTTACATTGTATATACAAAGTAAGGAATTGCCAGTACTTGGCAATTCTTTTCCCCTTCTTATTCACCTCTATATAAAGTCAAGAATTGTCCAATTAAAGTTGCTGTGTCTGACCTGGCACTTAAAATCTTCGTATTTGATCTTACTCTTACGAATGAAAGCACCAAATGCGGGAGTAAAAATGAGAAAGACACTTGTACTTTTGCGATGCTTTCTACCCAGTGAAATTTTTGTCGCATACATCTTCGATCTAAGACCATTGACAATGTAAGCGCGACCCATCCGAAGTCTGTATACAATTCCTACTTACATTTACACAGCGATGGCCTAGGCCGTAAGATGCATCCAACACTGTATACATTGCAAGCGAAGATTGAATAAATTCAAAACTATATTATTAGCATTTGTTTTCTTCTTTGCTTCTCATGTACATTTAATTTAATAATATGAGTAGAAAAATACTAATCTGAATCGGATACTAGTTGTTTGTTGTGCTTAACATGTTTATTTTGATTTTTTCTGTTGACACAATCGCTTACAATCGGATGCTTTGCAAATTGTAATAACTTGTTGACTGCTGGGTATCTAGTATCATCTCTCTTTGTGGTTAAAGGGCACTGAATTACGTTGCACTTTACACACTAATTTATTATTGGCCTGCAAATGAGGTAGCCGGATTGTGGAATTGTTATTATGCTGAGTGATACCGCACTCTTGCTTACATTTCACACAAGCCATGGTGCAATTAACCAGGTGGTATCACTAGCGCAGGTGATAATTTTTTGTTTCATAAAATTGTGGGTGTCAAAAATTTTTTAAACAGTTTGAAAAAGGGCAAAAAACACAATAAAAAAGTTTCCAAAAATATTTTAATTGCTTAAAATATATTGAAAACAATTTATAAAAAAAAATTATATTAATTTTCTTTGTTCGTTTTTTTTTTTTTTTTTTATATAAACGTTTCTTTCTTCATTTTGTTCTGTTTTGTAAACATGTTTTTGAAAGCGTCCGGAATTTTTACACAAACAAAATATTATGTATATAGTACAACAACTCTTATGCTGCCACCTAATAATTGCACCATGACACAAGCCTTTCAGAAGAGCTGAGCATGTTTTAGGCCAAGAGCTCTCCCTTTTAATTGTAATTCGTTTGCTCTCATATTTCTATGGAAGTGTGCATATACTTTTGAACAAAAATGAAGAGATATTTAAGTTGTAAAACTTAAACTGGAGAAAGAACAAAACATGCAATAATAATCTCAATAAAACTTTCTTTGTGTGAATTGGATATAACTTACAATCTCTTGTTCATGCAAACATACTCGTACGAGTATTTTCCGCTTCACTTTATGATGCGAAAATACTTCTACTTCTTTCTTTTAACTTTAAATTATTTCATCAGCCATTCAGCCAGCAGTACTGCTTTGACACATTCAATCGAATAATCAATTGAAACGATTAATCGCGCAAGAGTTGCTAAAACGCTGAGACAAATTGATAAGAAATTGCTGAAAATCAATAAAAACTTAATAATAATTTATGTTAATGGAACAGTATACAAACGAATTGAGCCGTTAAAACATCGCTCGTTGGACTTTTAATAAGAAGTGCTAAAAAGATTATCTGTAATTTAAAAAAAAAAAACAAAAAAAAAAAAGAGAATTGCTAATATTTATTTAGCTAAAAAATTAATAAACGAAAGATCACAACAGGATAATGAAGTTATTAGCTGTTTGTGTAGTATTGAGTGTGTGTGTGGTGGTATCCTTGGCCGGTCCGGTTAAAACTCAAATTCGAGATGAAACCGATTCATACATTAGTGCAGAAAGTATGGAATTGAAAATTTCTGACAATGACGCAATCTCGTCAGAAGAAGAAACAGAAGATATTAAAAAGGAAAATATTATACACAAGGATAGCTCAAGTGATATCAGTGAAGAGCAACCCGATAACAATGATATTGTAAAAGATACGTTTAACGAAAATACAAGTGTGGAAGAGAAAGAGCTGACGGAAGATGATGTTATATTAAGAGCCAAGAGAGCTGTGGTGTTTGCACCTCATGCCAGCAATCAACTTTCTGTTAAAGATGAAGGCACCATTAAGTATGAAAAACATTTAAAACTTAAACGTGCTTCCCAAAACAATTTTCCAGATACTAATGAGAGAAATAAACGCAATGCCGACACTTCTGAAGAAACTTCATCAGAGGAAGACAAAAACGATAAGAGTCAGGCAAAAGAAGTAGTCATAGCAAAGAAACCTGAAACCGCGCCCGCTGAAACTGCGGAGTTGGCCGCCAAACCAGAAGCAGGCCCAGCTGTAAGTGATATCAAGCCGGAAGACCTTAGACGTAAAAGAAATTCTCCCGATCCCCATTCTTCCGAAGAAAATTCTTCAGAAGAAAAAAAGAAAGAAGGAGCAGTAGCAGCCAAAACCCCCGAAACAGCACCTACGGCTAACGCCAAGCCCGATTCAGCCTCCCGACGTAGAAGAAATGTGGAATATTTCAGTGAGGAAGATCAATTACAGGACGATAATGAAGTTTTCATGTTAAGCAAAGAAAAACAAACAGATAATGAAAATAATAACGAAGACTTTGACGACAACGAAGTAGTTTTAAGTGACAAAAACTTTGAAACTTTTGAATCATCCTCGGAAAACAAAAACTCAGAAGAAGAGTACGCCCAAGGCTGTGGCGGCAGTCGTAGCGAGAATTCAAATGACAACTCCAATGAACAAAATGAAACTTTAAACGATAATTTTTAACTTTTATAAATGTATTTTTAGAAAATATTTGTTGTATTAAAAACTAAAATAAAGATTAAGCAAATCTATCTAACTCACAGCAGTTGAAGAAGCCTGCCTAAAATTACAACGTTTTGATGCACCGGTAAATTTTTAAGCGTTTTGTTTTTGTAATTAAAAAAGAACAGAGAAAATCCCATTTCATGTCTTTGTTTGCATGACTATTAGGGTGGTAACAAGATTCATGCAGGAAGAAAACACTAAAAAACCAAATTTTTTGCATCTCGAAATATTAAATATGTGTATTTCGCAAAACTACCCTTGAACTTTTAATTGTTGGGTGTTTTTGGGCAGCAGATATTACTTAAGCTCAAGCGTGTAATCTAAAGGGAGAGACAATGAAAACGCAGGAACATTGATGGCGGAAATGTTTTGATAGTCTGCGAAAATAGTGTTGAAGTATTTAGTCAACTTATTCCATACAAAGTTGTCATGCACTCACAAGATTTCCATGAGACATAAAAAAAACTTTAACGGTTTTATTTATAAAAAATATTTCATGTTAATTAAGCTGTTATTAGATAAATTTTGTATAGAAATCTGAGCAATAACATCCTAATAAACATGAAATATTTTTCATAAATAAGGCAGTAAATACTCGAATTCCACCCTAATATATTTTTCTCTTCATGTGTTTTATTTTATTATTTTTTTCATTATCAAGGTTTTAACACATTTTTGCTTATCAGAGCTTTCAGGCGAACATGCACACGTTAAAATATGTGGCGGACTTTAATCATATTTATACCAAAAGTATAAAAGTTTAAAAATAACAACAAAAAAAGGCGACAAACAAAAGACCACATTTTGACAATAAAAATGAGACATATTTTTGAAGCGAAATAAAGCAAAAGGCTTTAGATAATAACGCGTTGATAAAAAGAAAAAGAAGTAACAAGCAACTAATTAACCGATTAATTTACGAAATTTATATGCAAACAACAATAATGAGTTGAAACTTTGTAAATTTGTAGAGATATGAGTGATATGAGTCACTAGAACAGTTATTTTTAATATAATGCTGTCTAATATTGAGTAATCGGTTTCTTGAAATCGGATTGTATAGACAATCGAAAGATAATAACTGCATTGATAACAAACCACTTACACCCAATTTTCACGATGATTTTTACAAACGTCTTTAAGTCATGTCTTTCATATTTGTGGGCAAATTTGGTAGAAATGAAAGAGGGGTAAACAAAAAGACACAAACTCCGTTTTTCGTGTTTCTTTCCTAATCCCTTTTTGTTATCATTTGTAATTTTGTTATTATTTTTCATTTATATTCGTTTGGCAAGATGACTACATCGATACTATCAAAAGGATAACAAGAGACAAACGATATTATTTTGCAACTACAATTGAAAAGAGACATGTCTTAAAAAATCATGATGAAGATGTAGCATGATTTTGGTAGCAGCTTTAAAATAAAATAAAAAACAAACATATCTTTAAAAGTCGTCGTAGAAATTGGGTGTTACTTTCACGCGCTTGTAAAACGTTGTTATTTAGGCAAAAACTAAAATTATTGCGGGGATTCGTTTCTGACCCAGTACAAATAACATAAACGCTTAAAGGCTCTGATTCACTATCCTACACGATCGTACAATTCATTCATAGGAAAATGGTCTAAAAATCTGACCGACTTTACAAAATCGCTTAAAAATGGCGACCTTTATATACAAAAATGATTGTAATAATTTATATACATATTAACATAATTAAAAACTATTATTACCATAATACTTTTACATTTTTTCAAAATATTTCTCGAGGCGCCAACAGTACCCTCTTATTTTTTCAATATATAACCGCAACACTTTATGAAAATGTTAAAAAAAAATTTTAAAATCGCACGATTTGTCAAAAAATCTGTCATATAGTTTTGTTTTTGGTAGTTTTTCGGCACACATATTATATTTGGTAGATCGCACGATTGTGTAGGATAGTGAATCACGGCCTTAAGGCGGCATTACACGATTGCTGAAATTTACCAATTTTCACACACTTTTATACCCCAATCGTGTGATTGTACACTTAATTGGCTCATGCAGCAATCGCGGCCAATATTGCTCTTACTTTGATTAACCAATTGCTCAATGAGCAAGTTACGTAAAATTTTTGGGAGACACAGCGTGGCTACAAAACACAGCAGTTCATGATACGTCATGACCCGAGTTCAAATCCCAGTGAGTGCTGATGAGTAGTGTAGCGACTACGAAACGCTAGTTGTCCCCCAGCTAAAGATTTGATTATTTTTCTTGGCTTCTTCAATCAAAAATTATTGATCACAGCAAAGTTGTATTGTAAAAAATCCTTCTTAAGAAAAACTTAAGAACTTGAACTAAAACCCGATGTACATATGTACAAAAAAGAATATATCAGCTGCTTTTTTGTGCTTCAGAAGACTAAAAATCAGATCGAAAATCACAAAAAATTGTGATTTGCAGAACAGGCACAAATCACCTTTGTGGGTTTGAAACGGCATGTGCTTTAAAATCACATGAGTTATAGAATAGGCCTGGATAAAAGTGGGAAAAATGTGAAGAGAAAAAGTTTTTTTTTTAACAGAATGTAAAAGATTATTTAAAAGAAACTAAGACAGCTCTGGTGTGAACTAAACGTGAGCATAAAACGTCTTGTTGGAATGTTCAATGTTGAATTGTTCTCTTTTTTTTTGTACTTGACTTCATGAGTACACAAATATTACTGTTCTCTTATATAAAAAACATACAATAGCATTTATTCGTCTTCTAACCAAAGCAATATTTATTGTTGTTTTAAATAGCATTTCAGTACTGAATTTTATGTTACAATAGTGTCTCATGATATGAAATACTGTTATAGGAGACAACATGTAAGTAAATGTATGATGTTAATAAAAGCAACGGTTTGTACTTTGTATTTGCATTATTTTATATTAATTCCATCGTTGGAGTGTTGAAATAGAAATAATTAAATGTCTAGAAAGTACATGTATATTTTAATTTCATTATGGATATAGAGGTATGTAATTAATGTATTATGTATGTATTAATTCTGTCTTTGCTGATCTACATGTTGCAACTCCATATTAGCATTTGTTGGTTCCTATTAGAGCTAAAAATTAATTTTTACTGGAGAGTTTACCGTAGTTAAGTTTACGGGAAAAAGATTTGGGAAATATTTTACAAAATATAAGACGCTCACGAAAACATTATTTCTAGTGTGGTATCATGCAAAATATGCTAAAATATTTATATTATATTTTTTATTATTCTTAAATTTTTATTTCATTTGTTCTCATTCTAGAAACTGTAGTAGCTTGAATATTTTACGTTTATTGATGAATAAAAAGAATCTAATTTAAATTTTTCTCTAAAAAATAAAAGATTTTACTCTCAAAAAAAAAAATGTAAGTAAAATGAACTATTGAACAATATGAAGTGCACAACATATTTACTGAACACTTGATAAAACTGTCCACTCAAATGAGGTGCAATGATTTTTGCATTGTTTGCTCTCTTGTTCTTTATATTTATTGTTTAGTAATATTCCCATACAAATACAATCAATATTTACGCTTCAAAAATATGAAATATTGTACACTTTTTTACATCTTGCGCTCACATTTAGTGTGAACATATAATAAAGTTTGAAAATTAGTGCTAATTTAACGATAAGGAAGCTGTTCTTTCGTTCGCACAATTATATTTAAAACAATAACAAATTTTTGAATGCTGTTTTTTGAATGCTGCTTCGATATCGTGAAATTGGCATTTAATATCAGTTTGTCTAATCTTTCACTTGGAAGTAGCTTTTTGTTGCAGAAAACGTAGCCGTAGTCTTTAATAATGATTACAATGGAGGTAGAGTATACTCCATGATATAGGGTGTTTTTTTAAGCCCGATAGAACTTGAAATTGTAAAAAATAACACAAAAAATTAAATTGTAATCAAAATTTTTTTTTATTCGAAAGATCAATACGTGACATTAACATTTGAAAATGATTTCGGGCATATGGGCACCGCGGCTGTTCTTGACGAAGCGCATTCTGGACGTCCAATTTTGGAAACACAGGAAATAATCGAGAGGTGTCAAATCGCACGACCTTGGAGGCCAATTGACAGGTCCATTTCTCGAAATCAACTTATCGCCAAATTTTGATTTCAGTAAGTCGATGGTTGCGTTCGCCGTATGGCACGTAGCGCCATCCTGTTGAAACCACATCTCCTCCGGATCAATGTCATCCATATTTTCAAACAAAAAATCATTGATCATGGTGCGGTAACGATCTCCATTGACCGTAATGCGAGCTCCGGCCTCATTTTTGAAGAAATAAGGTCCGATGATGCCACCAGCATGAAAACCGCACCAAACAGTGCATTTTTCTGGATGTAATGGAGTCTGTAGGGTCTCTTGTGGATTGGTCTCACTCCATATGCGGCAATTTTGCTTATTAACAAACCCGTTAAGCCAAAAATGCGCCTCATCGCTGAACACAATTTTGCGATAAAACAACGGGACTGATTTTCAAAGTAAATTTGGATAATTTCGTAGCGTTGTTCAAGCGTGAGTCTATTCATGATGATTTGTCAGAGTATACTGAAACAAATAAAAAAAATGTTTCATCAAAATTTAATTTTTTGTGTTACTTTTTACAATTTAAAGTTCTATCTAGCTTAAAAAAACACCCTATATAATGCATGCTTGCGTAACCGGTGTTCGGTTACTTATTAGTAAGTTCAATTGGCTTATTGTGTTGTGTGCTCTATTTTGTGTTCTTCGTCTCTTATGTTGCTTTTCCCTTAATTTTCCTTTTGAGATTCTCACATTACATGTGTATCAACACATCCGTATTTCAAATACATATCGCTCCTTTATTGCAACATAGTCATAATTCAAAAAAGCTTGTTTCGAGAAAAACACATTTCAAATTTTTAGTTTCCATACAAGTCTTCGAAGTTTTTTGTTAGAAAATATCTCCTAAAGAAAACAGTTTAAAAGTAATTTGAATAAATTTTTGGCCCAATATAAAAGTTAGTACTGCTAACAATTCTGTGTTATTAACTCGAATTATTAATAAATAAATAGTTTATATAAAATTTCAGTTTTCTTTCATAATATTCCCACTGTGCATGTCAAAACACAAATCTTTTGGAAAATGTTTAAAAAAATTTTTTTTCAACATCAAAAGTATATTGACTTATTGAGGAAATGCTTCGTTGAATAAATATTTATTTTTGCTGTTAACACAACTAAATAGTTGTTGCGGAATTCCCAAAGAAAAATCGATTTTGTTGTTGCTCCGCTGTTTGTACTCTTTTTCGATTGTTTAATTGTCTGGCAAACAAAAGAACTTCATTTAAGTGGACTGATGAAATAAACAAACAGCATCCACGATTTTCAAAATATTTTCACAAGAGCTAATAGGAAAAAGTTGTGGCTTCAAAGTTTTTAGCTGAAAAGTTACTTGAGTAAACATTAAGAAAAATAAATGATGCTAAAGACTTTACTACATCGTACTGTGTAGTACGAAGATTTAAAAAATTTTGATTTTTCAAGATTTTTCTATAATTGGATTTTGGCACATGATACTGTACTAGAAAACTTTTTATTAAAATGTGATTCCATGTATTTTTCCGCATATGATTAAGAAGCTTACATCATAACCCAAGCCATAAACTACAAGGTGGCGCAAAAGTAATCCTCCTATCAGAAAATGCTATATATTCTGCGATTGGCCCCTAATGTCAGTTCTATTTTGACATTTGTGTAGTAAACGAAATACACGTTAGTAAACAATCTCACGCTACACTGCTCCAGAACGCTGAATATTGGTGACTATTTATTTGACCCCAAAAGGAAGATGATTTTTCATCAAAAATAATCATGAGTGATGAAGAAGATGATTTTTCATCAAAAATAATCATGAGTGATGATGCCCATTTCCATCTTAGCGGGTACGTAAATAAGCAAAATTTACGCTTCTGGGGCACTGAAAATCCGCGTGTAACCCACGAAGAGCCCTTACACCTACTCAAAGTCACTGTATGGTGTGCTGTTTTCTATGGAGGAGTCATCGAACCTTTTTTCTTCGAAGACGTCGCGGGCCAAACGGTTACTGAGAATGGTGAGCGCTACAGAGCAAAGATCAACGAGTTCTTTTAGCCGCAACTTGAGGAATTGGGATTGGAAAACATATGGTTCTAAAAAAACGATGCTACGGCACACACTGCACGTGCCATAACCGATGTGCTGAAGGATGCATTTCCCGGGCGCCTAATCTTCCGTTTTGGCGATTTGCACTGGCCAGCAAGACCGCCTGATTTTACCGCTGCAGACTTCTTTTTGTGGGACTTTTTGAAGTCGCGGGTTTATGTCAACAAGCCTCAGACTCTTGCAGCTCTTAAACACAATATCCGTCAAGAATGTGAGGACCTATCGCCGGAAGTTTTGGCCAATGTGATGGAAAATGCTATAAAAAGGGCTCAAATGACAATCATCTGTGGCGGCGGCCATTTACATGACATCAATTTCTCGACTTGATGTAAAAAAATTAAAAGACCAAATTAAAATAATTCACAAGAAGACTCAAAGTTTTATATATATATTTTTTTTATTACAGCCAAAAAACACCGGCAGGTTATTTTTGCGCCACCCTATATATCTATATATACATATATAACTCAAAGGTAACTGACATAGTGATCTATCAATGCGCAGCCCAAGCCGCTGGACAGATCGGGGTGAAATTTGGCATTCAGGTAGATGTTATGACGTAGACATCCGTTAAAAGAAAAACCTTTTTACACACAGCAAATTTGTATTGTAATAAAAAAAAAAAACTTCTTAAAAAACTTAAGAAAAGATAAAACTTGAACTAAAACCGAATGTACTTATATATATATATATATATATATATATATATATATATATATATATATATATATATATATATATATATATATATATATATATATATATATATATATATATATATATATATATATATATATATATATATATATATATATATATATATATATATATATATATATATATATATATATATATATATATATATATATATATATATATATATATATATATTCTAACTAAAATTCAAATTTTTCTACTCGGCACTCTAGTTTGTGCAACCAGCAACACAACAAACAATTTCCACACTGCGTATAAACAAATAGCGAAATAGACCTATCCCAAAATAACTTAAATTGACCCAAAATAGCATTCTCTTGACACACGCTAAACACGGACGGATGCCAGCGAGTGATGAAAACACGCAACAGAAATTAAGAAATTCACAAAAATAAATTTTCTTAACACAAGAAAATATTTAAACAACTATTACTGCAATAGAAGAATGAAGAAAAAAATTTTCTAATTTTGTTTTTTATCTTTAGAGAGCAACTAATTTCTGCTAGACCGCAAGGGAAAGAATTTGTAACTTTAAAATAAATCAGTCGCCAAATTGCACTGTAAAATAGAAAACGTCCAAAGAAAGTTTTTACGGGAGATTTTAGCGAAATAAATTTAAAAAATAAATAAATTATACATATCAATACTCAAAGTGCTAAAAAAAAGTTGAAGAATAATACATACAAAAAACTTTCATATAAAAAAAATTAAATAAATAAAAATAAAACAGCATAAAGATCTTATTTAATATAGAGAATTACGTAACTTATTAAACTGCAAAGAAAACCTTAAGTATTTCAATTTAATTTTTATGGTTAAAAGTGTGTGTCCATTATTAAATAAAAAAAAAAAAAATTAAAATAAACAAACCGGCTTTTGATAAAAACGTGCAAATTCTTGTTTCTCATAATTCCTTGCAAAATTTTTAAGAATTTTTCTTTCAAAAATTTGCTCATAAAAATATTAGAATGAACATCTTTCACATAAAGAGACGTAAAGAGTGTGATTAACAAGAGATAATAAAATACAATGCTCTCATAACGAAATTGCTCTTAGTTGATAAAAAGAGTGTGGCAAAGAAGCGGTTTTCTAAACAATGCAATACTTTTTTCTTTTAACAAATTAATTATAGTTTTTGAAATTCATTTGTTTTTTTCTAAAGAGTAGATTCTTACTTCTAAAACAATTTATGAATACGCAAGTGATTTGAAATACATATGTATATATTCATCAAAGCAGGAAAATAAAATACGTTAGAAAAAAGCATTCAACTAATTAATTACTGGGTATATATAAACATAATACATTCTTGAAAAAATTATGTTAAAACAATGGGAGAAAATAAATTGATTATTGCGAAATAAATTTCAACCAGAGTCGTAAATTACTGTTCGTTTTACTTAAATGCATTAAACGTGCCGTAGCTTAAGTATTTGGCAAATCTGCGGCTGATGTCGTAAGCTATGTACACACGGTTGTCAGATATTATAATATTGTAAGATCTGGCAACATAATGACAATGTAGTGACAATGAAAAATTGTCCCGCAGAAGTAAATTGTGTGTTCAGACGATAGTTAGAAAACCTTACAATTTCATTGTCAGACTATGGTCTGACAAATAATTCATCTTGCAAGAAAAATTGTCAGTTCACACGGTTGTCAGATTGTTAGATGAAAAAAATTTCCAGACATGTTGTAAGGCATTGCCACTTATGTATATCAACAGCCATCTGTTTGGCAGTGTTGCCCATCAAACTTTTTTCTGACAATGATGTAATTGTCAGTTGCATTAATTTTATACATCTGACAATTAAAACTGAGCTTACAATACTAGCCAATTATCTGGCAATGCCGACGAAGAGTGTTCTCACGATTGTCAGATCCCTGACAACATTGTCGTCTTACAATTGATTGACAATGGTTTTTCTGACAACGTTGTAGGTTAAAAATTGGCAGTTCACACGATAGTAATACATTTTCAGACAATTTTACTGGCAATATTGTAAGATCTGACAACCGTGTGTACGTAGCTGTAGTCTAGCAGACACTATCAAACACAAAAGAGTATTTTCTACCGTTATTTTCAAAACATCTACTCCCGCGTTCTTTGTACCTTGTTGTTGTGTACTTGCGTATGTTGTTGTGTTTAGATTGGTCAACGTAAGCTCACGTGATAAAAAAAAAAATTGAAAAAGTGTCTGCAATCATAGATGCCAGATAAATCTGGTGTACAATCGTCAAGGTCGACGAATATTGACATCGTCAATATGATTATTGCAAATCGCCAAAAAAATCGTCAGTTATTAAAATTAATTATTTTTGAATAACCGATTTATTTCAACGGCGTAAAGTATAGAAAAACAAGTCATGGTTGCCTTTGATAAGAAACTACAGCATTTAAAGCTATAACAAGAGATATATACTCCTACAAACAGCAAGTTAATTTCATAAGTATACCATTCATTAATATTTGTATCATATATTTACTACAAACATACATAACTTTTTGATACAGTTGTAAAGCAGTTTTGGGCTGGGAAACAGCTCTCGCATCATCATAATTACTTCTTAAAGCAAGCCACAGACTATGCGACTAGTTGTACAACATGACAATGTTGGTTATTAGATTGTAAAGTGTGTGGGGTCGTCGTACGAAGTTGTGTCTCGGTTGTACGAAAGATTAAAAAGTTTTGATTTTTTGGGTAGTTGTATTGACTAGTTGTAAAATTTAGGAGCATGTTGTACAACTTTATTTCAATTTGCTCTTATTTTTATACACAATTGTTGCATCTGCGGTGATCGTTGCTCAACAGATTTTTTTAAGAAATGAAATTGTGCGTTAATGTCGCACAGTTTGTGCGCAAAACACACAACTCGGCAAGCCAACGTGTTATAGCAACGGTCACATAGTCTATGGCATGGGTAAGGGCAGTCAGTCTTGTCGTTGTTGTTTGGCCTTTGAGAGTTTTGCGTCGCACTCTCATTGGTTAACTGTCTACCTCAACTAACTGTATTAGTTTACAGTTTTTATTGAGGTATTTTATTGTTAGTCACACAACAACTTCCTATGCAAAAGCATAGGTCCGTACAGTTAGTCACGGCGGTGCAAAAATGACTGTTAACACCATTGTGGGAATAAGATCTGCGTTACTCCGTGCGTGCTGTGCAACCTTTAACTAGCAAATTTATAGTTACAGCAAATTTTCACGATGAATTAAATTCATGTCTAAAAGGCATATCTTTTCTTTTCTACTGAAAAATTTTTTAAAATTAAAAAAACCATGTTTTCTGTTTTTCAAGTTTTTTTCTCTAATTTCTTTTTGCCTGGTTTGTTATTTTGTTTTATTTTTTTTCGGCTGGCAAGGTAACCACATCGATACTATCAAAAGGGTAAAAAGCAGACAAGCGATTATTTTTAACGACAATAATTAAAAAAACGACATGACTTTAAAATCACCGTAAAGATGAAACATGATTTTGGTAGGAGCATTAAAAGAATATTATAAAAAAGGCATGGCTTTAAATCACCGTATAAATCAGACTTTACAAAAACAAACATTTTTTGATACGGAGCCGATCTAAAGTACCTACAGCAAAAGTTGCCACTTGCACTAATGATGCCATATAATAAAAAGCGCCTTGCGCTTTTAACATTACTTTTTGATAGCTTTTATTAGAAATTATAGTTTTCATTTCAACTTTTTATTTCACATATGTGCGTTAAGCCGTGTACAATATAAAATTTTTGTTAATTATGGGAATAAGGTACTCAAAAGAAAAATTGTGGGTGTTCATTAAATGCGATGTTTTTTAAATCAAATGTTCGTCAAATCGGAAAACTACTGTACTTGTTAGTAAAAGTTAATCGCTCAAAAAGTTAAGCATAGCTTTTATTCTACTTTATTTGTTTATAAACTTAAATCGCTTCATTGCTACACTGTCTTATCACACTCTTTGTTTATGCAAAAGTAAACAAATTAATCTCTTTAAGTCTTAAAAAAGAATTTTTGTTTTTGAACAGTTACGAAGATAAAAATACATTTTTAATTTTAAACCACAAATAAAGAGCTGCATCGTCACTTGAAATATGCCAGAACCAAATTTTATATCTCTGTATTCATTTTCACCGGAACCACCAAAAAAATCACCCATCATTAAATTATCATGCGGCATCGGCGATACCGATGGCTTTCCAGCGTTCGACGTTGATTCTGAACAATACGCTGCCAAAGATGATTCAAAATGGGGTTTCCTTATTACGGGCGGTGCTGAGTTCCATATGCCGCTAACCGTATTCCAGGTGAGTAAGCATTAATGCAGCAAACATAATAATAATAAAAGATGAATACATTAGTAAATTTTTGTGAGTTCGTGTGTATGAGAACACACGTAGAGTTAGTTTCCCAGTTGGCAAAATCGTCCTAGGCGTTATTGTCTTCGAAGATACTTATATGCACGATTTGTCCTCTTTTGTTTATGTTTTGTAATTAAAATCAGACCACATGGGCAACAATGTCTTCAATCTGGCCGCTCATCTGTAGGGTATAGATTGTAGGGTACATATCCACATTGAGCAAAACTTTTTATTGAAATCACAAAAAAAAACACATAAATTTTCTGTGCTAAAAATTAAATTTATCAACAACTTTTAGATTTCTATTTAAACATCTGTGAAAGAAACTTCATATTTGTGTTTGCAAATTCCCATAAAATAAAATCATACAAATACTTGTAAACATTAAATAAAATGTTACATATAAAAACGCTAAAAGCCGGTAATAAAAGTTGAAATGGTTTTGTGTTTTTACATTAGACATTTCTTGTGTGCAACAGGAAAAAAATCAAGTCTAGTTGACTTGTTAACAACTTTTCCAGATGAGTGATTATCAGAATAATAAAAATATTTTTTTAAGTAAACTTCTGGTGTGTGGGCGAAGTTATGATGAATCTATTAAAAAAAAGTCATGACTTATAAAGGAAAATTGCTTTAAAGTTCCTTTAATAAATAATACAATATTGACAAGCCACTTGACATTGCTTTAACTCTTAAGTAGATATTATCAAATAAAATTTTTGGTTAGAATAAAGAAATGTAAACTTTTACATATTAAAAAGATTTAAAATTGAAGAAAGACGGAATATTCGTAATAAAGGTGTACCAAAATTAAGGCAATATTTGAGCTAAATAGAAACATAACTTTAAGTCTTTTGATTGCTGTTTTATGATTGAATCATTAAGTGCTTAAGCAGCATGTACTTTGTACACTTGTAGTGTGGATTAACACATCGTGAAAATAGCCTCTACGGCTTTATGCGCACACACGCACCGGTTTGTCGAAATATTCCATTTCTTGGCTTTAGCCAGGATTGAACTCGAGCTAGACGAATGATACCAACCCATCATCATATAATATTAGAAATATTCCATAGCAAACTTGCATTAATCTTGCTAAATTTCGTTGATATGATTTGAAAAGAAATCTAATGTTGTTAAATCACAAGGTTTAAGGGAACTAAATACCTGAACCTGGACATGTCTGATGGACAAATAGGGAACAGTCATATCAAGACAACGCAAGGTTCAGAGACTTGCATGTCCATGTATCACAGGGGCGATGAAAACCACCCCAAAGACAGACATTGAAAGTCTTTTGAACCTAACACCGCTTAACGTGACTGTTCAAAAAGAGACGGCCATTCAGGCCATTTCAATTTTCATCAATTACAAAAGGGGAAAATTTAAGACAGGTAACTTTATTGGTCATCTTGCAATCCTAAAGTGTACCAGAGACGAAATCGATATGTCTCAAGCAAGTGTAGATTACTGGTAAGTGAGTTAGATCCGACTAACTCATTTACCACTAAGTTTAGGTTTATCTTCCTAACAAGGGAAGAATGTGGCATGAATACAAGATGGCTGCGGGATGGTTCACAGAAGTGCTACACGGATAAATCCAAAACGCTCCAAGTAGTAGGGGTGGGGCCTAGAGCACGCAGGTATATAACTCTTAGTAAAGAAGCCACAATCTGCCAAGTGGAATTATACGTAATAAAAGAAGTGGCTGAAGTACTCTCCGATAGGGGACACAAGAAAGTGCTGATAAAAATACTCTCTGATAGCCAATCAGTACTGACGGCCCTGAGCTGTTGTGTTTTTAACTCCAGACTAGTACTTGAATGTCACAGCAGGCTAAATGAAGTGGCAAGCCAAAACCAGGTTACTCTGAACTGGGTGCCTAGATATGAGCGGCACTACGACAATAAGATGACTGATATCTACGCCAAAACAGCAACAGAGAGGACTTTTATTGGTCCCACTTCAACATTTGGCTTCAATAAGGGTCTTCCTAATGAAGATATGAAAAAATGGACGGGGTCCATCGTTGAGTAACATTGGAACTAAACAGCTGGTCTTGAACATTCCAAGAAATTTCTAAACTTTGATACAAAGAGCGCTGAATGTGCTCTAAAGCTGGGCCAGAAAAGCACACTGACAGGTACACTTACAGATCATTATACCTGCCTTAAGCATCTGTACAGGATGGGCATTTCCATCACAGATATTTGCAGATTCTGCGGTGAGGAAGAGGAGTCAATGGAGCACTTGATCAACCACTGTGGATCATTGGGACACAGGAGATATAGGCTACTACAAGCACATATGTTAAGTGAATGTAACGTAATATCACTCCCAGTGAAGGAGCTTGTCCGTTTTCCTGACCTACTTAACCCGTAATGGGGCAAGGGAACTCACAGTAGATCAACACTGGTCGCAGTACAAGTAGCAGATGAGGGCTGCATCCCAGCCAAAAATAATAATAATATGTATAAATCATTAATAAAGGAACTTTATAGTTATATACATATATACGAAATTCAGCTATGTTCCGAGAAACGCGCGATCTGAAACTGCAAAGCGTTCTGAAAAGCACTTAATTGATTTTTAAGTGTTCTAAGGAACATGCGTTTTACTGGCGTTTCGGAGTTTTCCGAAAAAGTACAACATGTGTTTTACATACGAACTTATATATGTATGTGGTATTTATATAAAATGAAACAAAAAAATTTACAACAAATAGAAAATTTTTTTAGTTTACAGGCATGTTCTGAGAAACGCGCGATCTGACACCGCAAAGTGTTCTAAAAAACACTTAACGCAATTTTAGGTGTTCTAAGGAACGCTCGTTTAAATTCTTTACATTTTTTATTCAAATAAAAAGAAATCATATTAAATTTTAATTGCGCATAATTATATTTCCTTTTGCATGTTTAGGTTTAGCAAATTCAATCAGTCACTTCAATATACACATGTGAATTGAAGTCACCAATTTCAAGCGATATGCGTTTTCAAGAACACCGATTTAGCGATTTCAAATCGTACAACCATATTTGACGTTTTCAGACCGAAAATGCAAAATTTAAGCGATTTCCGTTTCTCGGCCTGAATGCCATTTTTGCAATTTCTTTTTTAAGCTTCCTCTACTCTTAACTTTACTCTAAAATCGGCTATTATAATTAATTTTCTAAACACTTGCAAAAGACTCTCACGCTTAGTAGCAAAAAGTCATGTCTGATAAGATTGCAGATGTGCAACGAAGATGTGCTATTTATAAAAGAATAATAGCCCGATTCACAATCTTGTGCATTTGATATTGCATATTTCTGCAATTGCAAAAGTGACATTTGTGGGTGTATTTTGTTAAAGTAAAAATATACTCCACGATTTTGCAAATGCAATGATGCAAAGCCATTTGCACAATATTGTGAATAGGGCTAATATAAAGCTGCATAGCGTTTAATATACAATACATAAGTATATTTATAAAAAAAATTAGATATACAATAAAATTAAGAACTCAGTGCTTGAGCGATTTAAGTAGCCAAACAAAAATTGAGTTTGTTTCTATGTTCATGTTTGGCATGCTTGAGGGCAGATGAGTGCTTATGAGTAATGTGCCGATACGACAGCTAAAAAAATTTCTTCAAATTTACTTTTCATGTTTTCTTTAATAGTTACACTTAACACTAGAAATAACTTACAAAAAGTCCATCTTTATTTTAAGAAAGGATAACAAAGGATAACATTCTTATCTTTAATAATTACGATAGAAAACAATTTATCTTAAAAGAGAAAGTTAAGAGAAGTAATAATAGTGAATTATATTTCAAGTCTAAAAAAAATTGTTTATTTTTATCACTTCAGAAACATACATTTTTTGCTTTTCTTTAGGTTTTTAAACTATATTTTTTATTTATCTTATTTATGTATTTGCTTGTTGTCCTATGTAACAAGACGGATGTCTTAACTAGAACACAGAGTGGCATAATGTACGAAATAAGTATTTAACATTATTATCATAAAATATGTTTTAACAAGCTTAGACTAAAAATTATACTTCCAAAAACAGTTAAAAACAATATAACATTAAAAACAGAAAAAGTGAAAAGACACAACAAAAATAAGTCTTTTAAAGCATGTAGCATTGCCGGAATTTTTAATTATAGTTGGTAGGTTATTCCAGAGAAGAATAGCATTAGGAAAAAATTGTCATTCAAACACTAGGCTTCGATGTCTTATGGGTACTAAATTATTCGTGCGATTGAGGATGTTGAACCTTATTTTGGTTTCAGAAAAACAAAAAACCATTTGACATTTAATTATTTTTTTTAATTTGCGTTTAGCTTAAGAGCATAAGCAAAACTTTATAAATATATTCCTGAAGTAGTTATCTCATATATACATATAGTATTGTTTACAATATACATATATCATATATATTGCAAACAGTAGTATCTAAGTATGAATGCTGAAATTTGTGACGCAAACGTTGCTTTGGCAAACTGCGCCTAAATAATGGGAAAATAATTTTCTAGCACGCGTCTGCTAAACATAATAATTACTTAAAAATTGTATAGATTTAAACTAAAACAAACACTAAACGCTGCCAAAAATTTTCACAATTAAATAACACAATAACACATAAAAGAAATATCAAACAAAAAGCAAAAAAAAAAAACAAAACACATAATTCACACAAACATTAAATTAAGTTGTTGTGACAAGCCAAAAATTATGACAGTGGTTCAGTGAATGTTCGTTTCTTGTCGGCGAATTCCAACCGATTGATGACACTTTTGATGAAATCGAAATTATCATTTCATCTTGATACAGTCAGTTGAATATGAATAATATAATAGATATACACACATTCAAACATATGTATATACACGGCAGAGTAATATTCATTATTAGCGCCATGCACGACGTATGAGTTATGCAACATTTTCTTCATGCCACTCATTCATTGCGTATTCGAATCGTGTGTGATTTAAGTAAAGAACAGAGTTACCGTACGAAAATTTGTAATAAGTGATAAAAAAGTAATGGTGTTTTCTTTTCTGATAAAAAAATGCTGCCCTTTAAATGTTTATTATTTTTTTTCCGATTACCGTCACCCTTAAAAAGTTGTACATGTGTTATTAGCACAAAATAACAAAAAATGCTGACAAAGTGCCATTTAATAATAATGTACACTTAGCGTTTCAAATATATCATGACTACTTTTAACATACCAACGTTTTAATCACTATTTTTATCTTACTCATCTACAATAACAAAAGAATTTCATATTTGCATAAGCAAGTATGAAACAAAGATGTAAAAAAGGGCAGTATTTTCACCTTACTCGAAGTACAGTGTAGGACATGCTACATGTTTTGCCAGTTTTAAGTGCAACATGTTTTGAAAAGAACATGATACCCTTTAATAGTGTATCAAATTTTTTAGAAAAGAACGTGTTAAACTACTATATGTAGCATAGGTGTTACATTTTTTATCAGAAAAGAAAACACCATAAGTAATGAACAGAGTTACCGTACGAAAATTTGTAATAAGTGATAAAAAAAAGTTGTTAAAATGAAATAAAATCTCACAATTTTAAAATTAAACAGGAGAGTTTTAAATGAATGAAACGAACCAATAAAAGAGAATTAAAGTTGACGGAGGAAATCTATTACAAGAGGAAATCTATTACAATGAACAAAACGTCATCAGCTTCACTATGAATTTCCGTAACAATGATTTGATTTTTAAATTTTTTTTTTTATCTTGAACCAGTAGATATGCAGTGCATTGTACTGGAACTAGGAAAATAGATTATGAGAAGGAGGAAAGGAGGAGTAATGTTTGTGAAATTAACATACGGAACGACCAAAACAAACGTTATCACAGCATTTAAAGTGTTAAAATTTAATTAATTAAAACTGATCAGTGCTCAGTGTATATACCTTCGACACTGCTCAGAATAACAAAAATTAGTTCAACACCGCGCACACCGTAAGGTAATAAATACATAGGAGGAACATAAAAAAGAAACTAATAATAAAAAATAGAGAAAAACAAACGGCAGTAAAAACATTATATAATAAAATAAAAAAAAAAACGCGTGCACACATGATGCAAAACAAAACTCTACCTATTCCAGTATAATTTCGTTTTTTTTTTTAGAAATTAATAATAAGTATAAGTATAGAAAACACGGACGACAATGTAAAACACATGTGTACAGAACGAAAGACAAAACACTACTTGTTTAACTTGTACTTGTTCACATTTACATATAACCTTAAAGAAAATAGTCAGGAAATGAAAATTTTAGCAAATGCGCTGGCCAATTAATTTCTGAATTTCTGGAAATTATTGCCTCTCAGCTGCAAAGTGAGGGCATTAAAGTGACATACATTTCCATTGTAAAGGCAAAACTAGTCTGTACGTTCTTTTCTGTTCTGAATCAGCTGTTTTGTTTCTGTTCAACTGAAACTATATGCGCATGGTTTACCTTTTCGTTCTCTCTTGTTGCGGACTAATCTGCTGAAAATAGACTCGAATCTACGTTAAGTGTCGGCCAGATACATGTATGTTTTTCTTTTTTCCGGTATGGAAAATTAATTCTTTATTCAAATGTTTTTTGTCAAAAGCTAAAAAAGTTTGTTGCAATTAAAGATTTTTAAAAGTTAATACATTTTTATCAATTGGGTAACTCTGGATGATCAAAATAATACTATTTTAGCGGAGAAAAAAATTATATTTTGTATTAGAAGTGTCATAAACTCTGTAGATTGTACATTATTAATTTATTTCTCTATTTGTTTTTTTTTCACACAGGATAGTTTTTATGTACATATTCTATTCTTCATTCCAATGCTTTTCTTTTAATTATTTGCAACAAGTAAAACACAACCTCTCCGTTTGCACACAAACTACGTAAACATAATTCTTAAACACTTTGTTTTGTTTCCAATGGGGTTAGAGTGTGATTGTGTTGCGACAAGTTATACGCCATAAGAAGTTTCCAAAATATATGTAAACTATTATTGCTGTTGAATTTCTTGATATCCGTCCCAGTCTTTGTTTTTTATTTTTAGAGGAGAATATGGATTTTTTGTTGGACAATAAAAATAAACTTGATTTCCATTAGGTTTGTGTGTTTTTGCTTCTACTACTTTACTATGCAAAGTTTTCATTTAAAAAAATAGCCTTACACAGCACAAACTGTTGCACAAACATTAACCTGTTTGTGCGAAAATAAAACAAATTTTAACCTTAATTTAGATATGCTTCAAATATTATTATTATTACTATTTTTTTATATATTCAATTTATTTGTAATACAAGCCCGTAGGGCCAAAATAACATATTACAGAGCACAAATAATCTGAGCTTTCAATTATATTTACATAAGGTTATGCTTATAGAAAATAAAAATTTCACTAGTATATACCAAAATAAGAAATTCACAATAACAACCTTATTTATAAACTTATAGCCTAATCCACATATTATTCCATCCATTTGTTTGTTTGTTGGCTCCCCAGCCATGATTTATTATTATATTTGTGCAAACATGCAAATACCTCCTTAAACAGTGCCAACTGTTCGTACAAATTTAAAATTTTTGTATGTTTCATAAACAGCACGTTTTCATGGTTGAATGTGCAAATAGGACATAAAAAACTTGACATTAAGATGCAATATCATGCATTATGATTGGATCACTCTTTACATATATTACAATATGTTTTAACTAAAATATATGTTTTTTTATCTTCGACCACTAATCACGGTATGACCTCTACACTTGAAGTGTATTGTAGTGGAACTATTGAAATAGGTTACGAAGAAGTTTGACTTTCACCTGTGAATAACAATACGGAAAGACTGAAAAGTACATGAGCATAGCATTTAAATTGTTGAAATTATTTTAGTTAAAACTGAGCAGTGCCCAGTATATATGCCTTCGTCACTGCTCAGACTAAAAAAAATTAGTCCAAGACCTCTTTAACATTCAAAAGAAAAATTTGAAAAACGCAGGATGGAAGGGAAAACACTACTTACTCGTATTCCTGCTTGCTCCGTATTCCGTTGTAGTTTGGTTTCTATGATCAAACCAAATACATACATCCGTTCACGTTCGCAGCTAGACGAGGATTTCAATACAAGTGGCATTTTTGACTATCTTTATTCATTGATTGTTGTATTTGAAGGCAGAATGTTTAAAAGAAAATAAAAATCTAAAAGTAGTGGGCTATAGCTATAGTCAGTAAAAAAGTATACTTTTAAAAATATAAAGTAATGTTTAACAAAAAATATACTTTTCGTCTACTATAAACAAAATAAAGCTAACTTTACTTCCCAAAGTCGGTTCTAAAGTCAAACACATAAAAAGCTGTTTTTAAGTATATTAACATAACTCTAAATAAATAAGCTGTTCGCCGTCAAATGATAAAATGTAAAAACAGAAATTAGTTTTAGGAAAATTAAAAAAAAATTGGTATAAAAATAAAAATTAAATATATAGATATACAAAATGTCTACATTGAGGACATCGACGTCGGCTTTGCTAAAAGAAGACCCAATATTAGCAAATGTGCTCCAGTTAACCTCCCGTTCTCTTTTTTATTGAGCCTGTCAATAAAAGCGCAAATTTATAGAGTCAAAATAGTTTATAACTCACAGAAACATTTTTCCATTGTAACTAATTTATAGTAGTTTTTAAAAACGTCTTTCTTATTAAATTTTCATTCAAGTTTTTTGGCCGTTTGTTTTCCTTTTTTCGCTTTGCCTGTTAGCTGACCAGAGATGCCACTCGTTTATATGTTCTACTAGATTGTATGCAAATGTTTAATGAATTTGACTAGTCACCCATTTAGAGCCAGTTCGACTTAGAACCAACTTTAATTTTGACTATAGTTGAAAAAAAGTTAACAGCAGATGCTAAAATTTAAGTTGTTTTTAAAAAGAACCGACTTTAGTGTTTGACTATATTTATAGCCTATTGACGTCGGCTTAGCCATAAGAAGACCCAAAATATATTAGCAAAGGATTAATCCTTTTCGTTTTTTTCTTGGTACAGCCTGGGAAAGGTGCTCTAGTTAGCCTCTCGTTCCCTTTTTTGTTGAGCCTGTCAATAAAAGCGCAAATTTATAGAGTCAAAATGGTTTATAACACACAGAATCATTTTTCCATTGTACCTAATTAATAATAGTTTTTACGAACTTATTTCTTTTTTAATTTTTATTCAAATATTTTGACCGTTTGTTTTCCTTTTTTTCACTTTACCTGTCAGCTGATCAGAGATGCCACTCGTTTATATGTTATACTAGATTGTATGCAAATGTTTAAGGAATTTGACTAGTCACCCATTTAGAGCCAGTTCGACTTAGAACCAACTTTACTTTTGACTATAGTTGAAAAAAAGTTCGCAGCAGACGCTAAAATTTAAGTTGTTTTTAAAAAGAACCGACTTTAGTGTTTGACTATAGTTATAGCCCAGTGTATTTAAGTTTTAAAGAATATTGTTGCCTTTTGCCAAAAAATTAAACGAATTCAAAGTATACATATATACACATATCAATATGTATATAAACATTTTTAGCGTTTTTTTTACTCCCAACAAACACACTTTTTCATATTCGAATTAACAAATGGACTTAGCTCTGCTTTGAGTTGAATTTAATATTCATATTTATTACATTTTTCATGCAAACATATTAAAAAGTACTTAGAATGCTTTTTGTTACGTTTTAGTTTTTATTGTTATTATGATATTATTACATATTTTTCAACAAAAAGTAAAACTATTCACTGCGTTTGCACGAAATGTTAAAGAGGAAAATAAAAACATAAATGAATAGACGACGAACAGCTCTTGAGACTTTATTAATAATGTTTCTAGCTTAAGTTCTTAACGGCAGCTCGTTTTTAAGAATGATTGAGGAAGTTTTCTGATTTAAGATTTTATGAAAATGTTAATATTTGTAACTTTGATGTTGTTTTTTTTATGTTTCTGGGAGTTGGCATTTAGTTTTCTGGATCCTTAAATTATCCACTGAGGAATATTTATTAAAACATTAAAGCAAATAGATAACAAAGCTGTAAAGAACAAAAGAACTTTTTACTGGACCTGAAAACATCCTTTTAAACCAAGACGTAATTCATTTTTCTTTTAAAATTTGAGTTGCAGAGAAGTCTTGCAGAAAAAGAGCAATAATTTCAAGATGAGTAAATCAGCAAGAAAATATTGAAATTGGAACAATAACACTTCTCATGAGATCGAATATTCATTGATCAGGTCACTACCACTATCAACGGTCTCTGTAGGCGGCATAAATTGGGTGAAAAAAACATTATATCGATATGTGATTCCAACAGCCCAATAATAGGCTGCATGAATATATTATTTGTTTTTATATTCACTGAAAAGAATATTTATTCAAATATTGAGTATTCGAATACTGAGTACAGAGTAAAACGAGTAGAAACCGAAAAGAGAATGAATTGCACTTTAAAGCTGATCGTAGTAAACAGATTATTTTTTGTACTATTTTTAAATCGAATACTAAATTGTTCAATTTGTAAACGCAAAAGCACGCAAATACACGATTACAATTTGACTGAGTACAAAAAATATCAAATGATTCAATGAATAAAGTGAATATTATTCGAATATACATTATATTCATTATGCTACAAAATGAAAATTCTGTTAAAACGAGATCTGCTTTTCAACTGGTCACGGAGTAAAGGCAGAAAATGTTTAGTTCAAGTTGACAAAAGAACTGTGATGGCATATGAAATACGCTATTAATTTAAATTCTCTAAACAAATTTTACTTTTAATAAATGACTGCGAATATAGACCTAAACATAAAAAATTGGTAAATAAATTACTAATATAATACTACATACATACATATATATATATATACATTCATATACATACATATACATATGTATATGAATAAATTCGAATATTGTCGTGTGGTTAAATTTTATGGGCCGATTTTGAATGTGAACCACATCTAAACGTCAAGTTCTTTTCTGCGATTCATTCGATATTTCTCTATTTCAGACCTATTCAATTTGAACCATTGAAAGATACATAATCTCTCAACGTGCTAAAGTTATTCTCGCTTATTATGAAAATGGGCGTTCAAATCAAAATGCATATCGTGCACTTCGTGATTTTTTTCAGTGAATTTAATCGTTCAAATGTGCGTACAATCAGAAAAAACGTGCAAAAATTTGAGCAAACCGAATCAATAGGAGATGTTAAGACACCAGTGCATACTCGTACAGCTCGTTCTGCAGAAATTATTGCTGTCAACCGCGATCATCATCATGCCCAATATTTGTACCTCTCACGCTAGCCGTTGATGAACAACGGCCGGATATTTTCGCCTTATGTGAGACCCAGGTATGTGAGGATGCTGATCCACAGGATTTTCATATACCTGGTTATCAACTTCTATCTCTATTTCATTTCCATCGCGGCCTTGTTTTCCAATGCCAGCAACCATTAGGCATACCTGTCTTTGGGTTAAATTCAAAATCAGGTCACACTTTTTGCATTTCGGGTTTCTATACAGAAGTCCAAATGCGGGGAGGGATATTACCCTTGCCGGTTTCGATGCTTCATATCGAAGACTCCATATCGAAGATCCTAGAAAAATGTCCGAGCAGTGAAATCGTTGTTGCTGGTGATATCAATGTTCACAACTCATCCTGGCTTCGCCATTCGAGTCATACAACTCCTGAAGGTCAATATGTTGAGTTATTCGCTGCGTACAACCACCTAGCCCAATTAGTGAATGATCCAATGCATATTCCATGTGTTGAAGGGCACCATTCAAACACACTTGACCTATTCCTAACTTCACACCCTGAAAAGTATGAAGTCAGATTTAGTGCACCTCTCGGTAATTCGGATCATTGCATCATTTCTGCCTCCTTTTCAATCCCTGAGCTTCGCAACGTTTCGAAATCAGCTACGACGCGGTCAATATTTATTTACGAAAAGGCGCGTTGGGCTGAGCTCAACCAATTTTATGAGCATTTTAATTGGAAACTCTGCTTTCTAGACAATGACATAAATGCTTCAGCAAAAATGGTCGAGAACATGATATTGCTAGGGATGAAAACATTCATCCCCTCCAAGCAGATTTCGATTAAACCAAAAGCAAAATCTTGGTTTAATCAGACGTGCAAAAATGTAGTCAGATCCAGAAAGGAAGCAGTCAGTAACTGGCGTTTAAACAAAACCCCAGACACTGACTTGCTACGCAAAAAGTCAAGATCTTCGTGTGCCAAGGTACTTAGGTGTGAAAAGTTTTTTCACGAACAGCGCCTTCGTGCCAAGGTCCTTGCAGCTCCTCGGGGCAGTAAGACCTTTTGGTCTTTCGTTAAGAGAGTAAAGAACAGTGCTAGTTCATCAATCCCAAATCTCTTAAAGAATGACCCAGCATTCACCTACCCGGTTGACAAAGCTAACCTATTGGCTGAAATTTTTGCAAGCAATTCCTGCTTGCCGGAAAGTAGTCAACCACCTCCCGAGCTCGAAAGAGTATCTGTAACTATGCCGAAAATATTTTTCCGGGCGCGAGCAGTTAAAAGGGTTTTGGAAGACCTCGATATAAACAAAACTCCTGGACCGGATGGCATTCCAGCACTGGTCTTGAAGCAGTGTTCTTCTACGCTTGCGCGTCCATTAGCACGCCTCTTCAGCATACTTTACCATTTTGGTGAGTTTCCATCGTGCTGGAAGGTTGCTAATGTGAAATAAAATAAAATAAAATAAAATAAAATAAAATAAAATAAAATAAAATAAAATAAAATAAAATAAAATAAAATAAAATAAAATAAAATAAAATAAAATAAAATAAAATAAAATAAAATAAAATAAAATAAAATAAAATAAAATAAAATAAAATAAAATAAAATAAAATAAAATAAAATAAAATAAAATAAAATAAAATAAAATAAAATAAAATAAAATAAAATAAAATAAAATAAAATAAAATAAAATAAAATAAAATAAAATAAAATAAAATAAAATAAAATAAAATAAAATAAAATAAAATAAAATAAAATAAAATAAAATAAAATAAAATAAAATAAAATAAAATAAAATAAAATAAAATAAAATAAAATAAAATAAAATAAAATAAAATAAAATAAAATAAAATAAAATAAAATAAAATAAAATAAAATAAAATAAAATAAAATAAAATAAAATAAACACGCAAGTACTCGTAAAAGATTCACTCATATTTTAAATTTACTTTTTTTTTGTATTAATTTTTTGATGGTTCAAATTTATCGCTTTTTTGAATTCCCCTAATACTTGTAGTTTGTCAGACATGTGCTAACATTTTTATTTGTTTATAAATGCATTAAACATATAATGCACCAGATACTGAACATTGTTGAAAATACTTAAAACTGGGTTAAAAAAAAACTTTGTGTTTTCTTGAATATAAGTATATAAATATAGTTTTTTTTTTAAGATTTGTAGAACAAAACAGAAAAAAATTTATATACACAATTTAAAAATTTTATTATTTTTGTTCACAGAAATTATTCGCCCTAAATGACGTGAACGCCGAAACAGTAGTAATTTAGATTTGAAGGCAAACACAACTCGTTGCATATTTTTTTTTTCCTTAAAGAAATTTTTAATATAAATTAAAAACGCGAATAAAAATTATTTTAAATATTATAATATTTACAAGTGTTTTGAAAACTAAATTTCCAGGTCACACCGGATGGTTTGGCCGATAAGGGTGGCATTTGTTTGGGTAACATAATTTTGGAAATCAACGAGGAGGACGCCACACATCTAACACTGACAGAGGCTCACGAGAAAATAAACGCCAGCGTCAAGAAAATTCATTTTTTGGTCAAAAGGTAAGCGTTAACTTTTAGTTGATGATTAAATGTTATTTCTAACTCGATTGCTTCATCTATAGTATTAACAACGTGTTTAAAAATATTTAAGAATCTTCATAATAAATTAGAAATATATAAAAAAAAACTCGTGTTGTTAATTCGTAATTATGTTTTCAATAAAATATTTTATAAAAGCTGGTTGTATAACAAATAGTTTTCTATTGTCTGTGTCCGTCGAAAGCCAATGCTGAGTACTAGAGGTTTTGTGGATCTTTCGAGTTTGTATGTAGAAATGTGCAGGGTTTGGCTAATATTTTTTGTTTAATATCAAGGATCGTTTGACAGCTTGTTAATTTTTATTAAAAATAAGACGTTTATTAGTCCATAATATAAAATAATGGGATATGCCATACACATCTAATTGTGGGATTTCAAAACAAAAGCTAGCAAAAGTTCTTTCGAAACTAAAATTATTACAAAAATATTAAAATGTTGCCAATATTGTTGCGATAATTGACAGAAATTTGCAATGACTTCATTTCTCACGCCTCTCCTTCTTAAAATTAAAAGGCCTCTTATCAAAGGTCTTCTACTCTTAAGTTTATATAAATTTCAAGGGCCGATGTTGATTTTGTATAAAACACAAACTATTTAGGAAATTATTGTAATTTTATTTTATTATGATATATTGGTATTACTCAATTATGTATGAAACAAAATATTGGCCAAATGTTCGCCACGACCACGGCGGCACTCCTCCATCCGATGGTCCAAATTTTCGATGACCCTGAGGCATAATGGAGGTTCTATGCCGTTAATGTGCCGAATTATCTCATCCTAAAGCTGTTCCCCCCGGGGATCAGGTTTTGCCTTGGCGTATTCCTAACTTAGACGCTCTGTTTTTCGGGGAAAAGAGGGGAAGGGGTCCCTCGTTTGGTGCGGCAAACAAAACTCTAGGAAGCCGCATGACTTATGTTGTGTTGGCTTCCGAAACCCTTACCAAGGGTATAAATTGGCAGAACGGGGATCAGCATGGCCCCCGGGAAGTTCTGCTTGCGGTTCGACCCGGGCTGATCATGGTTGAGGTGCCTACCTTGGCTGAAACGTTCTGGCTGTAGTTGAAACCTAAAACGCAGGAAGGGAGTGTTAGTATCCTTGATAATTGTTTGGTGATGGCTTTTTTCGAGGGCTAACAATCTCCCGAGGATCTGTTGCCTATACAGCAGACACGTGTACTGTAAGGAACCAGTGGTGATGGTTGACGGGTGAGTTGGTTTAAGGGCTGATGCTCTTAATGGGCTTCGGCCTACCAACTCATTAACTCATTGTCCTCCATTGATTGCTGGGAAATTGCATACATGAGGGATTAGAAAGCCCGAACTCCTCAACAAGAAGTTGTCATATGACCGCAATCATATGACAAGAATTGCTACCTGTGTGAGCCTAGCAAGCCACACGGGGGCGTTGGTGAATCGTGAAAAATTCACTTCGTGGAACTGATCCACCATCAGGTTAGGCCGTCAAGGCAGGTACTGATGTAAATCATTTTCACTGTCCTTAAGCTGTTGAATTGTTGCTGGCTTATCAACGTACACCTTTTCTTTCAAATAACCCCAAAGAAAAAAGTCCAACGGTGTCAAATCACATAATCTTGGCGGCCAATTGACATCGCCATTACGTGAGATAACACGGCCATTGAATTTGTTGCGCAAAAGAGCAATTGTTTCGTTAGCTGTGTGGCAAGTGGCACCATCCTGCTAAAACCACATATCGTCTACATCCATATCTTCCAATTCGTTATCATCTCACGATAGCGAACACCATTCACAGTAACTGCCTGACCGGCCTCATTTTGGGAAAAATACGGCACGATGATGCCGCCAGCACATAAACCGCACCAAACAGTCACTCTTTGTGGGTGCATTGGTTTTTCGACAATCACTCTTGGATTCTCATTCGCCCAAATGCGGCAATTCTGTTTATTGACGAATCCACTGAGGTGAAAATGTGCCTCATCACTGAAGATGATTTTCTTCGAAAATTGATCATCATTTTCATAATAAGTCTGGATAACTTTAACACATTGTTGGATTGTGTATCTCTCCATGGTTCAAATTGAGTAAGTCTGAAATAGAGAAATGTCAAATAAAATTCGGAAAAAAAACTTGGCGTTTAGGTGTGGTTCACATTCAACATCGGCCCTTGAAATTTAACCACCCGATATAACAAAATGTGTGTGAGATATTAACTATATGTTTTAGCTGTTTGAAAGTCTTGTCAATACTGTATATAGTACATGGAGTGTAATATCGTGTAAATGTCCGCTGCACACCTGGTGGTATTCATCCGAAAGATCTAGTTTTTCTAAACCAGGAAATTCCACTAACGAAGAAGTCTAACGCAGACATACTGCACGATCTCGGTGGTCATTTAACAGTCCCACCACGTGATATGGCTTCGCTCTCAAATCGCTGTTGCATTTTTAATACCCAAGTAGGGTCGCAAAAGCAGGGTTGACTTCAATGCTCGTAAGACACAGTGTTGTTTATTAACACTCAAGTGCATGACAGTGAATGCTGCTTAAGGCAAATATTTAGATCTGTCAAAAAGTTGTGTAGAATAAAGGAAATCTTACCGTGTAAAAACAAAATGTATTCATTAAGAGAGAAATCTATATGCAAAACTTGACAAGCGGTCGGTAAATCTTCATTTTTTAAACCATTTAATCGCTTTTTTTCACTACCAAACCGAGCAATTGCTACTTTTCATGTCCAAAAATTTATTTATTAACAATAATGAACATAAATCACAATTTAAGTTTAACGCCTTTTATAAAAAATAGTTTAACATTAGTCCCTTCCTTTATTTTCCAGCATGGACGATGAAGAGCCCATGGAAGGCTACGAGCCTGGTGAGGAGAGGTCAATTGTACTCAGGGTGCCGAAACCACCACCACCGCCTAAAGGTATGCTAAATTTTTGGATTCTCTAATAATAACTCTTTTATACAATAAACGCATGAAAAGTCTTGTCCAATTTTGTTTTTGCCTGCTCTGTTCCTTGACTGTTTAGAAGCTAAATCTAACCATACAATTTAAAGGACACACAAAAATTAATTCTTATTTGTAGAATTTACCCCCACTCCATTGCTAGGCTCCCGTTGTTGGCATCCCATTATGTGGACCGAACCTCCACCACCACCTAAACCAAAGAAAAAGAAAACCAAAACAGAAATCGATGAAGAAGGCAACGAAGTTGTAATTGAATTGAGCGAAGATGAGTCGTCCGAAGACGAAAAAGAGGAGGTATTGCCAACAACCTTTTTTTTTGTTTTGTTTTTGTTTATTTTTGAATCATAATTAACCCATTAATTATTTCTTGTTTGTATATGATGCTCCTTAAAATATGCTTTTGCAAAAATAATCGGATACAACAACAGGAATTGCCGCATTTTCGCATCATACGCAATATAAGACGTTTCTTTACCGAAGTGAGAGACAATGATTTAAAATCTCGCATTACGGAGGACATGTTGCTGGCATTGCCCACAGCTTCCAAAGAAAAATAATTTTGAAATTTTATTTATTCATTTCTTATTTTTTTTATTTTACTTTTATTTCATATTAACCCGAAACACATATTAATACACAAACTAAATAAAAGTCTATAATTATGTAGTTAAGTAGAGAATGTTAGCAAATAAATATTGAAAATATATTTATTGAAAACTAAACAAGAAAGTATTTTTTGTAGTTTCTGTTATCGAACGACGTTTGCAAGAGTTGCAAAGAAAGTTATCGGAAATTGCGGAAATACCAAAAATTTTATCATCCACCCTGGCAACTGTCTCGCAAACTTTTGACAAACTTACCACCACACTTCCGGCTAACGCACCCCTGACACCATTACACTGCCGCCAACATTTCCACAGCGGAAATGCTGATTGCCCCCAATTCCTCAACGCCGAACAAAAACGCAAACTGTCATACGACGAAGATGTCTATGATTACGAGCTGAGTGATGATGAAAACAAAACCGAAGATGAGGCCAACAATGAAGAAGAATTCGATGCTAAATCGGCCTATCTGCAGCTTAAGCGTTATGCGGCCAGACAAAGAAAAGCCAAGGATGTTACACCGGAGTCAGATTATGCGTCGGAAAGCAACTTCCTACAAGAGGAAACAAAAACCATAGAAGAGGACGACACAGCCAGTGACAATAATGATATTTATAAAGACACTGACCTTGTGAGTACTGCTGATTCGTCCGTCATGGAGGCGGAAGATGCTGAACAGCATTGTGACATGTACGAAGAGTTCAACTTGTCTATGTTTAAAATACCTTTTGGCCATTTCAACACTGAAAATGATGAATTTGCTGCGGATGATAATGGTGATGATGACGATGATGAAAAAGATAGCGAAAACGATGACGAAGACTTTTTAACAACAACTTTTACTTGGAGTTTACGCAACAAGCCGAAACTACAACTGAGTGACAAAGACATCAAAGACGTTGATGCTGATGCTGATGCCGACAATGTCAGTTTACATAAACAAGACATTAAAATTGATGTCGCAGACGATGACAAGGTTGTTGTTGTTGTTGAACAACAAAATTCTTTAAATAGTTGCAAGGAAGTTTCAAGTCAAGCACCTTGCAAAGCAGACACACCGGAGAAGGAACAGCAAAAGGTTTGTAAGATAATATTGCTTATTTATAAGATAATCTTTCAATGAAATTTGCACACAAAACAAAACGTTTTAACAAATTGAATTATGCATGACTTCTAGCTAATACGAGTACTTTGTTGAAACAAGGATAAGAGAAAAAATGATAATAAACTAATAAAATAAATTACCTAGAATACAAAAGAACTTATCAAATACACGTATACGAGGGCGGTTCGGAAACTTCTTAGCCTATGAATGAAAGAGAATAGTTGGTTTTTCAAAAATATTTATATTTTTCAATATAATCTCCTGAAACTTCAATACACTTAGTCCAACGCTTTTCTAGCAATTCTATCCCTTGATTAAAATAGTTTTCCCCAAGGTCTTCAAAATATAGGGTGTTTTTTTAAGCTAGATAGAACTTTAAATTGTAAAAAGTAACACAAAAAATTAAATTTTGATGAAACATTTTTTTTATTTGTTTCAGTATACTCTGACAAATCATCATGAATAGACTCACGCTTGAACAACGCTACGAAATTATCCATGAATTATTATAAATTATGACCCGTTGTTTTATCGCAAAATTGTGTTCAGCGATGAGGCGCATTTTTGGCTTAACGGGTTTGTTAATAAGCAAAATTGCCGCATATGGAGTGAGACCAATCCACAAGAGACCCTACAGACTCCATTACATCCAGAAAAATGCACTGTTTGGTGCGGTTTTCATGCTGGTGGCATCATCGGACCTTATTTCTTCAAAAATGAGGCCGGAGCTCGCGTTACGGTCAATGGAGATCGTTACCGCACCATGATCAATGATTTTTTGTTTGAAAATATGGATGACATTGATCCGGAGGAGATGTGGTTTCAACAGGATGGCGCTACGTGCCATACGGCGAACGCAACCATCGACTTACTGAAATCAAAATTTGGCGATAAGTTGATTTCGAGAAATGGACCTGTCAATTGGCCTCCAAGGTCGTGCGATTTGACACCTCTCGATTATTTCCTGTGGGGCTACGTAAAGTCACTGGTTTATGCTGATAAACCAGCAACAATTGACGCCTTGGAGGCCAGCATTGTTCGTGTTGTTCGTGACATACGGTCAGCAGTGCTCGAAAAAGTGGCCCAAAATTGGACGTCCAGAATGCGCTTCGTCAAGAACAGCCGCGGTGCCCATATGCCCGAAATCATTTTCAAATGTTAATGTCACGTATTGATCTTTCGAATAAAAAAAATTTTTGATTACAATTTAATTTTTTGTGTTATTTTTTACAATTTCAAGTTCAAGGGCTTAAAAAAAACACCCTATAGTAATTTACAACTGTAATTGCATCTTCATTTGAGGTAAAACACTTGACAGCAAGAAATGTTTTTAGACTTGGGAACAGGTAAAAGTCACTGGGAGCTAAATCAGGAGAATAAGGTATTTTAATTCGTTGATTTTAGCCATTGTTGAAACACTCTTGTGCGCTGGTGCTTTGTCATGATGAAACATTATTTTTTTGCGTTGTAAGCCAGGACGCTGTTCACGAACTTTTACATTTAATTGATCCAAAAGTTTGCAATAGTACTCTGAATTTATTGTTTTACCCTTTTGCAGATAGTCAATCGATAAAATACCGTTGCCATAACCTAACCAGCCGATTGAATTGTTTTTGCCTTCTTTGGGGCACTTCCTCCAGCTTCAGTCCATTGTTTGAAGTATAGTGGTGGATCCATGTCTCATCAACAGTTATGAAACGACGCTTAAAACCCATTTTATTTCGCTTAAAACGATCCAAACAAGCTTGAGAAATGTTCATTCTTATGCGTTTTTGGTCGACTGTTAACAAATGCGGCATCCATCTTGCAGAAAGCTTTTTCATATGTAGTTCTTCATGCAAAATTAAATGGACTCGATCATTTGAGCTGCCCATGATATTAGCTATTTCACGCACTTTTATTCGTCGATCATTTAACACCAAATCATGCACTTTGACTACAATTTCTGTTGTTGTTGCTGTTTTTGGAGGTCCACTTTGTGGTTCATCTTCAATGCTTGTACGACCACGTTTAAATTCAGCAACCCAATTTTTTACTGCACCTAACACATTCACCATTTCATTACGAATTTCTTGTCCCGATAAACCTTTTCTATGTAAAAATTTAATGACACCACGCATTTCTAATTTTTCCATTGTAAAAAAATCACAGATGCGTCTTTTTTGAACACCTGTTTCTATATGAAGGAGTTAACATTTGTTCATAGCAGAGATGGAAGTTTCCAAAACACTTAACTTTTTTCTGTTTATACCGCGCCTTTTGTGCTAGGCTAAGAAGTTTCCGAACCGCCCTTGTACTGATGGCAGGTAGATGAAAATGATGATTAAATGCGGAGTATTAAACGTGTAGTTCATTAGAAAACAATGCCAACCAGTATCACGTGACTATTTTGTAATTGCAAATTGACACACTTTTCTATAAAATACTTTGGAAGATAAAAAGTTTTATATAAGGCAAAAGTATACCAGCAGCCGTATTCTGTAACTCGCTTAGCTAAAGCTAAAACTCGATCGCTAAAATGCTAAGAAAAATTTAGGGCAAACATTTTAGCGATGTCGCTAAACTTTTATTCTGTAAGCTAAATTGCTTAGCTAAATTTTTTTATTTTCGCCGCAGCTAATTTGCTAACTGTATACTGTTTCTTTTTTTTCTACTTGAATGAACTTCTGTTAAAAAGAGATAAACATAATGTAATAATTTTTGGCAATTCATTATAGTGTTACCTGACTTTATATTGTGCTTCCCGTAAATATTCTTAAAACTTCTCTTCAATAACGTTGTAAAATATGTTTTGAAATAAAGATTTTAAATAGTTATTGTGAAAGATCCATTCAAAATTTATTTTGTTTTTGACAAATATTACTTAAACAGCACTTAAGTCGATAAATTATGAGCAGTATTTTTTCATGATACTACCAAATGTGGAATTTATGGGAAAATTTTCAAAATACGGCATCACAAAAAAGTATTTGTTTATTTACATTTCAAATAAAGAAAAAAAACGTTCATAAGGCTTAGAAAAAATTGTCTGTATTTTATAATAATAAATATTTAAAAAAGTAAAAATAAGCAGTTTTTATCAGCGTCGTAATATAATGAACTCATTCAGCCATGTCATAAAGTTTAATTCCGTTCGGAAACGGAATTGAATTATTTTTTTACTTCTTCAAAAAACGAAGAGCTGAAAATTTTTCGGAATGAAATCATTTTTAATTGCAAGAATAAGACTAGTACTGTCTTATAGCATGGATTTCATTCCGAAATAAGTTTTAAATTTTCGCTTTTTGAGAATTAAAAACCGATTCAATTCCATGCCCGATTAAGTGCAGTTACTCGTAATGAACGCAGCTAAAGCTAAATGTGAACCAGAAACATTTGTGGAATTCACAAATCTTAAAAAACGAATTTTTGTGTTTTGCTTCACTTTAAGTTAAAATTAATTTTTTACCTATCATGGGCAAATTGTTTGTGCTCTTCCAAGTACTGAATAAGCATATATTTTTACTCGTAAGTAATTCTTTTTGTTGTTTCTTCCATTATACTGTAATAATATTTTTTTTAAGAAGAAACAATATAAAGAAAAACATATGTAATTTACTTACATTTTAGCACTTAAAAATTTGCGTTGCTAATATTTTAGCGTTTTAGCCAAAAACAACTATTTATTTGGCGTTAGAGAATACAAAATTTAAACACTTTAGCGACGCCACTAATCGCTAAAATTGCGGCGAATTCAATTTTTTTTTGTCATTGCCAAATTTAGCTACGCGCGTTACAGAATTGCATTTGTGGCCAAAAATCGCTAAATCATCTTCGTAGATTTTTAGCGATGGAGATTTAGCTTTAGCGAGTTACAGAATACGGCTGCAGGTCTGATAAAAAAAGTAACGGTTATTTAAAATTTTTTCAAAAAGTATTTATTTATTCATCAATAACTGTCTTGTCCTCTTCAAACTAATCTCCCTCATTTACGCCAGCGCTTTTATAAATTCTTGAAACACTTCTGAAACGCGCTTTTTGTTAACGCCAACAACTATTGTTTAAACTTTTCTGCTCAATCGTAGCAAATCGCTTTCCTTTCATCGGTTTCAGTTTTCAGTTTTGCGAAGAGGAACACCTCAGTGGGAGCGAAGTCCGGTGAATACTAAGCATGATAACGATTTTGGTTTTGGCCAAAAACTCACGCACAAGCATCGATGTGTGAACTGGTGTGCTATCATGGTGCAAAATACATGATTGTTTTTTCGACAATTCTGAGAGTTTCCGACGAATTGCTTTGCGCAAATGGCGCACAACTTCAAGGTAGCATTTCTTATTGATCGTACGATCTTGTGGCAAGAATTCATGAGAATTTTCTGAGATATTTCAATTATATAGTGATACATAGTGCCCAATATAATTGGCTTGTGAACTGAACTCTACTATTGTCAACCAACGACTCATTATTGTGAAATTTTTGATTTTTGACTTGTTTAATTAGACTCCTTTTTGATAGAATCTTGTGATGTCATAAATGCCATGCCACACTCATTACATGATAGCTCCGTACATTTAATGACATATTATCTGACGGCCCTGATTCACCATCCTACACGATCGTACGATTCATTCACAGGAAACTGTTTCAAAAGTCTGGCCGACTTGAAAAAATCGCTTCAAAATGGCTTTGTAGGCCACACTATTATACAAGTATGATTGAAATAATTTATATACACAATAAAACAATCAAAAACTTTTATTGGCATAATAATTTTACATTACTTAAATTTTTTTTCTTGAGGAACAAACAATATTTTTATATTTTTCACAATATATACCACACTGATCGTACAGAAACCATAATGTTTTGAAAAGTTTCATAAAATTTTTCAAATCGCACGATTTGTCAAAAACTCTGTTGCACGGTTGCATTTTTAGTACTTTTTCAGTACATATGCTTTATTTAGTAGATCGCACGATCGTGTATGATAGTGTAACAAGGCCTTTAATGTAAACCAGCATATTTAAAAAATATTTTGAAATAAGATTTTACGATTACTATAAATATTAATATTTGTTTATCTGTTTACCTTCTTTCCCTTCTTTATTTTTTTTTTTTAGGTGGATAAGCTGGAGCGTTCTTGGCCATGGGCAGATCGTGAAAAAATAATTTATAAGTAAGCATATCTACTAGTCAATAGTTGTTCCCTATTCCCTGCCAAAGTAATGAGAGTAGAAAACTTGTTATTAAGTTTGCAACTTACCCACACATTAAAATTTTCATGTCTACGAGATAAGTATATTCTTTTGTAAAGAAAAATTGTGACACCAAAAGAAATGCATGTCTTTTTTTTCTATTTTTTTTTTTTTTGTTTTACTCATATGCTATTTTGTAACAATATTTAATTTTTATATCAGTGATCACCAAAAATCATGTTTTTGCTTGATTAACTCATACACTAAAATTTGTAATCAACAAAAATCAGGCAACAAAGTTCAACGCTCAGTAAAATCAACTCGCCTTGTAAACATTCTAAAATTGTAATCAGCAAAAATCAAGCAACAAAGTTCAACGTTGAGTGAAATCAACTCGCCTTATAAACAATCTGAATTTGTAATGAACAAAAATCTAGCAAGAAAGAATCAACTCGCCTTGTAAATAATGCGCGTTCGTTTTAGTACTGAATAAAATCGGTTAAACGTTAGATGTTGCTTCGAGTGTGTGTTGTATAAACGAATTTGAAACATATTTACATACATATTTTGTATGTTAGTTTAAAGGGCAAAGTTAATTTAAAAGCCCTGTTTCACTGCGTTGTGTAGTGTAGTTTTTGTTATTGTATACCATTGTGTTTTTTAACAAATGTTCAAAAATAAATACATATGTATGTACATATGCACATTTGTTTTTTTTATGAAAACCTTTTGTTTCTATGTATTTGTATTTTACTTTGATTTATTTTCAACAGAAGCATACAGAAAAACTGTTGAATACATGACTGCATTGATTTTTGTTACTTTTTTTTTCCTCCAAAACAAAAATTCAAACACAAGAAATGAATGCCGAACTATATGCGCATTCATTTATATTCAAGCACGAACCTGAACGATGACTTTACTCACATAGCGAAGTTGTAGCTCATTGTGTTTAATGTTTAAAAATCATATTTGAACGAAATGAAATGGTTTGAGCGCTTTTACATTTAGACAGACGAAATTTAAAGGTGCTGTAACGAAAATTGTCGGTGGGGGAGAGTAGTACATGTAGTACACGACTCTCTGTACTAGACATTTGTGGACATTTTTTCTTTCTCTTTTTAACTTTTCGCATTTTTTATGTTGTGGCTTCATATCATTATTCTCATATGAACTTCATATAAACTAGCTGTGCTTAAAAAACAACAAAAACAAGAAAAGAAAGAAAAGAGAAACGAAAAGTTTCTGTCAGTCTATTAATTTCTTAATTGTAAAAGGTTTAGGCAAGACCAAAAGAGAAATGAAAAAAATGTCTGCCCATCGTCTGTCTAAATGTAAAAGCGCTCTTTTCAAGTTGTTGAGCAGGTAAGATTTTTTTGCAATCGCTCAAAGTTGGTCTCTGTTTTATATGGCAAAGTGTAAGTCCCAATTTTCACGAGGCAACTTTAGTTGCGCAATTCTTGAGTTTGTGGACAAATAAGAGAGGAAAGAGTGAGGAGTGTAAAAATGAGTACAGACGTGCTTGTACTCGGAAAGTCGTTTTGTGCTATCATTCGTAATATCAGAAATATTAAATTTTCTTTCATTTGTGTTTCTTTTATGTATTGATATGTTGTCCGCGATGAAAGTTATATTGGCGCGAAATTGTGATATTTTAATTCATTTGAAAAATGCAAAAAAAAAAAAATTAAATATTATGGACAAATTAAAAAAATAGACAGCAGTATTAATTTAGAAGAAGTGAAAATTAAATCGAAAAATTTGAGAATGCAGTACATGCAAGGTTAAGAAAGTGTAAGCAATAGAAAGCGAAAATTGCTCAAGTAAAATTGCTGTGTCTGAACATAAAAGCAAGTTGAAAAGAAAATTTGATAAGAATTGCGCAACTAAAATTGCCTCATGAAAATTGGGACTAAGCAGAACTGACTACAGAGAGATAAAATGAGACCAAAGATACACAGCTTTCACACACGGAAAGATTACTATGCAAAGCCCTCATTTTGAAGATGACAAGGGAAAATAAGAAGTGTAAGAGAGACACTCCCTTTTCCCTGCAACCACCAAACAATTGCCTTTGCAAAGTCAACTTTCCTTCTGTGAAAGCGGTGATGTTTGATTTTTTTTAAATAATCGTAAATAGACATTCCTGAAATATAATTGGTACACAATATTGGCAGGAAGTTTTAATTAATAATATATTTGCATCAAAGTGAAGTGAGTACATTAGGGATATCGCGTAAAATCTAGTTAATTTTGGCGAGATTGCTCATAGAAAGTAAAATCTGCTGTGCAGTTATATTTTGATGAAATTGTGTGAATATTTTATTATACAACTGTGATTGTGTTCCTAACCGTACTTGAAAATACTACGCTGCTATAAAAAAAAGGTACAACTTTGCTTGCGTTGTATTTTTTCGAAATTCGTGGTTATAAGAAAAGCTGGTTACACATTTATGATTCAAAGTACTGTTCCTTGCTGATCACTACCTTCTTCTATCTCTCGGGCAGGTTATGAACTCCGCGTTAAAAACTGGGCAAACCACGAATAGATCCAATTTTTCACTCCTTCATTAGACTTGAAGTGTTGGTCAGCCAGGTCATGTGCCAATGATCAAAACATGTGATTGTCCAAGAAAGCAACGTCTGGATAATATGGTGGGTAGAGTACGATTTCAACGTTTCCAAGTACTCGTATGTCGTGACCATTTGCGTAACATGGTGTCGACCATTGTCATGCTGTAAAACCACTTCATCATTTCTCTTCTTGCATTCGTATTGCGGCCGTTTGTTTTTCAATACTTGGCTCAAACGCGATAACTGCGTTCGATAACGATCGTCAGTGATTGATTACGTCATTTTTAACAATCCTTAATACACTAAGCCCAGCTGGTCCCACCAAATACTAAGTATGACCTTGAAACCGTCACGTATGGTCGGGATATCCCTATGCTTTTCTGCACTTGGGATTATCGTGAACCCTAGATACAATGCAATGCAGGAACCCCTTCCGTCTTTGCCTTACAAGCAGTTGTTCACAAGCCAACAAACCCCGTTCAACATAACTCGGCTTCAACTCGTACCGCACCCAACTTCCTAGTTTCTAAATCATTTTAATTACTTTCAGGACTTTAGAAATGGCCTGTTGCATTTGACGTGAGTCTTGCATTTTCGGCAACTCTCCCACCGCCATGCTGTGTTTAACGTCAAAATGGCCCTTCTTGAAGCATTGAAACCACTCTCAAAACGTTCTTTCACTAATTGTGGCTTAACTGAGAACATTCGATGAGCCTCAGTCACAGATTTTTTCATAGTAAAGCAGAAAATTAAAACCTCTTGCAGTTGACGAGAATTTGGCTTGTTAGCTGACATGTTTAATTGAGAATATGATGCACACCTAAATCGACTAATATTTCGATATACATAAATACATAAACATATAATACAAGTAAGATATATTCGATTCGACTACCACTAACCGCTACAGCCATCTATTGCAAAACGGCGGAAGCAAAGTTGTACACCTATTATACTTTTATGAGATGAATTTATTGTGATATAGATTCCGCTGTTAAACTGTCTGCAATAATATATATGAAATGAATTCTTGGAGGACGTCAAAAACGGAAGTGCAAACGCTTACAATTTTGTTAAAGATTTTCATTCCAACTACTAACAATTGGGCTATAATAAAGAAAAAAAGCATGACTTTAAATCATCGTATAAATGTGGCCTTGCAATCATAGGGCCGATTTATACGGTGATTTAAAGTCATGCCTTTTTTCATAAACCTCCTACCAAAATCATGTTTTTTTTTTATATATATATTGGACCAGTACTCAGGGGATGACCCCTACATATGCAGTGCATTGTACCAGAACTAGGGAAAAAGGTTGTGAGGAGGAGGAAAGAGGAAGTAGTGTTTGTGAACGTTTGAATTGAACTTTCCAACGTTATAACAGACAGGAAACACGTCTGCAGGCAACTTGTTCCACAGACGAAGCGTACGGCTGAAAAACGAATTCTCTCTGTAATGCGTAGTACGATTCCCCGCGCAATCAACAACAAATGGATGAGCTCTGGACGATGAACGCGTGCTACGCAAAAATGTGCGGGTTTCGGGAACAAGATCCCTAATCTCGTCAGAGTGAAATACATTGTAGTAACGATAGAACAGAGTAACGCACCCCACACTGCGTCGATGCTACAGTGAGTCAATAGAGTTGGATACCCTACTGTCACCGATGAACTTCTTCGCCCTCTCCTGCACACGGTCGAGTAACCCCAAAATAGACTTTGAGGCACAGGCCAAAATATGAGAGTTGTTACATCTTTACGATGATTTTTAAGTCATGTCGTTTTTCTAATTGTTGTCGTTAAAAATGATCGTTTGTCTCTTTTTACCCTTTTGGTAGTATCGACAATTTAAAAAATAACAAACGAGTCAAAAGCAATTAGGGGGAAAAAAAACTTGAAAAACAGAAAACATGGCTTTTTTTAATATAAAAAATTTTTCATTACAAAAAAGACATGTCTTATAGACACGACTTTAAATCATCGTGAAAATTTGCTCATATAGTATTTTGAAATGAGAAGGTGCGCACACTTTGGCTCTTAGTATACGAAGAACAACATATTTGTGTATTTATTTTTTGATGAAGTTTCTTACGTTCGGTTTAAAGTAGATAACACACGATATGTTTTTAACAATGTAAATGTCACTTTTCACAATGTAAAATGCTTACATGTCGTCTGTTAGCTCAAAAACATTGCGTCTGTAAAAAACATGAGCAAAGTCGTCTGACAAAATTTCAAATAGAGTGTGCTCTATTTTGCCGTTTCTGGTCGGTATAAATAGTCGGCTGGAGGAAATTTTAATGCATAAATATTTTAATATGTTTTAAATAATTATTTTTTTATAATAACAAAAAGCATAGACAATGTCAGACGTAAATGTACATGTACGTTTGTGAGCAAATTTTAAAAACCGTCTGTAAAAATGAAAAATTTTGACAGACATGAAAAAATACATGAGGAATTACATATTAAAAAACAGACGTAAAAACATATCGTGTGTGGCTGCCTTAAGAGTTTTTTATATTTTTTTGTAACGCATGTATTTTCTGTTTTATTTCCAGACAATCAACATGTCACTTGGTACCACATAAGCCCTTGGGATTAATTGAGCAGCGTATTCAGCTGTTGGCCAAGCGTAATCTTTTGGAGCACATTAATAAAATAAAAAATCCTCAATGATTTCGATGGCTGCCGACAATTATTTTAACTTTACGAATAATTTAGAATTTAGTTTAAGTTTTGAAGAATATAACTGCCTTTTAAATTAAAACTCAAAATAAAACTCGTATTGGTCTCAACGTAAACAACGGTAACATCTAGCTGTTAAACATTCACCACGAAGTGTTTGACGGGTGGTAAAGCGATAATCTTTGACTAGACGCTCCCTTGAAAATGTAGACAATAAATCTACGAAACGTCGGAAAAAGAAAAAACAACGTGTTTTTCTATTTAAAAATAGGTCAAACATCAATAAAGTTTTAAGCAACATTTACCTAAAAATTGACCATATAAAAATACAAAAAAAAAAAAAAACTATTATGGTTTTAAAAAATTGTTCATAAATTTTTGTATGTAAAGCGGTCCATTCACGATTCAATTCAGTTGTGAATTGAGTCTTTCAACTGAATTGATTATTGCCAACACACTTCATAAACTGAATTGAAAGATTTTCATTCAACTATGAAATTATAGACAATTTTAAAAATATATAACGTTCTCTTTGCAAAAACTTTACAAATATAAATTTTGAGACCTGATCAAGAGACTCGAACACCCATAACACAATCGTTATGGGTGTTCGACAGGAGCATGGACCCACAGACCGTGGGGACATGCCAATATACTGGAAATTGGAAGGGACCTAATCCCCGATCTAACTGACTACTGCATCCCAAAACCATTCCTCTCAAGGAGCTTTGGCTACCAAATTGAGGAATCCTCCCTAGAATCTGGATACTTCTATGTCTACACGGATGGGTCCAGAAGGGGGAAAAGGGTTCGGGGTGGCGTTTACATAGAAGAATTTAACACTAAAATATCCTTCAGATTATCAGATGGATGCAGTGTTCTTCAGGCTGAAATATCGGCCATAAATAAAGGGGCCAGATGGCTGACGTTTTACAAGATATTCGGTAGGGATATCATGATAGTAACGGACAGCAAAGCCGCCATCAAATCCCTGATTGGAATATACACCAATTCTAGTCTAGTCCAGGAATGCCGGACATCTTTAAACAAGATGGCGAGACATTCTAACATAACCCTAAAATGGGTACGTGGACATGGGTCCAACAATGGCAACAACATCGCCGACGACTTAGCCAAAAAGGGACAGCCCTAGAAGATAGGGATATAGACCCCTTTTGCGGACAACCATTAACAGCGTGCTGGAAAAGAATAAAACTCCACACACTGGAGCGTGCACAAGAAAAGTGGCTCACAGAGCCCACATGCCTTATATCAAGGAACTTGTGGCCGCATATTAACTTTAAGAGAACGTGGGAGCTACTAAAACTGCCCAGATCTCAACTAAGAGTGACTGGCCATTGCCCGTTTGGGAACCATGCCAGGAGACTAGGACTACCCCACAACGACTTCTGTAGAAGCTGCCAAGACGAGGAGGAGGAGGAGACGATCCTTCACCTCCTAGGCACATGCCCGGCATTGGAGCATCATCGTCTAAGACACTTAGGCGAGCGGAGTATAGTATATAGCAGCATGTCACGCTACACTAAAAGGTTCCCGCATCTCCTTTCCATCCCCGCCCATCCTTTCCACTCACTATCATTTTCCTACAACTTCTTCTCTTGACTCCACTATTTTAGTTTTTCAGGCAATCACAAAGGGAACGACTACAGGACCCAAGTGAGCTGGACAACCTAGATTATTCCGGGGTATCCAGCGGCCTGCCTACCTAACCTAGGCAACATGAGAAATCAAAATCGTTTGATGTTTCTTCAACCAACTCGACAACTGCCAAACTAATCAACTGACAAAGCCATACACGCTTTGATTTGGACAACAGCCGACTCAGTTGCCAACTGAGTTGAAACGTGTATGGGGTGCCTTAAAATTGATAGAAGGCAGCAATAGATTTACGGAAATGTAAACGAAAACATATTTATGGGGATGTAAAGTGTAATAAAATAGGTAATAGGTTGTTTTTAGCAATAATACTTAATCAAACAATTGAGTTTTATTCACCATATTAGCTCCTAATATTGATAGCAATCAAAAAATTATAAACAGCTGGGAAATATTGAAAACAAGCTGTTCACAATAATACTTAATGTTATGGCATGTATACTAATGTTGCTGTAACCATATTTCGAACTGCCTTTTATTTACGTGTGGCAACCAGAGGTTCAATTCGTGTGGCTGACAGCCAGCTTTGAGCCGCCGCCGGTCTTGTTTTACTTTGTCCAGCCGCAGCCGTTATGGCGGCTGAAATCAGCTTATTTGCAGACGCCTTATTTAGATAATCGACAGCTTGAGCTGATTTTAATTGCTGAACTTTTTAGCAATTTTCTTTTGGAATTGCTTTCTTGTCCACACACAAAAACTTTTTTCGGCAATTCTTGAGCTTTCTCTATCTTTTATTTCATACAATTTACATTGTATATGCACATACACACATGAGAGAAAAATAAGGAACTGCTTCCCTTCTTATTCCCCTCACCGAAAGCTTCTATAAAGTCAAGAATTGCCCAACTAAAGTTGCGGTGTCTGACCTGATACTTAACTCTACAATGTGGCTTATTCGTAGCAGCATAATGACTTTTTGTGACTGTCAAAATCTATGCCCCCAAACTTTCGTTTAAGTATTTTATACAGTTTTTTTTATATTGCATGCAAGAGTTTGACAGTATAATCATACCACAAGCTGTTCCTTGTTACAATATATTTAGTGTCACCTTGGAAATTATTTAATTTTATGGTATTTTATTAGAAAAGATCCGATATTTTCCAGGTGACAGATTGCTATAAGCTTACTTTTTCTAAAATCTTAATTAATTTGAGCCACATATTGTTATTTAAAATTAGTTTTAAAATTTGTTTCTTAATAAGTGAAAAAACCTCATAACTCAAAAACTATAGTTTGAACATAACTCAAAAACTATACTTTGAATGAGTTTATGGAACACTACAAAGGATAGTATTGTTAACAAATTTCCATTGTTGGCTCGAAATAATTATGTGTATATATTGAACTATGACGTCGTTTGAGTAAATCAGCGATATTTAGTAAATTTGTACCACAAAAGCTTTTATATAATTACCCTCAAATTTTTATAAATTTAGATGAAAAATAGTGTAGAAGGTATTTGTCTAAAAGTGTACTTTTTTAAACAATATTTTGACATGTTATATCTTAATAAATTAAAATATTACATGTATGCAAAAAAAAGCACATATGTCGGCTATAGCCGGCTTTTAGCCGCCGCCGACCTTTTTTTGCCCAGCCGCCGCCGCCGACAACTATGCGACGAATTGAACTTCTGGTGGCAACCGTGGATGAATGAAAGTTCAATTAGCACCTTTAATACATTCATTAGTTATATATTTGGTCGGATAATTATTTTCCTTCGGCTCTTTATTGCTACTGGTGCCGTTAAAAACGGCTGACAGTGATGTGTGTCAGTTGAATAGATTCGAATCAAAAACTGTTCATTTATATCAAAATTTCTTTTATTCGATATGAATTTATATTGCCTACAGTAAATTAAAAATTAGAACCAACAGTTGTAAAAATTCTTCTACTCTTCATGTATAAAAAAATCTATTGAAACTAATCTAAAGATTTTCAATTTAAACCTCTTTAAAATTCCCAGCTCAAGATTAAAAAAAAAAGTTTTTTTGCAGAAAATTAAAATTATTATTTTAGAACTCACAGTTGTAAAAATTCTTTTACACTTCATGTAAAGGGTGGTTAAATTTCAAGGGCCGATGTTGATTTTGAATATAACAGAAACTATTTAGGAAATTATTGTAATTTTATTTTATTATGATATATTGGTATTATTCAATTATGTATGAAATAAAATATCGGCCAAATGGGCGCCGCGACCACGGCGGCACACCTCCATCCGATGGTCCAAATTTTCGATGACCCTGAGGCATAATGGAGGTTCTATGCCGTTAATGTGCCAAATTATCTCATCCTTTAGCTGTTGAATTGTTGCTGGCTTATCGACGTACACCTTTTCTTTCAAATAACCCCAAAGAAAAAAGTCCAACGGTGTCAAATCACATGATCTTGGCGGCCAATTGACATCGCCATTACGTGAGATAACACGGCCATTGAATTTGTTGCGCAAAAGAGCAATTGTTTCGTTAGCTGTGTGGCAAGTGGCACCGTCCTGCTGAAACCACATATCGTCTACATCCATATCTTCCAATTCGGGCCATAAAAAGTTCGTTATCATCGCACGATAGCGAACACAATTCACAGCAACTGCCTGACCGGCCTCATTTTGGAAAAAATACGGCCCGATGATGCCGCCAGCACATAAACCGCACCAAACAGTCACTCTTTGTGGGTGCATTGGTTTTTCGGCAGTCACTGTTGGATTCTCATTCGCCCAAATGCGGCAATTCTGTTTATTGACGAATCCACTGAGGTGAAAATGTGCCTCATCACTGAAGATGAGTTTCTTCGAAAATTGATCATCATTTTCATAATAAGTCTGGATAACTTTAACACGTTGTTGGATTGTGTATCTCTCCATGGTTCAAATTGAGTAAGTCTGAAATAGAGAAATGTCAAATAAAATTCGGAAAAAACTTGTCGTTTAGGTGTGGTTCACATTCAACATCGGCCCTTGAAATTTAACCACCCGATATAAAAAAAAGCTCAAGATTGAAAAAAAAAGGTTTTTTTGCAGAAAATTAAAATTACTATTTTAGAACTCACAGTTGTAAAAATTCTTTTACTTTTAAGGTATAAAAAATCTATTAAAACTAATCTAAAGATTTTCAATTTATACCTCTTTAAAATTTAAAATTCCCAGCTCAAGATTGAAAAAAAAAGTTTTTTTGCACAAAATTAAAATTACTATTTTAGAACTCACAGTTGTAAAAATTCTTCTACTCTTAAGATATAAAAAATCTATTAAAACTAATCTAAAGATTTTCAATTGAAATCTCTATAGAATTTAAAATTCCCAGCTCAAGTCTAAAAAGAAAGAAAATCTAATTTATTTGTTCAAGCTTTCACATTGTCATGAAATCTTTTAAAAGGTTTGATTCCATTCACAGTTTTCTTTTAAAAGCTGCCCCTTTTAGTTTTGCTCCATTTATTTTTATATGTTTTGTTGGCTGTAATTTTTTACACGTTTCCATTTATTAATCAGTCGTGACACTTTAAAAGCGTTTGTAAATTATTTCACTGCATGCAGCAGAAAGTGTAATAAATTCAGTATTCCACTTAGTTCAACTAAATGGCAATTTGCATTCAATAATTATTGAAAAAATTCAAATGGCGATTCATAGAAGTTTTGATTGAATACGAGAACCACGGTTTGAAAGGTGTAAAGAAATGTTAGACACGTGTATAAATGAAATTGTGTTTTAACAGATATAGGGTGTTTTTTTAAGCTAGATAGAACTTTAAATTGTAAAAAGTAACACAAAAAATTAAATTTTGATGAAACATTTTTTTTATTTGTTTCAGTATACTCTGACAAATCATCATGAATAGACTCACGCTTGAACAACGCTACGAAATTATCCAAATTTACTTTGAAAATCAGTCGTCGATTCGCGCAACTTATAGACGAAAAATTGTGTTCAGCGATGAGGCGCATTTTTGGCTTAACGGGTTTGTTAATAAGCAAAATTGCCGCATATGGAGTGAGACCAATCCACAAGAGACCCTACAGACTCCATTACATCCAGAAAAATGCACTGTTTGGTGCGGTTTTCATGCTGGTGGCATCATCGGACCTTATTTCTTCAAAAATGAGGCCGGAGCTCGCGTTACGGTCAATGGAGATCGTTACCGCACCATGATCAATGATTTTTTGTTTGAAAATATGGATGACATTGATCCGGAGGAGATGTGGTTTCAACAGGATGGCGCTACGTGCCATACGGCGAACGCAACCATCGACTTACTGAAATCAAAATTTGGCGATAAGTTGATTTCGAGAAATGGACCTGTCAATTGGCCTCCAAGGTCGTGCGATTTGACACCTCTCGATTATTTCCTGTGGGGCTACGTGAAGTCACTGGTTTATGCTGATAAACCAGCAACAATTGACGCCTTGGAGGCCAGCATTGTTCGTGTTGTTCGTGACATACGGCCAGCAGTGCTCGAAAAAGTGGCCCAAAATTGGACGTCCAGAATGCGCTTCGTCAAGAACAGCCGCGGTGCCCATATGCCCGAAATCATTTTCAAATGTTAATGTCACGTATTGATCTTTCGAATAAAAAAAAATTTTGATTACAATTTAATTTTTTGTGTTATTTTTTACAATTTTAAGTTCTATCGGGCTTAAAAAAACACCCTATATATTAGAGCATTTTTCTTTTTAAATTCTCAACAATTTATTTAGATTGTTGAGATATAAAGTTGAATGTTTGAGAATATGTTTATTGTATAAAATTTTTATATTAGATTTTTGTAAATTTGTACATCGGGTTTTTAGAAGGTTTTCTTACAATACAAATTTGCTGTGATCAATAATTCTTGATTGAAGAAGACAAGAAAAATAATAATCAAATGTTTAGCGGGGGGCCAACAAACGAGATGGATATAGGCATAGAATAATTCAATGGCTCGGTGGCTGTGTATGGTTAAGGCAGCAGTTCATGATACCTCATGACCCCGAGTTCAAATCCGAATGGGTGCTGATGAGTAGTGTAGCGACTACGAAACAGCTAGTTGTCCTCCAGCTAAACATTTTATTATTATTTTTCTTCTCTTCTTCAATCAAAAATTATTAATCACAGCAAATATAAACGTAGTAATTGTTAACCAAGCTGTCATTGTTTAACATAACTTTCAGCTTTAGTTTATAATTAAACGTCTGCATTATTATGCTGAAATGGCATTTGAACATATTCGTTTGCTTTTTGAATGAATAAAGCTTCGTATCACACACAACTGACTACGAAGTGACTCATATTCTATTTTAATAAAAACAAAGAAATGAATACACAAACCGAACGAATAATGATAATAACTCGACTTGTGGAGAAACAAATACAACCACATTCAAATAGAATGAATCGAAGTAGCATTCGATTGTATTTATACATATGTATCTATACACCCATACCCCGGTTTGCGTCGCTAATTGGGATCGGAGAAATGAGACGCAAACCGAAACGACGCAAATCGAAGCCGAATTTTTAAGTTTTTTTTTTTTTTCATTTAATTAGTTCAGATTTTAAAAATTTTAGCTAAAATAAAAGATTTTTCAATGAAAATATTTTTTTTATTTATATATTTTTTTAATAATCTTTATTTAACATATAACAATTAATTTCTGTGGATGGATTTGTCAGTGTTGCAGAATTTTTTATAAAATTATCTAAAGTTTTTTGAATCGTAATAGACTTTTTTTCACATAAAGTTCTTTATAACAATTTATAGCGTTATTCACACTTCTAGAAACTTTTGAGCTGCGATCTTCGTCTGGGTCATTGCTTTCAAAAATTTCCATTGCTTGCGCTATCAACTGCATCGCTTCCGAAATTTTAGTAGCAGTAAGTTTTTTTTCATCTGCTTCGACTTCTAGTGGAAGTTCTTCATCGTCTAGCGCATATTTACTTTGAACTTCAATCAAAGTTTCGTTATTCAGGTCCTCGTCGTATAACAAATGTTCATTAATATCTTGTTCTTCCATTCCATAAAAATTATTATTTTTGGCTGTGTCTGCAAGCTCTTTACATATTAGTGGAATGTCGTTAATGTCTTCTGTATCTTTAAGAACACATTCAGGCCACAATTGGCGCCAAGTTCCATTCATGCATGATTCTTTCACTTCTTTCCAAGAAAGATTTATATTTTCAATAGCCATCATGATGTTGTAACTTTACCAAAACTCATTCATGGAGGGCAAATTATCTCCATCAGTTGCATTTAGAAGCTGACTAAAAGTTCGTCGTAGATAATATAACTTGAAATTAGATATAACACCCTGATCCATGGGTTGTAACACGGATGTGGTATACGGTGGCATAAAAACAACTTTAATATATTCCGAATAATCGTCGGAAAATATTGGGTGACCTGGTGCATTGTCAAGTAACAGTATCACTTTGAACTCAATATTTTTTGAAGAACAGTAAGCCTTTATCTCGGGAGCAGCACAGTTTTCCATCCAGTCTCTAAATAAGGTAGCGGTCATTCATGCTTTTTATTTGCACGCCAGTGGACTGGAAGTTGACTTTTTTCAACATTTTTCGCACATGCGACGCAATATCGAAGCCATGCGACGCAAAGTGAAACAAAAACGACGCAATATCGAAACCTCAGAAATTTCCAAACGACGCTATACCGAAACGACGCAAACTGAAGCGTCGCAAACCGGGGTATTGGTGTATATGTATATATATTTCTATGAAACATGTAAAAATATATACATATAATAAAATAAATAAAAAAAAAAAAAAATTTTTATAAAAAATACCTCAAGCTTGAAGATCATTTCATCTTAAATATGTATACATTTATACTTACGTATGTATTTATGTTTGTATGTATGTATGTAAGAGTGTACATCAAAGTTCTTTTACAAACTCCAATTTAAAATTTTCAGACCTTATTGCGCACATTTCTTAAAAGCAAATTACGTCATAACAAAATATTTGCCTGCATGTGCATTCGAATTATAATCGTTTTATTCATTCATTCATTTGATATTTCTTGCACTCTATCAAACAGTTATATTGTATTTACATGCTTATGCTCTTACAAATAAGAGAAAATATATCTTTGAATTGAGAAGAGTATACGACAGAATCTATTTATTACGACCATACTATAAAACGCAATTCATTCTCTTTTCTGTTTTTTCTCGTTGTACTTTGTTAATTTTTTTTTTTAAGTATTCGATATTTGAATGAATATTGTATTTTCAGTGTGCACACAAACAAATGAATGTATTCTTGCAGCCTATTAGTTTATAACGCAAAGGAGGGAGAAATTAGTCCATCTTCAAGATTAATGTCACAGTTTGTCTAGAAACTGGTGACAGTAACACATAAATTTTATTATGAACAGAACAGCTGAGACAGCCGCATTCCGAACAGCCATTTTAATTAAAAATTGTTCTCTTTGTTTTATTTTAATTTAAAGATCTGCAAGACCCCTTCTGCTCATGTAAAGCTTGCTTCGACAAAGTCTTTTTATATTTCTTTTAAACTTTTATTTTTCATTGCTGCACACGCAAAGTTTATGTTGAAAAATTTTTAATTCACAATATAATACGACAAAATATAATGCAAAAATAAAAATTTCAAATACAAACAAATATATGCGAAGCAACTTTTGGAGTACATCAAAGTCTTTGCATTCACGCCCGTTCTATTACACCTCCTCCTCCACAAAACCAAGAGACTACAAAGTAAAGTTAACATGTACAAAAAGTATTTCATTCTCCTACAATAAGTAAAACCCGTATGAATTAACTTAAAACAAGAACAAAAACATGACAAAATCCTTAAAATTAACAATATATCTTTTCTTTTAAAAAAGTTTTCTTTAAAAAAAACAAGAGAATTAAAAAATTTTTATTCCTTAAAAAGTAATGTTGACTTTAGCTTCTGAAAAAAAAATTTTATAGCGTAATCTTATGCGTGAATATGCTTTAAAAAGTTTGACAGTTAAAAAAAATTGCATATGTTCTTCCCTCAACAGACAGCAAAGCAACAGACGTGAATATTTTATCAACAAATTCGGGAAATGGAATGAATGATTGATGAAAATGAGGTGAAAAAAGATGCTTTAAACTTCAAATTGTAATCAAATTTTACTACAGTGTGTTTGAGATCTTCTTGAGTGTTTTTAAACTTACAACGCGTTTTTATGCTCGTGCGTTTTGCATTCCCTATTGAAGCACCGCTTCAACCGCTTTATGTATCTGCAAAGTCGTTTTCTTTTTATTGTTAAAGTCGTGTAGTATATACTTTTGTAAAGAAAGCCAGAAAACAATCATAAAATGTATATTTCGCTCTAATAAAAATATTGATTAAGTGTTGTAGTGTGCCTGGTGCAAAAATAAAAACAAAATGTTGAACATTTTGGTGTAGTGTTGCTGGACTGCCGGCTGTGCTGGCATGATCGCAGATGCTCCGGCTTTGGCTCGCCGATCGGGGGTGGTTTTCTTGCCGGCCAATCCAGCTCACTGCAACTACAAAAAAAACATACCAGCCTTTTTTTTTTATTGCCAAACAAAATTCTATTTTAAGTGGTGAGGCCCGAAAGTGAGTGTATGAATAATAAAACAAAACAATATAAACCAAAATAAAAAAACTCTCCCACGGTTGTTGACCTTCATCAACCCGTCACACCGCCGACTGATGGTCTGTCGGCACGCCTGCCCTCCCCTGAAATCAAAATTGACTTCGCCTATGGTTTCTGGCGCTTTTCTTTCTGAAACCACCCCAAACACGTTCAGCCGATCTCTTCTCTACTCACCGTCCCATAATTTTAGTTACTCACTCCATTAAAAAAACTTAACGCTCATTTTCAAAAACACGTTATAAATTCAATTTATTTACATAAGCACATATGTGCAAACCAATACTATTGTTTTTTACAAGACTATAATAAATGACCAAAAAAATCTTAGCTTCTTTAAGGCAAATGCTTAGCTTACGGACGAAATACCGTTATATAAAAATTTTCCCCCAGCCTAGCGTGAGCTCACCCTATTCGGAGTACTTCTAATAATACTTCTAATTTGAAGTCCCAAAAAAAAAAAAAAAAACGGTAAGCTGTGTTGCTTTCGCTCCTAAAAGCCACTAAAATCCTTTGGTTTAACAAATTAAAAAAACAAGAGTTAGAAATAGGTAATGTATAAAAAAAACACAAATGAAAATATGACTAATCAGAAACGATCCAAAAGGAAAATGATTGAAATACAAATAGTTTGCTAATTTGAAAAATATATGTATATACATACATATGTAGGTATCAAAAGCGAAAGAAAAAAAAATCCATTAAGAAAAAGTAATAAACCCAAAATAAAAATCCAAAACGTTACTGCGAATTACTATTACAAATTATAATAAAATCATAAAAATTACGGTCAACAAAACGTTCAAGTCAGATAGATGTTGACTGGGCCCCTTTTCGGCCGGTTTACACACCAGATATCTTCTTCCGGTTATACCAAGGCCTTTTAAAACTTCCTTTCCGGCCGCTGAACTCTTACCAAATTGCGAGTTTTGTCAGCTTCACTCCCTTTTTGGCCTCGAGAAATTGTTGCAAAAATTATGATTGCCGTTGGATCTTTTGTAGCCGGGCTGGCCAGATTTTCCCTCCACCATATAATCTTTTGGACCCGAATAACCGGCTTGTTCTCTTCCTTTTCTTAATTCTCAAATGAATTCGCCTTGAATTTATCTTGCACCGACTATTCTTTTCTTCTATTCATTTTTTTTCTTTTTCATAATCGCCATCAAATTTTCCTTTTTTTTTAAACCCAAAAAAATTCATCACAGCACCGAATTACAAAACATCCATCACCTCTCGCGTTCTTCTTCTTTTTTCCCTTTTTACAACAACTCCATCTTTCTCTAAATATTTTTGCCATACAACTTATAGCCAATGTTGTATACGTTTTTTTTTGTACCATCTTAAACTGCTTTGCCGACACACAGTGTGCACACGACAGTGTTAACAGCAACCTAGAAGTTTGCTCTGTACATCTATAGTCCGATTTCGTAAATTCGGATTGTTAATATCATTGACTACCAAAAAATTTCCATATGTATATGTTTTTAGTACTAAAAATCGGTCGGTTTCATTAGTCCGATATCCAAAAATTATTTTTTGGCCAGACTAATCCGCTATCCAATATAGCTTTTATATTTTCAGGCCTTTGGCTTATCCTTTCAAAAGAAGTTCAAAAGTGTTTTCCAAATCGATTCCTATATTGCGGAGTTACTAAAAATCTTTTTCAGCTGGAGATTTTTTCTGCCCGATGTCTAAAAACTAATGCTTATTATTTCTTAATTTCGACCCTTTTTTTTAATTTTTAATATTATATAATTTTTTGAGCTTAAGGTCTGTTTTAGTTTTCTTAAATTTCTTTATTCTGTAATCTGGCAATATTTCGCTCTCCTTCGGCCTGAAGAAAGAAAGTTTTATTCGCAAAAATCTTAGCGTGATTGAATTTCGCACACTGATACAAAAAATTGTCAAATTAAGCTGGATAAAAAGCTTGACAGCAGTTCATGATGCGTCATGACCCGAGTTCGAATTCGAAAATGGGTGCTGATGAGTGGTGTAGTGACTACGAAACAGCTAGTTGTCCCCCAGCTAAAGATTTGATTATTATTTTTCTGGTCTTCTTCAATCAATCATTAACACCGAGCGTGGTGGGTGTACCATCACTTTCTTCTTACTCGCAGTTGCTAATTCTTGTTTAATAAAACCTTTGCAAACTTTGTGGAAAATATAATTACATCGCACTTTATCTGCATTCAGTTTAATTGCGATGCGGTCGGTCATTTATAAAGAAATTAACTTCTGCATTAACTGAGACATAAATTAAAACTGCTTGTTCACGGGCAACATTGTAATTTTAAACTTTAAATGGTTTGCACACAGAAAGTGTTTTAATTACTTGATACGATGCAGTGCAGATGAGGAAATAAGAGGTGGATTTATCTTCTTTATTAAATATAATCTCATAAGTAACTCAGAAAGAAGAAAAACTAGCAGGGCAACCGCATTAAGTGCGCAAGGCTTAGTTTCTATTTCTATGTATACAGTTGCAAAATATAGGATGCATAGCATGGGCGGGGTCACGGAGACCATATGCCCAAGATGGTATTAACAGTACACTTGTAGCGTCGCTGTTACTAACTATAACGACCTATGCCTTCACATAGGAAGTTGCCACATGGTTAACAATGAATAACCTCTAAAAAAAAAACTGTAAACCAATACAGTTAGTTGAGGCAAACCGTTAACCAGGAGGCTTATTCTGAATTGCGATGCGCAAATGAATTGCGATGCTATTTATTTGGTATTCTGTAAGTCTTTCGTATTCGCAACTAATTTCAAAATGTGGCAATACTATTCCAAAGTAAACACATAAACGACAAATTTATTTCTTATTCGACAAGTTTTACAAGTTCAAAAATTATTTGATGGCTTTGAGTATAAAAAATATATATTTATTTATTTATTTAATAACTACACAGTAGCAAAGTAAATTTGCAAAGTATAGGATGCACAGCGTGGGCGGGGTGACAAAGACCATAATGCCCAAGATGGTATTAACAGTACACTTGTAGTGTCGCTGTTACTAACTATAACGACCTATACCTTCACATAGGAAGTTTCCACGTGGTTAACAATGAATAACCTTTAAAAAAAACTGTAAACCAATACAGTTAGTTGAGGCCAACCGTTAACCAGTGTGAGTGAGACGCAAACTCTCGAAGACTGAACAACTAAAACAACAAGCCTTTACGCTGCCATTACACAGGAAAGTACTTTCATGAAATTTCTGTATACGTATTACAAATAAAAATTTCAATAAAATACGCGACTTTCATGAAAATTTCTTGTTCGTCTACACAGGAAAGTGAAAGTTCATTTTAAAAATGTCGCCGAGACAAAGAGTTGCAAAATTTGCCTCTGCTTCTCTCTACTCTTATTTTGTTTGCTTACTAAGCAGAGTTGCCGAACTTATTACATATACAAATTTATGAGGCAATAGTTGAAAAATCTTATCATTACAAATTTTTATATTATTTTTATAAAAATACTTTAATTATTTTCTTAATGTATTAAACATATAACAATAAACAACATAAGGAAAGAATTTTATAATTATTCGCATATAGATGCAAAAGAAGTTCATGTTATAATTCTTCACCCTTATTGTGTTTGTCGTTTTTATGTCGAAAGACGGGCGTTTTTGAAAAATGGTACCGTGATTGGCGGAAAACGCCAGTGAATACCACAGATTTGAAATCTATTACAAATTCGCGATTTAAACGCCACCATGCTTGGCGTATTATTCTTTCAAAAGAGAACAACTTTGTCGTCAACGTATTTGCTCACGACAGATAACTAAAATCTGATCAAATAAAAATATGAATTCTACTTTCTCCATTTTTAACATATGATTGCTGTTATTTTTACTCATTTGAAATGAGTATTCATTTATTTATATATGTATATTTAAAAAAATAAATAGTAAATCGGCGGGACACATCGTTTGTGAAAATTTAAATTATATTGGTCCCCCATCCCGTTTCGTGGAGGGTTGTACAAAGGCTTGGACTGATTTTAAACATATGTGAACAAATATTTATAATGATGGGTGATTTTATAAGAACTATCGGAAATTAAAAAAAAAAAAAACACATAAAATTCAGAGAAATGCATGAAATAATTATTTGGATCGATAGTTGGGTTGATATAATTTAATGTTTGAAGATTATTTCATGCAAATGTTGGCCGCGGCTGCGCCTCAAGTGGTCCATCCGCTTAGTCTAATTTTGGCATACTCTTTCCAACATTTCGGCCGGTATCTCACGAATAATGTTGGCAATGTTGGCTTCCAGTGCGTCAATCGAAGCGGGCTTGTCGCTATAGACATTAGCCTTAACATAGCCCCACAAAAAATAGTCACAATGATGCCGCCAGCCCATAATCCGCACCAAACGGTTGTTTTTTGTGGATGCTCTTGCAATGCTTCTGACTGCTCTTCACTCCAAATACGGCAGTTTTGCTTGTTCACGTATCCATTCAAGCAGAAATGAGCCTCGTCGATGAACACAATTCTTCGATAAAAAAGTGGATCTTCATCTAACTTTTCAAGAGCCCATTCACCAAAAATTTGGCGTTGTGGTAGGCCGTTTGGCTTCAATTCTTACACCAGCTCTATCTTATAAGGCTTCACACCCAAATCCTTTCGCAAAATTTTCCACGTAGTGGAGTAACAGAGGCCCAATTGCTGCGAACGGCGCCGAATCGATAATTCACGGTCATCACCAACACTGGCCGATACGGCTGCGATATTTTCTTCAGTTCGCACTCTACGTAAGCGTGCTGGTGGTTTAATGTTCAACAATGTAAATTTGGTGCGAAATTTTTTCCAATAGCCCGAATAGAAGCCTCAGGAGGTCGATTAAACTGACCATAAAATGGACGAAGCGCGCGATGAACTTTCTTAACAGAGCACGCATTTTGGTAATAAAATTCAATAATTTGCAGGCGTTGTTCGTTTGTAAGACGATTCATGATTAAATTATAGACCAAACTGAAGATGTTTGACAGTGACACAAGATACAAAACGTGCGTGAGCTGTCAAAACTAGTGTTGCCAAAAAGATAATAGCAAAAAAATCACTCTTACAATATTTTCTAACATATTTCTTGTTAGAAAGTAAAAATATTTTCACTTGCTGCTGTCTCAGCTGCTTTTTATAGAATTATTTTAATGTTTGCTTTACCACTTTACATTCAGAGGATAAGTAAAATGCAACACAACATTTTTACAAAATTCATTTGCACAAATTAAATGAACAATATCAAACAAAAATATTACTATTTTTATTCTCTTTGTTATTTATAAACATTTGTTTGACACTTCTTTAACAGGATGCTTCATAATCATTTAGTTTAGCATAATCTTTTACATTATGATTCATTTACAAAATTTTGTTTGTCGAAAATTTTAGACGGTAACATAAGAGTGTAAATGCGACAGCTACTACGAGAGCTGTCGTTTTACGACTACGCCAAACATAATAAGGGTGATTATTTTTTTTTTTACTACAATACTGTAAGCAACAGTGCTTAGTGATTTGTCATTTTACTTTCAGCAAACGTCAAAAAATCTGTTTCCTGAAATTTTTGATGAAAGCTGAGTGGAAAGTAAGCAAAATGAGAGTGTGTTAGTAAAAAAGTGTGAGTGTTTTGCAACTTTCATGAAATTACTTTCCTGTCTAAACGGTAGGTTAGGGCAATTCACTAAACTCTTTTAGCGCTAATAAGATTCGTTTAGAGAAATTAACACTAGTACTGGTGTGCAATGATTGTTTTGGGGCTAGTCTAAAAGTAAGTATTTAGTGCTTAAATAATCCGTACTTGAATCCGTCTTGATTTAAGAAAATCCGTACTTACCATACTTTGATTTAAGTGCGAATGAACTGAATTTTCCTTTCAGTATAGTTACAATAGAATTCACTGCATTTGTAGGAGTCGTCAGCCTGTGATAACTGGTCGAAGATAAAAAAAGTTTGGAACTCCTAATTAGAACACCCTTTAAAGCTTTTAGTTCATGAAACAAAGTAACAAGACTTTTACTTTTATTCGTATTATCCTTTAAAAAGAATGTTGTATGAACATATCGCATAAGAATTTATTTAATGTGATGCAAAGTTTTGTACTTTTATTTACAACATGTAAAATGTAAAACCAACATAAAAGGAATTTTAACTACTTCGCTTATAACTAAAAACGAAAAAACGAAAAAAAAAAATGGATTTTGCTCATTAGAGCGCCTCATCGATTTGCTCGAGGTCTTGCAGACTGAAATGTAAATTATTTGCATCGCGGGTGGAATTGGAGGTGGCCAGATCAAACACAAAACAGTCGGATTTAGAACATGATGATGCTGTTTTCGTTGTTGTTGTTGTTGTTGCTATTGCTGTTGTGTTTGTGTTCTCTGCTGGTGGTGCGGTAATTTGGTGGTTGGCATTTGTGTTTCTGCTGGCACTTACGCTCATGGTGGTCTCTGCGATTGCTGGTAAACTTTCTAAAGGGTTAGTCAAACTTGTAATGGCACTGTTTAATTGCATCGCCACTGCTGGAGTTGTGGTATAATTTATTAAGGATGGTGTCGTTAGTGGAACTGAAGCAGTCGTTGTTTGTTGCAGCATCATTATTTCAGTTGATGGTGCAGCTGTGGTGTTTGTATTGGCACTGGTAGTTGTTGCTGTACTAATCTCAACAATTTGTTGCACTTCATCTCTGTCCTCGACAACATCTGCTGTTTCTTTCATTAAACAATAGTCGTTGGAATTTCGCTCAGTTGGTTGCATTGTTATTGATGTGGTTTGCGTGCCCTCCATTAACGGTTGGGTAATGCGTGAATTACTGGCATCTAATGTTTTTCTTCGTATCAAATGAGCTTTTCTCAAACCTTTCAGGAAGCCCATGGTACCACGACTTGGATGTGATGCAGCAAGTTGATGTTGTGGTGCAGGAGAGGTGCTTTGGGATCTTTGACGTTGCTGTTGCTGGTGGCATTGGCGTTGGCGGTGGCGGTAGGTAGAGGAAGTTGTTGCTGTTGAGGTGACTGCACTTGATGCTCGTCTCGTTACCGCTGACGACAGCTCTTTTAGTCATACTTTCTCCTCACCGGGCATTGGGGGTCCACAGCGTACAAACTATAATCAGAAGAACTGAGATTTTGTGATATTCTATTAACGAAGATAAATGGTATTTGTATTAGCCAATTAGAACTGTTATGAAATATGGTTTTGGTTAAAAAGCAAAAGTGTTAACAGTTAAGCAAACATAGTTAAGCTTCTCATACATACTAAACACATTCAAGCATACCAGAAAGAAAGCAAAATATATGAAGCAAGAAACAAAAATTTATAAGTTAGGGGAAACTCAAAAAAGTAATTTTGCTTTTTACATTGATTATAGAAAGAAAAATATATTTGTCCAAAGTCATTGGACATTAATTATTATAATTTAAGTATTTCTTTTGTATTTAAAAATTCATTCAAAAAGTCATGGAAATGTGAACTATTTTTGTTAACGTAAACATATGTTAGGTTAGGTTTGACAGGCTGCCAGCTATTGTAAAGCCAGCCCACTTGCGTCCAGTCTGGTCACGTTGTGTTGCCTGGATGTGATACGTATCTCAGTAGATTTAAATATCATTTGTTTAGAATCAACCCGGGGATCTGATAAAGGATTACAATTCACTTACATCGCATTTCGATACCTCCGTCAAATCATGCAGCATCGGTTTGCCTAGGTATACTGCTGGTAGAAGGTAAGCAGGCCGCTGGTTTTCCAGCAAGTACCCGGAAACGCCAGCTCACTTGTCGTTCCCTTTGTGATCCGCTGGTAGAAAGAGCTGGACACTGACAGAGGAAGTGTTCAACGCTCTCTTCTTCCTCCTCGTCTTTGCAACTTCTACAGAAGTCATTAAATGGAAGATTTAACGTCCTAGCCTGCGTCCCTATGTGGCAATGTCACCATTGAAATACTTGCTCTACAAGTAAAGAATATTGTAGATTTTAGTCGATTATATTTTTGAAGCTACTTTTGTGTATTACCATTTTTTACTTAGTTCCTTTTTTTCTTCGTTGCTGTTAAGTTTACATCAATAAACCAAATTGAAACAAAGTTATCATTTTTTTTTTTAATTTTACAAGGGGTAAGCTTATGCACCCAGTTAAACATGAAGAAACTAATCATTACTTTCTTTTAGTTTCCCTAGCAATCACTATCGAGTGATTGTGATTAGCCATCCACATTAGCTTGGCATTAGTCCAACCCATATTCCTCACATGCTAAATTAAATGTGAATATATAGAAATAAAACTCAATTTTATGGTCCTTCGAGCCGGATATAAACCAGCGACATATGGATATCCATACTTAAATTTAATTGACTTTTATTTCTAACCATCCACATTAGCAGTGCCTTAATACAACCCATATTCCTCAATGACAACTTAAATGCAGATATTTAGAAATGAAACCCGATTTATTTTATGGTCCTCCGAGCCGGATATAAACCAGCGAACTATGGATATCCATACATGAACTTAATTGACTTATATTTCTAACCATCCACATTAGCAGGGCCTTAATCCAACCCATATTCCTCAATGCCAAATGTGGATAGAAATAAAACTCAATTTATTTCCTGGTCCTTCGTGCCGGATTTAAACCAGCAACCCATGGAATTTTAAAATTATTGTTTACCTTAAATAACTAAGATCTAAAGCATTATTTATCTATTTATAATATTCAGCACGAGCCGCAGTATTTAGGAAAATTGGAAGGTGTTTCAGATTTCTTATAAAATGTGCAGCATTTGTACCTATTATTTGAAGACAACTGTGAAAATGTTTTACATCAGCACCTGCCTTGCGGCCTTATCTGATGATGGACTAGTTTCACGGAGTGCATTATTAACGATTCACTAGCGCCCGCGTGTGGCTTACCAGGCTCACACAGTTAGCAATTCTTGTCATCTGATTGCGGTCATATCGCCCCTTTATTACAACATAGTCATAACTAAAAAAAGCTTCTTTCGAAAAAAAACCCATTTAAAATTTTTAGTCTCCATACAAGTCTTCGAAGAATTTTTTAGAAAATATCTCTTAAAGGAAACAGTTAAAAACTAATTTGAATAAATCTTTGTAAATATAAAAGGTAGTACTGTTCACAATTCTGCATTGTTAACTCGAAAATCTCATTTTTTGAGATATGACTATGTTGCAATAAAGGAGCGATATGAGCAACTTCTTGAAGAGGAGCCTTCTAGTCCCACCTGTATGCAATTTCCCAGCAATCAACAAACAAACAAGGCTTAATAAGTTGGTAGGCACCAGCCCTTAAACCAACTCATCCGTCAACCATCACCACTGGTTCCTTACACTACAGGTATCTTTTGATCCTCGGGATATTGTTAGTCCACGAAAAAAGCCACACACCAAACAATTATCAAGGATACTAACACTCGCTTCCTGCGTTTTAGGTTTCAACCACAGCCAGAACGTTTTAGCCAAGGTAGACACCTCAACCATGATCAGCCCAGGTCGAACCGCAAGCAGAACTTCCCGGGGGCCATGCTGATCCCCGTTCTACCAATTTATACCCTGGGTAAGGGTTCCGGCAGCCAACACAACATAAGTCAGGCGGCTTCCTAGAGTTTTGTTTGCCGCAACAAACGAGGGACCCCTCCGTCCTCTTTTCTCCGAAAAACAGAGTGCCCAAGTTAGGAATACGCAAAACCTATTCCCCGGGAGGAACCTCTTATTTTAAGACAGGAAAATGGCTTCAAGGAAATACTTTTATATACGAATATAACGTCAAAACCAACTGCAGGTACAAGCAAGTCTTTACCTGCAATCCGCCGATCTAAAAGGTAATCAGCTAAGATTAAAGACTTTTATGGTCTGAAATCTGAAGATTTTTGCCAGTTGGTTGCACTTTTTTTTACAAAACAAAATAGCAAAAGTTGTAAAAGCGTGAAAAAAATCTGGCTTTAATTCCAGAAGTGATTTTTATAAAAGTTTTCTGCCGTTTTAAACGGACTTTACTAGAACATTACAGTTTTTGCTTGACGAGTGCTTAAAGTACTCTTTTACTCACATGCCTTTCTACCTTATGGCATTGTTAGTTTTATTTTCAATAACAATGTTTGTTTCATTGCTTAATCATCCGTAGCAATTTGCGGTTCATCCACCCCTACAAATATGTTTATCTTAACACTATAAGAAAGAAATTCCAAAACAAGTATTTCAAATTATAACAAATCTTTAAGAACTTTTTTCTTTCCCTGTAAATGCTACACAAAACTTCAAAGGAATCTTGTGGGCAAGACTTCTGCTGATAATAAATGAAAATAAGGAACCCTTTTTATTTGTCCTTAGCCTCACTTGACCTAAAACCTCAACCTATTCACACAGCAAAACTTCCAATGCAGACGATGCACTATAGGAAATTTCACCCAGTTTTTTGGACAAAAGTAAAAATTTGAATTTTTGCACATTTTTTTTTTGCTTCAATTTAATAAACAATATAACAAAGTAAACACAGTTTTTAAATTGATCAACAAGTTTAATTTCTGTTCCTTTAACAGCTGTTTTGATTACGATTTCTACACCAGTTATCAGAAAACGTTAAAGTGCAGTGAATTTTGTGACATCTTCGAATAAAAGTTTTTGTAACAAAAATTTATAGTTTTCAAAAATTAAAAAATAGGAAATAATACCAAAGGTAAATACTTTTCCATTCTACAGCAAAATATGTAGTTGGCAAACTCGTCTATAAAATCAATTAAATTGAAAAAACTAAACTAACCTTAAAATGAACTAATGGCACCTGACCTTAAAATGAACTAACTAGAATTGTATATAGCCTTACAAAAAAAAATATTATAACACATGTTAGACATAATATCATAATAGTTCAATTATCTTCCAAATTTAATATATTTCATCTGCGAGTTTTTTGCGAGCCAAATTCAGAATTATTCAAATCATGGTTAGGGAAACACAACGAAATTAACAAAACAGTAGCTATTTATGCCAATTTCTGTCATACGTTTCTGAGAGTAAATGTTCCGAAAACTTTAAACATTATTTAAGAAAGCATTTACGATTATTTTGTTCAAATATGAATATAGAATGGTGTAATAATTTCAAAATTTTGAACGTTTTTGAAAACCATGAAGAACATTTAAAACTTGTAATAAACTAATTAGAGTTGAGTTCATGAGCTCTTTTGAAAGAGTGCTCTTTTTAGTTCAGCTCATTTTACTGAAATTTGTCTTTCGTTTAGTTTTTTTAGTTCATTGTTCCGTAAATAATATTTTCAATGAACGGCTCTGCTTCAGCTTTCATGACAAAGAAAAAGAAAAGCAAAACAAAATTGGTGTAAACAAATCTCTCTCTTAACTGTTCACTAAAAATTAAATCAAAAAAAAAAAAAAAAAAATCGTTCAAATTGTTCCACTTGTTTGGCTGTAATTAATTTTGCCCAAAAAAAGGGGGAACATTTCCTATAGTGCAATGGAATGACCATAATCGCACTCCAGCTTTGTAACAATGTTGTACAAAAGTATTCACTAGCAACAAGAAACGAAAGTTTAGAACTTTTGAGAGGAATCAACTGTTGCAGCTGCAGCTGCGGTTGCCATTGCAACCTCAACATTTGTCTTTGTCAACCAGCTGAACTTGTAATTTTTTACAACTTACTTTTACAAAGAATTTAATCAATAGAAAATGTATTTAAAACAAAAAATAATGAAATAGAACAAAATAAAAAGACTGAAATTTTTTAACATTTGTTTCAAAAACTTGCTCTTTAATGAGTTTTAAGGAGATTATCACCAGCACTTCCTAACGGATCTTTTCATGTACAAGAAATTTATTAACAATATATTAAAATAGCTGCAAGTACATTAGGTTGTCCCAAAAAATATATTTTCTCTATTAACTTGCCTCATTTATTTACATTTCATATGATGATCACAACAAAATATTCAATTTAAATTTTATTTGCAAAACTTCTCGTAGTACTGCAAGTACTTCGTGAAGTTTGGTTGTCGCTTGATACTCGACACGTTCTCTTCGTGTATGTTGAGAGTGCGAGCGTAAAACAAACCTGTACTTAACTAGTAAACACAAAGCCAAGTAACAACAAATACATATTCCATAATTTTGTTGTTCTCAAAAATATGAACATTTTTTTTTTCGAGTAAGTTTAAGTAAGAGCACGAATCAAAAATAATAGATTACGCTTTGCGCAGGTTCGTTATGTTGTTTACATCAGTCAGCTGTTGAGTGAGACGTAAAGCGTGAAAACACACAAATATTATTGTGAAGTGAGTGAAAAGCAACAAAATTATTAAAAATTAAATAAATTTACAAATTAAATGAGGTGCGATATAAAAAAGTGCAGGAGTAATAAAACACAAACGTAAAATAAGTAACTTTACTTTTCCGTCTGATCCTATGCTACTAAAGCTGCGGATAAGGTTTTGCCGTAATGTGAAAAATGATAATAGTCCAGATTTAGAAATTTATGAAAAATCTATAATAGGTAATATTTTTAAATAATTTTCTTCCAATTCGTGCTTCAACATTTTTTTATAGGTAAAATGTTTGAAAGTTTTAATATTGATGTTTGTACGGAAGAACCAGACGAAGAACATAGACATGCAATATGATGGTTTGGAAAATTTGGCGGGGTACATTTGCAACAGTTTAAAGGCTGATATTCCTGTCATCTCCGCGCAAAAAAAACGATGACACATATTCATGGATTGAACATTTGTCAGAAGGCGGACTATCAAAGCCTGATGTAAACAAATAATTATAGACCCTCGTGACGTCATGCGCAGTAGAAAATTATTTTGTCAAGTTTTCGGCGTCATCTTAGTTATTTGCTTCATGAGTAAGAGTACATAGTCTGAACTTACGGAATACCACTTAACAACAAATCCATTCATGCAGAGGTTTAGTTCGTATATAAATGTCATTTGGCTTTAAGTTCCATTTAAATACGAAAATTTTTTTCACTACAAATTTGAATCAAACTTAAATGTCCAATCTTCTTCAATTAAGTTGTATTTAAGTTTATTGCATATATCCATATAGTTTTGCGAGCTTGCTTGTGTTTTAGTACAAAAAAAGGTAAACAAAACACACATATGAGCTATTGCCACATTGAGCTATTGCTATTGTGAGCTTCTAACAAAATGATATTAAATTAAAAATAACATTACATGAAATACAATTATTAAGTTTTTCTGCGCTGATGATAAATTTAATATTTTTTTTAAAGTATTTTTCTATTCTTTCAATAACAAACAGCTGCTCTATGGAATACTTTCCATAATATTTGGAATTTAAGTGAAGCTGTCACACTTTCATCGCATTTGTATATCAGAAATTGCTTAAGACTGAAAAATTTAACTTGCCTTTAAATATAACTTAGCTTTATACGAAAATTAACTAATTTTGTATTTAAATACGAAGTCAAAATCTGGACCTGAGTAAAATTAATATTATTTAAACTGATGTTATTAATTATATTTGAATAATTTTTCTAAATCTAATTATTACATGATATTTTCATTTAAATACATTTACTTTTGAAGTTTTTTTTTAGCTTTTATTGTTTTTTAAAAACGTGACCATTTTTTTCGATAATACACTTTTTGTTTAAAATACCTTTTTTGTGATACTTTTTGAAAATTCGAAGGCAACGCTGCTTTTGTATAGGGTGTTTTTTTAAGCTAGATGGAACTTTAAATTGTAAAAAGTAACACAAAAAATTAAATTTTGATGAAACATTTTTTTTATTTGTTTCAGTATACTCTGACAAATCATCATGAATAGACTCACGCTTGAACAACGCTACGAAATTATCCAAATTTACTTTGAAAATCAGAAAAATCAGAAAATCTGACTGTTGTTTTATCGCAAAATTGTGTTCAGCGATGAGGCGCATTTTTGGCTTAACGGGTTTGTTAATAAGCAAAATTGCCGCATATGGAGTGAGACCAATCCACAAGAGACCCTACAGACTCCATTACATCCAGAAAAATGCACTGTTTGGTGCGGTTTTCATGCTGGTGGCATCATCGGACCTTATTTCTTCAAAAATGAGGCCGGAGCTCGCGTTACGGTCAATGGAGATCGTTACCGCACCATGATCAATGATTTTTTGTTTGAAAATATGGATGACATTGATCCGGAGGAGATGTGGTTTCAACAGGATGGCGCTACGTGCCATACGGCGAACGCAACCATCGACTTACTGAAATCAAAATTTGGCGATAAGTTGATTTCGAGAAATGGACCTGTCAATTGGCCTCCAAGGTCGTGCGATTTGACACCTCTCGATTATTTCCTGTGGGGCTACGTGAAGTCACTGGTTTATGCTGATAAACCAGCAACAATTGACGCCTTGGAGGCCAGCATTGTTCGTGTTGTTCGTGACATACGGCCAGCAGTGCTCGAAAAAGTGGCCCAAAATTGGACGTCCAGAATGCGCTTCGTCAAGAACAGCCGCGGTGCCCATATGCCCGAAATCATTTTCAAATGTTAATGTCACGTATTGATCTTTCGAATAAAAAAAAATTTTGATTACAATTTAATTTTTTGTGTTATTTTTTACAATTTCAAGTTCTATCGGGCTTAAAAAAACACCCTATATTTCTCAGCGATTTGTTGTTTAATCTGTTAGAGCGCTTTTACATTTGGACAGACGATGGGCAGACAGACGAAATTTGACGGTGCTGTAACGAAAATTGTCGGTGGGGGAGAGTATGTAGTACACGACTCTCTGTACTAGACATTTGTGGACATTTTTTGTTTATCTTTTTAACTTTTCGCATTTCATATGCTGTTGCTTAATATCATTTTTCTCATATCATCAGCATCAACTTCATATAAGCACATTAGCTGTGATTTAATAAAAAACAACAACAAAAAATAATGAAAAGAGAATCAAAAAGTTTCTCTCTGTCTATTAATTCTTAAATGTAAAAGGTTTAGGCAAGAGCAAAAGAGAAATGAAAAAATGTCTGACCATCGTCTGTCTAAAATTTAGACATTTAGACTCTAAATGTAAAAGCAAACTTATGAATTACAGTCACATTTTTTTGGTTGCTCTTTTTGAAAGTTAGGAAATAGTTCTCTTATTTTGGTGAATAAGTTGAGCGTCAGATATCACAGCAGTTGAAAAAGTAATAAATAAAAATGGAGAACTTCAAAATAGTTCAACATAACAAAAGAGATATGATTGCGTTCACTATAAAGAGAAAAATATTTTATGGGGGGAAAAAATAAGTTTTCCACAATATAACGACTTTACAAAAATATTGAAACTGAAAACAAGAATAAATTTACGTGTTTTATTGAACATCGTTTTCATATGAACTTATTGACATTAATTCACAAACGAAATATTTTCTATGTTTACGAAAAATATGATATTAACTTTTTGCTAAATACAGTTGCTATTTTTACTGTGTACACCAATACACACCCACACACGTATCTATATACACATCCAAGCACATACACACATATTGCATATAAAATCTTACCGAGACCTGAGTTGCTGTGTAGGAATTGGCTCTCGTCCTATTACTGAGGAATACCGTCCGCCATTTGCGTTTCACCTGGGCAATCACTTCACCGTTACAAAAACAAAACAATGTTGCCACACAGAGACCCTGAAAATAAAATTTCATTGTATAAATCATTAATAAGTGAACTTTTTAGTTATATACATATGTACGATATTAACTAACTATTTGTGGATTCGAGTCCAACTTCAGTCAAGAAGAAGGATTATTTTTTTAATTATAACAAAAACTGCTGTCAAACAATAAGACCAAAGAAGAACAGAAAAAATAATTGAATACCATATACGAGTAGCTGGGGGACAACTAGCTGTTTCGTAATCGTTAAACTACTCATCAGGATTAAATTTATACAGGGTGGCGCAAAAATAACCTTCCGATGTTTTTGGCTGTAATTTAAAACAAAATGAAAAACTTTGATTCTTCTTGTGGATTATTTTTATTTGGTCTTTTAATTTTTTTACATCGTACCTTTTTTCGAAGAAATAAATAGTCACCAATATTCAGCGTTCTGGAGCAGTGTAGCGTGAGATTGTTTAACAACGTGTATTTCGCATGTGTTTACTACACAAATGTGAAAACAGAACTGACATTAGGTGCCAATCGTAAAATTTATAGGATTTTCTGATAGGAGGATTACTTTTGAGCCACCTTGTATAAAATTATATTATTCTAAATGTTGAAAGAGAGGAAATAAATATGCGATTTCTAAAAGATATCTAATGCGGTATAATTTAGCGCTCACGCCGTGTATATGTAATGTCCACACATAATTCCTACGACGTCATCTAAAGGCCCAAAGAAACTAGACAAACTGCTTGCAAAACATGTCAAAACTTTAGGTTTGTACAAACATTTTTGTTTGTTTACGGCGGGTGTTTGCAGGCTTGTACAAATATTTGAAGCATGTTTGCGCGAAAAACGAACAAGTTTGTTTCTGTGCAAACATCTTGTACTTGTGTGTTGTCTAACGCTAAATTTTGTTATTTCAATGAAAATTTTGCAGAGTGATGGGGTGGCACAAAATGAGTCAAGAAAATGAAAAGGTTGTCTTAATTTATTGAATTGAATTTTGTTGAACTTTATAATTTTTAAATTAGATTTTTGGTTTGTACATTTGTACAACGGGTTATAGTTAAAGTTTTTTCCTTTTTCTTAAGAAGTATCTTTTACAATACAAATCTGCTGTGATCAATAATTTTTGATTGAAGAAAAATAATAATCAAATCTTTAGCTGGGGGACAACTAGCTGTTTCATAGTCGCTATACTACTCATCAGCATCCACTGGGATTTGAACTCGGGTCATGTCTGCTTCTTGTCTTAAGAACTTTTATACAAATAAGCTACTATTGACTGGCATTTTCAAATTATCTAATAGGCTTGTTTTTCGCTTTTTCAGCTTCAAATTATCGCTTAGCTATTCTGCTAATGCTTAATTTAACTTAAATCATATTCAAATCACACTTAATTCTCTAACGGCCCTCGAAAAACATAAAATCCTTCATGCTGATAAAATGAAATAAAAAAGTAGTCCTCGAAAAACAAAAAAGTGTAAAGGAATTCATAATAAATAATAAATAAATTTATATACGTACGACTATATGAATTGTTTTCTGCTTTTACTGGATTTCCTTTTTCATTTTTCTTTTGAATTAAATGTTTTTAAGAATAAGCAATAAACGAGTACATATGTATGTATGTGTGTACATCTGCTCCTACAGATGTTTGTAGGTTTATGAATATTTAAACGATTACAGACAATACTGTTCTTTTTTTTTTTGCTTTCTTGGGGACAACAAGCTTTCGAAATACTTGTATCTCTCTGCAGCAGAGGAAAATAAAGCGGCAATAGTAAAAATAAAACAATAAATAAAAATAAGAACCAGAACGAAAAGCACAAAAGATTTATTTCGAATAAACTTTAGATAACTTTGTGAAAGTATGAAGTTGTCCACAGATGCGGCATTTCGAACACCCTCCTATAGGACCTACCTAAAATGAAATTTCTGTTTCAGTGCCATGAAATGGGAGGGGAATGAAACAAAATTTACAGGGAAAATTAGATTTCTTACAAGCTTTTATTTAATTTCATCGAATTTAATCCACTTTCCTGTTTCCAATTGAACTGAAATTTTGCATGCATGTATAAATCGTATAATAATACAATATCACTGTGCTGATCTGATATTGGAGCTGGAAGGTGATCATAGGAACTCCGTAATGAAATGACGCAACTCCATCGAGTTTGGGTTGGTGCAATTCAGAGTTCGAAGAGCGCGGTAGCGAGCGAGCTTTACTTTCTACATCCAAAAGAGCTTTACTTTTGGCTCGGGAGCTGAACCAAAAGAGATGACGCTGACGAGTTTTATTTTTGTGTACAACGTATTTAAAACAAAAATATGTTTGTTCGTTGAATTGTGTACGTGCGTACATACGTGTATATAGTGGTGGACATTTCGGCCAGAAATGTCACAGAATTCACTTCCGTTCGAAAATGGAATTGAATTGGTTTTTTAATTCTTTAAAAAACGAAAATTTAAAACTTTTTCGGAATAAAATCAATTTTATAAGATAATTTTATTATTATTCTTGAAATCATTATAAATGATTTCATTTCGAAAAATCTTTTACTTTTTAGTTTTTTGAAGAAGTAAAAAAACAATTCAATTCCGTTTCCGAACGGAATTAAGCTGTGTGACATGGCTGATAATTAAAACATAAATATGATCTTTCATTCTTTTATTCTTTCAATATTTCATATGATCTATTGTTATTTCAACTGAACTTTTCAACTGCAAAGATAAGTTTGATATCTTTTGCATTTGGTTCTTTCTTTACATTCATTTTTTGTTCAATTTTCTTTAAAAAATAAGCCTTTATTTAGTGAAATGGGTGCTTTTTAGGTGGCCACATAGTTAAAACATTATCAGTTCTGCTATTTAACTAATGATATTCGAATATATAATGTTTTGATAGATATGTTTTAAATGATATCCGTAAAATTGTATACCAATATTAGCCACCAGGTATGGGGAAAAGACCAAGTTGCTCCGAAGAAGAGATGAAGGTAATCACTAGCTTAATGAGGCTCCGAGAAGACGGTGAATGAATTTTATCAGTTGTTTATTTGCTCTAGAGGATAAATGTATACTAAAATGAACCATTTTGATAAATTTGGGAACTCAAATAATGTATCCAGAGCCTCCAAATCACGTAAAACCACATCTATAGATAACAGAATAGTCGTAAATGCCTCTAAAGCTGACCAATTTAAAAGCTATAAACAGCTAAAAGTTGAATTAAAGTCATCATATAGCATCCATATATCATCTAGAACTATTTGACGAAGGCTTAATGAAAGTTACTTACGGGGATGCATCGGACAAAAAAACCTTTCCAGCCTATTTTCAGGAGGCAATTCGTATTCATATGAAAACTTTAACGTTTTGCCAATTTGCATTTTTCTACCACGAATGTCATATATTATTGCTACTTACGTGATATGATATGTATTTTTTTGGTTTATGTGTGACGACTTGTACCGATACGAATGAAAACAACCATTCGCCGGATAAAAAACAATACAATTTATTATAGAACTATTTTATACCGCAAAGTTTTATTCAAATACACAATTTTTTATTTATTTTTTTTTATTCATACTTTATATTTTAAAAATGTTTAATTTTTGTTTAAAAAAAATATGTTGCTGCTAAAAATTTTAGAAATTTGTTTGTTTTTTTTTTTCTTAATTTTTCTTATTGGGTCCTGGTTACCATTTTTAATGATTAAAATAAATATTTCATATGCACAAAAGTAAACAAATATTAAATTGTAGTAGATAGGTAACACTACGACATCACTACGTAAATGCTTTCGTAAGTAAAGCTATGCACACACGGTTGTCAGATGTTACAATATTGTAAGATCTGGCAACTTGCTGACAATGAAAAATTGTCCCGCAGAAGTAAATTGTGTGTTCAGACGATCGTAAGAAAATCTTACAATTTAATTGCCAGACTATGGTCTGACAAATAATTCATCTGACAACAAAAATTGTCAGTTCACACGGTTATCAGATTGTTAGATAAAAACAGTTGCCAGACATGTTGTAAGGCATTGCCACTTATGTATATCAATAACCATCTGTTTGGCAGTGTTGCCCATCAAACTCTTTTCTGACAATGATGCTATTGTCAGGTACATTAATTTTATACATCTGACAATTAAAACTGAGCTTACAATACCAGCCAATTATCTGGTGATGCCGACAAAGAGTGCTCTCACGATTGTCAGATGCCTGACAACATTGTCGTCTTACAATTGATTGATAATGGATTTTCTGACAATGTTGTAAGTTAAAAATTGGCAGTTCACACGATTGTAATACATTTTCAGACAATTTTACTGGCAATATTGTAAGATCTGACAACCGTGTGTACATAGCTCAAGTCGATAAAACCGAATCGTGTCCGGTAAACCCAAATTGTCACGTATTCGTCAAGCTGCAATACGATTCTTGTTTGCTTTGAATGTCTCCCAAAAACATGCAGTTCGTCTCAAAAAAAAAAAAAAAATTAAAACTGGATTGAATTTTGTCAGAAAAAACATTAAGAAACCAAATGAAAATGGAAAACTATTTTGGTGACGAATCCAAGTTTTTCCAGTGGGGTGCAGAAACAAAACGCTATAAATGGCGTCTAGTTATTAAACAACAAAGTCTCAGATATATCATCAAAACGATAAATTAATTTACTATCAAAAATATTTTAGCTATATGGCCACCACTACATACATTATAACCGTATACGTCATGCCTTTGTTTTGCCTACATTGAAGTATACTCGTACATAGTCTCAGTTTACACACATCAGGTTTTCACGATCAATTCTGCTTCAATTTGCTTTTGAACTTGCATTTACGTTCACACACAAAAGCTCTGTGTCGTCAAGTTTAAGTTCTTTTGCCTTCAGGTTTTCATATTTTTTGGCATTTCATTTTAAACTTGACGGTACCGTCAAGTCTGCACCCTTTTCCATTTTCTTTTCCTCGCTCTCCCACAAAGTTAAGACTTGACGAGTCAAACTTGATGTGTGTAAACAAGGCGAATTAATTATTAGGTGGATGCATCGGCGAATTCAGGCGAATTCGATTAATATGGCGGCACTTTCTCTGTCAAGTTTTGTTTACTTTTTTCGGCGCCATTTAAATTTTTTTACATGTTCGTTATCAACTTCTTTTGACAGCTTAAGTGTGAATTCGCCATTTTACACAAACAAAATACCTGTTTTTTTTTATTGTTGTGTTGTTGTAGCGAAGCGGCTACCTTGTTTTTTGTATCATGTCAGCTCGTTTGTGCTCATTTTGCGCTCTTTCACATTTATCATTTTCAGCTCGTTTGTGCTCATTTTGCGCTCTTTCACATTTTAAAGTTTGTGCTTACGAGCCAATATATTAGCTCGCGAGCCCAAACCTTATAACGAGCCGTTTTATGCTCGTGAGCCGAGCTGAAAGAATTTGCGAGCCGTAATAAGTTTGAGCTCGCTAGCTAAAAAAAATACGGCTCGCGAGCCCAAATCTTAAAAGCAAAAGAGCCCATGAAATTCGGCTCGCGAGCCAAACTTTTGCGCACCTTGGTTTGATTCCCCTTGATTCCCCGAGCCGTTTGGGGCTCTACTGGTAGTAGTCCTTGGGCTACGAAGTCTGACCGGAGACTTAAATCTGGTACCACGGGAACCGGGAGCCCCAGGAACTTGTTCCTGCCCGGTTATGGTGCGGCCCTTCGGGGAGTATCGTGGTGGTTGTGGTTTAAACCCAAATCGCGGGGAGAGTTCATTTGAGCTCGATGTGGAGTTGCATTGCGACCGGGTGCCGTGACCCAAAGATCGGAAGGAGTTTTAGAAAGGCTCCGCTCCTAACCAAGGGGGAGATCATGTCCAAACAACATGAGATCGAATTGGTACTCATGCATGGCAGTTTGTCATGTATGGGGGCGCTGGTAGACGCATTGTATTCACCCGGTGTTAAGATCACCGTGGGGTAAGGCCACAATGGCAGGTACCCACGTAAATCGTTTTCACAACTTCTCGGGCCTAACGTCTTCTTCGTCCCGTTTGTTCGAATAAATAATATATAACATTTATTTTTATAAACTTGTACAAATCCAGATTTCTTCAAAGGATTTCATTTAATCTGGCTGAATGTCAAGGAACCGTGTTGAGTATTCGGTTGAACCGAGTATGAAAATATTTTTAGCTTTTCAAAACAATTTTTTATTTATTTTTTTGCTATTGAAAACAAAAAAAGGAAAACACTTTTTTAAATCACTCTTGCATGCAACGTCTGGAGTTAAAGAAAAGATATCCGTAGGAAAATACCATTCTTTTCCAAATGAGCTAAACTTCTTTGTAAGAAAAGAAAATAATGTATTGAATTTCTCTTTTTTTAATACTATTAGCGAGAAAGAAAAAAAACTATTGATTTAAAAAGTTGTTAGTTAGGATTTTTCTTAAAGGAAATACAACTACAAAGAAAAAGTTACAACTTTTTTATAGTGTATTAATCACAAACGTAACAATGACAACAAGTCCTTAGAACTTAATAAGGAAAATATGTTAAATGGAATTGAACGTTAAATAGGTGAAATAAATAAAAATGAATATTAAGCAAAGAATGAAGTTTAGCTTGGTCAATGGAATACAAAAGGATGTACTAAAATTAAGGCAGGATTGGAATTTGCCGCCATTTGTGCAGTAAAGGGTTGCCAAATCTAAAAAATAATTTGACAGATGACAGTGTAGGGCGGCGTGGATCAAAATGTGAATGAGTATGTATATGGCACAAAAAGAAAAAATAAACAAAAATATAGTGCTTTACAGGATAGAACAACGTATCTTCATTACTGAATAAACTTTCAAAAGTGGATGCTTATTTTTCCAGTAATTTCGTCCTCAGTGCGAAACATATCGCTCCTTTATTGCAACATAGTCATAAAGCAAAAAAAATTTTTTCGAGATAAACGCATTTCAAATTTTTAGTCTTAGAAATTTTTTTTAGAAAATATCTCCTAAAGGAAACAGTTTAAAGGTAATTTAAATAAAATTTTGTCATAGTATAAAAGGTAGTACTGTTAACAATTTTGCATTGTTAACTCGAAAAGCTCATTTTTTGAGATATGACTATGTTGCAATAAAGGAGCGATATTTTCATCTTAATTGCTTTGCTAATTACCCTAAATTGTGGCTTTATTGTGCAACCTAAATTAGCGCGTCATGCGTAATTTATCTGTCAAAAATCCTCCTACACATACAAAGTGTATGAGACCAATCCAAATAGCGCAGTGCCAACGCTTTGCTATTGGAAAATTTGACAGAGCGTAAGAGAAAAGCTTTACTAAAGTTAGCTTCAAAACAAATGTTAAGCTACAGATCTTACAATACTGGCAGTAAAATTGTCTGAAAATGTATTACAATTTTTAACTTACAACGTTGTCAGAAAATCCATTGTCAATCAATTGTAAAGCTATGTACACACGGTTGTTAGATGTTACAATATTGTAAGATCTGGCAACATGCTGACAATGTAGTGACAATGAAAAATTGTCCCGCAGAAGTAAATTGTGTGTTCAGACGATCGTAAGAAAATATTACAATTTCATTGTCAGACTATGGCCTGACAAATAATTCATCTGACAACAAAAATTGTCAGTTCACACGGTTGTCAGATTGTTAGATGAAAGAAATGGCCAGACATTTTGTAAGGCATTGCCACTTATGTATATCAACAACTATCTGCTTGGCAGTGTTGCCCATCAAACTTTTTTCTGACAATGATGCCATTGTCAGGTGCATTAATTTTATACATCTGACAATTACAACTGAGCTTACAATAACAGCCAATTATCCGACGAAGAGTGTTCTCACGATTGTCAGATGCCTGACAACATGATCGTCTTACAATTGATTGACAATGGTTTTTCTGACAACGTTGTAAGTTAAAAATTGGCAGTTCACACGATTGTAATACATTTTCAGACAATTTTACTGGCAATATTGTAAGATCTGACAACCGTGTGTACGTAGCTTAAGACGACAATGCCAGATAATTGGCTGGTATTGTAAGATCAGTTTTAATTGTCAGATGTATAAAATTAATGCACCTGACAATGGCGTCATTGTCAGAAAAAAGTTGAATGAGCAACACTGCCAAACAGATCGTTGTTGATATACATAAGTGACAATGCCTTACAACATGTCTGGCAATTTTTTTTTTTCATCTAACAACCGTGTGAACTGGCAATTTTTGTTGTCAGATGAATTATTTGTCAGACCATAGTCTGACAATGAAGTTGTGAGATTTTCTTACGATCGTGTGAACACACAATTTACTTCTGCGGTACAATTTTTCATTGTCACTACATTGTCAGCAAGTTGCCAGATCTTACAATATTGTAACATTTGCTTTACTCATTTTTTGCGGCATTAGTAATCACACTTTAGGTGCTTTTAGACTAATTTGGTGATTTTATCACTTTTTATTATTTCCATGCAGTGATTTTTATTAAACAAGTTTATTGAGCAATACTGCTCATGGCACAACATCAACGCTCTTATTTACGCTGTAGTAAGTAACTTAAATAAGAGCGTTAACGTTGTGCCATTGACAGTATTGCTCAGTAACCTTATTTCATAAAAATCACTACATAGAAATAATAAAGACGGATAAAGTCGCTAAAGTAGTCTAAAAGAAGTGTGATTACTAATGGCTGCAAAAAATGAGTAACATTTGTTTTGAAGCGAACTTTACTGAGAGGCAGTAAAGCTTTCTTTTTTACGTTCTGTCAGAAATGGATTTTCCAATTGCAAAGCGTAAACGCCGCGCTATTTTGGTTGGTTTCATACATTTTGAATGTGCATGAGAATTTTAGGCAGATAAATTACGCTTGACGCACTAATTTAGGTTGCTCCTAAATTCTCCATTTCTTGGCCCAGGAAGTCCTTCATCACCTAAAGATAAAGAACCTCATTCCCGGTAAGTGCTTGGCCGAATTCATTTTCATTCATATTTTGCCAAATTTTTCCTCGACCATTTTGCGTAAATGTGGTTTAATTTCGTCGACGCAGCGTTGAATCTCCTTATCTAATGTACGAGTGATTGTGGGCTTGCTTACATAGACCTGTGAAGCCCCATAAAAAGTATTAAAGGTATTAAATCACATGATCTAGATCAGTGATGCCCACAAGTTCTAGATGGAAGAGTAAACACCAATCAGTTAAGGAAACAAATTTTTTTTTTAAATATTTTTTGTTGTAAAAAGCAAAACATTTACAAAAACAATGTTCACACTGATAATCGCTGTCGTCAATGTTTACCAACAAAGCAAGCGAAAGTGTTATTGCTTTGCTTTTGTTTGTGTGCGGTGAAGAACGAAAAAAAAGTATCAAAGACGAAGTTGTTTGTGTATTTTTCATTGCTAATGCTGAGCGCAGTATTTGTGTATTAAAGGCCTTGTTACACTACCATACACGATCGTGCGATCTACTAAATAAAGCATGTGTGCTGAAAAAGTACTAAAAATGCAACCGTGCACAAAAACAGAGTTTTTGACAAATCATGCGATTTGAAAAATTTTATGAAACTTTTCAAAACATTATAGTTTCTGTGCGATCAGTGTGCTATATATTGTAAAAAATATAAGAATATTGTTTGTTCCTCAGGAAAAAAATTTAAGTAATGTAAAATTATAATGTTAATAAAAGTTTTTAGTTGTTTTATTGTGTAAATAAATTATTTCAATCATACTTGTATAATAGTGTGGCCTACAACGCCATTTTGAAGCGATTTTTTCAAGTCGGCCAGACTTTTGAAACAGTTTCCTGTGAATGAATCGTACGATCGTGTAGGATAGTGAATCAGGGCCTTAAAGAGCACAGCGCTATAGCTAAGCGCATTTACAAAAACAATTGAGTATCAAGCGCATATGGCTGGGCACACTTGATCCAGATGGTCTGAGCGCCGAAACGAAATATAACATTTTAATTGATTGAAGTTTTAAAAAAAAATTGTTTTTTATTTATATTTTATTTTTCTTGATGAGCAACGCGAAGTTGCTCGAATAAATTCTGTGTCTTCAATTCTTACTTAAACTAAAATTACAATTGCTTATATACTACTTATGAGAAGTTCTAGACGACTCATCTATACTAAGCGTTGTTCTATCCAAATTAATGTATGGGAACCAAATTTGGTTCCCACGTCTTAGGGGTAAGCTGATCAGACGTCACATATGCACATACATAGATGGTTCAAGGCCATAAATTGTTTCTTTGGTACGTGCATACATATGTACGAGTGCGGCGTGATTCAAGCGTTTTTTAGTTTTAATTATTATAGTGCCACACACATGCTTACATACCTTCACAGCCCATATCATTCGCAGCTCAAGTAAATTTCAAATGATTGCACTCAATAGGCGCACTGTCGCGACGACGGTCAGTGACAGCAAGAGGTGTCAAGTGACGTGGGTTATGAATTGTTTAAAATGTAACCTAATATTCTTTTAGTTATTTCTTATGCATGCCTTTAATAGGATGCATTTATGTTATGGCTAAAAGAGTGAATTTATGTCGTGATCATGCTACAACATTTGTAACTCACGAAGTGTAAAAATAATGGCTATATTATGTAGTTGCTTGAAAGATATAATAGTAAAAATATGATCTACAAAAATCGTCAAAAACAGACCCTAAATCGTGAAAGTGCTATTACAAGCACCCAAAATCGTCAAAATGACGACAAATTGGCAAATATTGCAGACTTATTTTGTTTGATCGTTAACTGTGAAACTAATTGAGTCCTGTCTTTGTTTTCAGCATTTATTTTCTTACAGTTTTTACATCCTTTTTTTCTTTGGAAAATTTTCACCGAAATATTGAGTAGTGAATTGGAAATGGCAAAAAACTGCCTTCTGATTTCATTTGCATATGCAACACATGTGAATTGATGACAATCAACATCTCTCTCCCATGTGATTTATTGCATTTAAACTTTCATGCATAAGCATAAGTGAATCAACTGGGAAAATTCGTTTCGTAGCACGCATAACGTTTTATTTTTTAATGCTTTTTTTATATTTTTCCCTCCAGGAATAAGCAAACTTTTTTAAACGTTTCAAGTTTAATTTTTTTTTTAGCAATCAAAAGTCTTATAAATGAAAATTGTAATTGGTGTTGTTTCTAACTTTTACTCACCTGAAATGAAGCGGTAAACGCTGATATAACTTCGTATGTATGCTCCCAGGGATGGAAAGGGTCGGGACGAAAAGGTGTTAATATGTACTGCAGACCCAATAAAGGCACCAGTAATAATGTGGCGCTAAACACAATTGAAAAGAAGACAAAAGAAACAAGAACTTTGTTAAATTTCAGAAATTTTCTTAATTAAGTTTGCCAAGTTAAATTGCAAAACATATTTGTTTTAAATCAATTTCTTTAACATTTAGCCACGTGCCAGAAGTAACACGTTCATTCTCCAACCAGTAGCTGGGAAAATGAACCTTGCTAACTTTAACGCAGCAACAAAGAAATTAAATTTAAAAGTAAAACAAAAATAATAATTTTTTTTTACAATTTACCGAAATGCCTGGAGCACAGTACGTGATGGCCCGCAACTGTTTTGTAGGCTGGCAGGTGCTTTCATCTTTAATAAAACAACTCGCACAATATTGCACAAAAATAATAAATTAAGGAACATTGAAATGCAAACAGGTACAATCAAAACATAATCAAACTTTGTGGCATTCATCCAACAGCTGCAATAAAATCCAAACAATAAAAAAGAGAAGTTCATTAAAAATAAAATTCAAATGAGTATCAAGCGAATTTTGAGGTATTTCTTTTTTTTAAAGCTCAACCTACATGACATTGTCGTTGGGTGAGGCCATCAAACCACGCGCCAAACCATAAACAAAAATGACAACAGCTGGCGAGCCCCAACCAAATGCTATTAACCATTTGACCAATTTTTTCTCCGATATAAATGCTGACACTAAAACCGTATGCAAATAGAAGCCCTCACACAGCATCCAGGAATAATTTGATAAAAGAAAATACTGAAGTATCACATGCAGCGCCACACAAATAGGCTGAAATGGCAGCAGAGTGATGGTTACAGTCATCGATGCCCCATCATCATTTTGTTTTTAAGCATTTTCGAAAAGAAACAGAAGAATATTAAAAGCATTTGAATGAAAGTGAATTATAAAATTTAATGGTTCAACAGCAAAACAATAGCAATTTAACAAGAATTATTATTTTGTTTTATTTAATTCTAGTCTTTGTTCACTTACCGGATTCAGATGCAGCAATTCTGCGTCTGGCATCACAACCAAATACCACACCAGCCACAATGAATTGTTGGCAGCGAAGGAGGTGAAAAGATGCATGTGAAGTGTAATGCGGGCACATTTTAATGATCTAGAATTAGTGAAAGAAAAAAATATGTTTAAGAATTTTTTTTCCAAAACTGGGCACACAATTGATAAACACTATCAAACAAGTTAAATGCAATTGTTTCTAACGTTAGATTATCTAATATACAAAAAGAATAGTGGAAGAAAAAGAAAAGTACAGGGTGTTTGGCAGTAGATTTATACTTTCAAACTTAAATAAAAAAAACGTAATAATTGACACAAAGTTTCATTAAGAGCATCGCACGATAGAATGGAAACGCGGATTTTATATGTATGTGAGCTGAACACACTGTTCAAAATGGAGCCTTCCTTCATAGAAAATGAGGTAAAAAAAAAAATGGTAAAATGAATTAATGGAACACAATTGCGACGAACGATGAATTACGCTCATCGCGACAAATTCCAAATTCACGGCAAATATTCGTTGTATAAACTCGCTGTGTGAATCACAATATCAACGAACTTCTGTGTAGATAAGATTGCTAACACATAAATACCATATTAAAAGTAAACCTACGAGTATATAAATCCCATCCGAAAGAGGGATTTTTGAACAATTTATCTGAGGTACTTTACTCGTATATATTGACAACATCTTCATACATTCCTCCACGGATTAATATGAATATAAAAAGTATTATTTCGTGAAAAATATTTTTTTTTATATAAGAAACCTGTGGCTGTGTTCTGTAACTTTGGCGAGAAGTTTTTGCATCGAAAACTTGTGAAACAAATTATTCCATCGTTTCTCGAAAAGTGAGAAAAAACTGCGTCTGCAACTCATGTCGAAAACTATCCAAAGCGATTACGTCGTGACGTTAGAAATGCCTGCGATTATAAAACAATGCCGACATGCAATTTTAAAAATGAAAGCGCCAGCCACAATTAGTACCGCCGCCGATCAAAAATTACTAAAGTTAAGATATATTGTTTGACGGCGTCATATTATAACCACCGGCTATTCTAGAAAATCTAAAATATGGCTCTAACGTCTACATTTTATTTACAAATACATACATACTTATGTACAAAATTTTGTAACATTAAAAAACAATTCTGAAAATTGAATTCTGGAAAAAAAAACATTATAAAAGTATTACAATATACTTTGTTGGGTCGGAAATTAAAATTGTAGCAATTTCAAATTTAGATAAGTATTCCCTTAAAACTTGTTGTGTAAAGGGTATAAAAATTAATTGAAAAGTTAAAATAAAAAAAAATATTATTCATTCTAAACTGTAAAAATATATATACTTAAAAACTTAATTTAACAGCAAAACAACTTATTTTTTCAGCATTATTATTCATTTCATTCAGCCTTTTTATTTGCGAGAAATAATGACAGTTGAAAGCGGGAAATTTTTTCGCAAAAGTTTTACAGATACAGTTTTTCTGTAAAATGGCGAGTAATTTCCTTACGTGACAGCTATTACTCACCAAAAACAAAGTTATAGCTACAGTTTAGTGAGAAAAGTAGCTGTTTGTTTCAACTTTGTTTCATTTCACACGTTTCATTCAGCCACTGGTCACTTTGCTATGACGAATTTCGATCAATTTATTTTATTTTTGGCGATGAATATTCGCGCCCGAAAATTCGTCGTTCGTCGCAGTTGTGTTCCTAGTATATTATACTATAATTATATTCCTTTTTGATTTTTAAAGTGTGCAGACGCCAATGAATGCCACTGGCAAGTAACAAAAGGCAGGTTTATATGCCATGTAATATTGCTTATTTTTGCCGAAAATAAAAGGCAAAATTGAATAGAGTAAGCTGGGGGACAACTAGCTGTTTCGCAGTCGCTACACTGCTCATCAGCACCCACTAGGATTCGAATTCAGTACCATGTAAGCATGATGTATATTTCAATACGGCCGTTTAACCAACTCAGCCAGTGTTGATGAAACAAAATTTTTTTTCTTTGCCATATGCGGTAGTTTTTTTGCAATTTCGATCTTTAATGGTATTTCCTTTTTTAAGATAGTCGATGAATATTGCACCACGCACATCCCAGAATACCGAGGCCATAACCTTTCCAGCCGATTGTTAAGTTTTTGGGCGATTTGGAGAGGTTCACCAGTTGCTGTCCACTCAGATGACGATCGTTTTGATTCCGAAGTGAAGTGATGGATCCTTGTTTCACCCATTGTCGCATATCGATACGAAAATTCCGGTTTGTTACGTTTAAACATGACCAAACACTGCTCAGAATCATCCACCCGTTCTCGTTTTTGGTCAACAGTGAGCAAACGCGGCACCCACTTTGAACAGAGCTTTCTCATAGTCAAATGCTCATGCAATATAAAGCCAACACGTTCTTTTGATATCGTTATGATGTCAGCTAACTCACGCACATTCACTTTTCGATCATTCAAAACGGTTTTGTGGATTTTTTTATGTCTTCTGGTGTTACTGCCTCATTTGGTTGTCCTCTACATTCTGCATCATCGGTGTCTCTACGACTACGTTTGAATTCAGCAAACTAACGTTTTACTGTTGTTTCTGATGGCACGGAGTTCCCATAACACTTTTCAAGCCATTGTTTTGCGTAAACGGTATTTTTTCCATCAAGAAGCGGTGTAAAATTAAAACACGAAATTGTTTTGAAAGTAACAAAAGTAGCGTCACTCTAAGCATAGTAACTCACAAACTAATGAATAGAATATCATTAAATTTTAACAGCTGTCTTTTGAAGGTTGCGTTAGGTTTGACAGACTGCCAGCTATTGTAAAGCCAGCCCACTTGGATCCAGTTTGGTCACATTGTGTTGCCTGGATGTGATACGTAACTCAGTAGATTTACATATCACTGGTTTAGAATCAAACCGAGGATCGGATAAAGGAGTCCAATCCACTTACATCGCATTCCGATTTATTATTATTATTATTGGATGGGATATGGCCCTCATCGGCCATTTGCATTGCGACCAATGGTGATCTATTGTGCGTCCCTTGCCTCATTATGGGTTGAGTATGTCAAGAAAACGGACAAGCTCCAACATAGGGAGTGATATTAAGTCACATTCGCTTAACATATAAGCTTGTAGTGCTCGCTTTCCGATACCTCCGTCAAATCATGCAGCATCGGTCTGCCTAGGTACAATGCCTTTATATAAGAAAGAGCTGGGCACTGACAGAGGCGCTTTTAATCAAAAAAGAAGCCGCACTGGCTGCTTGGTTTACTATATCCTTTTGAAGGTTAGTATAAACTAAAAAAACTGCACAAAAACTAGCGCCATCTATGTATTAGGTCTGGGACCTTTCAGCCCATGTAGCAATCCTACAATTCGTTCTCTATAAACTTAGCGCTGCCAATACTTTACTACACAAATGTTGACAAATTCAAATGTGATGTCAGTTTCGTGACACTATTTGCAAACAAAAAATCTATTATTTTTTTAGACCCCACCCCATGCTGTCTTTTGGCCCACCCCTGCAGTTTCTATAAATTACTAACTACTTTTGCAAGCCAAAAATATTTAATAACAAATTTCGAAAGCAAAAACTCAAAACTTGTTTTTCTTTGATTGATGGATTCATTACTTTCTCTTCTTTTGCCAAAAGTTTTTTAATTATTTATGTTAAATGGTGCTCACAAATATACTCAACATAAAATGGGAAAAGCTTCGGGCATTGAATAATTGCTTCCATAAAAGTGAGATTTTCCATTGACTTCTAAAGGCGGCATTCAATGCTCTTGGTCTAATATTTCACTCAAACAAATGTTGAAAATCAAAAATGTAAAGGAAATTTCAAACATCAATTAGTAATTTGCTTAGAAGACACACAAACAATTTTTCAAACAAAAAAATAAGAATTTTTCAAATTCGATGGAAATTGTTTGTTTAACTTGAGAAAAAAATAATAATTTTTCATTATTCGATTTTAAATCAAATTACAAAATTCCCAACAGCACGTTTATTTATTCATCAATTTGTCTAAGGAAATTGAAAGCCTGTTTAGATGTGTGTCCTTTGTAAAATACGCTTAATTGGCATCTTTCTGATTTCAAAAATACTTGTGTATTTAGATTGGTAAAAAAAAAAAAAAATAATGGCAGCACAGCAATAAAGTTCATTAAAAACAAATTACATTCCACACAAACACACACACACACACACACACACACATACACACAGACGCATACATATACAAAACACTGTTAATAAATCAATTGTTTGTTTGTACTCACTTAAAGTAGCCCAGTATGACCAAGGACAACATGATGGCCACCAGTGAAATGCCATAACCTACTTCGTAGATGAGATTGATGTTGTGTTTCCACTGGAAAAGAAATGTTACAGCAAATTTTATTTCAGTTAATACTTGAAAATTAGAGGAAGTAATAGAATTGTTTATTACCTCTAGATCATCAATATTTACACAAGTTGTATAATTTGACCAGGATTTATTTGTCAGCGGATGTTTAAACCATTCACCATTTTCATCGCAATCTTTGTGGGCATATCCTGTGCAAAAAAAAAAAATCGAATTTTAATGACAATCATAACTAATGAAACAAATTAGAGAAAGAGTTGGTACTGGTAAAGTGTGCTTTCTATAGAGGTATACAACTTTAATTTGGCAACACTTTTTTAACTTTTTTTTTTTAAACAGCGAAGCTTCTTTTTGCTTGTCTGCAGTAACACCCAGCTTTAAGGCGGGAGTCGAACCTGAGACCTCGAGACTGTTGGTCGAGTACTCTACCAAATCAGCCATCGAGGCACCCAAACTCTACCAAGAGATTTACGTAGCACCATATAGATGCTATGGAATTCAATTATGGGGCACCGCCTTAACGTCAAATATTGAAAAAGTTCTAAAGCGATAAAACCAAATTCTTCGAACAATTACTGCAGCTCCATGGAATTCATAAAGATCTGAGTGTTCCGCTGGTAAAAGAGGAATTCTCTAAGTACGTGACAAGGTATGTCAGTAAACTGGAACTTCATCCAAACCCTTGGCTAAGAAGATTGTTTAATAGGTGATTTTACCGAAATAGCTCCCGCATAATAGAACTTTTTGCCTAGGTTAGGTTAGGTTAGGTTGTACAGGCCGCCAGTTTCATGAAACCAGCCCACTTGGGTCCTTTTGGTCCCGTTGTGTCGCCTGAGGGAGAAGTGCAGCCCACGAGACTTACACTTCCCCCGACGGTTCAGATTCAAACCAACCCGAAAGCCGGATAAAGGAATCCAGTCCGTTCACTCGGCATTCCGATATATCTGCCAACCCGTGCAGCATCGGTCCGCCTAGATACAGCGCTCTCATAGAACTGAGAGCCGGGCATCGACAGAGAAAATGCTTAACACTCTCCTCCTCGTCCTCATCCCCGCAACCTCTGCAGAAATTATTAAATGGAAGATTTAACCTCCTAGCATGCGTCCCTATGAGACAATGTCCTGTCAGAACTGCCATCAAGGTACGCAACCTTTGACGGGGAAGACCCTTTAGGACCGCAGTTCTACTACGATCATACGCAGGCCATGTCAGCCTTGCTACTCGGCAGGTGACCTCACCAGACCATCTGTCCTGCGCAGTCCCTACAAGTTGACGCTGTACTTGGTTTTTACAGCTGTTAAGCGGGACTCCTACCATCGTATCAATGTCCCCTCTCTGTAGACGAGCTCCGGCTTTCGCCAGCTCATCCGCCGCAATATTTTCGGGCACTACACTGTGCCCCGGTACCCAGAAAAGCTCCAGGCTTGAATGTCTCGCTATCTCATTAAGAGATATCCGGCATTCCTGCACCAACCTGGACGTCGTATAGACACCCATAAGCGCATTTAACGCAGCCTTACTATCAGTACAGATTCGGATATTCACCCCGTATACCCTATAGTACCTCAACCAGTTGGCTGCTCTCAAAATAGCTGTAATTTCAGCCTGCATTACGCTACACTCATCATATAGCTTAAAACTGATCCTCCTCTGATACTGGAGCATAAAGATACCACCACCAACTCCCATGTCCGACTTGGATCCATCTGTGAAAATTTCAAGCACGTCCTCTTGGCGACCCATTTGGTTCGCTGCCGAGGCCGTCCTTGATGATATCACATCAAATCTCTTGTCGGGCATTACAGCTGGTGCACAGTAATCAATATACTCCGGGAGGTCCGTTATACTTTCTATTCCACATCTCACTGGCTTTTAGCCTAATTGCCGAGCACATAACTTTTTGTCTAGCTTTGGCCGGACTTAAGTAAAAAGCACAATGTTTTATTTTTTAATTTTAAATTTAGTATTAAGATTTGAATACTGATTGTTAGTTCATTTTGAAGATTCAATAAATAAAAAAATGCTTAAAAAAAGTGATTCACGTTTAGCATAGTTTGACATTTCCACATGAGTTGACGAACGCCTGAACGCTTTCAAACTGTGCAATTTGGCCCAAAACAAAATTGACGTTGATTCAGATTTTCAAAAGCGAATTCTGTTTCGGTGCGCGTTTTTGCCGTGAAACGTATATCCGAACCATTAACGGTTCGTTTTAGTACAAAAATGAAGTTGTCGCATTTCTTTCGGGGAATGCGGGGGAAGGAAGGGATTTTGGCGATTCCTGAAACCGCTTCACTAACCGGTTCCGAGCCGGTTTTTCATATTCGGTGCGCATTCTTGCTGTGGAGCGTTTATCTTAACTGTTAACGATAAAATGCCGTTTAAATAAATATAAAAAAAACTTACTTAATTTTTGAAGCATACGAGGGCTGATCAAAAAATAACCATTATGTTCAATTATTTCAAAAAGTATTTACTTATTCATCAAAAAATAACTTGTCCCCTTTAAAGTAATCCCCCTCAGGTTTTGGTTTTGGCCAACAACTTGCGCACAAGCTGGTGCAAAGAAAACAGTGAGCAAAACCTTCCTATTTGACCGAACTTGGCGTGCTTTTTTCAGTCTTGGCTCTTCGGGACGCCATGATTGGGTTTTGGTTTCAATGTCATAGCCATACACCTATCATTAGTCACCTTTTTGAGGAAATCGCGATTCGTTGACGATGTTCAACAGCTCCTGAGCGATGTCCCTGCTTTTGATCAAAATTTAGCAATTTTGGAATAATCTTTGCTGCCGCATGTTTCATGCCTAAAACATTCATAAAAATTACTTGGCATGAGCCGAACGATATTCCAACATCATCAGGAACTTCTCTGATAGTGATTCGAAGATTATCCAAAACCATTTTCTTCACTGCTTCAGCGTTTTCATCGGGTATTGAAATGCACCAGGACGAGTATGGTCCCATGATTCGTCACCAGTTATGACCTTTTTAAGGAAATCTGGATCGTCGTAAACGATGTTCAACAGCTCCTGAGCGATGTCCATGCGACGTTGTTTTTGCTCAAAATTTTGTATATTTAGTAAAAAATCGGAGAGCACCCCAAAACACGACTAACCTTTCTATCTGTTAAAAACAAACTGACAATCCGAAATAGCTGATATTGCCAACATATATAACAGCCAATTCGAAAATCGAACATACGTAATAAAAGGCTGCACAGAATGTTCTAAAGAATACTGCTCACTACTGTGCAGTAGTTCCAAACACTGTATTTCAAAACAATTCTTAAAACAAAACAAACAAGCTATAGAACATTTAGAAACAGAACAATCTAATGGTATTCAATTATTTTTCTGTTCTTCTTTAGTCCTATTGTTTCACAGTAATTATTGTTATAATTAAAAAATAATCCTTCTTCTTGACTGAAGTTGGACTCGAACTCACAACTGATTAAAAAAAGAATTGTTATTGTTACATAAAATAATAAATTCTTGATAAACATCTCCAGGATATATTCTTTTAATAAATAGTGAATACATGATATGTAGTATACTCGTATTAACGAAATTCAGCAAAATTAACAGGATTACTTATACTAGAAAAAAATTTATATTCGAATAACGTATTCGTTTGATTGGAAGTGCATCACTAACATATTTGTTATTTATATTGTCCTTTCAAAACGAATATTTTCAAAGGATTGAGTTTTATTCACTAAAGCACCCCATACACGTTTCAACTCAGTTGGCAACTGAGTCGGTTGTTGTTCAAAGCGTGTATGGCTTTGTCAGTTGATTAGTTTGGCAGTTGTCGAGTTGGTTGAAGAAAAATTAAAATGTTTTGATTTTTTCAAGTTGACCAGCAAGTCTTTCAATTCGGTTGTGTTGTGTGTGTTCGAATCTCTTGATCAGGTCCCAAAATTTATATTTGTAGTGTTTTTGCAAGGAGTACGTTATTTATTTTGAAAATTGTCTATAATTTCATTGAATTTAATAGTTAAATGAAAATCTTTCTAACAATTAAGTTTTTTATTCGCTATTTAAGCTTCTAACATTTATACCAGTAAAAAATTATAAATAGCTTGTTTTCTATGTTTCCCAGCTATATATATGTCGACATTTCATAGGAACTACCCTAATCATCAGTAGACTTTGGAAATTTTTGAAAGATAGTTGAATGTTTGAGAATATCTTTCAAAAATGTCCAAAGTCTACTGATGATTAGGGTAGTTCCTATGAAATGTTGACATATAGATAGCTGGGAAACATAGAAAACAAGCTGTTTATAATTTTTTACTGAAAATCTTTCAATTCAGTTTATGAAGTGTGTTGGCAATAATCAATTCAGTTGAAAAACTCAATTCACAATTGGATTGAAACGTGTATGGGCCGCTTAATAATAATTTTTTAATTTTAATTTTTTTATTAAAATTTTCAATTCATTGTAAACAACTTGAATTGTAAACTAAAAATTAAGCAATAACTTTAAGAATAAGCTTCAACAATAGTGAATGAAAAATGCTAGTATTATTGTGAATTAAGCGTGCTGCGCTTTGTGTTATGTTTTTCGTAAATTGAAGAATATGGCATATATTGGGCAATTGCCATTTAATATGACGAAGAATGCTACAATCAATATCTAGCTCGTAATCCACAATCAGCGATGTGGGTTTCAGAATAATAGGCTATTCTACAATATGGAACCTGATTCATCAATACTGCATACTACACATTCAATAAATTTCATGATCAAGTCGCTTTCAATAAATAAACCGGTCTATGTCAAAAAGTTGTTTATATTTGTACAATTTTACACAAACAAAATCTTATGTAGGTTTGTATTGTAGTACAAACACTCCCAGTGGTGCCACCTAATAGCACTATGATTGGTAAATTCGTCATGTAAATTCGACATGTAAATATACAGTGGAAAAATATATAACTTTGTCTTCTTTATCCTAATTTTTCGACCTTTTTCTTAAATTAAGATGTAATAATCTTCAAGCTTGAGGTCTTTTTTATAAAATTTTTTTTTAAAAATTGTAAATAAAAATAAATTATTTATAAACAAAAAAAAAAATAAAAAAAAAAATTTTCCTGAAGAAGTCTTCCGAAGGAAAACGAAATATTGAATTAAATAAACAATTTTTTAAGAAAAATTTTATAAAAAAGACCTCAAGCTTGAAGATTATTACATCTTTATATAACTTTGTGTTTATTTTCGTAACTACTGAAACGTTAAAATAGTAACGCGCCAACTAGGCATCTCCATTAGCATGAGCATCAAGTCGAGCACCGCATTTGGCAAATGTTGACCGCTTATGTTCATGTTTCGTTCAGGCTTTGACTTTTCATTTCTTGGAGAAATAAAAAGTATTAGTCAACTGAACCTCAACATTCTATTGCAACAGAAAGTCTTTAGGGAAATGTGTGCGAATTCAAGAAGGGACTTCAAAAGAAAACGCAAGCAGAAACGCAGCGACATCATCCTTTAAGTAAATTGGCTTTCATTAATACTATGACCGCTCTGTATTTAACAAACCATTTAAATAATAATAATTAAATAAGAACTTTAATGGCTGAGCGGTGAAACTTTTTTTTATTTATCGTATGACCCAAATTTCTAATTTTGGGGCGTTTTTCGAGGGACATTAAATATAACATTAGAACTTATTGACCTGAAAAGGGTTAGGAATACAGACAGTCGGCAAAGACACCAGTATAAATATATTTTAAACAAAAGAATTATTGCTTCTAATGGCTAAAATATTTACACTTTCAAATTCGATTCAGAGTGAATGGGATTCATTGTATCAAATAGCGATTTTATGGGGCTTGAAATGCAAATTATTACCAAAAGTCTTTACATATTTATAAACTGCTCTATTCATTTCTTCTTTCTGTCTGCGGGTGTTCGTATGACTGGAAAAGAAATTTTTATTTGTAAGTTGTATGGGTTGGTGGGTTGGAAACACTGCACTAATGTTTAAAATAAAAACAGAATTTTTGACATTAAACAGTATTTAATGATTCAATAATGGAAATTGTTTTCTTAATAATAAACAAGTAAGTAATTGTATACTTAGGTATTTGTTTACCAACAAATACTTTTACTTTTTTTTACTTAATTTACACAACGGAAGTATTATTCTAATTACATTCTCTTCTTTGAACTTTCTTTGGAGTACAACACACCCACAAGTTTTATTGCTTAAAGCAGGAGTGCCCAAGCCCTATGCGCTGGATGCTCAATTGTTTTTGTAAAAGCGCTTAGCTATAGGGCTGCGCTGTTTAATACACACATACTGCGCTCAGCACTAACAATGAAAAATACACAAACAACTTTGCTTAGAGCGCTTTCACATACGGCAATTTAGTTGTGCAATTCTCTTGCCCAAGTCTTGTGGTTGTAGATGTAAGATCAGCTTGAAGGGGGAAGAATTGCTGATATATGAGTACAGACTTGCTTGTACTCAGCAATTCGTTCACTTTGTGAAGATTCAATAAATAATTGAATGAGAAAAAAACAAATTTTTTTTTTCATTGTAAAAAACAAATAATATTTACAAAAACAACATTTACACTGATAATCGCTGACGTCAATGTTTACCAGTAGTGCGATTCACTATGCTATTTAAGCCCTAATTATTTCGGTTAAAATTATTAACCACAAAATTAACCTTTTTCCTATTCACAAGTACTTTAAACACCATATATTGGGGTTTAAAGTCAGCTGTTTGAGGCAGCTGTTATATTTAACCACATAAATAGGTGTTAATTAACACCCCAATTTTTGGTGGGTTTAAAAAAAGTGTTGATATTGTTTACATATTCATTTAATTTAATTTTTGTAATAAACTAACTAATAAACTAATAAAAAAAAACAATAAAAGTTAGCAAACAACAAAAATAAATCTTGGAAATAATATTTTTGTATAAAACAATAATTAAAAAATTTTTTATTCATTATGTATTTCGTTTTCCTTTAGAAAACTTCTTAAGGAAAGTATTTGTTGATCGATTATAAAATCAAAAATGTTTTGATAGGCAATAACATTATTTTTCTGTTAAATGTAATTATGTATGGATGTATGTATGTGCTAAAGCTCTTCATGTTATTTTATTTCCTATCACAAACATATTTTTTTTTTTTATTTTATAATTAATCAACAAATACATTCCTTAAGAAGTTTTCTAAAGCAAAACGAAATATTCAATAAAAAACTTTTAATTATTGTTTTATATAGAAAGGATCTCGAGCTCACATATTATTTTCAAGATTTGTATACATATGTATGTATATAAAAAGGTCAAAGTTACAAAAGATGAAGAAAACATATAAACAAAAAGAGATTCAGTACAATAGATAATAAAAATGAAATGGAGAGTTGCCACGTTATAACAATCTGAACGTGAAGAAAAATAAAACCCTTTACGGTGGCTAAATATAGTTAGTGAATAACGTAGGGGTTAGTGCAAACAACAAAATGTGTGGTTAAAGTTAACACTTTTAATTGGGGTGTAAAGTTAGTGAATTGCACTACAGATTGACGTCAGCGGTTATCAGTGTAAATGTTGTTTTTGTAAATATGTTTTGCTTTTTACAACAAAAAATATTAAGTTAAAATAGTTTTTGATTAAATGTATTGTATCTTCCATAAAGAACTTTTGGGCACCTCTGGTTTAAAATATTCCTATTTATGCCTGGAAGTATGCATGCACATGTATATGAATATGAGAGCGAAATGAATTACAACTCCCAAGATAATCTGTGGTAGTTTGTTTTTCCTCACGCTCCGTCAGTCTAAAATAGTGATGCCCAGAGAGAAACCCACAGTTACGCTCTGAGTGTAAATAAATTTGCACTGGGAGAAAAAATACGTAAACCAAAAAAATTGTTTTACTTACAATTTAATTAAAATTGAAGTAAAAACAAAGAATAAACATATGAATTTATGTTTTTAGTATTTTTAATAAATTTTTTTTTCACAAAAAGTATAAAATACGCAAAATACAGAGAAAAAACAAGGAATAAATTCATACACCTGCGTGGATATTCATTCGTCGCTGTCTCATTGACGACTAAAGTAATGAGCGTAAGATTGTGTTTGCTTTTGTTTACCACTTTAATACAATGGATGGGCATCGCTAGTCTGAAAGCTCAACTTAAAAACTTTCATTGCGTAGATTATTTATTAATCAGAATTGAATTTTTGTTGAAATAGATTCAAATAATTTTGTATACAAAACATGCGAAACAGTTACAACAATTCAAAATTTAATACATCAAACGAAATGAAATAGTTTTCTTAAAACATATCAAATAAATAGCTCTAAATAACTAATACTATAAATTATTATAAGCAAAAATTGGCTTTTGTTCTTTAATCTTGTTAAAACGGAAAGAAATCTGTTAATTGTATTATTGTTTTTAAAAGAAATTCTAAACGGAAACGCTTGTTTGTGTTGCGAAAACAGGTAATAAATTTATGCTTTCAATAAATTATAATGAATAAAAATTTAGAAGTAAACACTAAATATATTACAACAAAGTAAAATTACAACAAAGGAAATGTAGTTGGAATGGTTAGGGTCCCACTCAAGAGCTGTAAGAAACAAGTGCAGCGTCAACTTCTAGCGACCACAGAGGATAGATGGTCTAGTGAGGTTACCTGTCGAATATCAAAGCTGGCATAGCCAAGGTCCCCCGGAGAACAGGTTTTGCCTTGGCGTACACCAAACTAGGGCACTATACCTTAGCATAGGGCATAGCCAAGGTCCCCCGGAGAGCAGGTTTTGCCTTGGCGTACACCAAACTAGGGCACTCTACCTTAGCATAGGGCATAGAGGGGTAACAATCTCTCATTAGGTTTAGCAAACTAATGTGATGTTTGCTGGACTGAAAATATTTTTCATATGTCTAAAAAAGGCTTTAAGTGACTCGGGCCTTTGAAACGGTGTAAGATGTACTTCACTCCATCCGATCTCCTTACTATTTATATCACCTATATCCGACCGAAAATGAAATACAACTCTTATGTTTGGGTCGGTGCCCCAAAGTCTATTTTGGGGTTACTCGAAGAAGCTTTTCGTTGGCAATACGGGATCCAACTCAACTATGCTCTACGGGAGCATAGACGCAGTGTAGGGTGCGTTAATCTGTTCTATCGTTACTACAATAGATTTTACTCTGACAAGATTAGGGACCCTGTTCCTGTACCTTGTAGCACGCGTTCATCATTCAGAGCTCATCCATTTGTGGTCGATTGTCCGGGGAGACGTACTATGAACTTTTTTTTATCTCTGACAAATACTCAGGGGAAGACCTCTACATATGCAGTGCATTGTACTGGAATTAAGAAAATAAGTTATGAGGAGGATTAAAGAGGGAGTAGTGTTTGTGGAACACAAAAGTGTTATCTCACGTCGCGGCGATGTTGGTTAGCCGTCCCCAGTATATGATTTGATATCACCGGATTTTTTTCTTTTTTGGCGATATTTAAAGGAAAAGTGTACGTAAATAAGCCAAGAACAATTCAGGACCTTAAGGATCAAATAATTTGACACATTAACAACATGTAGCCTCAATTATATCTCAGAGTCATTGAAAATTTGAAAATATGATTTATCGGAAAGACGTATGTCTTTCCGACAGCTGTGGAGGGCATTTGGTCACACATGATTATTCTATCATAAGAACAAATTTTAAGATTATTCTGTAAAAACTTTTTGTTTTATTTACAATTAACATCGTGCGTTTACCGAGAACACTGAAGATTTTTATAAAAGATACTTAAATCCACAATATTGTAGAAATATTTCTTATATAGGGTGTCCTAAAATTAACGGAATATTAGAATTTTCCGCCATGTTTGCAGTGAAGTGTTGGCAGCCCCAAAAAGCAATTCGACAGCTGATTAATTAGGCTTAATTAAAATGGAGCGTTAAACGATAGAAGAATATTACATTGAACAATATTTCAAAAATAGTGAAAGCTTAGATGCTGATTTTTTGTCCCAAACGATGGAGTACATTTTCCCCTTGATTTTCCCCTTTTAATCATAGCTTTTTTCAACGGCGATGAAATATATAAATTATTTAGTGTTAATTATGATTTCAAAGAATATAAGGTTGTGCCTATGTAAAAAACAAGTGCGGCGTGTTAAAAAGCATTTAGGTATCATATGCTATTAGAAACAGGGCATGAATACGAGTACTTAAGGGAAGAGAATTCAAATGAATTAACCACCTTAAAAAATTTGATAAGCAAGTCAAAAATATCATAAGTCCCTGTTGATTCCGCACCCGACATATGCCCCGCCAGCAGGCGTGCCTCAACATTTTCTTCTCTTACTTTTTATGAACTGTAGAAAAGATTTTTCACTTTTATTTTGCTAGTTTACATTTTATTTTCCTTCTTTTCTTTTATTTCTGCTGCTCAATATTTGTTCACCACAAAAATTTACATTCAATGACTGTTTAGCATTCTTTTGACTGCGAAAGATTTAAAAAATTTCTTTCATATTATTGCTACAGATTGCATGAAAGCACTTTATGGAGAAGAGCTCTTGGAATATAATATAATATAAATTACATTTAAATGTTTTGCAATTGACTGCAAATGATTGATTTATAGGATCGCTGCAAGCAGATAAGTGCGTTGTCTGAAGAAAGTGAAACGTCATGAAGTATGGTATTGGCAGGTGCTTAAGAAATATGAAATATTTTCAATAAGTGCTGGTAAATGTGTTTGCATTCAAATTAGAGGGTGGTCTGGAATTTTCATTTGCAAATTTCCCTAGTAATATAATTTTTTTATTTTTATTTTTTTTTTGGCAACAAGTGAAGATTTTGAAAATTGATTTTAAATTCTGCTGAGTAGCCTAGGCCATAGACAGCTGGAAAACACATGAAAATAGCTACATACAAATATTTTTTTAATTTCTTTCAACCCGTACAACACAAAAAATTGTCAAACTGAATTATTTCTTAGAGCTGATTTAAGGCAATGTACTTATTTGATAATATTCTTACAAGCTACCAAAATCATTAACATGTTTGCAATGATTTTTAAGTGATGTCTTTTTTTTAACTTTTCTCTCTTTTTATTCTTTTGGTGGTATTAATTTAGTTTCCCTGCCAGTCGAAGGAAAATAAAATAATTTAAAAAATAAACAATGCCTTAAAAGGAAATTATAAAAAAAAACATGAAAAACAGAAAACATGCCTTTTTCAGTTATTCAGTACAAAAAAAAAAAAAAGAAAAAAAAATAAAAACCTGGCTTTAAATCATCGTGAATATTCGCTCTTATTCATAGAAAATTTAATGTTATTTCTCGTTAATTTTTTTAATTCAGTGCAAATATTTTTATTAAGAGAATATAAAGCGAAGTGTCTCTAGAAACTTGTTTCAATTTATGTTATGTTATGTTATGTTATGTTATGTTATGTTATGTTATGTTATGTTATGTTATGTTATGTTATGTTATGTTATGTTATGTTATGTTATGTTATGTTATGTTATGTTATGTTATGTTATGTTCTGTTATGTTATGTTATGTTATGTTATGTTATGTTATGTTATGTTATGTTATGTTATGTTATGTTACTAAGTTTTGCTACATTTGTCTATGTTAGAACTACAACCGATTTTGTTTTTAGTAATATTATTAATATATTACACACCAAGAAAAGGCTGTTTGAAATATGTTTACCGCCATATTACTATACATTCTATATTTTTTGATTTTCAATATGTTACTGCTTGAATATCTGCAGTATTACATAAACTTAAACATATTGTTGCATACAACATTAGCATTTATAAAAATTTTTTAAATACTTTTACATTCAATAAAACAAGATTTCAAAAATAAATTTACAGAATAAACTTATGGTCATCATGAGCGATATTTTTGTTTTAGCTACTGACACATGAGCTCCTTCGAATTGTTTGTTTTGAAAGTAAAAATATGTATAATGTATTTTTTGATTTAAAAAGTTTGCCAATAATATGGTAATTTGAATTAATACTATTGTTTCTTACTATTACAAAAATATTGAACCAAAATATAGTATAATCAGTTACAGCATTACCCTTTTCAATATGTATTTATATTATTGCCGGCAATTGTTTGTTTAAGCTGCACAACGCGCTTTTCTAAAATCTCATTAAATTTTTCTTTCTGCAGCCAATAGCGTGACATAAGCAATGAAAAACCTGAGAGTCCTTATACAGATTTATTATTCCCTTTTGCTTATCAACATTTTCCCTTATTTAGCTAAAGCCTGAGCGTTGCAGAAGATGTCCACGTTAAAAGTAGTTAACCATTCTTTTTTATATTACTCGTATTTTTCACCGCTCGTATGTGAGCATTCGTTTTTTACATGAACACATGAAATAACAAGTTTTTATACGAGAGTCTGTCACAACAATGGATTTGTCTGGCTGCTCAGTTGTTGTTCAGTTGTATGTTAGTGTGAGTGTTTGGGTGGTGACCACCATTTATTTTTACGACACATCTGAGAGGCAGTTGTTGGCTATTGGCAATGATTGTTGTACAACAAAGCAACGGGAATAACAATAGATCGGGTGAAAAAAAACGAATAAAATACTCGTAAATAAAATTTTTCTCATCATCAAGTTGACACCAATTCTGGCCATAAACCCGCAATGGTTTTGTCCATAAAATGTGGAACTTCTAGGGAACTGAATGGTTTTTAGTGAATTCTTTTATTATAAAAATGTTGGTACAGATTGGCGGGTGTTCATTTCATTTCATTTATGAAATGTGTACTCGTGTGTTTTGCTCTCAAGTCAGATAGTTGTTTAATATAAAACACAAAAGAATTTTACTTTCGAAAAGAGGGGGATGGATACTTACATAATGTATTTCTGTATATTTGGCCTATAAAAATACATTATTTTATTTGCAATTTAATATTCCGTTGATATTTGAATATAACAATAAGTATTTAGCATTAAACACATTGACCACAGCGGACTTCACGAATTTACTACAGCAAATGCCGCAACCGACAATTATAGTTCTGTAGTCAACTACTAAATTATTGCAAACACGGGAGCAAAATTAAAGCTTTAAACACATAGACCACAGCAGACTTCACAACTTCACGACAGCAAATGCTGCAACCGGCAATTGTAGTTGTGTAGGCGACTACTGAAATATTTTGAACACGGCAGCAACATTAATTCATTTGAATAAAAGTATACTTCAGTGTGGCCACCTTACAATTTTTAGCTTTACAAAATTCCATTGTTTTAGAGAACGAGTTCTGTTTATATCAATCTTGCATAAAAAAAGTTCTCTCTAAAAAAAGGCTTTAAAATCTAAAAAAAAAACAAATCAATTCAAAAAGCTTTCGTTTGCTACGCTTAATTCAGATTAGGCGGGTCTTAAAAGTTGAAAATATAATCTTCTGATTTATAATGGGAAGAATATTAAAGAATTGAAAATTTATATCGAATTTTTCAATATTTGTACAAAAATGATTCGACTCGAGAAAACAAAATGTATGTATATAAATTATAAAATTTTTCGTCGAAGATATGCAATTAAAACTACTCATAAATGAAGTAACTGGTATATAAACTAAAAAGGCAAATAAACTATGCAAACCTTTCGGCAAACACGCGCTTTCCGTTTGCTCATAACGATACAAATATTTACATCTTACACCGTTTCAAAAACCCGAGGCACTTGAAGGCTTCTTTAGAGACATGAAAAATGTGTTCTGTCCAGCGAACATCACACTGTGTCTTCATTCCAAGAACATTTAGAGCATCCGATTCCCCAATATTTATACCATCCATGAGTACAGATAAAGCAGCATTTGCGGTCGTTGTTTATGTGTTAATAAATAACATTGGGTTTTACAAGCATTGAAGGCGACTCTGATTTTACGACTCCATTCGGAGATTAATAGAAGATCACTATTCATTAAATCGTTTATATTTAGCCTCTTGGCAGCGATCTTTGATAGGCTGGGCCTATAACTAAAAGAGTACGAATGGCAAATACTGCCGTCATCCGCGAAAGAGTGGATATGGTTGGAAGTTTGATAGAGAAGGTCGTTGAGGAAAATAAGAAATAGGGTAGGAGAAAGAACAGAGCCTTGCGGTACCCCTGAATTAATCTTGAACTCGTTTGATGAGCTGAATGAAAATCTTTCAATATAGTGTATGAAGTGTGCGGCCAAGAATCAATTTAATTGAAACGTATATGAGGCTCTTCAGAGTACAAGAATGGAACATTGGCGTTTTCAATTTAACTCATTAGAATGGAAAGCTCAGTAGGATATTAAAATCTAGATCTTTGAGATGATGTAAAATTCAGCAGATAGCAGCCAGCGATGCAATGCCGAAGTTAGCATAATAAGACTTCAAACGCTAAGTAATAAAGTGGCAGATGAATTTTTAGGCCAAGTAAAAAATGAAATAAACTTTCATCGTAAAAACATCTATTAGTTATTTTCCTCATTTTGCTTATAATTAGCATTTCTGTTGCGGTCATAAAAAATTCCCTTTTTGACAAAATATCAAATAATTGTTTGAAATGCTCCTGTTGAAGAAGCTCAAACCAACAGATTATTATATTTTTTTTATTCTTTCTACCCTTTGCTAGAGTCTGTGGCCTTAATCTGGCAAGCATGATGAAAAAAAATTCACTTAATTGCAAAAACTTCTTAAGATTTTCAAATGCTTCAGTTGTTATTTTTAATTAACTCTACAAAACCACAAAAAACACCACACTTATATATAAAACCAAAAATAAGTTTAAAAAATGTATTTTGTTCGTTTGTCTTCACTTGTTTACATTTGCTTCCGTACAAACAGAATTGAAAAACGCTTAATTTTTTTTTGTTGTTAGTTTTCGTTTTGTTTACGTTGTAACTGTTTCATTCGAAATGCTAGACCACAGAAATTGGTTTTGTATCTTTAAACCAAATACTGGAGACGACACGCATAACTGCGCATAATTTCAATGCCCTGAATGTTTTTCACTTAAAAAGAAAGAACGGATGTAAAACAGACAAAGAGGGCGCACATAAAATATGAGTTTAAGCAAAAGTTTGATTTAAGTAAATGGCCGTTAGTTTCGCTGGATTATAGATTTTTTGTTTGATTAATATTTCTTACAAAGTTCGCCATAAATTCTAAGTACTCAGCTCATCATACTGTGTGAGATGCTGTCCTGAAAAATTAATAGGAAAAAATGTTGCTACATTAGTACTCTGTATATACGAGTATTATGAAAAAAGTGGAATGTATCTGGTAACATGTTTCTGCAACAGCAAAAAGTCTCCAGCAACATTTTGTTCCAAAGGATGGCGCAATACTGTCTTTATGGTTTGAATGTTCAATAACTTGTTTTATATTATATGTAAATTTTTCATTTTTATTTCAGAACTTTGTTAAGAAGACTTGGGGAATTTAACATGGAACACTATACGAGAGCGGTTCGGAAACTTTTAAAGAGCTAAATTACTCTAACGCAAAATATTTTCTTAACCCTTACTCGAGATACGAAAACAGCAGACATTTACATGCATACATACGAGGGCGGTTCGGAAACTTCTTTGCCTATCAATGAAAGAGGCTAGTTAGTTTTTCAAATATATTTTTATTTTTCAACATAATCTCCTGAAACTTCAATACACTTAGTTCAACGCTTTTCTAGTAATCCTATCCCTTGATTAAAATAGTTTTCCTCAAGGTTTTCAAAATAGTGGTTTACAACTGCAGTTGTATCTTCATTTGAGGTAAAACGCTTGCCAGCAAGGAATTTTTTTTAGATTTAGGAACAGGTAAAAGTCACTGGGAGCTAAATCAGGAGAATAAGGTGGGGAGTGGTCAAGCAACTCGTGCTTCAATTCGTTGATTTTAGCCATTGTTAAAACACTCTTGCGCGCTAGTGCGTTGTCTTGATGAAAAATTATTTTGTTGTAAGCCAGGACGTTTTTCTCGAATTTTTACATTGAATTGATCCCAAAGGTTGCAATAGTACTCTGAATTTATTGTCTTACCTTTTTGCAGGTAGTCAATCAATAAAATACCTTTGAAGTCCCTAAAAACCGCTGCCATAACCTTACCAGCCGATTGAATTGTTTTTGCCTTCTTTGGGGCACTTCCTCCAGCTTCAGTCCATTGTTTGGATTGTTCTTTTGTCTCTGAAGTATAGTGGTGGATCCATGTCTCATCAACAGTTATGAAACGATGCTTAAAATCCATTTTATTTCGCTTAAAACGATCCAAACAAGCTTGAGAAATGTTCATTCTTATGCGTTTTTGGTCGACTGTTAACAAATGCGGCATCCATCTTGTAGAAAGCTTTTTCATCTGTAGTTCTTCATGCAAAATCATATGGACTCGATCATTTGAGAAGCCCATGATATTAGCTGTTTCACGCACTTTTATTCGTCAATCATTTAATACCATATCATGCACTTTGGCTACAATTTCTGTTGTTGTTGCTGTTTTGGGACGCCCACTACGTGGTTCATCTTCAATGTACGACCACGTTTAAATTCAGCAACCTAATTTTTTACTGTTTTTTACTGTGAAGGAGCACTTTCACCTAACACATTCACCATATCATTATGAATTTCTTGCCCCGATAAACCTTTTTTATGTAAATATTTAATAACACCACGCATTTCTAATTTTTCCATTGTAAAAAAATCGCGAATGCGTCTTTTGTGAACAACTGTTTATATATGAAAGTGTTACCAGATCGAAATAAGAGAGAATTTAACATGTGTTCATAGCAGAGATGGAAGTTTCCAAAACACTTAACTCTTTTCTGTTTATACCGCGCTTTTTGTGCTAGGCTAAGAAGTTTCCGAACGGCCCTCTTACAACAGAACAGCGATCAAAAATTCTTGGAAAAGGTCAATTGTTTTGGCATCTTCAGAGCAGGTTTCGCCTTGGCGCAAGGCAAACTAGGTCACTTAGTTTTCTGGGGCATGGAGTGGAAGGAGTCCCTCGTTTGTTGTAGCAAACAAAATTCTAGGAAGCCCCATGATTTATGTTGTGTTGCACTTCCGAAACCCGTATCAAGGGTTAAAACTGGCAGAACGGGGATGAGCAAGCCCTCGGGAGGTTCTGCCCATGTAGATCTCTTTGCGCTGATTATGGTTGAGTTGCCTGCCTTGGCCAAAAAACATTCTGGCTGTGGTTTAAACCTAAAATCGCAGGAAGGTCAATTATTTTCCCTGATAACTTTGTTGCATGCCGGTTTTCAATGGCTAACAACCCTCTAAGCTGCTGTTGTCAGCAGATACCTGTACTGCCTGTACTGTAAGGAAGCGGAAGTTATGGTTAGATGCGTGCATTGGTTAAGGCTTAATATTTTTAATGGACTTCTGCCTACCAGCTTATTAAGTCTTGTCTTCCATTGACTGTTAGGAAACTGCATACAGGAGGGATTAGAAACCCCGAACTCTGTTGGAGCCTAGAAAGCCAAACGGTGCTGTTGCACCATGAATAATTCACCCCGAGGAGTTGTCATATCAGGTTGACAGATAAAACAGGTTCTGATGTGAATCAGTTTTAGAACTTAAAATACACCAACTGGTTGGAAATTTTCAACAACATGGAACAGTAAGACACCTTCCATGTACGGTCCTCACGGAAGAAAATATCCAACGTGTTGCGAATAGTGCACAGGATAGTCCAGAAACATCAACAAGAAGACGTTCGGCACAACTGGGACTATTGTCGGGGTCCGTTCTGATGATTTTGGGGACATTGCACATGTTCCCGTATAAGGATCAGCTTGTTTAAGAATTGAAGCCGATAGACTACGAACAGCATATAAATAACGCCATTTCAATTCGACCATAAAGGTAGCTCTGCACAGAACTGTACTATAAAATGACGTAGATGCATTCATTTCGTGTAGAGTTTTAACAAACAACTAATTGACTCTAATTGGGTCGATGCGTCTCGCACGGTTTTTGGTGCTTTTTTTAATTTGTTGGGCTTACCAGGACGTGAAAACACAACTACTCAGGTACTTTAGGACTGATTGACTGTTAGAGAGTATTTTGCTTAGCACTCCCTTCTATTCCCTATTGGAAAATATATCCACCGTTCCCCTTTATTGTTGTATAATTCTTCTTGGAAGACTGTGATGTCATTACTGGGAGTTATAATAACTGTGTTGTCTAGGCCCCATTATACACGCTTCAAACCCTTGGCCACCCAAGTTAGCTGTCTTTAGTCTTTCTAAAACTAAACTTATTTGAAGTAAAATAAACTTCCGAACTTATTTGAAGTTGAAGGTACTTTAGGACTGATGGACTGTTAGAGATTATTTTGCTCAGCACTCCCTTCTGTTCCCTATCGAAAAGTATATCCACCGTTCCCCTTTATTGTTGTATAGTTCAGCTTGGAAGACTGTGTTGTCATTACTAAGAGTACATACCTGTGTTGTTTAGGCCCCGCTATTCACGTTTCAAACCCTTGGCCTCCCAAGTTAGCTGTCTTTAGTTTTTCTAAAAGTAAACTTTCGAACTTATTTGAAGTAAAGTAAACTTCCGAACTTATTTGAAGTCGTTCAAACCAAAAACATGTCGACTGCAGAAGTCTTCTTCGTAACGTATAACTTTTCGTTTTTAGTTGCTTGCATGTTTGGAATCAGAAGCCGAATCAAATGTGAAAACATTTAAATATATTCGCAGTTTTTAAACGCTGGTGCTACTAGCCAAATCTCAGCGTTACATGTCAGAGATTTTGAATTTAGTAAACTATTGAATATTTCCCTAACGGCTGGCCGATTTTAATTTAAACCCGAAATTATAATTACTTTACGGAGTAATTATAATTCCAATCCCCATTGCAGATAGTCTGGCCATCCCATTTTGTTAATTGGGAGGATTGACAAAATAACAACATTGTTTATTTATTTTGTTGGCGCCTAAAATACTATTTTGTTTTTGTTTAATTCAAAGCTTTTCTACTTATAATGGTGCTGGCCCGCTTTGTCATTCATTCCTCCACCCTTTGTATTTAGTCAGGCTCTTTTACATACTCTTTTAAACGGAGGGTACTAACGATAATACGAGTACGTTAATAAATTGTTGACATTGAATATAACCATTAAGTGAAGCAGAAATAGTTAAACGCATTTTAAAAACGAATTATTTTTTTGTTATTTATTTTTGGCAAAGGAACATCTTTAGGTTTAAGATAAAAACTAAATGAATATTGCCACTTATTAAGATTCAGAACATATTCGGAAGTAAACATTAATGGTATTTACATAGTTTCACTTATTTTAATGGCTCTTAATAAATAACCAGATTATGGTTTTTTAAAATGTAAGTTATTGCGTTCACAGTACGAGTACACTAATGGCTGAACCAGCGTTCAAGGGTTCAGAGTGTCTTCTGATGAAGCAATAAAGCCGCAAAACAATATTTTGTAAATAAAAATCATAATGGTATTATAATTTTAAATACTATTGCCAAAAGTAATAAACGGTACGGGCGGAAGCTAGCACCGTATGAATGATTGATTGTACATATTCGTCAATGGCGATATCGCAGTGTCGAATGAGCATCGCGTGTTCCCTGTGGAGACATTTTTATTTTGTCGTTTTCGCCCAACAAAGTCGATCTTTTGGAGCGACGAGCCTTATATATACTTATATAGCAAATTACCGTTATTGGTCTCCAAGAACCCGCAACCATCAAAAACTAATGCATTGCGTTTTGGCGTCCTTTGTACATGCGTGAGCTAATTTGACCATTTTTTTTCTAAAATTCTTAAAATCTGGTGGCAAATTTATATATTTAAATACGATTGTCAAAAGTAATAAACGGGGCGGGCGGAAGGTAGCATCGTGTGAATGATTTATTGTGCGTATTCGTCATTGAAGATGTCGCAGTGATCGAATGAGCATCGCGTGTTCCTTGTGAAGACATTTTTGTTTTGTCGTTTTCGCACTATAAATCCCATCTCTTGGAGCAACGAGGCCTATTTTCACTTATATAGAAAAATTACTCTTCTTGGTCTCTAAGAACCCGCAACCATCAAAAACTAATGCATTGCGTCAGGGTAACTGTTTGGCGTGCTTTATACAAACATGAGATAATTTTACCATTTTTTTTTTATAAAATTCTCAAAATACATGACTCTTTTTTTGAACGTTTACGTTTTAAGCGTCTTAAATAAATGGGTGGCTGATGAAAGCTGCTACCAAAAAAACAACGCAATAACTTATTTACTGTGTAACAAACCTGTTCCCTTTTTATGGTATTTTATAGATTGATCTTTAAATTTAACTAAAATGTAGAATTGGGACAATGAAACAAGAATTGGGATAGTGCAATGCTTTCAAGCTTTAGAGTCCGTTGTTTCCGTCCAAAGAGAATATTCGCTCAAAGTTGGCGGCACTAATCCTGGCAGATGGACTATAATGATGCTCGTGAAAAAGTTTGCTGGGCGTGGCACAATCGCCTTATCATCGAGATCCCTCAATTCATATGCAGGAAACTATCGCTGTTGTAGCTGCTGCCATACAATCCAATCACAGAGTTTCGACAAGGAGTTTATCTGCTCAAATGGGTGTCAGCAGACAGTCACTGCAAAGCGAATATTGACACACATTTGGCGGTACTCCTCCTGGCAGATGGACCATAATGACGCTCGTGAATAAGTTTTCCGAGCATGGCATAATCGCAAGCAGGTCTTATCATCGAGATTCCTTGATTCGGATGCAGGCAACAATCGCTGTTGTAGCTGCAGCCATACAATACAATCCTAGAATTTCGACAAGGAGCTTATCTGCTCAAATGGGTGTCAGCAGACAGTCGCTGCAGACAATTTTGCTCCAAGATTTCAACTTATTTTCATATAACATTCAATTAACAAACAAACTGAACCCTAGAAACTTTCCAATTCGCTTGGAGTTTTGTGAGAAGATCAGTCAATTGGTGTCAGAGGATGAAAACGTCTTGAACTGCATGTGTATGTCTGATGAGGCACATTTTGATTTAAACGGCAATGCTAACAAACAAAATTGTCAAATATGGAGTAATTCTAACCCACAGATACTCATCAATCAGATGCAATTACATCCACTTCGCATCACAGTGTGGTGTGCAGTTTCTTCAAGGTTCATTGTTGTGCTTTACTTTTTCGAAGAAAGTGGTCTTACTGTTACGGTTAATTGAGACGGTCATTTAAAACGGTGTTTTTAAGATGTTGAAAGAGTTTTTCTCTCCACAATAACGCCACAAGTGGATCACTTTCAACTCTCTTTGGTTTCAATAAGATGGGGCAATTTGTCACGTAGCCACGCCTGTTAGGACAGAATTAAGGCAAAAATTTCGCAATAAGCTGATTTTAAGAAACTCCACATTCCATCGGTCTCCCAGGTCTTCTGACCTAACTGCTCCTAATTTTTATTTATTTTGCTTTTTGTGGGGTTACGAATATTGCAAACAAGAATTTTACAAAAGAAACCCAACAAATTTGGCTGGTTTAAAGCAATACATTCGAACAGTAATTGAGATAATTCCCGCTGCAACACTCCAGGGAGTATTGAATAACTTTTTGATAAGAAATCGCACATGTATCACGGAGGATGGAGGCCAGAGATCTGCAACAAGTGGGTTTTTTTAATGATTTAAGTTGCGGTGTGATTGGCCACCGAATAATGTTTGTACAAGTATGTTTTCTACTTGTTAGAGCTTGCGTCTGTTAAGCGGTGGGCTTATGGTTGCGGTGCACCGGTGCAGATCTCTGGTTTAGGCCATTTGAATTCATTTATTTTTAAAACTTCATGAATTACTTTAATAAAAATTTATTATTTTTCAAACGAATTACTAAAAAATAAATTACATAACAAAATTGATCAGCCACCCTGTTTTTTAATTAAAAAAGTAAGCAATACTAGTAAATCAAGATGTGCAATTGGGGTTATTTGCGTTCCAGCAGTTTTGGTTAAAATTTGCAAATTTAGAGAATACTTTAATTGTTACTCTCATTAATTCGAACTATTCCGAGATCTTGAGAAATACACCTATTTTCTAACCAAAAAAGTTTCATTTATACTAAAAATGCATCTCTTTGTAGTATTATGTTTTAAACTTGTATAAGTCTAACTCCCTATATTTGCGAAATGTGTTTGAGTCCAGTAAAAGTTTTAGGTTAGGTTACCTTCTTTTAGCAGAAACTTATATTAATTTCAAAACTATACTTACTTAATGGATCAAAGCCGGTAATAAATTCGGGACAACGTTCATAAGCAGAAGTACCAGCAAGCGTATCCGGCCAACAGAGCCACCCATCAAAGGTTCCAGGACAAAATTTTCCTTGAAAAAAATTGTAAAAAGATCGATCAGTCATCGTTGTTTTTAAGCCAGATAATGAAAAAGATTTTTAACTAAACTTAAAAATAAAAAAATAATAAAGAAAATATATTTTATACAAATTTGCAGTGGTTTTACATATGTAAATCAAAACAGCCTTTGGGTGGGGTTTTCCAATAACAAGGCTCTGTGTGTTCCGCTGGTAAAACATGAAGTTGCAAAGTGTGTGAAATACTAGTATTTAATTTCAGCGTTCACATTCGGTTGTGAAGAAGGGGTTCCCTTCCCACCAACAGAACCTTAAATTTTGATTAAGCAAAATAAAATTTTTTGTCTAGCATTGGTTCGATTTAGTTATTTTGTATATAATATTAAGATTTGCATAAAAATTAAAAATAAAACGCAAGCCGTTTGGGATATTTCCTAAAAGTTATGATCGACTTGAACTACTCGTGCAATAAAAACATTCATGAATGGAAATCGACTTCGCTCATATGGTCACTGTGGGCACGTCGGCAGCGCTTGATTCGTCTGACTCAATTTTCGATGACTCAGTCACATATTTGCTTTAAATGTTGGCTCTGAGTTTTTCTAAAGCCGTCGGCTTGTTGGTTTAGACCTACGATTTGACGTAGTCTCAAAGAAAAAATTCTAGTGGCTTTAAATCGCTCAAACCAGGTGGCCAATTGACCGGTCCATGTCTTGAGATAACACTCTTACCAAACAAAAGTTTTTGTTTGGTAAGAGTGGTTTCTGTTTCATTGCTTTCTATATGTTGACATTTCATAGGAGCTACCCTAATCATCAGTAGACTTGGAAAGATGTAAGGAAAAGTAATCACCTCTTTACTTTCTTGTTTTTGTATTTTGACGGGTACGGTTAAGGTATTTTTCTTTTTAAATTCTCAATAATTTATTTAGATTATTGAGATATAAAGTTAAATGTTTGACAATATCTTTCAAAAGTTTCCAAGTCTATTGATGGTTAGAGTAGCTCCTACGAAATGCCGACATATAGACAGTTAGGAAACCAAACACAAGCTACTTATAATTTTTGATTTGTATCAATTTTATAGCTAGTATAATAAACTCAGTCACTCTCACCAAACTTACTCTTCAATAAACCGAATGTAACGTGTGGCGTGTGGCTTGTGGCACCGTCCTATTGAATCCACTCGAAGTGCAATCCAAGTGCATGTTTTCCAATTTGGTCAAAAATAATCGGTAATCATGGCGCGGTGAGAATCACCATTCGCAGTAATGTAATGAACTTTATTATTGTCTAAAAAATATGGTCCGCCGGCAAGCAAACCGCACCATGCAGTTATTTTTTTGTAGGTGAAGTGGTATTTCATGAAGCACATGTCCATTTTCACTAGACCAATAACGTATATTTTGTATTGACGAACCCATTGAGCCAAAAATGAGCTTCGTCACTGCAGATGATTTTGCAATGGAATTCATCATCTAGGCGTATATTCTTCAGAGTCAAATCAGAGAACGTACGTCGCGTGAAATGAACTTTCGGCTTCAATTACTGAGTCACTTTGTATGGCTGTAAACCAAGATCTTTACGCAAAAGTCACCATAAAGTGGCCTTGGAAATGCCCAGAGAACGCCTTGGCATCGACTGATGTAGATCGTTTGCTACGGACGCCTGAACGACAGCGATATTTGCATTACTTTGACCAACCCGTTGTCTCACTAGCACGCTAGCATAGGCCGTCATGGCAGGTGCTGATGTAAATAAACTTCACAACTGTCTTGAATCCATCCCTCCGGGGAGCGGATTTTTCTTTGATGTACACCAAGCCAGGGCACTCTACTTTTTGGGGCTTAGAGGGGAAGGAGTCCCTCGTTTATTGCAGCAAATTAAACTCTAGGAAGCTGCATGACTTTTATTCCTCACCAACGGTTTATTTGGCAGAACAGAAGTCAGCAAAGTTCTTGGGAGGTTCTGCTTGCATACCGTCTAGCCACTGATCGTGGTTCGGGTGCTTACTTTGACCGACACATTCCGGCTTTGGTTTAAATTTAATCGCTGAAAAGGCAATTAGTTTCGTTGGTAACTTTGGTGTAGGTCAGTTTTCGGGGGATAATAGCCTCCGTGGTGCTGTTTGTTGTCTTACAACAAACATGTAATGTACCAGAAGTAATGGCTCGACGGGTGAGTTGGTTGAGAGCTGATGTTCTTAATGGACTTCAGCTTGCCTTGTTTTCCATTGACTGTTGGGATATTGCATACAGAAGGGATTAGAATGCCCGAACTCTCCAGCAAGAGGGTATTACTGTGTGGTTACAAACTTATTGCAAAAAGTTGCGATCTGTTTGAACGCTGCAACGCACACAGGGGCGCTGGAGAATCTCGAATAATTCACCCCGTGGAGTTGGACTTTCATCAGATTAAGCCGTAAAGGCAGGTGTATATGCAGAAATGTATATGCATTTTCACATTTTTCTAATTTTTAAAGCCGGGGTGACCGTCAAGACAGATGCTTCGTTAATTAATATTTAGAATCTGTATTGAATCATTTAATGCATAAGCTAATTTAGTCTGAGAACCTTCCGGAAAATTTTGTTCTCTTTATTACATAAAGAAACATTTTTGTCTGAACAAGAGTTTATTTTCGGAAAAAATTGGTGACTATAGATTTAATAGAAATCAAAAAATAAAATTTTTCGTGTTATGAGTTGTTTTCAAAGTACCGCTACACTAAGAGGTTCCCACCTTTTCTGTCCTTTCCATCCCCGCCCATCTATCTCCTCCACTCACATTATATTCCTCTAACTTCTATTCTTCGCTAAACTATCCCATTTTTCAGGTATTCACAAAGAGAACGACTTCAGGATCCAAGTGAGCTGGAAAACCTAGCCTATTAGTGGGTATCCAGCGGCCTTCCTACCTAATATAAAGTACCTTGAAATTTAGTATTCTACATATAATTTTCTTAAAACATAATTTATAGTTTTAAAATAAAAACGTTTGATCTTAAAGTTAAATTCTACCTGTCACATGATTTAAAACTGTTGATGATGCTGTTGCTGTTTGATTTAGACGTTCATAGCATTCAATGCGTAGAAGCTCTAGAGCATCTGGTGGGGTTTCATTGGCTTCTGTTTGCTGTTTTTCTACTGCCGCCTCTATTGACTTTAACACCATCTCAGTAGTCTTGTGGTTTATTAAGGAACTTGTGGTTGTGGTAAGTAAATCCATGCTGCTGCCGCTATTCAACATGATAAAAGCTTTTCTCTCTTGTGGCTGAACATAAAAAATTGCTCAATTTATTTGCAACTAAATTGGAACAGTGTAATAAAAACACAAAATCTGGCGAAAACAAAAGTTGTTTCAACAAGCACCATTTAACTGAAATTCGTGCACACCCATAATTTTCCTCTCATCTGAATGCATAAATTTTCTTATTTAATTCTTTTTTCAAAAGTTCACAAAGCCCAACAGCATACGAGTACAACTTCGGTTGGTTGCTGGGGAAAAAATTAAAATTGTATTATGTTGTTCTTGGCGCAGATCTTCGTAATGGCTTTATTTGTATATGTATAGTTAATATGTTTTCGTCTTTTATGTGTGTTGAAAACAAATCCGAGTATTTGTCATGAGTTTTATGGTGTCTCCACAAGAAGGTTTTAACAAAAATGAAATCTGTAATAGAAACAAAAATTTTTGTTATCAACGAACGTTTGCAATTGTGTTTATTAGTTTTAAGCTTTTCTCACTTAAATTTTAGGTTTCAAATATTACACTGAAGAAAAAACTATTTTAATTTAAAACAAAATCTTAAATAAATTGGTAACTGCCCCATAGATTTTTCTATTCCTTTGGGTAAATTATTATATAAAATCCAATTAAATGCAAATTATATTCACGAAACAGTAATTTAATTTCATTATAAGTTACAATTCAGCCCACTTTTTGTAAAGCATCTGCTTAATAGACGTTTTTACAAAATACGAGGAAAAACACAATTTAAGACAACCTTACCTCCGGCCAAGAAAAAGCAAAATGCAATATTGTTGTGGCAACAATAGTATTTACGCTCTCATAATTTATATTGTGGCCACTAGCTGTATATTATCGTTTTTAATATAGTTTAATCCTCTATAAACATAGTGAGTTGATGTTTCCACATTTCTATTGTTATATTTCTATAATTTTAAAACATGGTTGAATGTAATAACAATATTTAAAAAATAGTTTCAACACAACTATATAGTGGTTTTTTATATAATGTATCTAGCTATTGTCGTTAAACATCCGCATACATATTTTTATTCTATTTTTATAATTTTTTTAAACCATCAGTTTATTTGTACGTGTGTGTTTTTTCACACACATAAACCCTAAACCTAAAGAACGGAACGGAAGTAAGAAGGTTTGTCTGTGTATTAATGTGTTTGAACTGTATAAGTATTTTTACAGATTCGTAGGCCAAACCTTTCTGGAGCAGCCAGATTTACAGCCAGTTTACTAATTTCGAAAGAAAATGAATGCGAAAGAAAGCCAGTCACTCACATTCGAATCAATTTGGGTTTGTCTATCTCACTATTATTCATTCGCATATTTTTATGATTTATTTTGATTGAGTTTTGACACATCGTTCGCATAGAAAAAAGATAGACGAAACCAAATCAATTTTCTTTCGCTTAGATTGCGAACGCAAGCACGCTGTCGAGATTGGTAAACTGGCTAAGTCAGATTCGAAAACCTTTTTTCCATTTTTTTAAATTTTAATTGAACTAAATATGTGTAATGAATAAATTACAAAAGTTTTAATTATAGATGGTCCTTTATTGCAACATAGTCATAACGCAAAAAAGCTTGTTTCGAGAAAAACACATTTCAAATTTTTAGTTTCCATACAAGTCTTAGAAAAAATGTTTAGAAAATATCTCCTAAAGGAGACAGTTTAAAGGTAATTTAATTAAAATTTTGGCACAATATAAAAGGTAGCACTGTTGTATTGTTAACTCGAAAAGCTCATTTTTTGAGATATGAGTATGTTGCAATAAAGGAGCGATATATATTTATTATAACTACAATCAACACTAGTACGTCGTTCAACACTAGTACGATTAATCGAAACATTAGAATTTACAGAGTTACAATAATATGGTTGGAAATGATAATATTATATGGTTGGGCATGGCATTTAAATTTTAATATTTATAATAGCAGTATTAATCATGATACAAAAATTATAGCTTATACCACATATATGGTTATAAAAGATATAAGTTGGTTTTTGGCTGAACTAAGTTTTGTAAATAAATCGGATTGAAACCATATTAATTGGTTGTCTTCAACTATATAATTCAACAATAATATTTTGGCCTTAAAATCTTGTCATATTAACCATAATTTTTTTTATACGTGCAGACGTTGACAAATACGGTTGCCTATTTACTATCTTCTGCGCTAGACATAGCATGTTTCAGTACTTAAAAAGACCAATTTTTTCGCTTTAGAATGCTTTTTTAAACGGTACTCTGAACGTTGTCTAAATAAACGTGCCAGTCTAGCGGGTCATTTGCTCTATGTGTTATTAACTAAAAAAAAGCGAATCCTTTGTAAGAACTATGTTTTCTGTTTAATGCAAATTTTGCATTACTTTCGGGATACCCTTTTTTAAAAAGGTTATATATGTAGATATATATGCAACCTTGCTTCTGCCGGTTTTTCCCGAAATTCAAGGCTTTATTGCAGAATACTTGTTACATATTTATGATTCAAAGTATTATCCCTCACTGGCCACTACTTCCCCTTCTTTTCCATTTTTCGGGCAGCGTACGAATCCTGCCTTAATAAAACTGGTTATCTTTTGAAGCGATCCACAAATTAAAACAATTTTTTACTTCTTCCTAAAGCCTGGTCAGCCACTATTTCCCATTCTATCTTAAAAATTCAGATTAGAACTAAGCTTATAACAAAAGAAATACTTAAGGAATATTAATACCGTTACACATTATTACATGTAATTATGAGAGTAAGCTTAAGCTATGTACATATATAAGTAATTAATATGTGTACATACTGTTCTCTTTAATTATGATACTAAATACGTATGGGTGCTTCCATTACACTTTCTCATCTTGCGTCTATGGCACGATTTCGGCGTTAAAAAACCTGGTTATTTTTGAAGTGATCCACAAATCAAATAAATTTTTTGCTTCTACCTAAAGCCTGGTCTGCCAGAAAAAGTGCCATTGGTTGAAACGTATAATCGTCCCGGAGAGCAACTTCGGAGAATACAACGGGTGGAGTAGCACTTCCCATTTCAACGATTCCAAATATGTCTTGACAACTTTCGCAACATAAGGCTGAGTATTGTCATGCTGTAAAATCACTTTATCATGTCTTGCAGCCGCTTGTCTTTCACACATTAAATGCGTTCAATAACTATCGTCTCTGATTGTTTCAGTTGGACTTAATAGCCCATAATACTAAACGCCGAGCTGGTCCCACCAAATATGAGCATGACTTTGGAACCGTGTATATTCGGTTTGGCCGTCGACGTGGAAGCATGGCCGGAATATTGCCATGATTTTCTTCGCTTTGGATTATCGTGGAGAACCTATTTTGCGTCCCCAGTCCAAAGTTCGTCGGAAGCAAAGTTGCACACCTACTAAAGGATCATTGATCCATATTTCTTTGAAAATACACATGACGCCTGCTGGACAATTTTTAGACCAGCTAAAGAAAACCATCCACAGTTATGGTTTCAACAAGATGAAACCACAGCCCACATTGCAAGGGACACAATGACACTGTTACCTATTTGGCGCATTATCTCACGTACAAGGGATTTCAATTGGCTCCCACGTTCACCGGACTTAGCACCACCAGAACTTTTTCTTTGAGGTTGTTTGAAAGAGAGGATATAGGTGAAAAAGCCAGCTATAATATCTCAACTAAAAGAAAACATACACAATGAGATTAGAGCTGTAGCGCCGGAAATTTTACGAAAAGTTATTGAAAACATATAACAACTTATGCTAGCGCATAAGTGAAACGCTCTTTTTGGTATCGCCAAACAGCTCTTGTTTGGATTTTTTTTTCAATTCCTCTATCGTAGCAAAACGCTTTACTTTCATCTGCGTCTTCAGCTTTGAGAAGAGGAAAAAGTCAGCGGATGCCAAGTCCGGTGAATAGGGTGGTTGATGCATGATAACGGTTTTGATTTTGACCAAAAACTCACGCAAAAGCATCGATGTGTGAGCTGTTGCGCAATCATGGTGCAAAATACATGATTCTTTATTCCACAATTCAGTGCGTTTCCGACGAATTGCTTAGCGCAAACGGCGCTTAACTTCAAGATAGTATTACTTATTGACCGTACGATCTTGTGGCAAGAATTCATAATACACCACGCCATTGCAGTCGCAGTAAACCGTGAGCAAAACCTACACATTAGACCGAACTTGAGGTGCTTTTTTCAGTCTTGGCTCTTCTGGACGTTTCCATTGGTTACAATGTCATAGCCATGATTCGTCACCAGTTATCACCTTTTTGAGGAAATCTGGATCGTCGTTGACGATGTTCAATAGCTCCTGAGCGAAGTCTATGCGACGTTGTTTGTGCTCAAAATTTAGTAAAAAATCGAAGACCACACCAAAACACGACTAACTTTTTTAGCTGTCAAAAACAAACTGACAATCCGAAATGGCTGATATTGCCAACATATATAACAGACATGTGTACCAACATAACCAAAGAAAAAAAAATATGCGAATATCAAACATACGTAACTCACGAAATTTGATAATAACTGTTATTTTTTGATCAGACCATAAAAATGTTATTAAACATTCAAACCATAAAGATAGTTCTGCTCCACACTGTGTTTTAAAACAGCAGGCATTAAAGAATTTTTAGTGCTATTGCAAAAACTAGTAAAAACTAAAGTGATATTGTAATGATTTGATTAATGTAGTGCATGTCGGAAATAAATTTCTACGTAATGACCGTTGCTCCGTTTTTTAGCAACAAAAATTTTATCACTGCATTAAAGAAAACAACAATATACTCGTACAAGGATAGGTGGTGTGGACAAATACACATGTGAATTGCCGTTCATTGTGGAAAATGTGTAAAGATAAGAATAACTCGTAACATTTTTATGATTTTCTGCACTTGGAACTACAAACACGTTAAAGCATGTACGAGTATTCATGTTTATGCGTTTCAACTTTTATTTTAAATTAATATTTTTTAAAACACTTAGTACATACAATATAACGAGTGATTTTTTTGCTATTATCTTTTTGGCAACACTAGTTTTGACAGCTCACGCCCGTTTTGTATCTTGTGTCACTGTCAAACGTCTTCAGTTTGGTCTATAATTTAATCATGAATCGTCTTACAAACGAACAACGCTTGCAAATTATTGAATTTTATTACCAAAATGCGTGCTCTGTTAAGAAAGTTCATCGCGCGCTTCTTCCATTTTATGGTCAGTTTAATCGACCTACTGAGGCTTTTATTCGGGCTATTGTAAAAAAATTTCGCACCACATTGCATTACATTGTTGGACATTAAACCACCAACACGCTTACGTAGAGTGCGAACTGAAGAAAATATCGCAGCCGTATCGGCCAGTGTTGGTGATGACCGTGAATTATCGATTCGGCGCCGTTCGGAGCAATTGGGCCTCTGTTACTCCACTACGTGGAAAATTTTGCGGAAGGATTTGGGTGTGAAGCCTTATAAGATACAGCTGGTGCAAGAATTGAACGCCAAATTTTTGGTGAATGGGCTCTTGAAAAGTTAGATGAAGATCCACTTTTTTATCGAAGAATTGTGTTCAGCGACGAGGCTCATTTCTGGTTGAATGGATACGTGAACAAGCAAAACTGCCGTATTTGGAGTGAAGAGCAGCCAAAAGCATTGCAAGAGCTACCAATGCATCCACAAAAAACAACCGTTTGGTGTGGATTATGGGCTGGCGGCATCATTGGGCCGTATTTCTTCAAAGATGATGCGAATCACAACGTTACTGTGAATGGTGAGCGCTACCGTGCGATGATAACAAACTTTTTTTGCCCAAAATGGAAGAGCTTGACTTGCATGACATATGGTTTCAACAAGACGGTGCCACATGCCACACAGCACGCAAAACAATGGACCAATTGAGAGGCGAGTTCGGTGAACAGTTTATTTCACGCTTGGGACCAGTTAATTGGCCGCCCAGATCGTGCGATTTAACGCCTCTAAACTATTTTTTGTGGGGCTATGTTAAGGCTAATGTCTATAGCGACAAGCCCGCTTCGATTGACGCACTGGAAGCCAACATTACCAACATTATTCGTGAGATACCGGCCGAAATGTTGGAAAGAGTATGCCAAAATTGGACTAAGCGGATGGACCATTTGAGGCGCAGCCGCGGCCAACATTTGCATGAAATAATCTACAAAAATTAAATTATATCGACCCAACTATCGATCCAAATAAATATTTCTTGCATTTTTCTGAATTTTATGTGTTTTTTTTTGTTAATTTCCGATAGTTCTTATAAAATCACCCATTAGTATGTACGAGGACTTATATGCACTTACAACATGATGTAGCTTTTCCCAGCAAAATGTTACAAACAATTGTTATTTTTCTTGTAATTATGGTTACCTTATTGGGGGGATTTATCGTCACTTTGACTTTTTTTGGGTGCTGTTCTGTGTCTGGCGGTTATTGTTGATCACATTTTTTACTTTGACATCTCTCTAGCAACTTTGGTTTTACAATCAACTATTTACTTTTTTAAGTTAATTTTGTAGGGATATCTCTATACGAGATAGCGGAACATTTGAACCTGGGTATGTGATCTCCGGGAAAAAGACATACTGCTACATTTTTTATGATTATGAATATTGATTTACATCAGCACCTGCCTTGATAACCTTATCTGATGTTAGACCAACTGCAGGGTGTGAATTATCCACGATTCACCAGCACCCCCATGAGACTTGTAAAGCTAACCCAGATCGCTCTTTTTTGTCATAAATTTGTAACCATATAGAAAAATCTCTTGCTGAAGAGTTCGGAGTTTCTAATGCATCCTGTGTGAAATTTTCTAGAATCAATAGAAGGCAAGGCCTAATGAGTTGGTAGGCTCACCATCAGCCCTTAGCCCGCTCACCCGTGTATCCATCACTTCTGGTGCCTTATATAACAGGTATCTGTTGCAAGACAGCAGCAGATTATATTACAATCGGAGCTCCATTTTTTTTTCACTTGTTTTTTAATGTCATCTAATGCAGACATTGCTTGTGGATATCACCAGCGATCAGAGGAAGAAGTAACAGCGTTGTGGGAGGAATTTGCAGGAGTCCACTAGACCCTTCAACAAGAAATGCTAGTGCATGGCATGAGAAAGAATGAGTTGCCTCATTAAGGCCTTGTTACACTATCGTACACTAAATAAAGCATGTGTGCTGAAAAAATACTAAAAATTCAACCGTACAACAGAGTTTTTGACAAATCGTGCGATTTTAAAAATTTTATGAAACTTTTCAAAACATTATGGTTTCTGTGCGATCAGTGTGGTATATATTGGGAAAAATATAAAAATATTGTTTGTTCCTCAAGAAAAAAAATTTAGTAATGTAAAATTATTATGTCAATAAAAGTTTTTAGTTATTTTATTGTGTAAATAAATTATTTCAATCATACTTGTTTCAAGCGATTTTTTCAAGTCGGCCAGACTTTTGAAACAGTTTCCTGTGAATGAATCGTACGATCGTGTAGGATAGTGAATCAGGCCCTTTATTTCTCATCTCCTCTCTGACCAACAATAATGCAGCTGTTATAGACTCCATTCCTGCTTGAAATTAAAAAAATAATAATAATAATTGCAACACAGTGAATTAATCCCCAACAATTTTTATTAAAGTTTTATTTTGGTCTTTCCATATTTAATCACAACACTATTAATTTTTTTTTTATTTTTTTATTATGTACCTTTATCTTCACAAGATTCTTTGAACTGTAATATATTTATGAACAATTAATTTTAGTTTGTTTTTGTATATATGTATATATATTTCTTTTTTTTTTCTTATTAAACTTTATCAAGAACTTATTTTTAATTATGTATACCAGACTTGCCCAGGCCTATGCGCTTGATGCTCAATTGTTTTTGTAAAGCGCTTAGCTATAGGGCTGTGCTCTTTAATACACACATATTGCGCTCAGCACTAGCAATGAAAAATACACAAACAACTTCGTCTTATATCAGCGATGGACATTTAAGCTAGATTCACCGATTGTTTCCGAACAAAATTTTTGTCCGGACAAAAATTTTTTTACTGAGAGTTTTCTGCAGCACGATTCACCCAATTCACCCAAAGTGCATTAACGTATACACGCTGGCAGCACTACGGCATGTGACAATTTTTTGCTGCTGGCAATATAGTAAGCTATTTACGTCAAATGTTTTGTTTAGATTTTTGAAAGTGAATTTAGTGTTTTATTCTGAATTAAACATATACAAATTATTTTGTGAACATATAAATAATTCAAATAAATATAATTTATAATTATGAAAAGGTACATTCATAGTTTATAATTGTGGAAATAGTTACAAATATTTTTGATAAACATAGCTTACCACATGCCTGTTTTTGTTGTATTGCTGCAATTTTGCTCTAGTGCTGCCACCGTGAGATAAAAGTCTAAACACATTTCTTTCGACTTTCAAAAAGTCTGACGTAAATTAGATTTTGCATTCACACCATCATACTTGATATAAACAAACATAAATGTGCCATCATAAAACTTTTCACGGCGGCAGTGCGCTATTCGTCGTAGGCGATAGACGTGCCGGCGCGTGAAATTCTTCAACAGTTAAAATAATAATTATGTATAACACATCCAAATTCAATAGCACGAACATATTTTATGTTTTAAATATAGCATGAGCAAAATACATTTATAAATGACAGCTAAATTCCATATTTCGAGCTTTTTTATAACGACAAAAAATACTATCAGTGACGGCACCCCATCGGCTACGAAATAGCCGACTCAATTTTTAATTAGCTGGTTTGCTAAAAAACACAACCCTGATCCAATGTAAAGTATTATCGTTTTGAAAAGTTTCAAAAAACAACAAAGTCGTATGGGATGTCAAATTGTTATCGTATTATTTTTCGTATGTATGACGGATTACATTCAGACTATCAGACTTGCACGTATTATTTGAATTTTTGACAACTATTAGTACAAAGTATAATAGTCTGAACTGGGCTTTATCAGTGTGAATATTGTTTTTGTAAGCTGTTTAGCTTTTTACAACAAAAAATATTAAAGGGCGTTTCAGACTATCATACAAGTCTTAAGATTTTGATTGGATTTTGTGGGACAAAAATCTAAAGATATTTGTTGCGACTGTCAGAAAATCTAACGTACCATTACATTTTGTTTTCACACCATCACACCTAAAGTAAAAGAAGAAATATGATGTGAAAATAAACATCCAATTTACTTAACGTCTGGTTTTAATATTTTTATTATTTGCTTTTGCAACAAATGCAACCCTGATCCAATGAAAAATCTTATTGTTTAAACAAATTTCCAAAAATGGTGAAGTGTTATGGGATGTCAAATCTTTTACCGTATTATTTCTCATTTTCATAACGCTTTACATTCACACTATCACACTTGCACGTGTTATTTGATTTTTTGACAAGTCTTAATACAAAGTGTGATAGTCTGAAGTGCCCTTAAATCAGTTTTTCCTTAAATGTATTGGTGTTTACTCTTCCATATAGAACTTGTGGGCACCGCTGATGTATACAAACAATTTTTTGTATTAAATTTGACATTTGTTTATGAAAATGATAACAAACTCGCTTATTTTGCTATTTCATTTCCACATTTATAAACATTATTGTCTTCTTCTTTCTCTTCCGATTTCGTTTTTTTCAGAACACCAATTTTCGATCGCAGCGGAACTGAATGCGTGGACTTAATCGAAACGCAGAATAGGGGTGAATATGTTTGATATGCTTAGTGTTAGCTATTATTATTAAACGACATGTTGTTAACATGTTTTTGTTCTTTTGTACGAATAAGAACTGTAACACAATTTGAAGTTCATGGTAACCGAAAAAATAAGCATTTAGCAGGTAGAACTTTTTATCAGACAGGCAGACATAATTACTTTTTACGTGTCAATTTTATATTAAAGAATTTTGTCTTTATTCATTATTTTCTTCTATTCCTTATTAACACTCCTGGAAGTTATTATGCATAAAATTTCTGTCAACAAAAGTAAATTTCGTGTTTTTTTCAAGTACGAAAGCCATCGTATAACACATGTTGCCTATTTTCTATGTTTTGCGTAGTTACGCTAAGTCGTGTAATGTGTTTGTATGTTTATGCAAATCTATCTACATAAGTCTGTTTTTAATATAATGCTTTTCTTAACATGTTCATTGAATAAAAAAGTCGATAATGTTTCTTATCACAATTTTACGCTTTCTTTAACATACGATTACAAGAGTAAACAACGCAAATCATAGTAAAAGGCGCACCAAAATTAACGCAACACTTGTGTCTTTAACCACTTGTACAATAAAGTGTTGCCAGCTTTAAATAAGCTATTAACAACTGACAGATTAGAGTGAGTAAAAAGAAACTTTACAAGATACAACAACGTCTGTTTCCTGTTAAGGAATGTTACAAAAATAATTAAAGCTGAAGTCCCTGCTGATTTTTCTATCAATAATCTTAAGCGATGAAACACATTTTCAACTTAATGGTTTGTTAGTTCGAGAAAACAAATATGATTGTCGTGGATTTTGTTCCAAAGACAAAATTGGACCAAACTTTTTTGAAAATGAGCCTCCTCTAGCAGTGACTGGTGCTCGATATTGCAACATGATAAAACAGTTCTTTCTGCCGAAATTAAAGGCGCGACAGGCTGTATGGCAGCCTATTAAAAAATTCAATTACTGCATTTCCAGATCGTACACTTTCTCGTTTCGGTGATCAAAATTGGTTCCAATTTGTTTTTATGACCCAATTCGGAGATTGTAAAAAGATGTCAGCGTGTCACTAAAATTTTGTCTCCTGATACCGATCGCGATAGTCTGTCTGCAATATCTAAATGAGTACAAATGGTAAATGCTGTTGTCATATGGGAAAGAATAGATAAGGTTGGAAGTTTGACATAAAACCCCCTTCTAACGCCCTTCTAATGCCCTTAATAAGAAATGAAGTAGGAGAAATAACCGAGCCTTGCAGTAGCCTTGAATTAATCTTGAACTCCCTTGGTAAGACGACAGGTGTGAAAATAATTACCATGGGTACCTGCCAGTGTCATCTTACCCCATTGTGATCATAACACCGGGTGAGCTACAATACAATCCACTGCCACAATGGCCCCATGACAAAAATACAGGATATGAGCCAGCAAGAATCCAAGAATAGTTCATGAGAAATAACTACACCCAGTTAAATGTACTGTTGGGTGCGGTAAACCGTTGAAAAGAGTCATGCACCGTGGTGTTAAATGTCGAACCAAGCTGGACAATTTTTTTGAAGCCAGCTTTAGAAAACTATTCACAGTTATGGTTTCAATAACATGAAACCACAGCTTCCACTGCATGGGACACAGAGCTATGTTGCGTGATCTATTCGGCCAATATATTAATTCGAGCAGAAGCGATTTAAATTCCACATTTACCGGATTTAATACTGCCAGACTTTTTTCTTTGGGGTTATATGAAAGAAAAGATATACGTGAATAAGCCAGCTACCATATCACAATTCCAAGCTATAACACCGGAAATTTTACGAAAAGTTATTCAAAATGTGTTGGGAATGACCACCACTTGTGCGATATAATTTTTCATAGCTAAGCCAAAAATATTGCCCGCTAATGTACTGTGTAAGCAAATAATAATGATAATTACAGCCAGTTCACCGATGTCGAAAGGATATGTCCAAAGTAATTTGGACAAAAATTAATTTTTTTTTTGGTTTTTCTTCTTTTTGGCGTATAGTTTTAAATTATAACTGGGGGTCTCTATTAGCCATGAACATGGTATGAGCATCATGGCGAACATCGCAAATGGCTACTGTGGACCGCTCATGTTCATGTTTCGTTCATGCTCTGACATCTGCTCAGCCATATGCTCGAGCATCGATGTTCGCCATGAAGTTGGCCATCACGTACAAAAATACACAAAATGGCGCCGAACTGAACACTTCGATAAGGTAAATGCAAACATACGTATACGCCACATCAAGAACATGAACTTATTTTCACAGCCAGTTTACCAATTTCGAAAGAAAATGAATGCGAAAGAAAGCCAGTCACTCACATTCGAATCAATTTGGGTTTGTCTATCTCACTACTATTCGTTCGCATATTCTTATGTATTTTCATTGAGCTTTGACACATCGTTCGCATAGAAAAAAGTTAGACGAATCCAAATCAATTTTCTTTCGCTTAGATTGCGAACGCAAGCAGGCTGTCGAGATTGGTAAACTGGCTGTTACATTCGCTCTGCCGACGTTATGTTCATGTCATGTTCAAGTCGATGGCACGTGAAGAAGACACGGCGTATTGAATTTGTAAAATGAAGCTTATTATACTCACCTACTATTTACGAGTTATATCAAGGTGTATTAACGTGTAACCGGTGGCAGCACTAGAGCAAAATTACAACAATACAACAAAAACAGGCATCTGGTAAGCATATTTGTAACTTTTTTCACAATTATAAACCATGAATGTACCTTTTCATAATTATAAATTATTCTTATTTGACTTATTTTTATGGTTACAAAACAATTTATATATATAATTCAGAATAAAACACTAAATTCACTTTCAAAAATGTAAACAATACATTTGACGTAAATAGCTTACTATATTGCCAGTAGCAAAAAACTGTCACATGCCGCAGCGCTGCCACCTTGTAGATGTTAATGCACCTTGAGTTATATTTTGTTTATCGGATACTTACCACTTGTTTAGTTAAACTTATACCCACCACTCAGTGGTTCGCGTTGGCAATTCGGTTGGAAAAGATTCCAATATCAATTTAGATTGCCAGAAACTAATCATTTCCGGCATATCAAGTTATTACAAATTCCCCCATCAAATTGTGAAGCAGAACTGCAGATCGACTAACTAATTTTTATTATAATTTGTTTGAAATCCTTTATCTATCTACCATCAACATTATAAATTATAAAAGGGTAAACAAGTAAATATACTAACTCAGAAAGAACATTGGAAACTAACATAAACTAACTCAGAGAGAACACTGGAAAGAAATAATAACTCTAATTTATTTATTTCTATTTTCACCAAACTCCCACATATAAGGTGTGTTCCACGAGATCTCGGAATAGTTCGGACTAATAAGAGTAAAAAGCAAATTAATTTCTAAATTTGTAAATTTTACCCAAAACTGTTGGAACGCAAAAAACCACAATTTTACAAAAGGTGCATTAACGTATACACGGTCGCAGCACTACATAAAAAGCTATTTACGTCAAATGTATTGTTTACATTTTTGAAAGTGAATTTAGTGTTTTATTCTGAATTAAACATATACAAATTATTTTGTGAACATAAAAATAATTTAAATAAGAATAATTTATAATTGTGAAAAGGTACATTCATAGTTTATAATTGTGAAAATAGTTACAAATATTTTTGATAAACATAGCTTACCACATGCCTGTTTTTGTTGTATTGTTGTAATTTTGCTCTAGTGCTGCCACCGTGTATACGTTAATGCACCTTGATTGTACATTTTGCAATAAAAGTGCTGCTTACTTTTTACATTATAGTATATTTTAGTGATTTTAGACGCTTAAAACGCATAACATCATATAAGAGAAAGATTTGCATTATTGGCAACAGCTGTTAAATTAAAAGCAATGTAAAATTTTCAATAGATTTTTATAGTACATATTTACAAAATCAAAAACCAAATAACAATTGCATGTTCTGTTTACAACTTCTCAACGTTAATTCCATTTTGCTTTTAAGTAATTTTTAAACAAAAACTTTTTTGAAATTTGCAAATTTTCTGATTACATTTTCAGTTTCATAAGTATGTAAACATGAAACAGCTGATTATTCATTCATTTCTACTCCGAACTTACCCGAAGAAAAAGTTCGGGCTAATTTGTACAGGAAAAGAAAAAATGTTCTCTCTCACTTTCTCTCAAAATTGCACAAAAATTGTTACGTGGAACGCTTTTGGACTAGTTTGGACTAGTTCGGAGTGTTTGGTTATACACGTAGAACACACCTATAATTAACTCACCCTGAGTTAATTATATCCACAATTCTGCTGTTTACAGTGGAAGAAAAGCAGAAAAAAAGTGAGCTGGTTTACATTAAGCTAGCAGCCTAACGTAACCTAACCTAAGTAAAGTTTAGCAATATTGAATGTAGTAACTATAACTATCAGGCATAAGTTACAAAGAAACCGACATTTTCTTAAAATGTAATTTCAAAAAACTTTCGACTTGCCTCATGATAAGCCAATTTGAATATTTAAAGCTGCCAGTTTTTTTTTTTCTATTACCTAACCAGGGTTGCCAGAATTTAAAGAGGTAAAATCTGCAAAACTCAAGAACTTCTCATGAAAAAATCTGCAAAATCTGCACTTTGTTTTCCAAATCTTAAAGAAGTCTTCAATCTCTTATTAATATGCCTTTTTTTATAAATGATTTTAAAAATATTAACAACATATTGAAAGAAATTGTGCATTTCAGGATATTAAAATGCAAATAAATTTAATAAGGAATCAAGCATATGTATATGCAAGTTGTTAAAATTATTTAATGCCGATTCGGATTTCTGTGTCGTTAAAATTTACCTAGATGAAGTTTCTGTCCACATTTGCTGGCGGTAAAATCATTATAGCTGGTTTTATTTAAGATACAGCTCTGGGCTGGAGAACAGTTCTCGCGCTATCGTAATTATTTCTTAAGTTTGGTCAGGCTTGTCGTTGTTGTTTGCCCTTCGAGAGTTTTGCATCTTGCTCTCACTGGTTATCTGTTAGCCTCAACTAATTGTATTAGTTTACAGTTTTTCTGAGGTACTCCTTTGTTAACTACGCGGCAACTTCTTATGTGAAGGCATAATTCGTTATAGTTAGTCACAGCGACGCTGCAAATTACTGTTAGTACTATCGTGGGCATAAGATCCTCTTTACTCCGCCCATGCTGTGCATTCTATACTTTAAAAATTTTATTTATTTATATTTTATATAGAGCACATTTTCAGGATGGTTTAAAGCCATGTCTAAACGGCTTTTCTGGTTGTACTGAAAAATTGTCACAATGAAATACATTTTTCATGTTTTTTTTCCTAATTTCCTTTTGACTCATTTGTCATGTTTTTAAAATTGTTTTATTTTCATTTGACTGATGTCGGTATTAGATAAAGGATGAAAAGAGGAAAACGAATTTTTAATCAACAATTAAAAAAAAAAATAAAATTAATTTCGTGGTAAAAATGTAAAATGATTTTGATAGGAACTTTAAAAGAGTATTTAAAAAAGAATTTAAATTATCGTATAAATAAGCTCATATTACTTTCCAGAAACTTGCCAAAGCTGCTTTAACAAAGTAACATCTTGAACAATCGCAGGTAGCTTTCAACCTTTATAAATTTTTTTCGAAATTTGACTTAATTTTCTTACATAACATTCAAAAACATGTGCAGATGTTATTCCATTTTGTCTATTTTATAACATGAACGATTGATATTTTCGTTCTAACATAAAGTAAGCAAATTATAGTAGAAATTTAGGTGAAAAAGTACAAAAAGTTACTTTATTATTTAACATTATAAAAATCTGCGTTTTTAGGACAAAAATCTTCAAATCTTCATTTTGTGTTTTTAGAGAGGAAAAATCTGCAAAATGAAGATAAATCTGCATTTCTGGCAACAGTGTACCTAACGAAAAATTTGTTTAGCAGGCGTTTCTAAATTAACAAATAAACGTTATTTAAGTTTCAACACCTGCTTCTATATTTTAAAATAAATAACAATAGAGCTCAGCAACATTAATAAATTACTTTTTATATTTGTTTAAAGTTTAAGTAAAGAATTTTTAATAATACACATTTGTATATACTCGTATGTAAGTATGTACGAGCATAAATAAATGTTCCCATATTCAGTATACTCGTATTTTTATTTTAACAATTTAGTCATAAAGCAATATTGACAGTGACTGTTTTCTAAAGTCATCACAATCTGCAAAATGTCATTTTTGTTTGCATGACAGTTTTGTGACATGATTTTCTTCTATTCGTTGTTTTTCTTCTATTCGTGAAATTCACATTTTATTCTGGCAAAAGACAAAATCATTTCCCCCACAAATTATTCATTCGTTGTTAGGATTTAATTTAAATACTATACATTCATATGTTCATGGGAATGAATGCAAGTACAAACATTATAGTATTTCATATCACACGTAAATACCCATCGGTCAAATTTTAAAAACTTCTCACTAGGCCACAAGTAGTTATACGGGAGTTATCTTTATTCACACTATTCGCGGCTAAGGTAATCACTGCTCGTCTGCATTGCTCGTCTGCCAACCTTAAACAAGGCTGGCGGGATGTTGGTAGGGATTACAAAATGACAACTGCTAACGCAAAGATCACAATGCGGTCAGCCTGTAAGGCAGCGGCGACCTCTCAATTTTCTATCTACAACACTCCTCCCCCCACTCCATGTCACACTCTTTTTACCACTGGAAAGGTTTTTGTATTTACTTATACTTTTCATTTACATTCCAAACATTCCTGGTAGCATTCCTTTAATACAAACGTACTACATACAGAAGTATGTATGACAAATTTCCCACATGCATTTATGTTGTTACTTATAAGCGAAGTGATTGCATACTCGTACATAACTATATAGTGATTGCATGTACTCGTATGTGCGTATGCGAGCTTATTGATTTTACTTCAATTTCCACAAATTGTTTACTGTCACATTATTTTTAAACGGAAATATAATAAATATTTTGTAATTTAAAGTTGTTCGAGAACCAATAACTGTTTAGAGCAGGAGCGCCCAAGCCTTATGCGCTTGATGCTTAATTGTTTTTGTAAAAGCGCTTAGCTATAGGGCTGTACTCTTTAATAAACATATACTGCACTCAGCAATAGCAACGAAAACAAATACCAAACAACTTTGTCTTATATCAGCGATGGACCTTTAGCCAAACAACCCAGCGGCGAACACTGCCTACCACATTACTTCTCTTCGATGATGTGTGCCACACTTTGTAATCAATGAATGATAACTTACAAAGTTTATGAAAGTAGTATATGGAGTTCCCAAAAATGAATTACATTCATCTTTTGTATCATTTATATATATGTATTTTATTTTGTAGTTATAAATCAAACGTTCGCCGTCTTTGTCAGACTACGTTGCAAAAATTTTAATTAACCAAATTAGGTAAAAGTGCCTAGAAAACAATTTAAAAAAGGTACAAGAAAGATAAAACATTTAGTGAAAAAATAAAAGAATGCAGCGGACAAAAAACGGAACAAATTTATTTAATGGAATATTCCCAAAAAACTGAATTTCGCAGTACGTACGAGATGCCTCTTGCCGGCTTACAATGTATGTGAGATTGTATCCGAGCTGTCTACTTCCGACTTACAAAGTATGTGAGATTGTATTCGAACTGTCTACTGATGACTTACAATGTATATTAGGAAGTAATGAGCTTTTGTTGGATGAACACCTCACTACCTCGCTTACTTTGTGTGCAGGTGGTAGGCGTTCACTCTACAAATGCGGCAATGTATATGAAAAAGTATACTAGGTTCGTATATGAGATGGTGTGCATTTCTGACTTACAAGTGTGCATCGGATCATCGCTTCTAAGCGATAAACATCTAAGCGAAACTTTGGCCGCTGGGAAGTGTTTATAAGCAACGCCTTCTTTTGCTTACGCTCTTAGTCGTTCAACAGACGATGACGAATGCTTAGAGCTTTTTATCCAATTACAGTAGATAACATAAATGACAATGCAAATTTATTTTAAAATAAATCATGCGTTTGTATGTATGTTCAGTGTATTTTATGTCCTCAAATATATAAATTGTTTAGAGAAAATGTTATTAAGAGGCATTATGATTACTTAGCCATCTAATAAAATTGGTTTTAAGTAAAAAATTATAAATACCTTGTTTTCTATGTTTCCCAGCTATCTGTGTGTCGACATTTCATAGGAGCTACCCTAATCATCAGTAGACTTTGGACATTTTTTGAAAGATATTCTCAAATGATTAGGGTAGCTCCTATGAAATGTCGACATATAGATAGCTGGGAAACATAGAAACAAGCTATTTATAATTTTTTATTGGCATCAATTTTAGAAGCTAGAATAGCGAATAAAAATTCAGTTGATTGGTTTTAAGTCTTTAAAACATATATTGCTCTTCAAAACATGTACTGTTCTTCATACGAAGATTTTTGTGTTAGTTTTGCTTGTCACAGTACTCACTAACGCAAGTGCAAAACAAATTTGTCCACCACTGTCTTATATATTTTTTTTCTTTACTGTACACACACAAGAGCAAAGCAACAACACTTTCACATGCTTTGCTGGTAGGTACTGACGACAGCGATTATCAGTGTAGATTTTGTTTTTGTAAATATGTTTTGCTTTCTACAACAAAAAATAATATAAACGTAGTTTTTCCTTAAATGTGTACTCTTCCATGTAGAACTTTTGGGCACCTCTGGTCTAAAGGGTAAATCGGTTGAATTACGTTTCCAAAGGATGAATTAAAATACCTTTCATACGAGTACATTGCCATAAATACATTTTTAATCATTTTTGGAAAGTGAAGTGAGACAAAATATTTGTCATGTGATATTAATTTTCTTGAAAGAAAATATATGTATGAAAATGTTTATATTTCGGAGAATACATAAACATCGAAAGCAATATAAATTTTTAGCTAGAAGAATTATATGGTATTTATGAAATATGAACAGAAAATATTTATGAAATATATTCAATCTTTGTGCATATAAGTATATATGATAAATAGCCAAACTTTTCTTATTCGATATTTCCAATATTAATGATGTTGTCTCGATAAATTTCAAATCCGGCTTAAGCCAAGAAAAAATAAATTAAGGAGCTCGGTGGCTGAGTTGGTTGAGCGGTCGTATTAAAAACTACTTCATGTTTATTTGATATCGAGTTCGAATTCTAGTGGTGCCTGATCAGTAGTGTGATGGCTGCGAAACAGCTAGTAGCAACCCCCCGCCTTCAGATTAGTGTATTTTCATTATTTTTTTTTTTGTCTTATTTAATCAAGAGTTATTGATCACGGTAATTATCCAAATTATCCAAAGGGTGGCGCCGAACTACCTTTATGGTTTCAATGTTCAATAACTTTTTTAGTTTATCCATATATTTTCAGAACTTTGTGAAGCAAACTTAGGGAATTCAACATGAAATACTACACAACAGAACAGTGATCAAAAATTGTTGAATCAAATTGTTTTGACGTAACAAGCTTAATGTGAGTACTGGACCTTCAGCACCTACAATAAACCGCCTGGCTGCAAATTTTCGACTATATGCTACAGTAAGACACCTTCCATACACTGTACTACGTACGGTTTACACGGAAGAAAATATCCAACGTGTTGCGGATAGTGAACAGGATAGTCCACAAATATCAAAAAGATGTTCGGCACAATTGGGGCTATCGCGGAGGTCAATTCAGAGGATTTTGGCAACTCACACATATTCCCGGGATATAATTTTTTATGCCGAAATCAAAACTATTCCCCACTACTGTATTGTGAACGAAAATAATAATCTAATATTAATTAATTTTTAGTTTTGCAGTTAAAGATTTTTATTAGTTTTCTATAAAAAGCTCAACAGTATTTATTTTCAATACTTGTTACCATCTTCAGTAAAATGAAGATGATAACAAAGTTATGGCCTTTTTCAGGAAATCTGAGTCGTCGTTCATGCGACGTTGTTTTTGCTCAAAGTTTATCAATTTTGGAGCTATCTTCGCTGCCGCGCGTTTCATGCCAACATCGTCAGCAACCTCGCTGGTAGTGATTCGACGATTATCCAAAATCATTTTCTTCTTCACTACTTCAATATTTTCATCGGTTGTTGACCTGCCCGGGCGATCAGAACGAGAAGAAGCAAAGGCAGTAAGAAAAGATTCATATACAATGCAATAAAGACCATTATTTACAATACTTTCTCTTTCACTGATTCTGGACCTTCATATTTATTAAAAAATTTGTTTTAATATGCTTTTCTATAATTGTCAACAAGTGCAGATTTTTGGCGAATTCCACAATTTATTTGTGTTTCAAGACACACACACACATTTCCCCAAAAAAAATAAACGGGTTGCGAATTTCCATAACGTAGCTCAGCTACAAACAACTCAAAAAATTTAATGCTGCTAAAATCGTAATTTTTAGGACAAAAATCGTTAAATCGTAACATTGCTAAATTTGAGCATGGAAATCGTCAAAGTGACGTCAAGTCTGGCAGCTATGGTTATGGCAGAAAACTAAAACAGCTGTTTTCTATGGCTACGGATAAGTTACGTCGAACTGATGATATAATACGAGTACTTTTCAAATGCAACTCTTTCAACTGCACACTTACACTTAAGCTACGTACACACGGTTGTCAGATCTTACAATATTGCCAGTAAAATTGTTTGCAAATATATTACAATTGCGTGAACTGCCAATTTTTAACTTACAACGTTGTCAGAAAAAACATTGTCAATCAATTGTAAGACGATAATGTTGTCAGGCATCTGACAATCGTGAGAACACTCTTCGTCGGCATTGCCAGATAATTGGCTGCTATTGTAAGCTCAGTTTTACTTGTCAGATGTATAAAATTAATGCACCTGACAATAACATCATTGTCAGAAAAAAGTTTGCTGGGCAACACTGCCAAACAGATGGTTGTTGATACATATACATAAGTGGCAATGCCTTACAACATGTCTGGCAATTATTTTCATCTGAAAACCGTGTGAACTGACAATTTGTGTTGTCAGATGAATTATTTGTCAGACCATAGTCTGACAATGAAATTGTAAGATTTTCTTACGATCGTCTGAACACACAATTTACTTCTAAGGGACAATTTTTCATTGTCTTTACATTGCCAGCATGTTGCCAGATCTTACAATATTGTAACATGTGACAACCGTGTGTATATAGCTTTACTTGTTTTTTACACATACAGAGTGTCGCAGAACTCAACGTCATATAAAATTCATATTTAATAACTTTATTTCAGACACTTCTTTAATTTAATTTTTACAAACTTTTTTTTTTAGAATATTTTTAATATATGTATAATATTTTATGAGAATAGATTTTTTGGATTCAATATACGGATTATTTTATCTAGAAAAAGCTGCCCGGCAGTAGGTGGCGGTTTTGGGTATTTATGTCTGTAATTTAGTTCACAGTATTGTGCAAACTCAAGGCCATAGTAATAGTACTTTTTCTGTTCCAGCAAAATCTCGGAACACCACTCCTCAAAGAATTTATCAACATCTTCTTTGCCGGGCTTACGGGTAGTTTGAGCCACCACTATGTAGTTCAGGGCGAGAAAGATACACAATATGACAAAGAAATATTTCATTCTTAATTTCGCTGCTTAAACCCTTCTTCTAGTAAATTCGTAAAGCTTATCTTCGCTTTCACTGGAACTCGAAATTGCAACTGATTGTTTCTTCATAATTTGATAACTAATTTATATATAAAATTTGTTTACGCTAAATACCTAATATCAGCTTAAATTATTTTGTACAGATTATATAACCGCTAGTGTTTACGCAGTTGTGGTATTTGCAAAACACGATGTATACTTTTTTGGGTTTCAGGTACACAATTTTGGTCATCACTAGCGTTAAAATAAGACGAATGGATAAAAGACACTCGTTAAAAAAAATCGTTTATAAAGCAGAAGTGTTTTGATAACAAAAAAAGAAAAAAAAAAACAAAAATAGGAATGGAAATTTCCAGCTTATGCTTTTTTTATACATTAAAAACGTATATGAACTGGTGTTTTTAAAAGTGGTATAAGTCCATTTTTTCATATATTGAGATATTTAAGGGTTTGCGTTTGAATCAAGTTAAAAATATTGGCCAACTTTAATCAGTTCGAGTGATGTTATTTACACTATAAACCTTATAAATTTTGTTGTCATATAAAAACGACTAAAATTATTTGAAAAACTAAACGATTTTCTTAACTCCACATGGACTTATGCCACTTTCAAAAAGAACATATTGCAAGATATAAAAATAGTAGCGTTAATAAGTCCATATATTTGCAGACATAAATGCTTTACTGATTTGGATTTTTATGTAAAAAGTAATAGTTAAAATGAAGGCATATAAATATACGAATAACCAAGTTTAGTAAGAGTTTATTTCAATTATTATAAAAATCATTAAGAGCTTTCTGGCGCTTACTTACCAACATCACTTTCAGACCAAATTGACGGATTGTCGTATTCTTTGCAAGTATATGACCCCTTTTGCGGACAACCCTTATCAGCGCGTTGGAAACGGATAAAACTCCACACGCTGGAACACGCTCAAGAAAAGTGGCTTACAGAGCCCACGTGCCTTATATCAAGAAACCTGTGGCCGCACATTAACTCTAAAAGAACCGGGGAGCTACTAAAACTTCCTAGATCTCTCCTAAGCATGACGGTAGCAGTCATCACTGGACATTGCCCGCTCGGAAACCATGCCAGGAGACTGGGTCTACCATATAATGACTTCTGTAGAAGTTCCCAAGACGAGGAGGAGGAGGAGACATCCTTCACCTCCTTGGTACATGCCCGGCATTGGAGCATCATCGTCTAAAATACTTAGGCGAGCGGAGCTTCAATAGCCTTTCATGTCTGGTCTTGGTCAAACCGACTGCGTTAGCTTCTTTCATTAGAAGCAGCGGATGGCTAGTAAATCAGCAAGTACTGCCACACTAATAGTTTCCCACCTCCTTTCCCTCTTCCTCATTCCTTCTATATCCCTATAACCTTTTATTTTCTTTTTCCTTTATTAACTCTTTCAGGCAATCACAAAGAGAACGACCTACAGCACCCAAGTGAGCTGGAGTTTCCGGGTACTTGCTGGAAATCCAGCGGCCTGCTTACCTAACCTAACCTACAAGTAAAATGAATTTATTGTTATAAGTAATATTATTAATTTAAACGTTCAATATTCTAGTTTAACAGCAATTATATTTAAATAATACTATTTGCATTAGAACCAATGTCCGTAGGATAACTATACAAAACTTCTCATCATTTCATCAGAACAATAATATCTTATTTTGTTAACAATGTTGTTTTTAATACATTAGCACTAGATAAGCGATCAGAGTGCAATAATCAATAATAATTGCAATAAAAAAGTTATTTAATTATATACTTATGTATTAGGAATGGACTTATTCCACTTTCGAAAGAAATCTGTTGGCTATACCATTGTGCAGCAAAATTGGTTTTGTTCATTTTATTTCAAAAAAGAACCGTATTGAAACTGTGATTATTACTATAGAGAGAAGGTGTCTGTAGCTCATTAAAACTACCCTTAACATAGTGGACTTATACCATTTTCAAAAAAAAAAAAAACAGTTCATATAAATATGTACGGCCGTATTCATAAAAAATATTGTATGTTTATTAAACAGCTATTTGACAAATTTCCCATAGAAATTTGTCAAATAACAGTTTAATAAACATAAAATATTTTTTATGCATAAGGCCAGTAGTATATAAGTACAACTGTATAAAAAATTAAACAAACTAATATTTTAAAACAATAGACCTCAAGGTTTAAACGTTTTTGCGGTAAATAGCACATTTTTGCTTCTTATTTACCCTTTCAAACTACCACTTCCTTTATATTATCTATTTATTTACTGTTTTTATTTAAAAAGAAAAAACTTCAGCAAATTTTTTTTTATTAATTTAGATACACATAAGTTAACGAACATGGCAGCATACTTTTTTCGCCAACTACATTGAATATTTTTAATTTAGTCTGTTGCTAACTTGATTTTCTTTTATATGACATAGAAGTACAGTTTTGCTTCCGCCATTTTTTTTCTTTCTATAGTTCAAGACTTTACTGTAAAAAAAACTGTTTGTACATTCAGGATTCAAAGTATTGTCCATCGCAGGACACTACTTTCTCCCATCTTTCGGACAGCGTGCGAGTTCCGCGCTGAAAAAACTGGTCATCTTTTGAGGCGATCCGCGAATCGATCCATCTTTTTACTTCTTTATAAGATCGGAAGTGCTGGACAGCCAGACAGTGTGGCATTTATCGAAGGAGTAACGTCTAATGAACATGTCTGGGAGGTTTCCATAAAAAAATTTTGAAGTATGTCTGTACCACTTTTGCAGCATGGCGTTTTTTTCTGAAGCTCGAGACTTTATTGTAAAAAACTGTTATATTATTATAAATTCATTATTTATTCAGCTAAATAAAGGGTGGCGCAAAAAAAATGTTTTTTGGCTGTAATTAAAAAAAAAAAATGAAAAACTTTGATTCTTTTTGTGGATTATTTTTATTTGGTGTTTTAATCTTTTTACATCAAGTCGAGAATATGATGTCATGTAAATGGCCGCTACACACAGTTGATTGGCATTTGAGCCCTTTTTATACAATTTTCCATCACACTGGCCAAACTTCCGGCGATAGGTCCTCACATTCTTGATGGATATTGTGTTTAAGAGTTGCAAGAGTCTGAGGCTTGTTGACATAAACCCGCGACTTCAAAAAGCCCCACAAAAAGAAGTCTGCAGCGGTCCAATCAGGCGATCTTGCTGGTCAGAGCAAATCGCCAAAACGGGAGATTAGGCGCCCGGGAAATGCATCCTTCAGCATATCGGTTGTGGCACATGCAGGGTGTGTCGTAGCACCGTCCTGCTGGAACTACATGTTTTCCAACCCCAATTCATCAAGTTGCGGCAAAAGAACTCGTTGATCATTATTCTGTAGTGCTCACCATTCACAGTAACCGTTTGGTCCGTCACGTCTTGGAAGAAAAAAGGTCCGATGACTCCTCCAGCGAAAACAGCACACCATAGAGTGACTTTGAGCGGGTCTAATGGCTCTTCGTGGGTTACACGCGGATTTTCAGTGTCCCAGAAGCGTAAATTTTGGTTATTTACGTACCCGCTAAGATGGAAATGGGCCTCATCATTCATGATTATTTTTGATGAAAAATCATCTTCCTCTTGGGTTCAAATAAATAGTCACCAATATTCCGCGTTCTGAAGGAGTGTAGCATAACATTGTTTATTAACGTGTATTTCGCATGTGTTTACTACACAAATGTCAAAACAGAACTGACATTAGGGGCCAATCGTAAAATATATAGCATTTTCTGATAGGAGGATTACTTTTGCGCCACCTCGTACATATAATTACATAGAATTGAAAAGATTAGAATATTTCACAAAGGAAAATATAAAGTATAAAAAGTATATAAAATTAGCGAAGCACGCGTTCACGATTCGCCAAACAGAACTGTCCTGTTGTCGAGTTGCCAGACCGGCTTGAAAGTGTTTAGTATAATATGACAAAAACTGTTTAAACATTTATGATTCAAAGTGTTGTCCATCCACTTTCTCCCATCTTTCGGTCATCTTCTGAGGCGATCCACGAATCGATCCATTTTTTTATAAGACTGGAAATGCTGGGCAGACAGACTGTGTACTACTGATCGGACGAGCAATGTCTGGTGAATACGGCGGTAGGGTGGGACCGTCCATTTCAACGTTTTTAAGTATTTCTAGACCACTTTCCTAGCATGGGTTTGAGCATTGTCAGGCTGGGAAATCACTTTATCATGTCTCTCGTCAAATACATGGTTGATCATGGCTGATCATGGTTGAGTTGCCTATCTTGGCTGAAACGTTCTGGCTGTGGTTGAAATCTAAAACGCTGGAAGGGGGAGTTAGTATCCCTGATAATTGTTGATTGTGTGGCTTTTTTCTGAGACTAATAACCACCCGAGGCTTTGCTGCCTTTACAACAGAAACCTGTACTGTATGAAACCAGTGATGATGGTTGACGGGTGAGTTGGTTTTAGGGCTGATGTTCTTAGTGGGCTTCCGCCTACCACCTCATAAAGCCTTGTCTTCCGTTGATTGCTGGAAAATTGCATACATGAGGAATTAGAAGGCCTGAAATCCTCAACAAGAAGTTGCTCGTATGGCTACAAACATATGGCAAAATTTGCTACCTGTGTGAGTGAATAATTCACTCCGTGGAATTGGTCCATCATCAGATAAGCCCGTAAAGCCAGGTGCTAAATCTTTTTCACTACTATGCTGAGCTGGTCCTACTAAATATTGAGCATGATCTTTGGTTGCTACAATTTGTTTATTTGATAGTAACAATAAAAAGCAGAGAATAAACCAAGGCGAATTCATACCAGGTATATGCAAGAGCAATAAATACAACAAAGCAATAAATACTACAAAAAATAAATATTTTTCAAATGTCAAGGGAAAAATATAAATACAAAACGGAATGAAAAAAAGTATAATACAAAAAATTTACAAGAAAAGGAAAACCTTAAATTATTTCGTGAAAATTAAAGTCTCAGATCGTAGAGCTTGGAAAGGTGAAAATGGGCAGCTAGATTGGAGAGGATTCTGGATGATACCTGGCGCTCAAGATACAATACATAATTTAAAAAATTGTTTTAATTTTTTTTCCAAATTTCTTTTAATTATTCCATTGACATCTGGAACAACTTAAAATTTAAAAAAAGTTAACGCTGTCAATTTTACCTGTATGAATTCGCCTTGGAAGAAAAATGCAAATAATTGAGTTTATTCACTTTATTAGCTTCCACTATTGAAACCAATCAAAAAATTATAAACAGCTTGTTTTCTATGTTCATATAAACAAAACACTGTTCTTTGTAGCCAATCCCCACTGTAATTATAAATTACCTGTCTTAATTTGATTTAAAAAAAAAAAGGAAAAAGTTTTTCTTATTAAAAACTAATATCGATCTGTTGCGTCTGTGTCTTTTTCATTTAATTTCATTTCATGTAACATTAGTTATTATTGTAAACTCGATTATAAGTTCATTGTCTCATTACTTGTGCCATATTAAATTTTCTTGCACTGCCGCAGCTGATTGCTGTGGCAAAGGCAGAGGCAAAGCAAAAGTAAATGCAAAGAAACAAATTAAAAATTACTCCCTCTGCCATACATGGCCGGGCGCTGTGTCAAATGAGATGAACAGAATGATAATGGCATGTGACACGGACAATAACAACTGAACTGACAGGCATATAACTAATGGGACTTGACTGCAAAATTACAAATCATTGGTTTGCTGGTAACAGAAGGTATTAAGATACTGAAACATGAAAGAATTTCCTTTATGTCACCAACAGCCACAGAAAGAAGTGCATTTAATTTAATGACGAAGTTTTTGAAATAGGGTTTCTTTTTGCAATAGCGAGGAGGAAAGATAGAAAAGATTGAAAAGATATTTATAACTTCTGTGTAAATGATATGTGTGAAAATTTTTTCCAAAAACAAGTTTGTTGGCAAATACATATGTGCATACGTGTGCACATATGTACTCGTATGTTAGAGCTTTTCATATTTAATAAGTTTGTGACTGAATGTGAATGAATAGAAATAAGCTTTTTCTACAGATTTAAGACAATGATCCAGTGACGAACACTACCTACCACATTACATCTTTTCAATGATGTGTGCAACACTGTGTGGCCAATACTAATTTATAAAGTGGTAGGACCTCAGTGTATGGAATTCCCAAAAATTAATTTCGTTTGTCTTTTGTATCACAAAAAACAAATGTATTTTACTTTTTAGTTGTAAATCACATGATCGCGGCTTTTCTCAAATTACGTTGCAAAAAATTTTATTAACGAAATTAGTGCTAAAGCTAAGAATGCCTAGAAAAAATATAAAAAAGCACCAACTGATTTAAAAGTGTATGGGTTAATAAGCTCAGCGTTTTTGCCGCGGCCAGTTGGTAGAACAACTAAAAATGTTGCTTATTATCAAGCTTCGTAAGGATATATTTTTTACCCCTCTTTCTTAAATTATTAGTACAACAATTATATTGTTGTACTAATAATCCAGTTTAGAAAAAAACTTTAAGTAATTAATTGAGAAACAAGTAAGAGTGTGGCATATTCGGCTGGGCCGAATCTAAAATACCCTTCACGATAGTCACGTATATGTATAGTATATATTACAAATTTGAACTAAATATGCTCGGATATGAAAAAATATTTTTGCCTTGTAGCCAGTCCAAAAACTAAATCTTTCATGAACATTTTGATGGAACAGTGTGTTTAAGCTATATCTCGGTTATATATGGACCGATATCGGAAATTTTCATTTTCCATATTTATATAAGCTCATTTTATTATCAGAGCTAATTTTAAGCAAAGAAAGTTGTTTAAGTTAGTGTTCTTCAGGCTGAAATATCGGCTATAAATAAAACGGCCAGATGGCTGACGTTTTACAAGATATTCGGTAGGGATATCATGATAGTAACGGACAGCAAAGCCGCCATCAACTTCCTGATTGGAATATACACTAATTCTAGTCTAGTCCAGGAATGCCGGACATCTTTAAACAAGATGGCAAGACATTCTAACATAACCCTAAAATGGGTACGTGGACATGGGTCCAACGATGCCAACAACATCGCCGACGACTTAGCCAAAAAAGGGACAGCCCTAGAGGATAGGGATATAGACCTCTTTTGCGGACAACCATTAACAGCGTGCTGGAAAAGAATAAAACTCCACACACTGGAACGTGCACAAGAAAAGTGGCTGGCAGAGCCCACATGCCTTATATCAAGGAACCTGTGGCCGCATATTAACTCTAAGAGAACGTGGGAGCTATTAAAACTGCCCAGATCTCAACTAAGAGTGACTGTAGCAGTCATCACTGGCCATTGCCCGTTTGGGAACCTTGCCAGGAGACTAGGACTACCCCAATAACGACTTCTGTAGAAGCTTCCAAGACGAGGAGGAGGAGGAGACGATCCTTCAGCAGCATGTAACGCTACACTAAAAGGTTCTTGCATCTCCTTTCCATCCCCGCCCATCCTTTCCACTCACTATCATTTTCTTATAACTTCTTCTCTTCACTCCACTAGTTTAGTTTTTCAGGCAATCACAAAGGGAACGACTACAGGACCCAAGTGAGCTGGACAACCTAGATTATTCCGGGGTATCCAGCGGCCTGCCTACCTAACCTAACCTAACCTAATTTGTTTAATTTCGCTTACGCGACATTTTCATGGAAAAATCAGTTTATCCTATATCCCAGGTATATATGGACCAATATCGAAAATTTTCATCAACTGTAACTTCCTTTCATAATCAGAACTACTTTTAAGCAGAAAAAAAAATTGATCATTGCAAAATCGGTATATCTCTGGTATATATGGACCGATATGGGAATTTTTCATTTTCTGTATTTTAGTAACCTCCTTTTATAACCAGAACTACTTTGAAGCAAACAAAAGTGTTTTAGTTCGCTTACGCGACATTTTCATGAAAAAAACTGTTTACACTATATCTCGGGTATATATGGACCGATATGGGAATTTTTCATATTCTGTATTTTAGTAACCGCCTTTTATAACCAGAACTACTTTGAAGCAAACAAAAGTGTTTTAGTTCGCTTATGCGATATTTTCATGAAAATAAGGGTTTACACTATATCTCGGGTATATATTGACCGCTATATGAAATGTTAATTTTCTGTATTTTAGTCACCTCTTTTTATAGCCAGAACTACTTTTAGGCAAATAAAAATGAAAAAATCGGTTTAGGCTATATCTCGGGTATACATATTTGGGCGGACCATGCTGCATCATAACCCAAGTTCAAATCCGAAAATGGTTGCTGATAATTAGTGTAGCGGCTGCGAAACAGCTAGAAAGGTTTGATTATTTTACTGGTCATCTTCAGTCAAAATTTATTGGCCACAGAAACTTTGTATTGTAAAAAGTCCTTCTTAAGAAACTTTAGAAGCAAAAAACTTGAACTAAAACCCGATGTACATATGTACAAGAACTAATTTCAAAAAATATATAAAACAAGTTCAACAAAGAATCAATAAATTAATATTTAAAAAAATTGCTTTGTTTTTAACACACCGTAAAAAAGAGCACAATAGTGTGTTTAGTACATTGCCTTTCATGTCTAAAGTCGACGGACAATAGAGAAAAGCAATAGCTTTTCTGGCATCTCTACAAAAATCAAAGAAATTGATTTCAATTTGTTCAAATGTCACTTGTTTCTTCTCTATAAACTTTGTATCACTAAACTAGGTGGTATTTCATGTATTAATCTATATACTCGTATGTCTGTTTCTTCTTGAAACTAATACTTCATAAATTTCTTGAAAAGCTGACAGCTAGTGTTGCAAATTAAATTTAGGATTTATTTTGCATTTAAAGAAGCAAGTGCTTTTAAAGCAAACAGCTGATTGAATATTTCTTTATATCAGCTGTGAGTTTCATTTCATGATAATAAAGAAACTGCTTGCAGCAAACCAGTATGTGGTCACGTCGCCGTGTACTTTTGTCGCCTGCTGTTCTCGATGTGCTCAGTGCACTAATTGAACAGCAAAAAATAATAATAATAACACTCGAATGCGTACATAGGCCCATAAACACAAATTGCACGCCATCAAATAAAACAGAACGTTTTATTTTGGCTTGAAGAAATGACTTTCAGCTTTAAGTGCATGAATTACAAATAAATTCTACTTTTTATTTAAGATATTTCTATGTTCAAGTACAAATTGCTTTTGCTACGAGTATTTTCTTCTTCTTTACGCTAAAATTGTCTTTTACTCGCAAAGTCGGTTAAATGTCTACGACACTGTTAGTTTTACGCAATTGTTAAAAAACATTAACAAGCAAATAGAACCAAATACGAGTACGAGTATTTTCCCAGTCCAACAACTTTCGCTGCTTTTTATGAGCAATAAAACTAAATGCTATACTCGTAAGCGATAAATACTGCCTTGCAAAAATTGGCAGGATATAAAAACGTAAACGAAGGCAAATTCATAAAACTACAAGTTTATCGGAATAAAACAAAAGCAAAAAGTTTTATTAGATTTATTTTGGACAAAGCCATTATCACAAGAGCAATGGCCAAAACGAGAGGCATAGATGGGAGTGTGTATTAGGGTGATAGATTATTCGATTATTCCGGGTTTTGGAAAGTGGCAATTTAAAAAACTCCGGGCTTCGCTTAAAAACTAAAGAAAAACACCGTTAACCGGATTTATTTTCTTAAAACACATCTATTTATAATCGTGCATTATTGTGTTGTTTTAAACTTTACTTAATTCACTAAAACTCTTTTCTTATATTGGAGCAGCACTCAGAGTAATATGTGTTTTATATATGTCAATAGAGTTGGATACCTGCACACGTTCGAAAATAGACTTTGCGGTAGTGGCCGAAACATGGGAGTTGTATTCAATTTTCGATCGGATATAGATGGTATAAATAATAAAGAAATCGGATGGAGTGAAGTATTTCTTACACCGTTTCAGAAAACCAAGACACCAAAGTGCATCTTTAGAGATATGGTAAATGTGTTCACATGTGTATATCACACTGAATTTTGCTCTTGATGTTAAGAGACCCGATTCCTCAATATCTATACCATGCATGCGTGTCGATAAAATAGAAAGTAGGGTCATCAGTTTGTGTGTAAATAAACAGCACTGGGTGTAACGGGTGTGGAAGTTGACCCTATTCTTACGACCCCATTCGAAGATTAAAATAAGATAATTATTTAGTTAGTCATTCATATTTTGCCTCATGGTACAGATCTCGAACAGATTGGGCCAATACCTGAATAAGTATGAATGGCAAATGCTGCTGTCATCTGTCAAATCAAAAGTAAGAAATACAGAAAATTCATTAAGAAAGCAAACATTTTTATAATATAAAATGTATCTTTAAGTTATATTTATTTTAAAATACTTTGTACTTTTTCGTAGTTGTGTTCATTAGTGATTTTTTTTTAATAAAGCATTTTTATGTCGTATGCTTAGAGTTGGAAATATCTGCAGTATTTTAAAGAAAATATTTGCATAAATACATATAACATACTGGAAAATACAACTCTGATAGCATTGATTACTTAATTTTGCGTATTGGGTAACTGAAAAAATAGGCAGTATTGAGCACTCAGTACTGCATTAATCAAACTTTCAAAACACTAGCTTGAGAATCTATACATCTGTTTGTGGTAACACTGCTTTACACACACTAAAGGCCCATTTAGCCCAAAAAGCTGGTCATTTTTGTTATACGAGAAAACGCCTTGTTTGACTGTACTCTTAATGAAATGTAACATCTCAACCTGTAGAAAATAGAATTTCATTACGTGGTTACGTGACAAATGTTGTCAGTGATGGTATATATTATTGTGAATGGCAGGATGGTACAAAAACCCTGTTTTAGTACTTTTTGTTTATTTGATAATTGAATGTAAGATAAATTTTAGGTACCATTTAAGCAAGCTTCGCACTTTTTGTATATGTACTGAATACCATCAACTGTCGTCACTGTTTTGAACAGCTGTATTGCTTGTGTGAAACGGTAGAAAAGGCTTATCTTAATTGAATATTTTACTAGCTCTAGGGGCTAATATAAATTTTGACAATAGGATAGAAATATTTGAAATGTAGGAATTTGACTGCCATAAATTATAATTGAAAATTTTCTAATTAAAAGTATAAAAATCAAATAATACTAAATTAAAAAATGGCTCTACGAGTATTATAACTATTTCTTAATTTATTAATTTTATTTGATTTTTTATTAGTTTTGCTAAAATTTTTTTCTGTTTTGTCAAAATTTTATGTTGTCATATATAATATTTTTTCACACAGCAATAACATGAAATTTCTTTACCACAGATAAATTATCAGGCCTGTTCTGAGAAACGCAAATCGCTTAAATCTTGCGTTTTCGATTTGAAAACGCCAATTAGGGGTTCTGAGAAACGTATAACGCAAGAAATGTGGATTTGCAATTTGAAATCGCCAAATAGGTGTTCTGGAAAACGCATATTGTTTAAAATTGGCGACTTCATCTCACATGTGTATATTGAAGTGAACTGATTGAATTTGCTAATACTGAACTTGTAAAAGGCAATAAAATTATTCACAACTAAAATTTAATATGTTTTCTTTTGATTTCAATAAAAAGTTGAAAGAATTTTACACATTTTCATTAAGAAAACTAAATTGAAAAATTTTCTATTTGTTGCAATTTTTTTTTTTTTTGTTTTATATTACTACCACATACATATATATATATATATACGTATGTAAAACACATGTTGTATTTTTTCGGAAAAAAATCCTAAACGCCAGTAAAACGCGCGTTCCTCAGAACACCTAAAAATAAATTAAGCGTTTTTCAAAACGCATTGCGGTTTCAGAACGCGCGTTCTCGGAACATGGCTGTATTTTTCACCATAGTACTTTGCTATCGTTTTACACACGTCCTTATTTGATAAAAAAAAAATATATATGTATATGCATGATAAAAATAATTTTTTTGGTACAGGTAAATCAATGTCTGTAAAACAAATATTCTTCGGTATATAAAAACCCCGAAAAAAATAATAATTTGGAAAAAAATTTCAAAGCCACATGACACAATTTTAAGTATTCCATAAGCGCACTTACTGCTACATGTACAATTACAATACATTTACGAGTTCTACCGTTGGCTAAATGGACGTTTATTGTTGTCTTGCATCCAATCAAAAAATTATAAACAGCTTGTTTTTTTTTATATTTGCCAGCTGTAGCTCCTATTAAATGTCGACAGATAGATAGAAAAAGAAATATTAGAAATTTTAGGTACCATTTAAACAATTTTCGTACTTTTTTGCATATGTACTGAATATTATGAACTCTCGTCACTGCTATGAACAGCTGATTTGTTTTTATTTTATTTTTGTAATTTATTTGATATAAGAATATGGACGATGAAAAATTAATTGTTTTCTTTCACACAGAATAATATAAAAATGAAAAGCAGAACACTTTTTCTTTACATGCACTTTTGCATTTTGTTTACGTCAAAAACAAATGATACGGGTTTAAGCGTTCTATAAGTGCTACTACATTTACATTTACCTTACAGTTACAATTTCTACGGTTGGCTAAGCGGGCCTTAGCATGAACAAACATCCAATTTTCTTACTTTGTAACTTAAAGCTCGTACAGCAATAAATCTCTATTATCGTGATGATTTTTCATCATCTCAAATAATTGAATTAACAAGTTTTTTTTTCTAATCTGTAGAACATCTTGTTTTCAATACAAAGATTGATGTTATTAAAATTAAATTAATGAAAACTCAAGTAAATCTCTGGTGAGCCATTATTCATAAGTGCCTTCACACTTGCATGCATACATATGTACGAGCATGTGTATATTGAGTACGTTAAAGATGCGACAAAAACATTATCAAGATGCTACAAATTTTGCAGACTTACATACTTACATGGTAATGCACATTTAAGCAAACATGTTTGCAATCAACAACAACAAAACAATAATGAAATAAATTTTAAATAAAACTTCCCAAGAAGCAGTTTCTTTTTAAGCTGGTGCCCATGTTCTACAACGTTACATGAGTCTGTACGAATGGAAAACGGCAACTCAAGAACAACACATAAACCATTTTCATTTTTCTTTATTTTTTCTGCTCACTGTAAGAAAAACTGTTTGATGCAAATTTAAACAAACAAGTAAAGAGGAACAGCGCAAACACTTAATGTATTACTAAAACCATCGATAAGACGGCCAAAGCCCAGCTGTTTCATGTTATGCTCGTTCAAGAAACGTGCTCATGAACAACCACTTCCTTGAACGCTATTGGCAGTTTGTCAGGGGAATCTAAAGGAAAACTTGAATATAAAGTAGGAATAATAAATTTGCAAAATGAAGTGAATATTAATCATAAAGAGTCGAGTGTTTTGTTGTACGATGAAAATATGCATGAGTTGTTGCCATCCCAAAAGCGCAATCCGCAACAGATGTGTAAGCGAAGGTGTAATTATAAGTAATTTACTAGAGTCATAAGTAAACAGGTGCTAAAGAAACTCGATGCCATGGACTAGAACTTATTATTAGGCAATTGGAGAAGTTGTTTGAGTGTTTAAACCGGACTCTTTTAATGAACCCTGCCTTCATAAACTATGTGGTCAATCCTATTTTAATTCACAAGCTTACTTTGGAATTCCGCAGACTTTACTCTCAACTTAAGAGAGTAAGAAGCTAGCTTTGGACTTTCGCAGAAGTTACTCTTAACTAAAGAGAGTAAAAAGGCAACACCTAGTGGCGAACACTGCACTGGAAAGAATAATAAAACCATCTGTACTTAAATCAATCCCAAGCATTGCCAAGACTATATCCAGTACGGGTTTTCTTAAATCAATTACGGAATACTTGATTCAAGTACGGATAATTCAAGTACTAAATACAATGATATGCCTCATGAAAGCTGCTACCAAAAAACGTAATAATTGATTTTCTGTGTAACTAACCTGTTCCATTTTTGTTGTGTTTTACAAATTGATCTTTAAATTTAACTAAAATGGAGAATTGGGACAATGAAACAAGAATTTGGATAGTGCAACGCTTTCACGCTTTAGAGCTCGTTGTTTCCGTCCAAAGAGAATATAGGCGCACGTTCGGTGGCACTAGAGCCCGTTATTTCCGTCCAAAGATAATATATGCGCACGTTGGGCGGCACTCCTTCTAGCAGATGGAGTATAATCATGCTCGTAGAGAATTTTGCCAAGCGTGGCACAATCGCAAGCAGGCCTTATCATCGAGATCCCTCAATTTGGACGCCGGAAACTATCGTTGCTGTAGCTGCTGCCATACGATCCAATCCTAGAGTTTCGCCAAGGAGTTTATCTGCTCAATTGGGTGTGAGCAGATAGTCACTGCAGATAATTTTGCACCAAGATTTAAACTTATTTCCATATAACATTCAATTAACAAACAAACTGAACCCCAGAGACTTCCCGATTCGCTTGGAATTTTGTGAGAAGATCATTCAAATGGTGTCAGAGGATGAATACGTTTTGAACTGCATTTTAATGTCTGAGGAAGCACATTTTGATTTAAACGGCAATGTTAGCAAACAAAATTGTCGAATATGAAGTAATTCTAACCCACAGATACTCCATCCGATGCAATTACATCCACTTCGCATCACAGTGTGGTGTGCAGTTTCTACAAGTTTTATTGTCGGGCCTTACTTTTTTGAAGAAAGCGGTCCTACTGTTACGGTCATTGGAGATTGTTACTGAAAGATGTTGAAAGAATTTTTTTCCAGAATAACAGCGAAAGAGAATCCCTTTCAACCCTTTTTGGTTTCAATAAGATGGGGCAATTTGTCACGTAGCCACACCTGTATGACAGAATTAAGGCAAAAATTTCCTAATAAACTGATTTCAAGAAACTGCACATTCCGTTGCCCTCCCAAGTTTCCTGACATTGTTTTTATGGGGTTATTGTAAACAAGAAGTTTACAAAAAAAAACCCCCAAAAAATTTGGATGATTTGAAGCCATCTATTCGAACGGTAATTGAGACAGCAACAGCAATTGAGCAACACTTGAGGCAGTAGTAATGAATAACTTTATGATAAAATGTCGTACATGTGTCACGGAGGGTGGAGGCCATTCGAATTCCATTATTTTGAATACTTAATGAATTACTTTAATAAAAAAGTATTATTTTTCAAATAAGTTTCTAAAAAAGTAAATTACATAAACTTTACAAAATCTTGAACCCTAAATACAAAAGGGTCACAACTCAAAATACTAAAATTTCAGGAGAGACAAAAAACAGTTTATTTAAGAATGATTGTAATATTTAAAGAAAATATTATTCTATATGAAAAAATTCAATATTGAAGAAGGTTCTGCTATACTTTTTTTCAATTTTATATTATGTTTGCGAAAACATAAAAAATTGACTTTTGTGGAAAAACGTCAGTTTTGGAAAATTTTGAATTGTGACCAATTTTTGCGATATATTGCTCTTATGAAACTGCCAAAACAGCATTAACGCAAACGATTTAATTCTTCATACGAAAATATTTGTGTTAGTTTTGCTTATCACTATACTTTATATTACTCTCAAATTATCTTACTAATACAAGTACAAAACAAATTTGTCCACCAATATTTTAGACCAGTGCTTACATTTAGTATGAGTTCTTTCTGTGTAGAAACGCTATTTATGTACAATCGCAGCCAAGGTGCATTAACGTCTACACGGTGGCAGTACTAGAGCAAAATTACAACACTACAACAAAAACAGGCATCTGGTAAGCATATTTGTAACTTTTCATCACAATTATAAACTATGCATGTACCTTTTCATAATTATAAATTATTCTTATTTGAATTATTCTTACACAGTGTCCACAACTGATATTAACTCTGATATAATATGAGAAGGAACGTCAGCAGATTAACGAGAAAAACCAAATTATATATTCTCTCATATCTAGCATGGCGCCAAGTATTTTTGCAAATATCATAATATTTCATAATTTTTAAGCAACCATGCAGTAAACATCGTTGAATGTCGTGTTTTTCTTAAACAAATTTATATATTCCTACAACAAAAAGAACAATAAACGGATTTTTATAAATAATGGGTGATTTTATAAGAACTATCGGAAATATAAAATTCCGAAAAATGCATGAAATATTTATTTCGATCGATAGTTGGGTCGATATAATTTAATGTTTGAAGATTATTTTATGCAAATGTTGGCCGCGGCTGCGCCTCAAATGGTCCATCCGCTTAGTCCAATTTTGGCATACTCTTTCCAACATTTCGGCCGGTATCTCACGAATAATGTTGGCAATGTTGGCTTCCAGTGCGTCAGTCGAAGCGGGCTTGTCGCTATAGACATTAGCCTTAACATAGCCCCACAAAAAATAGTCTAGAGGCGTTAAATCGCACGATCTGGGCGGCCAATTGACTGGTCCCAAGCGTGAAATAAATTGTTCACCGAACTCGCCTCTCAATTGGTCCATTGTTTCGCGTGCTGTGTGGCATGTGGCACCGTCTTGTTGAAACCACATGTCATGCAAGTCAAGCTCTTCCATTTTGGGCAAAAAAGAGTTTGTTATCATCGCACGGTAGCGCTCACCATTCACAGTAACGTTGTGATTCGCATCATCTTTGAAGAAATACGGCCCAATGATCCCGCCAGCCCATAATCCGCACCAAACGGTTGTTTTTTGTGGATACATTGGTAGCTCTTGCAATGCTTCTGGCTGCTCTTCACTCCAAATACGGCAGTTTTGCTTGTTCACGTATCCATTCAACCAGAAATGAGCCTCGTCGCTGAACACAATTCTTCGATAAAAAAGTGGATCTTCATCTAACTTTTCAATAGCCCATTCACCAAAAATTTGGCGTTGTGGTAGGTCGTTTGGCTTCAATTCTTGCACCAGCTGTATCTTATAAGGCTTCACACCTAAATCCTTCCGCAAAATTTTCCACGTAGTGGAGTAACAGAGGCCCAATTGCTGCGAACTGCGCCGAATCGATAATTCACGGTCATCACCAACACTGGCCGATACGGCTGCGATATTTTCTTCAGTTCGCACTCTACGTAAGCGTGTTGGTGGTTTAATGTCCAACAATGTAAATTTGGTGCGAAATTTTTTTTACAACTGACCATAAAATGGAAGAAGCGCGCGATGAACTTTCTTAACAGAGCACGCATTTTGGTAATAAAATTCAATAATTTGCAAGCGTTGTTCGTTTGTAAGACGATTCATGATTAAATTATAGACCAAACTGAAGATGTTTGACAGTGACACAAGATACAAAACGTGCGTGAGCTGTCAAAACTAGTGTTGCCAAAAAGATAATAGCAAAAAAATCACTCGTTATAATAGTCTGATCAGGCCTTAAGCTAGATAGTGAAGTTCGTTACTTCCTAGCATACTTTGTAAGTTAATTAAGTTAAGTAGGCAGCGGAATACAATCTCGCTTACTTTGTGATTAGTTCGAAGAAATATTAAGCACCTCGTACATAGTTTTTTGCGAATATTCCTTTAATAAATGTAAACATCACATTAAATTCATGCAACTTTTAAAAATAAAACCTTCATTTTTCTTACTATTAAGATTGAAAATTTCCTAGTTTATTTTATTATTTTATTTATATATAATTTTCATATTTGTTTAATGAGTTATACTTGTCTCCAGAGATTTTTTAGCTGAAAACATGTACATAAATCACCACAACTTTGAACATTTAATCTAGAGGTATTAGCGCCATAAATTGTTAACGTTTCGTGTCTGGAAATATGATATCTAAATGTGTCTTGTGATAAACACTCTTAAGAAAATGAAGCAGAATTACAACTGCAATTTGCTTAAAAACTAGCACTGCGGGATTAAATTACACTTGAAATAACTCGCTGTTGCTTCTTATCAGTGACCTGCTGTTGTAATTATTTTGATGCGTCTTCAAAATGTTCTGACATTTGTATGTACATTTGTTGATTATTTTTCCCCCTTCTAAGTTTTATTTATGAAAACAAACAAATCAAACTGATATACGTACGGGTTGTGCACACATACTTACACAGAGAAAAAATATGAAGAAAAATATATTATTGACCAAATAATATATATCTTAAAGATTTTATTGTACAATATTGTGCGATATTTGGTTATTTGTTGTTTGGAAAAGGATGTGTAAGCATCCGAACAGATTTTATTACAGTTTTGGATACACACAGAAAAAAAGTCGAAGGTAAATTTGAAAACATAGTTAAATAAATAAATTGTAATTAAAGTAATTTAAATTACTCTACTTCAGAATCCCGCGAGTTGCCAATTTGCACGAAACCGTTACCGTATTTTAAAATAGAGCTAGTGCGAGCGCTTTTGAGAGAACAGTATGCTTTCTCTTCTTGCACGACACACTACATACTTTTTATTCGATCTAGTTTGGTCAATTAATTAAGCAATCAGCTGTTTGCAAAATAGAAACTAACAAAGAAAAATAATTCATTTCAATCAATCATATACAAATCATATTAATGCCTTTATTACAATAATACGTAACAAATAGGTACGCGCGAAAGACCTCAAACCCCCTCAAAACTCTATTTGAGCGAAACTTGTGCTTGCTGTCGTTTGCATGGCGTTTGCCATGCATATATAAATATGTATAACAAATCCACGAGGTGAGAAAAATAAAACCACAAATATCTTTAGAACAGAGCATGTCTGATCCTGCTTTTGCTATGAAATGCAGGGTATCTACTAAAGGGTGGTTAAATTTCAAGGGCAATGTTGATTTTGAATAAAACACAAACTATTTAGGAAATTATTGTAATTTTATTTTATTATGATATATTGGTATTACTCAATTATGTATGGAACAAAATATCGACCAAATGGGCGCCGCGACCACGGCGACATACCTCCATCCGATGGTCCACAAATTTCGATGACCCTGAGGCATAATGGAGGTTATATGCCGTTAATGTGCCAAATTATCTCATCCTTTAGCTGTTGAATTGTTGCTGGCTTATCGAAGTACACCTTTTCTTTCAAATAACTCCAAAGAAAAAAGTCCAACAGAGTCAAATCACATGATCTTGGCGGCCAATTGACATCGCCATTACGTGAGATAACACGGCCATTGAATTTGTTGCGCAAAAGAGCAATTGTTTCGTTAGCTGTGTGGCAAGTGGCACCGTCCTGCTGAAACCACATATCGTCTACATCCATATCTTCCACTTCGGGCCACAAAAAGTTCGTTATCATCTCACGATAGCGAACAACATTCACAGTAACTGCCTGACCGGCCTCATTTTGGAAAAAATACGGCCCGATGATGCCGCCAGCACATAAACCGCACCAAACAGTCACTCTTTGTGGGTGCATTGGTTTTTCGACAGTCACTCTTGGATTCTCGTTCGCCCAAATGCGGCAATTCTGTTTATTGACGAATCCACTGAGGTGAAAATGTGCCTCATCACTGAAGATGATTTTCTTCGGAAATTGATCATCATTTTCATAATAAGTCTGGATAACTTTAACACGTTGTTGGATTGTATATCTCTCCATGGTTCCAATTGAGTAAGTCTGAAATAGAGAAATATCAAATAAAATTCGGAAAAAAAACTTGGCGTTTAGGTGTGGTTCACATTCAACATCGGCCCTTGAAATTTAACCACCCGATACAATATTAATATTTTCAAACTTATATAAATAAATATGTTTTAATAAACTAAAAAAACACGCTTGGATATCAAATTTCATAATTTTCACTCACGATTGTTTAAGCTTCTTCTTAAATTATCCATATAACCAAAATAATGATTTTCGATTTTTTTGGAATTCCTAAAAGCGGCTTCAGGAATCACCAAAATCCCTTCACTTCTCCGAAAACGATATGGCAACTTAAATTTTCGCACAAAACCGGATACCCGTTAATAGTTCAGATACACATTCCAAGGCCAAAACAAACACCGCATAAGAAAAATCGGATCCGATTCGTTAAGCGAAGTGGTTCCGTTTTTTTTTTTGAATTCCCAAAATCAGCTTTAGGAAATGTCAAATTACCCCCTTCCTCCCGTTATTTCTCAGCAATCAATACGGCAACTTAAATTTTTGCATTAAAGCGAGCGACCGTTAATAGTTAAGATAGACGTTCAAACATTGAAAAATTCAAAAACGACAAAATAAAATGTTTAACGATTACTGCAGCTCCATGGTATGTAAAACACTCATAGATTCACAAATTTAAAATATGCGACAAGGTATATCAGCAAACTCGGACTTCACCCGAATCCTCTTGCACGAAACATACTTAATTTTAGCGGTCACATTTGGCTGAGAAGTGATATCCTTGCCACCATCAGAGCGTTAAATAGGTGATTTTACCGATATAATTAGCGCAAATTAAAGTTTTTGTCTAGCATTGGCTGGACTTGTAATTTCTTGTATTTAGTATTTAGATCTGAACACTTATTGTTAGTCCACATTGTGAAGATTCATTAAATAATTTAAAGGTTAAAAAAAACGTTCCATGGTCAAAACAAGCACCTAATATGTAAAACCGCTTTCGATTCGGTTAACGAAGCGGTTCCTTGTTTTTTGAAAATTCCCAAAATCGGCTTCACAAAATGTCAAAACCACCCCACTTCCTCAGAAACAGTACGGCAGCTTCAATTTTCCTACTAAATCGAATGACCGTTCCAAACGGGCTAGCGAAGTGGTTCCAAAATAATTAAGGCGCTACTACAGCGCCAGGAACAAGTTCACAGTAATATAGTTTTATAGGATAGATTAATTATTTATTAAATACTTCAAGGAATTTAACACATTATCAAAACAATTATAAATTTTATAAAACCAAATTCATTTAACGAACCATGATGATCTTCACATCGTAGACTTGGTAGGTCACGTTGCATTGAAACCTGAAAACCTGCAGGTGTCGATGCAAAATAGGCTTCGCGGATGCCCAATATCCCCCCCAATTGGTTCAATTGAGTTGATTTCTCGAATAATATTTTCATCTACAGCCACAAGTAGCTGGGAGTTGTTATTATAAATACTCTCTTTTTGCCGTAGCCTCATAAAAAAATCTATAGGAGTTAGATCGGATGACTCCGGTGGGCATGGGATGTCTCGAAGTTCTGGCTGTATGCGCAATCGCCCCATCCTGCATGTGAAGAGTGCGATGGATGAGCTCGCAGGGTCGTCAAAAAGAATTCCATAATCATGCGTCGATAATTTACCCCATTCACATTTGTCCCCTAGCCTCGAGAACTTTCCAAAGAAAAATGGTCCAATTAACTCATGCGTAGAAAAGGGAGTGTATGTGCTTGCAAAGCCATGGAGACCATTTGCCCGATATACTACTCGATAAATAGTCCCATGGTATATCTTTTATGATTAAATAAAAATAGCAATCGAAAAAACCGAAAATTGTGTTTTCCATTTAATTCAAATCTTGCGTTCATTTTGGCACGCCCTTTACTAAACTTTTTCAAAAAAGAGTCCTTTTTTCACATTAATAAACATTTACGAAAAAATTATTTTTAATAAGTTTGTCTTCAACCTACTCGTATTTTAGAAGATGCGGTATAACCTTACTTAAATTAATTTAATCTCGTTGACACTAAAACAAACATCTTACCTTTGTCAACAAATAAGCGACCGCTTTTGAAATATTTTTAATATTGAAGGCACAACACCTGCAAATTAAAAAGCAAATAAACATTATAAGAAATGTAAAAATTTTGTTAGATAATTTGTCTTTTTTTTTGTATTAAAATATATTTTCCCAGCAACTAAAAACAAACAAACATTAATTAAGATAAGTCCTAAATATAATTAATTATTATTATATTTATTTAACCAAATGAGATTTTATTTAACGTCTATTCCACACGTAAAAGTCTTCCAACATCCCAGCCAACAAAATCCTCAATTTTTACTAACTGCTCAAAGAATTACCGCTTTGCCGAAGAAGCATCTTCCTGCTTCAAATCTTTTAAGCTTAATTTGAGTTTTTACGACCTAAGACAAAACTTAAAATAGTACGCATTTTCAGGGCAGCACACTATTTCATAACATTTTGTTTCTACAAAATTTAAATCGTGTAAGTCAACCTTAAGCGAAATTTAATAAAAAATTTTAGACACTTCGATTTAAAGCATTGAACACATTGAAGCCAGTAATATGTAAAATATAAATACGTTAAACATAAATTACATGCGTTTAAATGCGAACGTTTATTTTGCCAACAGCAAGGCGATGGGACTGCAGGTGGTTGTCCTTGCTGATTTTTTTTTTTTGCCGCAGTTTAAACTAGAGCTGCAAAACTACCGATAGTCGGCCCATTCGATATTTTCGATAGTTTTATTTTTAACTATCGATATTTTCGATAGTATCGAATTCTAACATATGTATGTATATGTTAAAATACACTAAAAATTTGGCATTTTTATAAGTGCGATTTTTTTACGATATTTCAAAATGACGATATTTTCATAAATTATCGGGACATTGACGATTTCTTCCATATTTCTTCTGGCAGCCCTGGCCGCAACTTCAAACAAATTGTATGCTTCGTACTTAGTGTCCACACCTGCGATAATATCTCAGATGAGAACGTCAAATTCAATCGCAGAGAGAATTCTGTTACGTGTAGACTTAAAACCACTGTTATCGCAGTCTTATAATAATTTTTATGAGAGCGTTCTTATAAGAAATCTTATGGCAACGATCTTATAATAAGAGCTGTCAAAAAAGCGATTGTGTATGTGTTTGTTTACAAAAAGACGCCATTGCAATTTTACCGATTATTAATTTTGCAAAATATATTTTAAAAAACTATTTTAAATGAAATATTTTATGCATTAAATATATACTATAAGTGATTAACTTTGTACAAAATGTTCGCATATACGAAATTCATATGCGATTTTATTCATCGCAAAAATGTGTTTTCTTCTCGGCTTTCATTGATTTATGAATTCTTATAAGATTAACTACAGTACGTTTACTCCTTGTTAGATATGAAGATGGACATAGAGAATTTCGCTCTCTCATTCTGCCGCCGTTTTCTCAGATATTATGTCAGAGTTAATCGCAGTTGTAGACACTAGGTTAAATTTTGCTTTTAAGATATCTTCTCTTTATGAATTAGAGTTGCCCAGTTCTTCGAATGATCATATTTTGATGGAACACGTTATTCGGTTTTATTATCATTATATTATTGCTATTAATGCTTTATAATTTAAAGATTTTCATTTCTAGTGTTAATTTTAATTGAACATATAATTTAAGAAACTAGCTAAAACTTAAGTTTTAATTTTGTACTAATTCAGTTGATTTGCTTAGAATTATTTACACGGTAACCTACTAATTTGTTTAACATTTGATTGCATGGAAGTGCCCAAATATCACTCGAAAACAAATTTAACTGCGAATGCGAAAAATGGGAATGTGTTAGTAAAAAAGTGTGAATGTATTGAGTTTTTCGGTGGGCAGACCACGGGATTCTCCAGAAAGTACCTGGATACTCCAGCCCACTTGGGTCCTGAAGGTCCCTTTGTAATTGCCTGAAAAGAATTAGTCTATGATGGAGGAAAAACTAAAATGTTATAGGGATATAGAAGGAGTGTGGAAGAGGGAAAGGTGAGGAGAGGTGGGAAACTGCTTAGTGTGGCATTACTTGGTGATTTACTAGCCATCCGCTACTTCTTATGAAAGAAGCTAACGCAGTCGGTTTGACCGAGGCCAGACATGATAGGCAATTGAAGCTCCACTCGCTCAAGCATCTTAGTTGATGATGCTCCAATGCCGGGCATGCACCGAGGTGATGAAGGATCGTCTCCTCCTCCTCCTCATCCTGGCAGCTTCCACAGAAGTCGTTATATGGTAGACCTAGTGCCCCGGCAGGGTTCCTGCCACGGGCAATGTCCAGTGATGACTGCTACCGTCATTCTTAAGAGAGATCTTGGAAGTTTCAATAGCTCCACTGTCTTCTTTGAGTTAATGTGCGGCCACAGGTTCCTTGATATAAGGCATCTGGGCTCTGTGAGCCACTTCAACTGGGCGTGTTCTAGCGTGTGGAGTTTTATTATTTTCCAACACGCTGATATGGGTTGTCCGCAAAAGGGGTCTATATCCCTATCCTCTAGGGCTGTCCCTTTTTTGGCTAACTCGTCAGCGATGTTGTTGCCATTGTTGGACTAATGTCCACGTACCCATTTTAGGGTTTAGGTTAGAATGTCTCGCCATCTTATTTAAAGATATCCGGCATTCCTGGACAAGACTAGAATTAGTGTATATTCCAATCAGGGAGTTTATGGCGGTCTTGCTGTCCGTTACTATCATGATATCTCTTCCGAATATCTTGTGGTGCGGAACGCAGACTTTTATTAGCATGTCTAAACGCTAGATATTCGAAATAATTCAGTAGTGGACTGCACAACTATAGTTTCTGGTTACAGCTTTTGGCGACGTGAAGTCGGCTGTGGTTTATGTGTTTAATGTTTAAATGTTAAAATGAAAAGAATAAGGGCATAATTTAATTTTTTTGTGCACTGGGTTCATCAGCAGTTAGATAAATTTGCAATAGTAAAAATTTGTAACTTTAAATTGAATTTTCTGACGAAAACAAACTAAAATGTGTCAATAAGAACAACTCATTTTAATTGCACAGTGGTTAAGGAAAAGTTTTTATAATTTGTTTTATTGTTTGCTTCTAACTTTTCGACCCCTTTTTATTTAAATTATTATTTGTTCCTTGAGCTAGTGGTCCACTTGTAAAAATTATAGTTCTTTATTTTCAATATTTCGACACTCCGTTGTGTGTCTTCGTCAGCAACAGTTTTTGGAAAAATTGTATAAACAAAATAATATAAATTTTAAAACACATATTGAAATAGCAAAAACAAAATATTCAACTACATTAACATTTACAATGCTGAAACATATTTATTATAACATTAAACATAAGTTTTCCAAAAAGAAATAAAAAAGTTTTTTAAACAATTTAAGACAAAAGACCTATCTACTCCTGTTTTTGTTTTTATGTATGTATATAATGTATGTGGCGCCCTGTCATTTATACATCTCTGTAATTATGTTGCAATACAACTGTTTTTGATCACTGAATACAGAATTTCATTCTTTTCCTTACTACCGCGCCTTCAACACGCCAACAGTTAAAAAATCCTTTTTTGTGTAATATTAATAATTTAGAATATTTTATTAAATAAAATAATATTGTATTAACATTAATTAAGTAAAAACGCATGTGGTTTCTTTAAGTTCAAATTCACTAATCATTTAATACATTTTTAGTAATCCAAGTTCATATTCAATTCAAGTACATAAAAAATATTTATATAAAAACGGTTTATTCTTAAGAACAATCGAGAATATCACAATTAAGAAGAGTATGATAATTAAGTGAGAATATTATCATTAGTGTGAGTATAAGAATTGAGTGACACAAGTAAATGCTTGTAAGTGGTAAATTAAGGTGACCATACGATAGAAGGAAGACATACTTTACAATGTATTAGGAGAAAGTTTTAAGAACCAAAAATGTGTGAATATTCTTCCTCCATGCCACAGTGCAATTTATTATCTCAATGTGGTTATTACACACAATTGCTTGGATATTCTACTACTATAAATCAAACAGCCAGATAAAAATGATATTTGTTCCACTAGTCTTTTATCTGTTATTGTTGTTCAAGAGAATAGCAAAACAAGACAAATACAAATAACAATATTTCTAACTGACAAATACGAGTAAGCAACAGTTTTGCAGCCAAGAATGGAAAAGATGTTTTTTTTTATTATTCCTCCGGACGAACTTATCTCTGAGGCATATTTATGCAGAAAGAAACCCAACATCGTAATATTTTGTGCAAGCAATCTGTTTGTATTTTATAAATAGTTTCAATTAAGGAAATTTAATAAATGATAACATTTTAGAATAAAGTTTTTAATAGATGCAAATATGTAAATTTTTCCATACTTTTATATAATACAAATTATTACAAAAGTTAATAAATTACACATTTTGAAAAGTTTTGTGCCTTTTTAAAAGAGTGTAATAAACCATTAAAGCTAAAGATGCCACAAAAGAGTTCAATTTAAAGCAAAATAAGAAATTTAAGAGTTTTTAAAGCAAATAAAATATAAAAGAACAATTATGCTTTAAGGCTGCTGCAAGTACGTAACTTGAATAAGTTAATGTTCACTAATCCCTTTCGACAAAAATCGCTAAGGAGAAATAACAAACAAAGATAAAGTCGCTGAATTGGCCTAAAAACAGCTAAAGTGTGTTTAAGAATTGCCACAACAACAAAAAATTACCACAGCTGACTTTGTGACAGCAAATGCTCCAACCCGCAATTGCAGTTGTCTAGTCTACTACGGAATTATTTTAAACACGCAGTAACATACATTTTTTAATATACCAGCATATTTCAGTGTTGCCACTTTAAACTTATAAAATTCCGTAGAATAAGTTCTTCATGGAAAAAGTTATTCTCTATCAAAAAAGACGTATAATGCTAATAAATATAGTTTAAAAACTTAAAAATTTTTCAGAACAAACTTAGACAATAGTGAATGAAAAATACCAGTACTATTGTGTATTATGCGTGGGGCACTTTATGTCATATATATATATATATATATATATATATATATATATATATATATATATATATATATATATATATATATATATATATATATATATATATATATATATATATATATATATATATATATATATATATATATATATATATATATATATATATATATATATATATATATATATATATATATATATATATATATATATATATATATATATATATATATATATATATATATATATATATATATATATATATATATATATATATATATATATATATATATATATATATATATATATATATATATATATATATATATATATATATATATATATATATATATATATATATATATTTTTTTTTTTTGGACCAGTACTCAGCTGCAATACGGTTGTCGACCCCAAATTGATGAGCGCATGTTACGTAAAACAAGATCAAGATCAGACAAGATTCGCTTCGGATCAAAATCCATTGTAGTAACGATAAAACAGAGTAACGCACCGCACACTGCGTCGATGATCCAGTGATTCAGTACAGTAAGTGAAAAAGGTTTACATCAGCACGTGCCTTTTCGGCCTCTGATGATGGGCCAATTCCACGGAGTAAATTATTCACGATTCGCACCCAAGTAGCTTACACCGACACGTTCAAGCGTGTCCTTAGAGACAAGAAAAATGTCTTCGTTTCAAAGAACAGGACACTGTATTTTGTTTCCCAGGATATCAAGAGCATCTGATTCATTTATATTTATACCATGTATGAGTATAGATGAAGCACCATCTCCGGTCGTGTGGGTAGGGTAAAGAACGGACGTCGAGAACGCGACTCTTAATTCACAATAATACTAATATTTTCCATTCACTATTGTTTAGGATTATTCTGAAAATTATTTCTTTCTTTTTAGTTTGATATCATATCGTGTTTCTTACTTTTTTATATTATATTTAGTTTTTATATTTAGCTCGGTATCTTCAGGAATCACAGGTTGGCCTCAGGAATCACAAAAACAACTTAATTCAATTTTCGCAGTAAAGCGAATGACGGTTAATTGTACAGATACACGTTCCACGCCAAAAACTCGTACTGAATATGAAAGTTCGATTCTTAATTTTGGAAAATGTCAAAATCGGCTTAAGGAATCGCCAAAATCCCCCCACTTCCAAGGAAGCAATTTAAATTTTCGCACTTGGCCAATGTCCACAAGCTGATGTCTACACAAAGAGCCACTGTTTGTTGCGGTTTATGACCTGTTGGCGTCATCGGGCCGGACTTTTTTAAAAATGATGTCGACTAAGCACTTACTGCAAATGGTGTTCGCTATAGCGAAATGATAACGGACTTCGTGTGGCCACAGATTGCAGATATGGACCTGAACGATATATGGTTTCGGCAGCGTCGTAGCTCTTGCCGCCCATACAACGACACAATGGCTCCATTTCGCATTATATTCATTGGCCGTGTTATTTCACGTCGTGGCGTTGTTAATTGGCCGCCACGATTATGTGATATGACTCCGTTGGACTTCTTTCTATGTCCTATATGTCTCCATCATAATAAAAAAATTTAAGATAATTCTGTAAAAACTTTTGTTTTATTTATACTAAACATTGTGCGTTTTGGTTGGACCAGCCTTGAAATAATATTTTTTATTTGTTATATTTAAGGTCATTTTCCCCTTTCTTTAATCAAAAAGGATTTTTTATTATAACAATAATTGCCGTGATCAGTTCTGGATTAAGGAAAATAAAAAATAATAATTATAGTCGACTACTAGAGGATTCATCTGTAACCACAAGGCTTCAATCTTGGAATCATAATTACTCTTTGCCAGCCACCCTGTACTAATCATCCTAAACCTACTAATTTATTGATTCGACACACAACATCGGCCTTTAAAAATAAAGATATAGCTAAATATAATATATTTTTAGTTGAAAATATATTAAAAAATAATTTTAAAATTTCACTACATTTTAATGAACTTTAACAAAGTGCAAAGTTCACTAGATATAATTTACTTTGTATACTCTTTTCACTTCTGGTTTTGAACAACATCCGCCTTCATCTTCTTTTGGCACGACATTTAAATAAAACAATTTTTGTGTGTGATTTTCCGTTTAATTAAACATGTGGGAAGGATGACATATTGTTTACGGATATTAAGAAAATGCAAATAAATTTATACATGTTCCTTAAAAAAAATTTTTTTGATCAATTGAATTATTTCAGCAATAAATTCTTTTGTTATATTAAACTCGTACAAACATATGTTGATGATAAGAGAAATAATATGAGTATGATTTCTGCTTCCTTAAATATCAGGCAGTTTCAATTTCCATCTTGAGTGTTTTGTATCTATGTATGTGTATATATGTATGTGTATGTAAGCTAAATAATTCAATCGAGCGCTGGCAAATTTTTGAATGACAGATGTTTAAGCTATAGCTGATATGTTTAAATCATCAGGATGTTTGACAAACAGGGTGTTGACGCACACTAGACTTTCATGTTAAATTCGAATTATACATAAGAACATTCATTGAAAAAGTTATATTCTATTTAATAAATCAGCAGAAATAATTCGCTATAGCGAAGCCGATTCACAAATTTCTGTGGCGGCTGAAGCGGAAATATTTTCTGTGGCGGCTGCCTAACGGCTCTACGCCAAATTGTTTGCATCACTAAAAAGTTGATACAAAAAAATTGTGCTAAAAATGTTAAAGTAAATTATCCTGATTGCCTCAAGCAATGTTTTGTGATAGTACAATATATGTGAAACAATGTATGTAAAAACTATTGCTGAATTAACAAACTCAGTCGTATCGTGTATTGATGTATTTGGAGAGACAATTTCAAACACAAAATTTCAAAGCAAAAATAACTTTCAAATATATTTTTTGTGAGTTTAATGTTTGTGTCTGAAATTGTCTCTCCAAATACATCGATAAACGATACTACTGATTTTGTGAATTCAGCATATATATTATACAAATAGCATTCGATATTTGTAAAGGGCGAAATAAACTATACAAACTGTTTGGCAAACAAAATTTTACGTTTGCTTGTTTTTTTTAACATTTTTTTATTTATTGAATCTTCAAATCTTAATACTAAATTTAAAATTAAAAAAATGTGATTTAAAACTAAAACATGTGATTTTTACTTAAATCCGGCCAATGTTAGACAAACAGTTTTATTATGCGGAAGCTATTTCGGTAAAATCACCTATTGAGCAATCTGATGGTGGCAGCGGTATCCCTTCTTCTAAGACGAGTGTGGCCGCCAAAATTAAGTATATCACGCGCAAGAGGGTTTGCATGAAGTTCCAGTTTACTTACATACCTTGTCGCGTACTTAGAGCATTCCTCTTTGCTTGTTTGTACACATATTTGAAGGATGTTAGCACGCACAAACATGTTGCTGTTTGCCAAACCGCTTGTGTTGTGTAGGGCAAAATTTAGTCACTTCAATGAAAATTTTTCAGAATGAAGAAGAAGATAAAGCAAATAAAACAAATCAAGAAAAATGTTTCTTATTAATAAGTGTACAGCTTTGCTTCCGTCGTTTATTCCCACAAAGTCGAGGCTTTCTTGCAAAAAACTGGTTATACATTGATGATTCAAAGTATTGAGTCTACTACTTTCTCCCATCTTTCAGGCAGTGTACGAATCCAGCATTGCAAAAACTGGCGAACAACGCCTGGAGAAGATAATACGGATGGAATAGGACTTCCCATTTCAACGTTCCGCAATATGTCTTGACCATTTCCGCAACACGGAGTCGAGCGTAGTCATGCTGTAAAATCACTTTATCATGCCTCTCGTTTAATTGGGGCCGCTTGTGTGTCAATGCTCGGCTCAAAGGCATTAAATGTGTTTCTTTACAATCAATATGTGATTTTTTAATGAAAGTGGAAGCTATCATGGACGAGCTATAACATCCTTTTGGCATATGTACGGTTGCGTAAATGATCTTGTGGAAGGAGCTTTTATATCAACTGCAACTTAAATGGAAACAAATGCAAGTCCTTGTAAAAAATTATGGCATGTGTGAAGACCAAACTCTTGAGCACGGTGTCGAATTGAGGGTGATTGATTGTTTTGAACACTTTCTTTAGCAGCAGTAATGTTTTCAGCCGATCTTGCAGTCCATGCTTGGGCCTATCACCTACAGACCCGCTTTCTTCGAAATCATTCATTATAAATAGTGTGTTTCTCCCAAAAATTTTACGTAACTTTCTCGAAATATTTAACGATTAAAACACGTTGGCTTATCGAATATTTTTCCATAATAAATTTGCCACGATTACCAAATATGTACTGGCAAGACTAATGTTTACCAAAATGGCGGTAAAAGAAAGTAGTATACCTTCCCGAAGGGCAACCGTTGTATATATTACAATAAAAAAAGGTAAACTGAAAATCCGGATGAACGCTGGGTTACTGATCATTGGAGCATTTCAGAGGCGTCACAGCTGACCGGCTGTCATCACGTCGACATGGCTTACTTCTCCGACGTCTCCTTCACACACAAGCATAGTTTCACACTATCTATTACTTAAGACAAAACTTTCCCACGCATCTTGAATAGGGTATCAACTGTCATATTTGGAAAATTTCTGATTTGTGTGCCTAAGCTACACAGTTTTACTAATCGTATTTCAGATATCAACACCAAATAACGACCAGCGTCATTTAATTTGGCATAATCGTCTCAATTTTGACCTTAGCAATCCCAGCTGCTTGCCTACTGGTTTAATCACTTATCTATTACGGAGCCAGGTAATTATTACAGCACATTTTCTCAGCTGTATTTTCAAATTGCCTATTTGCTATTAGTCATCATAATTAAAATAACCATAATTATGTACACACTCGTATAATAAAGTGACAAGAGAAAGTGAGAATGGAGAAAACATAATGGTTCTAATTATACTCATACTCATCAGTTATTTGGAAAAAGAAGATTAGTTGCAATTAATATGGTTCAAGTAGACATTTTCATAAAGTTACTGGATTTTGTTAAACGACATCATGACTGGGTTGCGTAAGATATTTACTGTGGTAATAACATACATGTGTAAATTAATAATTAAATAAGGGCATGTTCTGACGACATACAGTTTGTCAAGAATGAGTTTGCGTTTTAAAATAACTAAGATATTTCAGAATGAAATGTCAGTAAAATAAATATTTATGATGACAGATGTGCAGATATGCGATAACTACTGCAATTTGTGTGAAATAAACATATTTTCCCAAACAAAATATAGGTTACGAGATTTATGGCAAAATTATCTAAAACGTGTTTTTTTCCAAAAGGATAAAACTTTGAGTTGAAGATTTTTTTAGCTGGCGGCCACTTTGTCAGCTTTTAAGTGATTTATGTGTCCTTTAGTCAGGCATTTCAACATGAATAGACAGACGCCTGAACGACTGGCCCAAAATAAAATTGGGTTTTATCTTGATTTTCGTGAGAGAAATTGTTTAGCGATCAAATTTACTTTTGTTTGAATGTGTATGTCCATAAATAAACCTGCAGTTGGATACAAAAAAATCGACTTTCTGCTGCGCTTTATGGGCTAGTGGAATTATTGGTCCATGTTTCTTAAAAAAGAACTATGCTGGTATACATGTGTGAATTAATAAAATAATTAAGGGCAAGTTCTGACGACATACAGTTTGTCAAGAATGAGTTTGCGTTTTAAAATAACTAAGATATTTCAGAGTGAAATGTCAGTAAAATAAATATTTATGATAACAGATGTGCAGATATGCGATAACTACTGCAATTTGTGTGAAATAAACATATTTTCCCAAACAAAATATAGGTTACGAGATTTATGGCAAAATTATCTAAAACGTGTTTTTTTCACAAGGATACAACTTGGAGTTGAAGATTTTTTAGCTGGCGGCCACTTTGTCAGCTTTAGTCAGGCATTTTAACATGACTAGACAGACGACAGAACAAATCGCTTCCCAATTGTATGACTGTCCCAAAATAAAATTGGGCTTTATCTTGACTTTCATGAGAGAAATTTATTCAGCGATGAAATTTACTTTTGTTTGAATGTGTACTTCAATAAATAAACCTGCCGTTTGATAGAGCAAAACAATCTGTTTGCCGTGCTTTATGGACCGGTGGAAGCATTGGTTCGTATTTCTTTAGAAACATCCATGACGTATAAGAGCTGTGATTACAACAAGACAGCGCAACATTTCGCACAGCTCGTGCCACAATTATTGACTTATTGATAGAAAATTTTGGTAACTGCATAGTTTCACGTTTTGGGCTCGTGAATTGGCCTTCAAGACCGTGCGATTTAACACCGCTAGAGCTGAATAACTCCCACGCGTTGCTCGATTCAAGTTGAATTAGTCTGAAATTGAAAAATGTCAAATGAAACAGCTTGATGTTCAACATCGGCCCTTAAAATTTACAGCCAGCTGCCGATGCCGAAAGAATAAGTTCATTCGCGCTCTAGGCTCAAGAAAGTTGATTTGGGTTTGTCTAACTTTATTCTATGCGACCGATGTGTCAAAATTCAATTAAAATACATAAGTACATGCCAATGAATAATAGTGACATAGTTAAACCCAAATTGATTCGAATTTGAGTGACTAGTTTTCTGTCGCATACATTTTCATTCGATATCGGTGAACAGGCAGTTAACGTTTCTATAAAATTCTTTCCTTGCTGAACAATCTTAGGCGAATTTAAATTTTGACATTCACGATATGTTTTACAATGACAAAATACATAGTACTGAATTCGCCTTCTCGCTTGCATTCACCTGTATAAATTCGCTTTGATTACGAACAATCATTCTATCTTTTCGTTAACTTGAATGTAAATTTTCTTTACAGTTTCAAAAAACATTATGTGTTTCTTTAACATTTACCATACTTTTCGTAAATGTTATCTCTTATTGAGATACACATTTACACGAAGTTTACCCAAAATGCCAAGAAACGCCTATTATTTATTTCCCTTTAAACTTAAAACAGACTTTCTTCGTAGCAACTCTGTTTTAAAGATTATTAAAGCAAGTTTTTTGACCTCTCTTTTGTTCTCGCAGTAACAGTAATACAACTCGTAAGAAAGTCGGTTTTTTTTCTTTGATTTTAACTTTAGACATTTTGAAACACTGTTTACTTACATGGTGCAAAAGAAAGTAGATTTTTTTTCTTGGACTTTAAGTTTAAACATCTTGGAACACTGTTTACTTAAAGGGTGCTACAAGATGCTTAAAATTCCATCAAATCTAAAATAAAGTTTCAATAAAACAGTAAATCTTTAAAGTTCTAATGCAGTCCAACTGAACGCACGTAACTTAATACACGTAATCGCTTTATTATTGTCCTTAAGCTAAAGACATTAAAGTTAAAGCACTGACTAGACACATAAATCGTATGTGTTTACATTAGAGAATGTAATCACGTCTCAATATTTTTAGTATGTGACAACTAAACGACCTTCTTTACCAAAAGTTTAAGATCGCACATAAGTATGAGTACACAAATGTAAGTAATCCTTTAAAAGTATAAAATGAAACAAAAATGTTTTCAAGGTCAAAAAGAAGAAATACAAGAAAATGTTATCTGTAAGTTATTTGTAAAAAAAACTATTATATTTAAAGGATAACATGCATAGAATTCCGCAAGATAATCATTACGAGTACATATAGTCACACGCTGTTAAGTTTCAGTGCTTACTTTATCGAATATCCCGAAGGAATTGTAGTGGACTCAAGTGGGCTAGCAATCTAGCCGCACTTAGTTTAACTAGACTGAATTTGACGGATGATGTTGCTTATGTTGCCTTGTGATTAGCTTCGCTTCTCGGCCAATTCGCGTAGATTTGCGACTTAGGAAAACCTTGCGAGAAAAAAAAACTTAGCGGCCAGCTTTCCATCCTCTCAATGGCACATTGCGTCGACTAGTTAAAGCAACACGTTGTTACAAAAGATATATATGTTTGAGTATATATGTTTGTGATTACCTTTATAATTTCTACAATTTTCATTTGCAACCCTATAAAGTATATATATTCTGAATCAGAATTGATAGAAACTTCGATTAAGCGACGTACATCTGTCCGTCTATCGGCCGTTGAAATACCACTTCTTAAAAAATAATTAGACTTAGAAACTTTTTTCTTTCACCATTTTATTACCCCATCGGTTCATGAGTTTGCTATTGGTAAAATTGGTTTCCATATAGCTGAGATATATCCAAAATTCCGAAAAAAGCCATTATATTTTGTAGTTTTGCATGAAATTTTTCAAACTCGACATAGTTATTAAGCAGGGCAATTACAATGCAAAAAAATGTTTTCCCGGTCCATATATGTATGTATATTCGAGATATAGCCTCCACCGATTTTTAATGGAAATGTCTTAAATAACTTTTTTTTGTCTAAAATTAGTTCTGGTAATAAAAAAAGCCTATCAAAACACGGAAAATAAAAATTTCCGATATGGGTCCATATATACCCGAGATATAACCAAATCTGATTTTTCATGAAAACGTCGCGTAAGCGAACTTAAGAAATGTATTTTGCTTAAAATCAGTTTTGGTAATATAAGGAGGTTACTGAAATACAAAAAATAAAAATTTCCGATATCGGTCCATATATGTATATATAAAGCCAAATCCGATTTTTCATGAAAATGTCTCGTAAATTAAAAAACTTTTTTTTTTGTTTATAAGCAGTTCTAGTAATAAAATGAGGTTACTGAAATACAGAAAATGAAAAATTTGTTTCCCGGTCCATATATGAATATCCGAGATATAGCCTAAACCGATTTTTTAATGAAGCGAACTTAAATAACTTTTTTTGCTTAAAAGTAGTTCTGGTAATAAAAGAAGGTTATCAAAACACAGAAAATAAAAGTTTCCGATATCGGTCCATATATACCCGAGATATAGCCAAATCCGATTTTTTATGAAAATGTCGCGTAAGAAATTTATTTTGCTTAAAATCAGTCAGAAATTTATTTTGCTTAAAATCAGTTCTGGTCATAAAAGGAGAGTACTAAAATACAGAAAATAAAAATTTCCGATATCGGTCCATATATATAAAGCCAAAGCCGATTTTTCCTGAAAATGTCGCGTAACAACTTCTTTTGCTTAAAAGCTATTCTGGTAATAAAAGGAGGTTACTGAAATACAAAAAATGAAAAATTGTAATATCGGTCCATATATACCCAAGATATAACTTAAGCCGATTTTTCCATGAAAAAAATTTTTTTTTTTTTGCTTAAAAGCAGTTCCGATTATAAAAGGAGGTTAATAACCTCTTTTTGCTTAAAAGCAGTTCCGATTATAAAAGGAGGTTACTAACATAAACACAGAAAATGAACTTTTCCGATATCGTTCCATATATATCTGAGATATAGCCTAAACCGATTTTTGCACGACTTCTAACTACTTATGTCTTTACTAACTTGGCGTTGACCGTCATTATAGTTAATTAATTGGCTCAAATATAAGAAATATTTGAGTACCCATTATATGAAGAATATAACCTTGAGAACGCCTGAGGATACGTTTCAATAATGCGAACAGTAGAACTTGTTCGTCAGAAATTGAACAACTTCTGAGAGAAAAACGAAGAGGTTCACCCAAATCCACTTGCACGTAACATACTTAATTTTGGCGGCCACTCTCGGTTGAGAACCGAGATGATGCCACCATCAGAACGTTAAATAGGTGATTCTACCGATATTATTCGCGCAAAATAAAACTTTTTTGTCTAGCAGTGGCTGGACTTAAAAAACTTTTACATTTAGTTTAAGATTTGAATACTTATTGTTAGTTCATATTTTGAAGATTCAATAAATAAATGAATGAAAAAAAAGGAGAGGTTGAGACGTTCCGGCAACGTAATACTACGAGCGTTCCATAAACGAAAGTGGACGTTCGCATAATTGTACCTTTATGGGCAGAAATTCTACACTGAAGCTAGATTGTAAACTTTTGTTTCACAACGCAACTCTAAACCAATATGGTGCTACGGAATTCAATTATAGGGCCCCGACTCAACGCCAAACATTGATAAAATTCGAAAGCGACAAAACCAAACTCTTCGAACGATGATTGCAGTTCCATGATACATAAAAACTCACGAATTCACAAGGATCTGTGTGTTGCGTTAGTAAAACACAAATTTTTGAAGTATGCGACAGTAAACTGCAACTTCACCCAAATCCTCTTGCAAGCAACATATTTAATATAGTGATACCCTTGCCACTATCAGAGCGTTAAATAGGTGATTTTGCAGATAACGTTTTTTTTTTTTGTGTTTAGTGTTAAGATTTGAATACTTATTGTTGGTAGTTCACACTGTGAAGATTTAATAAAAAAATAAAAGCTAAAAAAATGTACCAATAAAAAATTATAAATAGCTTGTTTTCTATGTTTCCCAGCTATCTATATGTCGACATTTCATAGGAACTACCCTAATCATCAGTAGACTTTGGAAATTTTTGAAAGATATTCTCAAACATTCAACTTTATATCCCAACAATCTAAATAAATTGTTGAGAATTTAAAAACAACAATATAAAATCGCTGATTGTATTGTATGCTATCCTCAGTAAGCCAGCAAAAAAAACTGAAATTAAGTGTTCTGGTATCCTTTCATGTTTTCGCAGACAAAACTTCTTAACAATAGATACTAAGGAAACCAGTCTCTTCGCAACTTTTGTCTAAATAAAACAATTTTCTTTCATTCATTCTTTTATACAGCAACAGACGTAATTTGAAGAAACAAGTGGTGAATTCTGTTTGATCCTAAACCAATAAAATTGCTAACATTAATTAATCAAAGGATAAAGAAACAAACAACAAATCACTTTTTCAAAAGTTAGATAACAGTTGTCGTTGTTTTGTTTCTGAATAAATTTAATTGCTTATTGCCTATTAATCACATGATGCTAAATTTTGGTAAACAAAGAAATATATTTTAAAGCTAAATCTCAAGTGGCGTTGCTGGTTTAACAAGAAATTACCCAGCAAAAACTTTGAATGCAAAGTAGTGAGATAAAATGTTGATAAGCAGGCTCTACAATAACTCATTACGTAATTTTAGGTAATTATTTAAACATGACCATGTCATTGAAGGAAAGTATTTAGACTTCTCGCTTACGAATAACTATTTCAGGATGCTGTTGTATTACAAAAACCAGTTGAAGATATAGGTTTATTAAAGTTGTAATGGATAAAAGCTGTGGAAACGATTGAGGAAAATTGTTGCCTTTAAAAGCGATTTCGCGTACTCTGCAATTACATATGAAATAATGACACTGTCACTTTTTCGTTACACAGTACTTAAATAGTTCACAACTTTATTTACACTTAACACTACTGTGTATTAACACTTGCTTACTTTGTGTATGGCACAAAGCTTATACTTTCTTGTTACCTTCCACAATCATCATGAACATTTTAGTTCAAATGTACAAATATAATTGTCTACGCATATACACACGTAAACACATGCTTGCAAAATAATAAGAATGCAACAACAACAAATCATAAGAAGGCAGCAACAGCAATAAAACCATTGGTTGTTGATTTACTTCGAATTTTGCCTTCCTTAAATCACGTATTTTTGTTTGTTTGTTCATTATAGTTTTAGTTCAGTGGTGGACAAATTTGCTTTGTACTTGCGTTAGTGAGATAATCCTCACAAACACTATAAAACTAAACTTTACAAACAATTGTTTGACTAAATGTCCATCGCTGTTGTTTGTGAGGATGCGCGTGTAAATTTATAACAAGCAGATCAACGGCTTGCACATTGGTTAGATGTAATAAAAATTCATATTTATCGGCATTTATGCAGCAAAGTGTTGGTAGCGCTAAAAAAAATCGAGAGATGATACTTTATAAATTAAATAAATGGAGCTTACAGGTCAGAACAACGCATATATAATGAATTCAAAAATATTTCAATATTTTCAGAACAAAATCCTACCAAGCGATGAAGCACATTCTCGCATTTTTTAGTTACCAAAAATTCCCTTTTTCAGGTTCTCAGAACCCCGATTGCTAGTTGGCGAAAACCAAATGCGTTCGCAACCAACCTATTTTCCTAGTTTTGGTACAATGCTCTGCATATGTAGGTGTCATCCCCTGAGTACTGGTCGAAGATAAAAAAAAACCAACGTATCACTAGTTACTGTGACATATTTGCAACATGCTCTTTTGAAAATGAGCGTGATCAAGTAGAGACTCTTACTGGTGCTCGATATTGCGACAGTTTCTTCTGCTGAAATTGGATGATATTGATGTGGCCAATATATGGTTCCAAAGAAACGTTCTCACACGCCATACAACCCGTGAAACAATTCAATTACTGACTGAGATACTTCTAGGTCATGTAATCTCCCCTTTCGGTGATTAGATTGAGTGATTTGACACCATTAAATTTCTTGTTATGGGATTATTTGAAGTTACAGGTCTATGTCAAAAAGCCCACAGCCATCCGTACATTAACAAAGGATACTCAACGCCTCTTTATAAGTATGTGTTAGGGTGGATCTTTTTATCAATTGATTTCGTGCCTTCGATTTTTCGATAGGTTTTAACATAATGAAAAAATTTGCACGAAATAATAAAAAACTCATTTTCGGGACGCCCAACATTAAACTTATTTGAGCTCAAAATAATATTTGTACAATTTTTAGCTGATAAAAACGTTGTCAAACATAACTTCTTATATTCATATCGGGTAGTAATCAAGTCAGTACTTGACTACTTTTAATTAATGCAGACGGTATGATATTGAAAAGTATATTATTAAGTTTTTGCTGGGTAATAATTGGCACTTAGAGAGAATTACTGAGCAAAAAAATTACCACAATATAAAAGCCTTATATTGGAAAAAGGTTCCTTTAAAGCAGAATGCTCCAAAATGTTGTTTTGTTTTCTGTTAATTTCAAAATGAGTTTAATTAAACAAGTTTCATTAATAAATAACATTACAAATTTCTGTAAATATGTAATGCTTTTACAGGCAAAGTGTTTAAGCAATATGGTGCAATTTTTTTTTGTTTTTAGGTTTTTTTTTTTTTTTTTTTGTTTTAAAAAGTAATACCATTTTAGCTAATTTTATTTTATTAAATAGCGATTTGTCATATTTGTTTAGATTTTTTTGTTAAACAGTTAAGTTAGCGATATTGTTTTTGACAAAGCGTTGGTGCTTTTATTTAGGTGTGCTAGTTTAGACTTAAGCTTCAGTTCAATACCACACGTTTTATACATTGTCGCTTTTTGCGCATTTCAACCTTTTTACGCTTTCTACACCATTCTAACTTCAAGTTATATGAGAAGCTCTTTATACACCAAATTTTTTATCATGATCAGCTGTTGCGTAAAAGTAAAAAATAATTTTTAACAAAAAAGAATCGTGAAATTGAAGTTGTAAAATATAACACTGAAAATAAAATATTGCGAGGAATTTTTAACATATCTAACCCAGTGTGCAGCCGTTGATCTGCTTGTTATTCATTTGCACATTCACATAAACAACATACATAATACATAAACAAACAAAAATACATGATTTAGTGTACACAAAATTCCAAGTAAATTAGCTATAAATGATGTTATTGTTGTTCTTGCGTTCTTGTTGGTTCATTTTTTATTGTTTGTGGTTGTTGTTGCTTTTGTATTGTTCAGCAATCATGTGTGTGAATGTGTATATGCATAATAATTATATTTGTACATTTGATTCTGGAATTAACAATAACAAGAAAGATCGTAATGATTGTATAAGTAATAAGATAGTATAAATAGCAAGCAGATCCGCGGCAGAGGGAAAGTTTATTTTTAAACTTTGTGTAAGACAGTAATAAGTCAGAATAGTGAGTCTAATGTTTTAATACACAGTGTTATTAAGTTTAAATAAAGTTGTGAAGTATTTTAATACTGTGCAAAGAACAACTAGGAGTGTGATTATTTCATTTATAATTGAAGAATCCGCAATGATATCTTTGGCTATCAAAAACAAGTGACGTTTTTTCCTGACGTTTGCGAAGCCTACAAAAGTGGACCTACTTTTTCCGCCGTACGTCTTATGCTATGCGATATCTAACTTATCTCATACAATTGCACTGATTCCACTTCTTTGACAGCCGCTTAAAATGCGTGAATGCATATAACGCGCGGTAAGGACCTTCGTAATGTTTAATGCGCTCATGTAAGTTTGACCGACAGTGAAGCATATGCCGTGAACCAATTTTAATAAGACTAAAATCATTAAATAAAACATTCGTCCAATATTTGGAAATAAGTTTCCAAACGAAATTGCGACACCAAAAAGTTTTATGATTATGTATTTATGTATCTCTCCATGGTTACTTCCTATTTTATGTTTCTTCAGAAACTTTTGAAATAAAAGAAAACCAAAATTAAAGATTTAGATGTAAAGACAGAAAACAACATTAAGTATGGCGTACAACATACACATACATACAAACATAGTTAATTCATGCCCAAATAAACTTTTCATGCTCATAATTTCATTTTGTTATTGTTTGTCCCCTTTGATAGCGAATACATTCAAATTTTTTACTTTTCAAATTCGAGTGAATGTTAAAAAAAAAAAACGACTTGACAATAGAAATAATTTTGTCATCTTATGAAATGGCTTTATTTGGTTGTTGTGTTTTTCCTTTCGCTTTATTTTCAATTGTTCAGAAAAATCAACTTTTGTTATGACCAGATATTTATGTGAACTTTTACTTTCTGGGCAATCTATTGAACTCACTCGCATTCATTGTGTGGAAATGAAATCTACATTTAAATTAATTTGACTTGAGACTTTTATACGCATTTTAAAGCAAGGACCATTTAAATAAACAATAGCAAACAAAAGCCAGACAAATGTTGAACATTTAAGAAATCTGCATAAAAAATAATGGCTTTTGTTTTCTTTGAGAAAAACATATGGGATTTGAATGGCTTAAACGGGTGTTTTCTTCAGCGTTGTCAACTCGGTGCATTTGGTGCTTTTTAAATTTATTTGTGTGAAATATTCTTTAGTCGGTGCGTGGTGCGCTTTTTTTTAATTTTCGGTGCGCTTTTTAAATTGCGGTGGCACCAAATCAAATTCAACTTTAATATAATAATAATAAAAACAAGTTTATACAAATGTAAAAAATTTTTACGTTTCATTTTGCAGAACGCAATCGAATACGGAGATATAATGTGAAAAACGCACCATATTAAAATTCATGTTTTATTTGTTACAATTCTGGCAATAAATTCTTTTATATACACCCACTGTAGCAATTTCAACAAAAAATATGTTTTTTTGTGTTTGTGCTGCCATCTAGCGTTAGGTAGCTTCAATATCAATCCGCCTTCCTATATTATACATATTCTCGAAAGAAAAAAAAACATTTCGTTTCATAAAATTTGCTGCCTTTAGAAAGTGTTTTGTTATTAAACGATCAGTCTAAGTTTCTTAAATATCACCATAAAAGTGAACTAAGAGTTTTTCAGAACGCCTTAGGTCTGGGGTCTTAGAACGCGCGTTTTTGGGAACATGGCTGCATATTTTATTTAGGTTAGGTTTGACAGGCTGTAAGCTATTGTAAAGCCAAACCACTTGGATCCAGTCTGGTCCCGTTGTGTTGCCTAGATGTGATGCGTATCTCAGTGGATCTACATATCACTGGTTTAGAACTAACCCGAGGATGGGATAAAGTCCAATCCACTTAAATCGCATTCCGACACCACCGTCAAATCATGCAGCATTGGTCTGCCTAGGTAGACAAATGAAGTGCTCAACGCTCTTTGCTTCCTCCTTGTCTCTGCAACTTCTACAGAAGTCATTAAATGGAAGAATTAACCTACACGCCTGCGCCCCTATGTGGCAACATCCCGCCCTTCGTCACGACAATCCCCTAAGGATGATAGTCCTCCTGTTATCATATCTGAGCCATGTCAGCCTTGATGTTCGACAGGTATCCTCACTAGACCATCTGTCTTGAGCGGTCTGGAAGAGTTGACGCTGTACTTGTTTCTTACAGCTCGCAAGCGGGATTCCAACGATCCTATCTATAACTCTTTATTGTAGCTGGACACCAGCCTTTGCAAGTTCATCGGGGCACTTCACAGTGCCCTCGTACCCAGAAAATCTTGGGGTTCGAATGTCTCGCTATCTCGTTTAGAGATGTCCGGCATTCACCAACCAACCTGGATGTCGTATAGACTCCAGTTAGTGCATACAACGCAGCCTTACTATCAGTACAAATTCGGTTATCATCCCTGTATATCCTGTAGTATCTTAACCAGTTAGCTGCCCTAATAATGGCTGCAATTTCGGCCCGCGCTATGCTACATTCATTTTGCACCCTGAAACTCATTCTCCTCTTATACAAGGGGATAAAGATAGCCCCACCAATTCCCAAGTTCGACTGGGATCCATGTGTAAAAATTTCAAGCACATCTTGGCGATCTATGCCAGTCCTTTCAGATTACATCAAATCTCTTTCGGGCAGTAGAGCCGGCGAGCAGTAATCAATATTCTCCGGAAGGTTCACTATTCTTCCCTTTATTGAGGCATGACCATATGTCGCCTCCTTCCACGTCCCGCTTGACCACAGCCTAATAGCCGAATTCCATATTTCATTTGCTTTATTCCAAAGTCTTCAGGAGTATACTTAGTTCTAAAAATCTGGCAGCAACGAAAAAAATTATCTAATAAACAAATTTCTTTGTGTGAACTTTAGAGCAACCTTAAAAGAGAATTAGAGAAAAATGAGGCAAAAATTTAACAAAAGTTGAAGCATCTGTCCATGCTTTAAAAAAAAAAATTTTACTTTATACCTCGAAAGAGTTTTCTTGAAAAAACATTTTCATACTTGTGCTTAAGTTCTGTCTTTTTTTTCAATTTTAATTTATGCTGTTGACATCGTGATCTTTATCATCAGTAACGTGCGCATGAAGCAAAACTTGAGTTTAATGCGAATGATAATTTTAATTGGCATAATATTAGCACATCAGGCCACTTGGGAAGCATTTTAACGACAATAAAGCCGGCCAATACGCTCGCAAATATTGCATTGCTTAAGTGTAATTTAACTGTTTAACACAAAAAAAGAGAAACTATAACAGAAGACACAAATGTTTAGCCAACAATAAACGTAATTATAAATTTGATAACTTCGGATTTAAATATCTATATACACTTACATATATAGAAATGAATTACCAAAAGCGATTTGACAAATTTTTTCTTTGTATGGTTTGGAACTTTCAGCGTGGCAACTTTGTAAAAGTAAACGCTGCCCAAAATCATTTTCTTCACTGCTTTCATGTTTTCATCGGTTGTTGACGTACTCGGGCGACCAAGACGAGCATCTGCATTGACATCTTCTCGGCCTTCCTTAAACCGGTTATACCACAATTGAACTTCTGCTCGTAGTAGACTCACTAAACGCTGCAGTCAATATTTCAAATGTCCTTGCGCATTTAATTTCATTTTTTACACAAAACTTAATACAGTTTCTTTGATCCATTTTTTCGAATAGCAGAAAATCGAAGAGCACACCATAACAGGACTAACCTTTTCATCTGTCAAAAACAAACTGACAATCCGAAATGGCTGATATTGCCAACAAATATAACAGACATGTGTACCAAGATTTGTTATTTTTTTTAAATTTTTAATTATATTATTTGTGAATAAAATGTGAAATTTTTATTCCCATAAAATTTTCATTTCCCAAGTAGGGAAATTTGCTATCATGAATATCATGGGAATGTTTGTTTTGCTATCAATATGTAGCGAGTAGACAATAGGGAAGAATAAAATAAAGGGTGGTTAAATTTCAAGGGCCGATGTTGATTTTGAATAAAACACTAACTATTTAGGAAATTATTGTAATTTTATTTTATTATGATATATTGGTATTATTCAATTATGTATGGAAGAAAATATCGGCGCCGCGACCACGGCGGCACACCTCCATCCGATGGTCCAAATTTTCGATGACCCTGAGGCATAATGGAGGTTCTATGCCGTTAATGTGCCGAATTACCTCATCCCTTAGCTGTTGAATTGTTGCTGGCTTATCGATGTACACCTTTTCTTTCAAATAACCCCAAAGAAAAAAGTCCAACGGTGTCAAATCACATGATCTTGGCGGCCAATTGACATCGCCATTACGTGAGATAACACGGCCATTGAATTTGTTGCGCAAAAGAGCAATTGTTTCGTTAGCTGTGTGGCAAGTGGCACCGTCCTGCTAAAACCACATATCGTCTACATCCATATCTTCCAATTCGGGCCATAAAAAGTTCGTTATCATCACACGATAGCGAACACCATTCACAGTAACTGTCTGACCGGCCTCATTTTGAAAAAAAACGGCCCGATGATGCCGCCAGCACATAAACCGCACCAAACAATCACGCTTTGTGGGTGCATTGGTTTTTCGACAGTCACTCTTGGATTCTCATTCGCCCAAATGTGGCAATTCTGTTTATTGACGAATCCACTGAGGTGAAAATGTGTCTCATCACTGAAGATGATTTTCTTCGAAAATTGATCATCATTTTCATAATAAGTCTGGATAACTTTAACACGTTGTTGGATTGTGTATCTTTCCATGGTTCAAATTGAATAAGTCTGAAATAGAGAAATGTCAAATAAAATTCGGAAATAAAACTTGGCGTTTAGGTGTGGTTCACATTCAACATCGGCCCTTGAAATTTAACAACCCGATATAAATAAAAAGTAAAACTTATTGAAAATTTGTGGTTAAGTGATGTACAAAGTAATTATATATAAGTTTTATAATTAATATCCACAAATTTGTATTTTTTATCTGCAACTTCTTTTTCGCGAAGTTTTTCAATAACTGGGTTGTGAGGCTTCAACTCTTTTATATTTTTTCGATTTTAAATCATTGCTCTTTTCTAAGAAGCGATATATACTTTTCATCATAACTTCCACTTCTTTGTTGTGGTCCTAAAGTGACTCGAACATTTCAACGATTGAGGAGAGCATAAGTTTTCCTCGGTATTCAAGTCTTTCTCAGTAAGTTTGGCAGTTGTTAATTTTTCCTGTGGCTCAATTCTTCTTCTTTTAATGGAGGAAGCGTTTTATTACTGGACTTTCTTCTTATTGTGGTGGCTAAGGCCGATGGTATTAAAAGTTTTGAACAGATGGGTGTTTCAGAGCTTATTTCATCATCAAGAGCACGTAAAGATGATGTTTAATTTTTTCGCATTCATAAACGTCTTTTGGTAAACCAAAGCTGAAGTAGTTTTCTAAGCCCTCTACCGACTCTTTTATTCCTATCAATTCATAATACACTGCTCACTAGTTAACAAGCTTTTGGTGCAGTGTGGTCCACCTCCCGTTTCTCGTTGGTTTTTTATATTAGCGGCTGCTTTTCACCGCACATACCTTTTTTTGGTCTATCCTCACGTATTGCATACTCATATGCATGTAAAAGTTTTTTAAATACCTTTTTAAAAATACCTTTTTCCATTCATGAATTTTTTTTAATAGGAGGACCAGCAATATTTAGTTCTTATGTAAGCGAATTCCAAAATTCGGGCACAACATCTTTAGAAACTTTCACAAAACCACATATAATACAATAACAATACTCATTGCAGTTTATTTTGTATCCTATTGAGAAGCATGTCACGTTGAACATTATTTATTGATTTAGACCTAAAAATTGTTTTTAGTTAATTTTTATATCCATTAAAATATAACAACTACTTACATTTTTTTCTAGTTCCCCAAAGAAAATAAAATAAAAAAACTTACACAAAAAATGGGAAAAATGTCTTTGGAAAATCCATTCACAATTAGGCGAAATTTTTAATGGCAACATTTTCTTGTTCATGTCATTCACCGCTGAATTACATATCAGAAAATGGGAACACATTTTATGGGAAAAATTATGCATGATCGCACTTTTGGGAAATGGGGAAACATTTTAGTGAAAAAATTATTCATGAATTTAAACAAATTTTTTTAATTCATTTATTATCTTTTTATTCAGATTTGAATACTTATTGTTAGTTCACATTGTGAAGATTCAATAAATAAATAAAAGATATAAAAAAAATTATTATCTTTTAAATATTACAACTTACTAGTATACTAAAGGCCTCATTAGTTTTTACTTTCTGTTGCCGTTCTGTGACGTTCATTTCTGTAACAAATATTTTACAATTACTTTTTCTGCGAAAATATTCAGCTGTTTTCTACAGTAGAGCATAAATAAAAGAAAAACATTGGAATGAAGAATAAAATATATACTTAAATATTATCTTGTGTGAAAAAGGAACAAATTAATAATATAGAAATGGTGATCAAACAGTCCACTTCTATCTCACAATCTGCAGACTTTACGACACTTCTTATACAAAATATAGTTTTTCCTTGCTAAAATAATATAATTTTAATCATTCATGGTTGCTTAATTGATAAAAATGTATTAATTTTTAAAAATCTTTAATTGAAACAATTTTTTTTAGTTTTGGCAAAAAAAATTATATACATTTGAATAAAAAATGCATGTTTCCATACCTGAAAAAAGTAAAACATACACATATCTGGCCGTCACTTAACGTTGAATTCTAATTTTCAACAGATTAGTCCGCAACAGAACAGAACGAAAAAGTGAAAACAAACCATGTACATATAATTTATATTGAACAGAAACAAAACAGCTGATTCAGAACGGAAAAGAATGTACAAACTAATTCTGCCTTAAGAGTAATTTAACAGTAGCGTTAAATTCCAACATAACAGAAAAAAATGCGAAAATCGAACATACGTAACTCACAAAATTTGAAAATAACAGTTATTTATTTATCAGACCTCGTATATATTTTATAAAACTTATTTATATGAACTTTAAATATATGTATACTAAAACTAAATTTTTTGAAATTTGGCAACGCTAATCCAAGTCAAATATGTACAGTGTGCACAATAGTTTGACTTGTGGTTTCTTCACTGAAATATGACACTAATTTCTCTCCCAAAGCCTTTTGTGTTTTAGTAAAATATTTCAATATTTTTACCGCTACTTGTTTATTTATATTATTTTTTTAATAAAACTTTTAAATAATTAATGGTGCTTTACTAATCTCCTGCCAGGGCTGGGCAAAATACACGCCTTATGTATTTCAAATACAAGATACAAAATACTTTTCCGGGGTGTATTTCAAATACAAGATACAAAATACTTTCCAGTAGTGTATTTCAAATACAAAATACAACTACAAAATACAAATACATTTTAAGTCGGTCCCAGAAAAACTGGCTTTAGATACATATTTTATTTTACATATGCACTTAAACTAAGTTGTATATTGTCACCTAAAACCCAAAAGGACGTAGCTGGCAAGATATTGAAAGCCTAATGAAATGTATGGATAGTTTTATTATTGATAATAACACCTCTTTTAATAATAATTTTGAACTAGAAAATTTTTAACAGCTACGCTCTTTTGCGTTTTAGGCGACAGTATAAATGTTCATATTTACAATGTATTCAAATATTAGAAATAAAGTTGTCTAACAATATATAACATTTTACATATATACACGTACGGTATACGTATGTATACTCATATGATTATTCTAAACTTGCTAGGAAATTAAAGGAACAAACCTAATATTTAGCATGTGATAGATAGTAAATAAAAGATTCATTCGGCAAAACAAGTATTTCGTTTAATAAAAACTAGATATTTCAATGAGTCATTCGACAAACAATAATCTTTCTACAGGTTCTGAGGAGCACAAATTGCTGTCAAATTATATAAATGATTTTTGATATTTGGATAGTTTTCCAGAATGGCAAGCTCCTTGCTTTTATCATTTAGATTTGATTCACAAGGTTGATCACTGTATTGTCTAAAACAACAATAAAATCGTCATCATGTTTACCTCAACTACTACTTCTTCTTCTGCATGGTTTCTCGTTTATTGTAATTTTTCTCCACGGTATCTGTTTGAGGGGCTACTCCGGTTGATATAGGTTTCCGGGTCCAAGAGCCACCAATTTTGTATACCCACGTGTTGGGCAGAATAACTCACAGGGGTTTGCCTTGACTTGATGCTTTCCCTTGGTGTCGATCCAATAACAATTTCCTTTGTAGTTGTATAAATTTTCCTTTATTTTATATACTTATTTTATATACTTATAATGATGAATATACAAAGGCCGGCTCGTTTGTCTTATCTTTTTGAAATTCATACAAGGAGCGAAAAATAAGAATGGCAAGCGAGCAAGCCTAAGCTGCACAACAGGTGCTACGGCGAATTCAGCACGGTGATGCCAGATACCCCATTTACTCGTGGCAATTTTCTTGAGGAGAAGTCATGAGTGCAAAAAACTCCTCGTATGGCATAAACAGTATCTTTTGCAAGATTTTGAATTTTTTGCCTCTCTTTTATTGAGATGCTTTCTGGCAATCAGCTAATTTTGAAACTAGGGTGGAAATTGACACCAACATGGCTGTATTTGCTCCAGGTGTCAGCATGAGAAACTCATCAAATTTTCTTTACAAGCTCTTCATTAGTTTTGTTAAAACACAACTGAAATGCCTTTAAGTATTATATTGCAGTGGATCTAATCTGATTCTCGCAGCCTAGCGTGAGAAAAAAGCTGGTGGCGAATGTGTAGAAGTTCTTACTGATATCACCTGATTAGTGCAAAATTTATTTGCTCTGGACAAAACAATTGAAAGATGAATTGCAGTATTGCAAAATGGTAAACATTTTAATAGTCGTAGTTTCTAGCCGTAGTAGTCGTAGTTTTGTGTGAAATAACTTATTTTCAATTTATTATAATAAACAAATGTATTTTGTAAAAATGTATTTTTGAAATACAAAATACTATTAAGTTCTGTATTTGAAATACAAAATACTAAATACTTTCAGATCGTGTATTTGAAATACAGATACAAAATACGTACGTATTTGTATTTCAAACACGTATTTCAAACACGTATTTCAAATACAAGTATTTCAAATACTGCCCAGCCCTGTCTCCTGCTACTAATAGCTTTGGTGCCATATATTTTTTGAGCGTACTGTACGTCGGGTATAAATAATTAATTTTGCTTTCTGCTAGTTAGGCTGTATTATTTGCTGTATTATCAGCAAAAAATAATAATTTATTATTTATTAGCAGCCCATTAAATTCAAATCACTTGTTCGTTCTAACGATTTTCATTCCATTGTGTGGAAATTTTTGATTGTAACACGTTAGCAAAAAAGTGTTGAAAATTTTAATAGATTTTTGTACTAATTAAAAGTTTATAAATATTTACAATGTGCGAACATGAAAGCAATTTTGTTTCAGATATACTTTTTGTTGTGCTAGTCATAACAAACTTCATATCTGGCAATTTTGCAAACGCTTTTAGCTACAACAACAGCAACAACAAAAGCGCAACCACAAAAACCAAACATTATTTGGCAGACCAAAACATAAATGTTTGTAATTTTATATGCACATACATATTTTCTCAATTTTGCCAAATGATCTGGTGTAAATGGAAAAAGTAAACCCCGCAGTAGTGTATTCACACAAACAGACGTTAATGGCCAACTAGAAATCCACAACACGCGCGACCTGTTCACTTCGGCCACTGTGGGAATTCAGTGTAAACACCAATTACAATGGGCGAGTTGGAAAGCAGAGTTAAATTTAGTTTTTAATATAGTGAATAGCAGGGTGGCCTATTATTTTAAAACACAGCCAGACAAGCAGAGCTGTTTGTGTAATAAGCAATTTGAGAGAAACAAAAAAAGAAAACTAAGCAGAATTTAATGCTGGCTAAGTGAAACCATTTTAATGAATATGTGATTAGAAACCACAATTTTAAATGCATTCATTTACAAAACACACAACATTAATAAAACTGGATGCAAAAATTACCCCAACGGGAAAGTTTGGAAGGCCTTCTAAGACGTGACGTTAGATCCGATACTCATTCTTGCCTGCATTCTGATGAAGACCTTCTAGAAGGAGTACAAACTTCCCAATACAGGAAGGTGTATAAACATTTTTTGAGGAAAACCCGTTATAATAATACGAGCAGACTTCAAAGACAAAGAGCAGAAAGTGAAGAGAAACAGAATTAGATTTACATAAGTAGTAGTTAGCGTTGTCAACTCGGTGCGTTTCGTATCGTTTTTGGCGCTTTTTACAATTATTAGTGCGAAAAATTCTTTAGTCGGAGCGTGGTGCGCTTTTTTTATATTTTCGGTGCGCTATTTAAATTTTGGTGGCCCCCAATCAAATTCAGCTCAACTTTTTGTTTTAATATAAGAAAATAGTATTCAAGTGTCCATATATTTTTAGGTTTCATTTTCCAGAGCACAATCAGGACACGAAGCTATAATATAAAACACGCTCCCTATTATATGAACAAATAAGGACAATCTTGCTAAATTATAAATATTCTCGAAAGAGAAATAAATATTTCGTTTTACAAAATTTTCTGCTTTTAGAACGTGTTTTGCAATTATACGATCAACCCAAGTTTAAATATTGACTCTGGTAAACTTCATCTATTATTTATTATTATTATGGCAAATTCTTTTAAGGACACCAAACTGATTGTCACCGTTCGCTTAAGAAAACGTAAATGAGATTTACACTGTATTTGATAGAATGGCTATTAGTAGAGTTTGATGGCTTGTAGTGCGATTCGGTAACTTTTAATGATCAGATAATCATAAATTTCTTCGATTTTAAAGACGGTAAAACAGCTGTAGCTTTGTAAAAGTTAAAAGTAACAGCTTACTCGGTCGACAGCGAATATAATCAAATAATATTGCTGAATAATGAAATATCGATATAATTATTGTAAAGATACCATTATCTTAATAAAAGTAACAAAATCAGTGGCCAAGTTTGACAAACGCGAACTCTAGCTATTGAACGAATTTGATGGCATGCCATCAGGCGGTGGTACCAGACCCAGTATTTAATATAAAAATATTATATTTTTTATAATATAAAATGGGGTTTTAAAAATGGAAAGAAAAGTTAAAAATTCGTTGCGTTTTTGTTGAAATAACGCGTTTTTTCTCCATTTTGGTACGTTTAGAAATATCAAAGTTGACAACGCTGGTAGTAGTGATTTAACTTTTGACTAAAGCTAAGTACTGTGTTCGTCATTTCGTGCGAAATGCTGACAAAACTCTATAAAAATAAAAAATAAAACGTGTGAAATATCTATGAATTAATGTTACTAATAATGTTCTGTTCAATTTGTGAAAAACTTATGAAATATTTCTAGCAACATTATGTTGTAATTGTGAAATAATATGAGTGGTACTTATTTCGCGCGAAATTTTAAACAACAGCTGATCAATTTTTTGTTTGCTAAAAATTCTTCTTTTTCAATTGTAAATATCTAAAATGAAAGAAAAGAACTTAAATTTAATAACAACTGAAAAAGAAAAATATTAAGCTGGAAACGATTTCCTTTTTTCACAGAAAAAAAAGTTTTAATTGCAAACAATTAAATATGTTATCATATCGCTCCTTTATTGCAAGATAGTCATATCTCAAAAAACGAGGTTTTCGAGCTAACAATGCAGAATTGTAAACAGTACCACCTTTTATATTGTGTCAAAAATTGATTCCATTTACTTTAAAGCTGTTTCATTTAGGAGATATTTTCTAAAAAATTTTTCTAAGACGTGTTTTCTCGAAATAAGCTTTTTTTTATTTAATTATGACTATGTGGCAATAAAGGAGCGATATGGTTGTCTAGTTACATTTGCAACAACCAATGTGGTATACCTAACACTAAGAAAACTATGAAATTTACCTAAAACGCGAAATAGGCTCCACATTTTAAATGTCATATTTTCATATTTTCCGAGTGAAATAATTAATGTTCAATATTTTTCGCAGATTTGAAGAGAGTACTTACTTTAAAATGATGATGGGCGATTAATCAAATTACAGAGAGAGAAAAACTTGTAACAGAAACCAACAGTGGCGCTAATACAGAGCAAACCAAACGGATCAAAAGTGTACGGACGATTTAAATGATATACGAGGGCGGATTGATATTGAAGCTACCTAAGGAAAAAACATTTTTTTTAACCCTTTATTTTTCATGATATTCCAACTTTTTTATACCATCTGAATAATGCGATTTTGGGAACACCACAAAACACAAGTAAGTGTCGGTAATCACTTTGAGATGAATCTTTTTCCCGCGAGCCAGTTTTTCAAGTTTGGAAGCAGGAAAAAATCCAAAATTCGGTGCGTTTTTTGTTGATATAACGCGCTTTTTTTCCCATTTTGGTGCGTTTTGAAATTTCAAAGTTGACAACACTGCTTATATACTAATTTAAAACATAGTTGTACTCAAAAGTAGTATGAGAAAGTGTAACAAAACATATTTCTATTTCTATGTAAAGCTATGTTTAAACGATATGTTGAATCAGCATATATATGCTGACAGCCTTATGGTTAAAAATAGCAGCATATGTCTATGTCATCATATGTAATTTGTTAGGCGTTTACACGCTATGTTGAAAGTACTAAATATTCTAATGTCAACATATGTTAGCAAATGAAATGTCAACAAAACAGTTAGCATAGAAATTTTGGGTTTATACGATATGTTGAATTTAATATGGTGATATATATGTTCACCCATATGATATTTGCTTGTAATGTAATGTCATTACTTTTTATTTACACAACCAGCATTTTTTCAGTAAAAAGTTTATCCTATTAAAAAAGGAAAAAATGATGTCAACAGAGGATATATCTCTGGCCATTGTTTGTACAGCGCTTGTTTTGGATGACGATGAAACAGAAATAAAAACAAAACGGCGCAGAATTTGGAAAAGAAAATGGGTAGAACGGCGAGAGGATGAAGGTTTTTGTGCCAAATTATACAAAGAATTGGAAGAGGAAGAAGAATCCTTGCACAAAAATTTTCTGCGTATGGATATCAATCAGTTCAATGATTTGCTTTCCCTCGTGTCACCAATAATTACTAAACAAGACACAGTGATGCGCAAAAGCATTACAGCAAAAGATCGACTCATTTTGACCCTACGTTTTCTAAGCACTGGTGATTCATTTTCTTCATTGCAATTTCTTTTTCGTATTCCAAAACCGACTATCAGTACAATTATCCCACCTGTTTTGGATGCGATTTATGCAGTACTTGTAGAGAAATATATGAAGGTAAGAGCAATCAACTTTTATTTGTACATTTACACGCTAAAAGGTTTTCTCGCTAAAGTAGATGCCAAAAACTACAGAAGAGTGGAAAGTTGTTGCGGGATCATTTAATGAACGGTGGCAGTTTCCAAATTGAATTGGTGCTGTTGATGGAAAGCATGTGGTAATGGTAGCTCCACCGAATTCTGGTAGTGTCTATTACAATTATAAGGGTACACACAGCATAGTACTAATGGGAGTTGCAGATGCGGAATACAAGTTTATTTACGTTGATGTCGGTCGCAATGGGCGTTTCTCTGATGGTGGTGTTTTCAATCGCTGTAGCTTTGCGAAGGCGATGGATAGTAACAAACTTAATTTACCAGAACCAACTGCATTGCCAAGGCGAGATTTACGTATTCCGTATTTACTTGTTGCAGATGATGCTTTTGCTATGCGACCAAACTTAATGAAACCGTATAGCCAACGTGGTTTAACGATGGTGCAACGGGTATATAACTTCAGATTGAGTCGTGCACGTCGTATTATCCAAATCATTTATTATTTTTAAATTTGCAAGTTATTTATTGATTGAATTTTGACCGCATTTGATTTAATGAAGGTGTGTATGTGTTTTGATGTACATTTAAAATTAAAAATTTATAAACCCAAAAGAACTTATCGGCGGCTCGGTTAAATAATTTTTCACATATGCCGGCGAATTTGGCATATGCTGAAAAGTTGAAATACGATTTTCAACAAATGGCATATTTGCCAACATATGCAGGAAAATTGTCAAATACTAGTAACAGACTGTTTACACGATATGCTTAAAATGCCAACATATATTTGTTGGCATTGTCAATAAAATGCTTGCAAATGTTGTTAAACATACGTATGTTGAAAAAATTTTGCGTTTACACGATTTGTTAGCCCTTTTAGCAAATTTTTCAGCATAAATATGCTGATTCAACATATCGTTTAAACATAGCTTAACAGTTACAAAGTAAATTTGCAAAGTATAGGATGCACAGCAACATGGTTAAAAATGAACTACATCTAAAAAAAACTGTAATCCAATACAGTTAGTTGAGGCAAACCGTTAAACAGTGTGAGTGAGACGCAAAACTCTAGAAGACCGCACAACAAGCCTAACCGCACTTAAGAAATAATTACGATGACGCAAGGGCTGGTCTTTAGCCCAGAGTTGCTATACGACTGAAAACATATTAAGTATGACAACAATGCAATATAAATCCGTTGATTCAGATACTATCAAAGAAATGTGACAACAATGTGTAGGGTTGTATTTACAAAAATTCCGTTATGCTAGGAATACCATTGCGACGAATTCGCCGTCAAATATTCGTTGTATAAATTCGTCGTGCTAAGCAAAATACCAACGAACTTTTGTGTAGATAACATTGTTTCGATATAAATAATTAAGGGGGCCATATTGAGTCAACCTATATACATATGTAAATCCCATCCGAAAGAGGGATTTTTGAACAAATGATCTCAGCTACTTTATATTTTGAGAACATCTTCATAAATTTTCTACTACATGGATTAATATAAATATAAAAATTATGATTTCGTGAAAAAAATATTTTTTATATAAGAAACCTAGCCACCTGATAATGTTTTGTTCGTCGTTCGCTGACGAAACAACTTTCGCTGAGTCTGACGAATTTCGACCAACGCCACGATTGTGTGCTTTTCAATATACACCAATGTGTTTCATTTTTGGCGACGAATATTCGCGACCAAAAATTCGTCGTTCGTCGCAGTTGTGTTCCTAGCATACGTTCAAAATAGAAGTTCAAAATGTTTATTATTAGGAATAACAAATAAAATAATGAGTTGCTTCAGATGTTGAAAAATTCTACATCCTCGAAAAATTATAGTAGATGTTAATCAGTGTAAAAGGTCTATTAGATAAGGTCTGCTAAGATAGTCCTGAATGAGGTGTTGCAAAGAAGGCCTCTAATTATACCTGCTAAGAAGGCCTTCAATAAGTCCTAATAAAGTACACCTTCCATAAGAACTGCTAAAGCAGACCTACATAAGAAAGTGTAGAAGGCCTTGGCTGCCTAAGATATCGTGTGTAAAAAACTAAATAAATGTGTAATCAAGTAAGATGAATGAGCTCTGATAAGACCTGACCTGAATGATGTCTTCCAAAGAAGGCTTCTAATTAAAACCGCTAACAAGGCCTTCAGTAAGGCCTAATAGAGTACATCATCTATAAGAACTGCTAAAGCAGACCTACATAAGGGGGTGTAAAAAGCCTTGGCTGCCTAGTATATCGTGTGTAAAAAACTAAATAAATGTGTAATCGAGTAAGATGGTATTCTGGCTGCCTTTCGCAAGGTCTGCTTACTCCTTGATATTACCAGTGGGTATGTGTACATATATAATGTATATAAGCAGAAAAAGATATAACATCTCGAGCAAGTTCGCATTAATGCGAATGAAAAGCAAACTACTCTCTAAACACACATTTTTCAGATGTGACAGGTGGAGGTAGGAAAGAGGAGAATGCTGGTGAAATAACACCGGAAAATGTCGTAGTAGTTATGATGGAAAGTGAGAGGAAATGGCGTCAAATAGCAACTTATATTGACAAGATCCTACGATACAAGAAGCAGGATATAGACGTAGGCATGGCACGTGCAATCCGGTAGAAACAAAGCTGGAGCCCCATCCAGAAGCAATGCGAAAGCGGTGCCGGGGTGGAGACAAGGCTCAAAGAAAAGGTAGGGGTTTTAGTGGGTGCAAGCCGCACATATCGTGGTCACAGTATCTTATGATGTGTTAGGCATTTCACCTCTCCAACCGAAAAAAAATATCTCCCTAAATTTGCCAATTCTATCTAAAACTGCTGGAATCTCGTACATGTTCAGTGATGCCAGAAACTTTTGTCAAAAAATCTTCAGTTTCCAAAAGATTAAATTTTAAGAGCCGATCTTGAATGTGAGGCACACCAAAACATCAAGTTTTTTTTCTGCATTTCATTTGATTTCAATTTTAGACTAATTCAATTCGAACCATGAAAGGATACACAATCAAGCTATGGTATGTTTAGTGCGGTTTATGGACGGTAGTTCAGCTGCGTATCATTTGTGGTAAAAACGTTTTTAGAATCCGATCGTGGCCAGTCCCCAGTAGAAGTTCTCACAGCTGGCTTACCTCTTACGGATCTTTTCAAACCTTTTATCGCTTTCCACAAAGAGTAGTCGGATAGAGAACTACCATCAAGGCTTTTCAAATATTTTTTGAGGGAAGCCATTCTCTGGACTTTAAGCAGATTTCTTAATTGAGTTTTGCTTTCCCGTAGCCTAATTTTAAGCTGGGGAGACTTGCAAAATGGCCTCTCTCTTCTAACTTTTTTTCCGACAGAAGTTATTCTGGCGTGCCGGAAAGAACGCAAGATTTGAATTTGTCGCTATTTATACAGTAAACTGCTATTTGCACAGCAAACAATTCGACAGCCGATAGTTTAGGGTTAGTAAAAACGGAGCGTGAGAACAACGTGTCTACCCTAATTTACTTCCATGTGCCCAAAATCATTTGCTTTTTCTGCTCAATCGCCGATAATTTTTTTTTTTTTTTGTCTGGGACCAGTACCCAGGGGATAACCCCTACATATGCAGTGCATTGTACTGGAACTAGGAAAATAGGTTGAGATGAAGAGGAAAGAGGGAGAAGTGTTCGTGGAGGTTTAACTTAAACAATAACAACACGAAAGACTAAACCAAACTCTATTGCAGCATTTAAAATGTTGGAATTAAATTAGTTAAAACTGATCAGTGCCCAGTTTATTATCCTTCGACACTGCTCAGATTAACAAAATTTGGTCCAACACCTTCCACACCACAAGTATTACCAATCTAATCATTACCAATCTAATTGTAAAGAATGATAATCCAATTGTAAAGCCAATAAAATTAATTCAATTATAATTGCAATATATAACTTAAATAAAAACAATAGAAAAATAAAATATTTATTAAATTAATTTTGTTTGGCATGACATATGATATCAATTACACATACATATTTGTTTTATCGAAAATGTTTGCTTGCATTTTGGCATGACTGCAGAAATGCAGACAGCACAACGAAAAAGCACACAGATACTCGTACATGCAACAGTATCATCTTGACAAAACGAACATTTTTCTTTCAAACTGTTAAAGTAAATTATACTTAAGCATGTAAATGCAATTTGAATTCGTTTATAAAGTTCAAATGGAGGCAGCCATTCGTTTTATCCAGTATTGAAGATTTCTCTCAAACAACTGAACACAAATAAGAATAACGATCGAAAATGCTGTAGGCAGATGAAAACCGCAACTTGCTGGAAACCAGAACAAATTCACAAGATGTAAATGCACTTTTCGTGTTTATCTTATATAAAGTTTTGTTAAATGAATATTGTTTTCTTCTGTTTTTACTTTTTCGTTTATTTGTTTACTTTTTGTGTGTAGCAAGTGGTCGAGTAAAGGAAACAAATCGCCAGCCATCGTTTAGCCTACAAACAATAAAAATACATATAAATTAAAAATAAATAAATATTAATTCAAATAATGAATAATATTACATTAAAATCGCTGTCAAGTTTAATAACACTCCTCCTGTGAGCATTACTAGAAATTTTTACTAGCATGATCATACACTGCAACGTTGAAGATCAGTCTAATTTCTTAAAACTCTCCACATTCTCAGTAGTGTAATTTGGGCTTTTAAACAGTAGCATGGTAATTTTATTATTTGTACAGGAATTTTCAAAAAAGTTGTTTATTTGCTTTCATTTTTAATACTTCTAAAATCATAGTTGCTTTATTAAAAACACAACGAATATACTACAACATCGCAAGAATCGTCAAAACTATTGAGTTATGGTCAGTCCAGGCATAAATCTTCTAAGAGTAAAGAACAATAATGAATTCTTACAGAATTCTTAAGTTCTATATGGTAGAACAGACACCAATCCATTTAAGAAAAAACTAATTTTATTTAACAAGCAAAGCATATGAAAGTGTTGTTGCTTTGCAGTTATGTGTGCGCACACACATGTTTATATCAGAGCGCACAGTCTATATCTAAGTGCTTTTACAAAAACAAATGAGCACCAAGCGCATAGGGCTTGGGCAGTTCTGGTTTAAATAAATTTTTAATCTATTGTTAACTCAGGTTTCCTCATAGAGCTCTTTCATTTATATAAACGAATTTTTGTATTCGTATTCCTTCGTACAAATAAAAGGTAAATTAAGGCTTTAAGAAACATATATTGTATTTTAAGCAAGTCATGTATAAAAATAAGTCGTTTATGCCATTATATCGGGTGGTTAAATTTCAAGGGCCGATGTTGAATGTGAACCACACCTAAACGCCAAGTTTTTTCCGAATTTTATTTGACATTTCTCTATTTCAGACTTATTCAATTTGAATATTGTGAATACAAAATCCAACAACGTGTTAAAGTTATCCAGACTTATTATGAAAATGGGCGTTCAAATCAAAATGCATATCGTGCACTTCGTGATTTTTTTGGGCAATTTGATCGTCCAAATGTGCGTACAATCGCAAAAATCGTGGAAAAATTCGAGCAAACCGGGTCTGTAAAAGATGTGAGAACACCAGTGCATGCTCGTACAGCTCGTACTGCAGAAAATATTGCTGCTGTTCGCGATAGTGTGGCTGAAGAGCCGTCCACCTCAACTCGTCGTCGTGCCCAACAATTGCATCTCTCACGCTCGTCGTTGATGAACATTATGCATAAAGACTTGCATTTACACGCTTACAAGGTACAATTGGCTCAAGAACTAAAGCCTCTTGACCATTCCAAACGTCATGAATGGGAAGAATGGTGGCAAGAAATGGCAACAGTGGATGATCAATTTTCGAAGAAAATCATCTTCAGTGATGAGGCACATTTTCACCTCAGTGAATTCGTCAATAAACAGAATTGCGGCATTTGGGCGAATGAGAATCCAAGAGTGACTGTCGAAAAACCAATGCACCCACAAAGAGTGACTGTTTGGTGCGGTTTATGTGCTGGCGACATCATCGTGCCGTATTTTTTCCAAAATGAGGCCGGTCAGGCAGTTACTGTGAATCGTGTTCGCTATCGTGAGATGATAACGAACTTTTTATGGCCCGAATTGGAAGATATGGATGTAGACGATATGTGGTTTCAGCAGGACGGTGCCACTTGCCACACAGCTAACGAAACAATTGCTCTTTTGCGCAACAAATTCAATGGCCGTGTTATCTCACGTAATGGCGATGTCAATTGGCCGCCAAGATCATGTGATTTGACACCGTTGGACTTTTTTCTTTGGGGTTATTTGAAAGAAAAGGTGTACGTCGATAAGCCAGCAACAATTCAACAGCTAAAGGATGAGATAGTTCGGCACATTAACGGCATAGAACCTCCATTATGCCTCAGGGTCATCGAAAATTTGGACCATCAGATGGAGGTGTGCCGCCGTGGTCGCGACGCCCATTTGCCTGATATTTTGTTCCATGCATAATTGAATAATACCGATATATCATAATAAAATAAAATTACAATAATTTCCTAAATAGTTTGTGTGTTATTCAAAATCAACATCGGCCCTTGAAATTTAACCACCCTTTATGTGGATTTTGTAGAAGGAAACTCCAATTCTTTCAGAACTTAAAAAAATGGTATAAACGTGTGTTGTAAATACTTTTGATGTCTTCACTTGTCACATAAGTAAAATCTGAATTTATTATAAACATGTTCAGCGGATATTCCAAATAAAATAAATTTAAAAATAATGTAATGATGTGCTGAGACTGAAGATTTTTCTGAAATGCTTTAGAAAATTGAAATGTACCGCACACTTCTTTAGTTCTAGACTCGGATTTCTCTCCCACTGAATACATTTTACATTTACGTAGTAAAATTTAAACAAAGTGCAAAAATATTTCTTATTTTTGTTAAATTAATAAATTGGTGTAGATTAGATTTTTTATTGAGAAAACCAGAACTAGATTAAGATATTCGTGTATGCATATATTTTTAATTTAATTCGTATTTTTATCATATTCATTCATATAATTCTTTTAATTGGTTTTCTAAAGTACTCGTATTAAGAGTAGTTCACCTAATAGTACGGTAATATTGCACAAAAAACGGTAATTTTTTTAAGGTCGTACAGTGTTTGGAAAATAAAAGTTAACATCACTGAAACAGAATACGTCCGCAACTTCAAGCAAAAACGACTCTCAGAGAAAACAGGCATATAATTGAAACGACGGGTGCAACTTCACAAACTGTCATTTAACATTCTTTTTTGTTAGGTAAAAAAAAGCTTTTTCTTTTATTTTTCTTGGCGCTAAAGTTTTCGAAGGTTTGTTTTTGTTTACAGAACGTATGAAATCCACTAACCTAGTGTTTAGACAGGCGAGTAAGAGTCCGAAAAGCTCAATACACTCACATTTTTTTAATACCACATTCACATTTTTCGCACTCGCAGGTCTACTCGCAGCTAAATTTACTTGCGAGTGCTTTTTTGACGCTTCCATGCAATTAAATGCCAAACAAACAATCAGTGTTACACGGTGGCAGCACTAGAGCAAAATTACAACAATACAACAAAAACAGGCATGTGGTAAGCTATGTTTGTCAAAAATATTTGTAACTATTTTCACAATTATAAACTACGAATGTACCTTTTCATAATTATAAATTATTTTTATTTGAATTATTTTTATGTTTACAAAATAATTTGTATATGTTTAATTCAGTATTAAACACTAAATTTTCTTTCACAAATGTAGAATAAATTTGACGTAAATAGTAAGTTTTTTGCCAGTAGCACAAAACCTCCACATACCGTAGTGCTGCCACCGTGTATACGTTAATGCACCTTGAGTGTTACCGTGTAAATAACATTAAGCAACTCAACTGGATCACTACAAAATTAAATTAATTTATTAAAATTAATGCTAATTTATTAAAATTAATACTATAGATGGAAATGTTTAAATTATAAAGCGTTAATATCAATAAAATAATGATAAATTGTTATTTGTTGTTGAGCTAGTGGTCTTCTTGTTTTGGTAAAAAGTATGGTTTTTATTTTTCAATATTTCGACACTCCGTTGTGTGTCTTCTTCAGGAAAATTTTTGTTTTTTGAAAAATTGTGTATACAAAATAATAAATTTGAAAACTCATATTAAAATAACAAAAATAAAATATTCAACTACATTAACATTTACAATGAAGAAACATATTTTACATTATTATAACATTAAACATATTATATAATACTTTTTTAAAAAGAAATGAAAAAATTTTTAAACAATTTTAGGTAAAATACCTATCTACTCCTGTTTTTGTTTTTATGTATTAAATGCCTATAATTTTGCGCTAATCCGTCTACATCCTTTTTAAAATTTATCCTCTTATCTACAGGTACGTTAGTTATCTGTAGCATTTCTAGCATATATCTACGTTTATAATAATTTTCTTTGTTTAAAATAGACGTTCCTCCAAAATCTGGATAGTGATTACAGCCATGGATAGATAATGCAGTTTTCTGCGAAGAGTTATAGTTCCTATACTTCTGGTCAGATTTATGACCCGCTAACCTAGTTTTAAGTTTATTTCCTGTTGTCCCTATATATACTTTGTCACAATTTTCATTGTTGTTACCACTACATGGTATTTTATACACTAAACTAGACATATCCGACTTTTCCAACCTATCTTTTGTTTTACCAAAAATTCTACCTACAGTATTATGAACTCTATGTGCAATTCTATATTTCGTATTATCGTATATATTAGAACTCTCTAATCTTTCTGCCATTCCAAGTACATAAGTTAACGATTTATATATTATTGGATCAGAAACATTATTACCCAATCTTCCCGTTATGTTGTATTGTCTTATCAACCTGCAGATCACTGATTGTTAATATTCTATCTATTAAGTTTTTAGCTGTATTAATAATAACCCTTTTTGGATGTTTAGAAAAATAGTTTATAATTCTACCTGAAGAATTTGGCTTTTGGTACCAATCTATTAATAATCTATTATTATTTTTTATAATTTTTGTGTCCAGATATGGAAGTGAAGAGTTAGATTCTCTCTCAATAGTAAATTTAATATTCTGATCAAATCAATTAAATGTTGATAATAATAAATCTATCTCCTTCTCATCGATTATACAAAATAAATCGTCAACATATTTTGTGAGAATCTTTGGCTTTATAACCAATTTTTCCAAACATGTATCCAATAGCTTCTCCATAACAATATCCGCAACAATTGGAGAGGCTGGAGAACCCATAGGAAGTCCTTTCTTCTGTGAGTATATTTCCTGTTTTTGTATAGGCATTTAATACATAAAAACAAAAACAGAAGTAGATAGGTATTTTACCTAAAATTGTTTAAAAACTTTTTCATTTCTTTTTAAAAAAGTATTATATAATATGTTTAATGTTATAATAATGTAAAATATGTTTCTTCATTGTAAATGTTTATGTAGTTAATTATTTTGTTTTTGTTATTTTAATATGAGTTTTCAAATTTATTATTTTGTATATACAATTTTTCAAAAAACAAAAATTTTCCTGAAGAAGACACACAACGGAGTGTCGAAATATTGAAAAATAAAAACCATACTTTTTACCAAAACAAGAAGACCACTAGCTCAACAACAAATAACAATTTGAATTAAAAATGGGTCGAAAAATTAGAAGCAAGCAATGATAATAAAAATTAATGCCCATTTCCCAAAAGTATTCTCAAGAGAAGATAGATTAAAGTAGAAACAAAATATGTGAAGGAAACAAATTATTTGAAGTTCACGTGCTGACAACGAAATTAAAATTAACTCTCCCTCGCATGTGTAGACTGAAGAGTAAATTGCAAGAGATTCGAGTTTATCGAGAAAAATGAGATTACTCGCATGTCTAAACGCAGTGTAAAAGTGTGGTCATATTGTTGAAAGCTTTTCTGCTTCAAAGTGAGACCATAACAAAAATCACCGTCAAAGTAAAATAGATTCTATTTCACGTTCGCATTCTCTGGCGTAATTTTATGCCAAAGTGCATGGAGATGGAAATGTCCTTCAGATTCGTTTTATCAACATTCAACTGTATATGAAATAGGCAATGAAGCCTTTCAAAGGGTTGAAACGTTATTTTATATTCGGATTCAAGAAAGGAAAACTTTTCACCAAAATTTACGCGCTAAGTAAATACTTTGAAAAATTCTATTTGTGGACCTGGGATAATTTTTTGTTCTGCGAAGTTCTCTGTGAAATCCGCGAAAATTCTGCTTTTAGCCTCAAGTCCACTTTTATATTAACGCTAAAAATATTGTTCACTGCATCCTCTACTATTTGAACAGCACATTTCATTTTTGCAATGCGTGACGACTATTCAATTCTTTGCAACATTAAACCTAAATAAATTTCCTGGAAGACTTTAAAAGTTGTCATGTAAATAAATATTTGATTTCGGCTGCCTGCCTGCCAGTGACGCTGCTGCTGTGTTCTCTATATATTTTTTTTCTTTTTAACATTTGATTGCAAACTTGTGCGTCGTCTGCTTTAGAATATCTGCTCTGCCCACTGTTTATTTATTCATAAGCCATGAAAGTTGTCTTTTATAAATAAATATATTTTAATTTCATACAGAGACATTGCCAATTTTTGTTCGATTTTCTTTTATTTGTTGCGCGTTGGCTTTACGGCTAAAGAATGGTCTATAATTTGTTAGTGGCTGGCTGAATGCCACATGTGTTTTGAAGATATTGAAAATTTACCACTTGTCGGATTTTATTTAGATTTCTACGAAATTAATGAAAAATAAATATTGAAAGCAGCAAATAGTTTCATTAAAACTGTCTGTTGTAATTGTAGATGATATTTATTTTAGTAAGCAGTTAGCTAAATCTTTATCTATATGTAGTGGCATAAGGCTTGAGGCTGTAGTACTGGTACACACAAAGAAATAACATGATAGAAGTAACCATTTGAGCGCTAAGGTTTATTCTCTGTATTACTATAAGTATCGCATTGCTTAGTGCACGACTTCATTTTCAGAACACTTCGAGGTGCTGTTTTCTTGCAGGTTAGGTTAGGTTATACAGGCAGCTAATTACTTGAAACCAACTCATTTGGGTTCTTTTTTGCTGCCTTTGTGTTGCCTGAGGGAGATATGCAGGCTTTGACATATACATCCCCCAATGGTTCAGATACAAACCAACCCGAATGCCGGCTAAAGCTGCTCATTTCTTGAAACCAACCCATTTTGGTTACTTCTTGCTCCCGTTGTATTGCCTGCATTGACACATATACATTCAAATACAAACCAACCCGAATACTCGCTAAAAATAATCCATTCCGCTTAACCCACAATCACATATGTTAGCCAACCCGTCAACTATCGGTCTTCCAAGATTTAACGCCCAGCTCCTCATCTCTATAACTTCTTCAGAAATCGCTAAGTGGTAGATTTAACCTTCTCGTATTCGTCCCTATCAAAACCGCCACCAAAGGACGCAACCTTTACCGCAGAAGACCCCTCAAGTCTAAACTCCTGCTAGAGTCATACACAGGCTATGTTTACCTCGCTATCCGCCAAGAGAGCATGCTTGAGATCTTTACATAGGAGTTGGTGGTGGCGTGTTTATCTCCAGTATCAGAATATGATGATTTTTTAGGCTAAGTAGTAAGAGCAGCGTGATGCAGGCTGAAATCACAGCTATAATGAGAGTAACTAATTGGTTTAGGTACTACAGCGTATACGGGGTGAATATCTGGACCAACGCTGATAATAAGACTAAGTTAAATGCGCTTTTACGACATTCCACCGGAAAGTAAGTTTTGACTTTGTGTACACCAAACCAGGTTAAAGTTGCACTGCTTTCTGGGTCATATATAGGTAGAAGTTTCTCCTTAGTTGTAGCAAATAAAACTCTGGAAAATCGCATGACTTTGTTGTATGCAGTTTTTATTATTTGTTGTATTAGACTTTCGAAACTGTCACCAAAGGTTAATTGGCAGAACAGGGATCAACAAAGCCCTGGAAGGTTCTGCTTGTAGACCATTTCATTGCTGTTCCTAGTTGATGTGCCTACCTTGAACAAAGCCCTGGAAGGTTCTGTTTGTAGACCATTTCATTGCTGTTCCTAGTTGATGTGCCTACCTTGGCTGAAACTTTCTGGCACCCTAAAACCTAAAATCGCAGGAAGACGAATTAATTTCCCTGATAACCATGGTGCAATGCCGACAATGCTAAACCATCTGTCCTGTGCAGCACCTACAAGTTCACGCCGGACTTGGTTCTTACAGCAGGCACTCCTACCATTCTGTCAATTTGCCCTTACTTCAAATAGACTCTGACCTTTGCCAGCTCGACCGCTACAACATTTCCGCACATTTTACTGTGCCCTTGTACCCAGACAAGCTCTAGGTACGAATGTCTCGCTATCTCGTTAATAGATATCCGGCATTCACGAACCAACCAGAAAGTCGTGTAGACCCCAGCTAGTGCAAACAGTGCAGCCTTACTATCAGTACAAATTCGGATATCCTCTCCGTATATCTTGTAATACCTTAAAAAGTTAGCTGCCCTCATAATGGTCGCGATTTCGGCCTGCACTACGCTACACTCATTTTGCAGCCTGAAACTCATCTTCCTCTCATAATGGTGGATAAAGATACCCCCACCAACTCCCGAGTCTGACTTGGATTCATCTGTAAAGATTTCAAGCACGTCCCCTTGACGATCTGTGTCAATCATCTTTGAGACCGCGCCTGATAAAGTTACATCCAATCTCCTGTCGGGCAGTAAAGACGGTAAGCATTATTCTTTCTATTATTGAGGCATGACGATATGTCGCCTTCTTCCACATCCCGCTTGGCCACAGTCTGATAGCCCAATTCCATATTTCAAAGAAAGAGGAGTATACTTCGTTCTAAAAATCAGCCTGACAGCTGATTTCATGGTTATTTCTTTCATCATGTGATAAGCCGGCATCCAGTTCAGGATAGTGCAAAGTGCTTTCGATGGCGTAGTGCCGGAAGCACCAGTCACCATCAAAGCAGAAGTACGCATTATCTTTTCTACGATTTTGAAATAGGTGGTTTTCTTAAACGATTTCCACCACACAAGCCCCCCATATATTAGAATGGGCCTAACAACCTTGTCGAATAGCCAGCAGGATTTCCTAGGATTTATTCCCCAGGTCTTCGCAATGGACCTCCTGCATAAGAATAAAGCGATAGCTGCCTTTTCTGCCCTTGACTGGACATTCCGCTGCCAGAGTAGTTTGGAGTTCAGATAGATACCCAGATAATTCGTACATCAGTACCTATGGTGAATTATTCACGATTCGCTAGCGCAGCCGTGTGACTTGCAAGGCATGCCCAGATCGCTACCTTTTGCCATATGCTGATAGCCATAAAGGTAAATCCCTTGCTGAAGAATTGGAGCAATTTCCCAAGCAGTAAATGGAAGGTTTCATGAGCTGGTAGGCCGAAGTGTTCAACCAACTCACCTGTCAAACCATCACTTCTTTTTCCTTACATTACAGGTATCTGTTGCAAGACAAGAACACCTCGGGGGGATATTAGCTCCCCGAAAATCGGCACATAAGTAGCATATCGAAGTGTCACTAAATTTTTTTTCCTGAAAACGCCTACACAATTGAGTTTTTTATTAGCAACAAAAAAATAATGTTTTCAATTAATTACCTTAAATTTTATACAATAAAATATCTCTACATGTAAATTTGTTAGAACTGCTCGATACAAATTTCAGCACCTCAAACATAAAAACACCTGTTTTCTTTGCGTAAAGTCAACAATTATTTTTTTGTATTATATGATGATAGGGTTGGCATCATTCGTCTGGCTCAAGTTCAATCCTGGCTAAAGCCAAGAAATATTTTTAATAATTGCCGCGATCAATAACTCTTGATCAAAGAAGACCGGAAAAAATAATTGAATACACTAAAGCTGGGGGACAACTAGCTGTTTTAGTTGGTTAAGCGGCCGTATTAAAAATATGTACATCATGTTTACATGATACTGAGTTCGAATCCTAGTGGGTGCTGATGAGTAGTGTAGCGACTACGAAATATTAAAAATATTAAAATAAGGTCGACTATTTAACATTAATTATTTTTTTGTTTTACGCTTGAAACAACTAACAAACTAGAAACAGCTGTTTTCTACAAACAGAGTTGTCAAACATGTTTTTATCACTTCCCCGGATCCTGCAGTAAAAAATCCTGGAAAAGCGAGATATTTTAAAGTGAGCCCGGGACAAAACTTTAGTGCTGGCCTTCCAATTAAAAAGAAAAAGAACAGCATAAAAAAATATCAGCAACAGAAAACTTTTTTTTTTTATATGTCAAGTTATAGCAAGTGATGCTGTCTAATGTATGTAATAACAACAAACCTTAATTTGCAATAAAATTTTCGAATAATAAATCATAATTAATATTCAAATAAAAACCGAAAACACACAATCACAAAAGGATAATCAAGAATATAAGTTAATTTCTTAATATTTTTTTTTTTTTTTTGCCTTTAATTTAAATAATTATTACATACCTTAATTAGAGAAACACATCCCACCTATAAATAAAATCATCATATTTAATTAGTATTTATCCAAGCACTTAACATAAATATATATTCATTTAAGTTCACGATATCCCAAAGAGTTTTATGAATTTTTAATAATCAATAACACTTAAATTAAAGACTTGTGCTCATTAGAGCTTTTAAGATATTCGTTAAAAAGTGCCGATAATTATTCTAATTACACACACATACAAACTTTAAGGTGTTGCCAAAAAATTTGAATGCTTCACGCTCAAGACTTGCAAAGAACTTAAAAATACTATTTTTTGACGGCAAATGAAAATTAATTTGAAAGCATACAACAAATTAAAAGTTATGAGTGAGTGCATTTTGGTGTCGATTCAAAGTGCCGGCGGCAACGCGTTTTTAAACGAGATATTTTATCTTTGAAAGACATTATGTTAGACAAATCTTTAGCTAAAATGTGTTACTGCAAATAATAAACTGAAAATACATAAAATCGGCCAGTGGAACTTTCGTATGTCATGCTAAATTTCCTGCTTCACTATTTTACATGATCGTATGATTGTTAATTCACAGGAAAATGTTCCAAAAGTCGGGCCGACATTGCTTCAAAATGGCGTTGTAGTGCCACACTATTCTACAAAAATTATTTCAGTAATTTATACCTATACATAGGAAAAAAGCTCTTTAATTTTCTCAGTGCGTCAACAATATCTTTATATGTTTCATAATAAATACCACTCTGATCGCTTAGAAACATTATCATTTTATGAAGATGCTTATAAAGTTTAACGAATCGAATGACTTGTCAGAAAATCGCTCACACATTTTTACATACGTATACAACCAAGGTGCATTAACGTATACACGGTGGCAGCACTAGAACAATATTACAACAATACAACAAAAACAGGCATGTGGTAAGCTATGTTTGTCAAAAATATTTGTAACTATTTTCACAATTATAAACTATGAATGTACCTTTTCATAATTATAAATTATTTTTATTTGAATTATTTTTATGTTCACAAAATAATTTGTATATGTTTAATTCAGAATAAAACACTAAATTCTCTTTCAAATATGTAAACAATACATTTGACGTAAATAGCTTACTATATTGCCAGTAGCAAAAAAACTGTCATATGCCGTAGTGCTGCCACCGTGTATACGTTAATGCACCTTGGTTACAACTATACGAGTATGTGGCAAACACGAACGCGAACGGTTCCTATCTCTTAGAGCCGGAAGATTGACCCATGATTTTTTCAAATATTCCTCCTCAGAAATCCAAAGAATTTACTTCATCTGTCAAAGCATAATCAGAAATCATGTGCAGTGCACGTACTAAATATATGAAACCAACCCAAATAACACGGCAATTGGAAAATCGAATTTTGATAGCGCTAATAGGAGCAAAATTGTTTTCAATCCAACTGTTATTGTTTTTGTTGTTGTAGTAATTAGTAACCACTCCAGCTACTTTAAGACAAATTTAGCGACTTTTTCTGTACTCATTACTCAGATTTACATCTGATAGGTAGGTACGCTAATGCAGTTTTCTATTTTCTTTTTACAATTTAAAAAGGTATTAAAAAAATGTCATAAAGTTTTTCTTTCCTCTTATTCGGGTTTTCTACTTATTCCGGTGTTATTGTGATATTACTTATTTTCTGATCAAAAACAAACACGTCCGTTCTATATTGAAGCTGGACTTCAAATCCAAGGCAATGAATGTTGAAAAGGTCCCATAATATTTATCGAACATATCCTTGGCTTCAATGCGATTCACATCTTTCAATTTTCTTCTCAAAACGCGCGTTAGTCTCCTATCAATGGTTGCCTAACACGAACTAAATAATGCAGCTCGATCAAATTTAGATAGAAATACAAAGTCTGAAATTAAAAACTGCTCATGCCATTGGTCTTCTCTATAAATTCAAGAATAAATTTAATCGTAGTACAAAATTAATGATCTAAAATGCCTTAATACAGAGTCACTTTAACTATTTAGCAATTGTGTACGGTTGGAAAAAAACCAATGAACTGAAATCTCTGCAGCGCCTACAAAACAAGACTTTGAAAATAGTAGCGAATCTCCCCATCACCTACTCAACAGTTATGCTATATAGTACACAGTTTAATAAAAGTTTGCCGATACATGGTGTCTACAATGTGTAGACACCAGTGTATGTATAAATGTGTATATAATCTTGGACACCACACAATACAATCATCAGAATTGTGACATCAATAGTATGTAAATAGTCATCAGTAATATGAAAACTGACATCAATCTCAACAACAGAAGTCATCAGACAATTTTGTCATATATTAAGTATTATCAATGCTACAACTATGGTTACATCAATTCAATGATACATATTTTAATAGTTATAATACATCTAATTTGTCAAAATTGATTATAAAAAAGCCTAAATAGTGTTATATTTTCTATTTATTGTTGAATAGGAATTAGGTTGTTAAAATTATTATTTTTAAATTTACTAAGATTAATTTTTGAAAAAGTAGAAAAAATGCATCATATTAATGACATTTAGTCATCATATGGGACATTAGTTACATAAATATAATGACAGCGTAGAGAGTAAAATAAAAAGAAGAACTACCAAGCAAAGAAAGAGAATATTTCCTTATACAAAGCATACACACAATTAAAATATGATAACGCGCCACACAGACATTGTATTGATGGCAGGAAGTCATCAAAAGTATTATTAGAACATTTTTAATTCTCATTGATTTCTTGAAGATGATAGAATATAAAGTTACGTGTTTGAAACAATTTTTGCAAGCGTTAAATTGAACCGGAGTTTAATGTTAATGATAGCGTACCATAGTATTGATTATATGTCGTCATCAAATTTACTTCACGTGCCATTTTTCTGATGTTAATGAGCTAGCATATCAATGAGATTGAATCCAAATTATAGTTGGTCTGATGTTAGTGCAGCATTCTATTGATGATATTTTGTCATTACATTGACTTCATTTAGTAATTTTTTCGGTATTGGAGTTTCCTTGCATTGATTACATGCTTACATCAAAGGTATTCCGATAAAGCATCCCCATGGTGTCAGTATGACATTTCATTGATGAAATAATTATCATAATTTTTGATAATTAGAGCAACTGATGTAATGGTTGACATCACAGCGATGAAAATTGTCATGGGGCCAAAAATGATGACATTTGACATTGCATCGATGTTTAAATACATCACAGTTATGACAGGTTTTCTATGAGTGTATATATATGTACATAAATTTAACCTTAGCTTATAACTCTTATATATAAAATTTTGTAAATATTGTAAATATTATTGCTCAAATTATTTGCCAGCTTACCTCAACAATGCCTTTATGGCGCTGAGGCTTTACTATAGATATGTTTTTTATTTACAAAATGAATCATTTAATAAAAAATAAAAAAATCAACTATGACTTGCTTGTTAGGAGGAGCAGTACTACCCTTTGATGTAAGAGATGGAAAATGCAATAACTCGCGCACTTTTTAAGCCACCCTCGTACATACTTATCTGAGTACGCCTTACAATGTCCTCTTCCAACTATAAGATACCACATATGTAAGTTTGAAAACAATTTTTTGGCTGGTCTACAAAATAAAATAGAACTGAAGATAACACAATAGAATTCTTTAGCCACTTGCCACCGACTTTAATACTCGTATCATCACTATTGCCGACATCCTCCACAAGTGCTTCCTTCATCTCTCAAAGTGACAATTGAATATGAAAACTTTTATTAAAGAAAAAAAAAAAATACTACAAGAACAGACATTCTTTTCATTTTTATATTTCAAAAGCAATCATGCTAAGACAGACATACAGACAGACTATCCCATCACTTGTCAACAAAATGTTTCCTCAATGTCCCCCCCTTCCACCGCTATAAATTTTCCTATGAAAGCAAACAGTGGTTAAAATTAAAACGAGAAAAATAACAACAAGAATTTGTATTTAAATCATAGAAGACGCCAAAGATTATTTCTTTTGCTATAAAAGATGCAAATTTAAGAATAGAAAATATAAAAAAAATAAAAAGAATTTAAATCATGCCAATGCAAATTTCCACGAGTAGATGTCATTCTACGCCGCTTGCTGCAAGAAATGGGTTACGAATAGCAGAGAATTAAAAGCGCTGGAGTATGACTTTAACAATAATTAGACAGGACTTTAAAAGAAATTCACTCGCTTGTTTGTACATTGTGGTAAATAATTAAAACGATTGCGAAAAGAGATCACAGACTTTTTACGCTTGTGTCATAATCACTTAAGAATTGTAGATTTTCCTTTTCTTTTAATATATATATTTGTCAGTTGTAGAAAATATATACATACATACATATATATGAGTTGGTTGATTAAAATACTTGTGTTTGAAATAGATTGTCATGTTTTAAAAAACTTATTCAACATAAAACATGTGAGGAAGGTGCAGGTGTTGGGATAAAGCATTCATGGTTCTTTTCGGGTGTTATGGCTTTAATATTAAAAGCTTAAGCTACTTATTTTATTAAAAGCTTAGTCACTTATCTTATAAGCACATACGAGCACATATAACAGGTATGCTCAGTTTTGGTTGCTTAAGGGGAATTCCCTTATTTATAGCAATTCTAATAAAGTTACTTCAATCCTAATTATATACGAGTATATTAGGTATACAACTTTTGCATTGAGTAATAGTTGAAATAAATAGATTGTAGGTATGATACAATAAGCTTAGGGATTTGTAAACTTAACGGCATTGAAATATTATTCGATTTGTGTCTGCATCATAACTGCCTGTGTACATTAGACATGAAACGCTGTTAAGACATACTGTTAAAACATACCTTTAACAGCCCGATTGTTACATGGTGGAGTACCCGTATGTCTTGATTTTTCATTATTTCAACTCCATCCAAAAAAGCACATCATAACTTTTTATGTCCTTTTTTACAGTTTGTGGAGAAAATATGTTTTTATTGCAATCTAAAATAAAAATTTGAACTTTTTTTGCAATATCTTTTAAATTGAAACTATTTTTACTTTTTTCATATTAAAATGTCATTTTCTGTTAAGACATAGCTTTTAAAACAGATGTCTTAACAGCCGTTGAAAGACGGCAAGAAAACAGTAACATTTGCAGTCTACACCAGATAGTAACAGTATTTTGCTGTTCCTGTTAGTGTTCTCATGTCAGGTGTGGACAGCACTTAAAGGTATACTCGATTAAATATGTCAAATTACGAGCCAAAATCTTGTCATTTGCCAAATTCTTATCATTTGTTTTAATGTTCTGCTTTAATATGAAGAAGTCTGCAGCTGAGGTTCACCGATTGGTTTCAAATACCTGTGCTGAGGTCGCTATTAGTGCAAAAACGTGCCGATAGTGGTTTGAATGCCTCAAGAACGGTGATTTTGACATCGAAGACCAACATGGCTGTAGAGGAGATGTCGTAACGCATTGACCAGTGAGTGTTCCGACTAGCTTGTCCCAACTCTTTCTTGGACCAGTACTCAGGGAATGACCCCGACATATGCAGTGCATTTTTTTTTTATATTGGACCAGTATACAGGGGATGACTGCTACATATGCAGTGCATTGTACCAGAACTAAGAAAATAGGTTGTGAGGAGGGGGAAAGAGGGAGTAGTGTTTGTGAAAATTTGACTTGAACTTTCCAACGTTATAACAGACAGGAAACACGTCTGCACGTAACTTGTTCCACAGACGAAGCGTAAGGCTGAAAAACTAATTCTCTCCGTAATGCGTAGTACGATTCCCCGCGCAATCAACCACAAATGGATGAGCTCTGGACAATGAACGCGTGCTACGCAAAAATGTGCGAGTTTCGGGAACAAGATCCCTAATCTCATCAGAGACCATTGTAGTAACGATAGAACAGAGTAACGATCCACACACTGCGTCGATGCTCCAGTGAGTCAATAGAGTTAGATACCCTACTGCCACCGATAAGTTTCTTCGCCGTCTCCTGCACACGGTCGAGTAACCCAAAAATAAACTTTAAGGCACCGGCCCAAACATGAGAGTTGTATTTCATTTTCGGTCGGACGGATGTAGGTGGTATAAATAGTAAGGAGGTCGGATGGAGTGAAATACATCTTACACCGAGGCTGAGGAATGCTTCTTTAGAGACATGAAAAATGTGTTCAGTCCAGCGAACATCACATTGTATCTTCATTCCAAGAACATTCAGAGCATCCGATTCCCCAATATTTATACCATCCATGAGTACAGATGAAGCAGCATTTGAGGCCGTTTGTTTTGTGTGTTAATAACACCATTGGTATTTACGAGCCCTGAAGGCGACTCTGTTTTTGCCATCCCATTCGGAGACTAATAGAAGATCACTATACAGTAAATCGTTTATATTTAGCCTCTTGGCAGGGATCTCCGATATACAGGGCCTATAACCAAAAGAGTACGAATGGCAAATGCTGCTATCATCCGCGAAAGAGTCTATAGGGTTGGAAATTTGATAGAGAAAGTCGTTGAGGAAAATAAGATTTAGAGTAAGAGAAAGAACGGAGCCTTGCGATACCTCTGAATTAATCTTGGATATAAACCGAGAAACGTCATCACCGACACCAAAAGCTGTAAGTTTTTCCAGTAGTGCACCATGCCACACTCTGTCAAACGCTTTGGAAATATCCAGAGCCACCACCTTACTTTCATCGAAATGATGGATTGAGTGGCACCAATTCTCTGAAAGATAAGCTATAAAATCGTATTAATCACATAAAAATCATTCACACAACACACTACAAATATTCACAAAACTTTTCCACATGCACACACACAAATAGTTTCGCCGATAACTTTGGTGCATGCCGGTTTTCAGCGGTTAATAACCCCCGAGCTGCTGTTGTCTGGCTGTGCCGTACCCCTGTGTTGTACCCCTGTACTGTAAGGAGCCAGGGATGCTTTTAGACGGGTGAGCTGGCTAAAAGCTCATACTCTTAATAGACTTCAGCCAATTCAAGCATTGCCTTCAATTGATTGTCTGGGAAGTTGCATATAGATGTGATTATAAGAACCAAACTCTTTAGCCAAGGTTAAGTCCCTTTCTCGACATATGTACTTGTATTGTTCAACAAATATGTCCACAAAGCACCACTCCAAGAAAGACGCGGTCAGTAACCAAAACTACACAGAAAATACGACATATTTTGGTACAAAAAAAAATTTACAACAACAACATTTTTGTGAAACCTATTGACATTAGAATTTTTTTTACATACCTGAATTAATATTTTCCATTTTATAAAAATTGTATAGATATATAGAGGCAGTTTACAAATTTCGAATGCGAAAGAAAGCTAGTCACTCACATGCGAATCTATTTTTTGTTGTCTTCTCATTGTCACTATTATTCGTTCGCATATTCTTATGTATTTTGATTGAGTTTTGACAGATCGTACGCATAAAAAAAGTTAGACGAACCCAAATCAATTTTCTTTCGCTTAGATTGCGAACGCAAGCACGCTGTCGAGATTGGTAAACTGGCTGATAATATTTTGTTAAACAATGCATTAAATGTTAGGCACTATAAATCTGAATGCCAGAAAACAAACCGAAAAAAAACTACAACTTTGACAGCTTGGCCAAGGCGAATTTATTCAGGTGGATGCAAGCGGCAAGGCGAATTCATTACTCTGTATTTTGTTTTTGTAAAACTTACTGAGAATGTCAAAATTTAAATTCGCCTAAGATTGTTCAGCTAAGAAAAAATGTTACATAAACGTTAAGTACAAATTTTTATAATTGTTTGTAATTCAAATCACAGATTATAATGGTTTTTACTTTTAAATTCACAAAAATTTCTTGAAACTTCACTAAATCATACAAAAAAACTTCAGATCAAAATGGCGTGAAAATGTATGTAAACAAAAGAAAAAAAATTTGACAGTCTCATTGAAAAAAACGAGGCAAGCAAAAAATAATCACCTGAGCTGTCACGTTTCCCTAGTAATCAATTCGTCTTGAGCTGGGCTTTAAGACATGGGTTGCCATCTGACTTTCATTTTTTGTATTTTTGGGTATTTAAAAATATTTATTACAAAATGCCATTATCAGTTTTTTGAAATAGTATACTTTAAAAATTGATTTCTTTTGACTTATAGTGTATAGACGTGTTTCGAGCCCTAACATATCACTTGAACCTCAAGCTGATATAATACTGCTTTACCAATAACAAAGTTTAGTTATTGGAAAAATATTTGATAAGTTACACAAGTTAATATTTTATTAACCAGTATATTAAAACTTGCTGTCTTGATTTTCAGAAATTGAAATATTTTATAAACATATTTGCTTAAAGATATTCTGAAATAAGAGTAACAGAAAAAATGTGTTTTATTATGCATGAACACGCATGCGGTTCCTTTTATTAACTGACATTGAATAACAAATGAAGATGATTTTTATAAAGTAAGGAAATCGTTTACAAAAGTAAAAAAAGGGGAATCATATTGAATAAAATCAATAAAAAAATAAGGCAAGAATAAATAACACATAAAAATAACTTAATTCGAGTCAATAATTTTATCTAAAGACCATACTATATAATATTGGCGCATAGTTCTGAGACGGTTGGCGCCTAATTTTAACACTAACATACATACTAAATAAATGCCAGTTCTTTGTTATAAACATTGTCGCTAACTTAGTTGTTTGATTGCCACTAGATATGGAGTGAAAATAACTAAACTTCTATTACTTTTAACTTGTCGCAGCTAACTTCACTTCCTAGTACGTTATCAAATCCATATATTACCATGATATTCATGTCGTAATATTAGGAGTTTCTTTACACATTTGTACAAATATGACAATAGTTGATAGCCAAATAACGTTTGACGCGCCAATTTAGATATGATGCGCCAAATACAAATTAAATTACAACATTACATTAGTTCTTGGTGTTGGGGGAGTTATCCAAACAGCCTGATTTTCACAAGATTATCAACGCAGAAATAACACCTATTGGTTTTAAATTTTATTTCTCCACGTTATAATTCCTAAATTGATAAATACATTAGGAAATTCAGTAAATGTTTTGTTTAATAAATATATAACTTTTTAGTATAAAGCAGTTGAAAATAAGTTTTTTTTAAGTATTATAAGCAAACCAAAGAAATATGGCGCTTGCCTAACGCGGGAGTATTGAATGATCTCTCAAGTTTTACATCAGGTAATTTGTACATATAATTTAGTTACAACACTGCACAACTTTGATAACGATAAACTAATAATCGTTAATGGCGGTAACACTTACTAAGAAATAATAACATTTATGCTAGGAACACAACTGCGACGAATTTGCCGGCAAATATTCGTCGTATAAATTCGTCGTGTGAAGCACAATATCGACGAACTTTTGTGTAGATAACACTGCTACGACTTGTAACCAACGGTTGTTCATTTGTTTGAAAGGTATAAAGAAAAGTAGGAGATGCGTATAAAAGAAAAAGCTTGTTTTTTGTGTTTTGACAGGTATTATTAAAACATTTTTCTTTTTAAATTCTCAGCAATTTATTTAGATCCTTGGTGTATAAAGTTGAATGTTTGAGAATATTTCCAAAGTCTACTGATGATTAGGTTAGCTCCTATGAAATATAAAGACAGCTGGGAAGCATGAAAAACAAGCTGGTTTTAAATTTTTTGATCGGTATCAATATTAGAAGCTAATATAGCGAATAAAACTCAATTGTATAAATATAAAAAGTATTATTTCGTGGAAAATACCTTTTTTATATAAGAAACCTGGTCACCTGATACTGTTTTGTTTGTCGTTCGCTGACGAAACTATTAGAAATAAATCTATTTCAACTTTCGCTGAGTGTGATGAATTTCAACCAACACCGAGATTGTGTGCATTGTCATATACATCAATGTGTTTTATTTTTGGCAACGAATATTCGTGACCAAAAATTCGTCGTTCGTCACAGTTGTGTTTCTAGCATTAATCTGGAAACTTCCACTAAAAAAATTTTATGGTGTTTCTTCTGCTGCACTGCTGACATGTAAATAAATGCAACTTTTACATTAGTTAAATTGCTAATGCTCTTCATAATTGATTTTAACTGAAGCATGCTACAAAGTATAGTGCTTTCTCCTTTTCTATTTCTAATTTTTCTTAATGATCTTCTGTGTCAAATTTCCAACCCTGTCCAAGCTTAATATCTAAATTGGGCCAGCGTCAATTTCAATGCGCGTAAGACCCAGTGTTGTCTGCTTACGCTTAGATTTACAAACCCAGATACTGATTCATCTATAGTGGTCTAATTATTAAGGAATCATAATCTCTTTGTGTTCTAGGAATGCAGATTCAGAGTGATGATCATGTTTCATGTCTTAAGAGAAGCATTCAAGTGTTGGTTTTCTAAAATGCTGAAAGGCATATTTCACATCACTTGATTACTATTTATGCAATATATTTATACCCCCTGCTAAAGATCTCGGGCGAATTAATATCTTCTATATACAATTTCCAACACAGTCAATGAAAGCTTAAAATGAGTTGGTAGGCCGAAGTTGGAAGCCGAAGGAGCATCAAAGCTTATTCCAACTCAAACTTCTAATTACTGGTTCTTTCGGCTTTGTCGATCCCCGATTTGTCAATTAACCCTTGGTTATATTGGTTGGGGTTTAGGAAGTCTAACGAAAATCATGCGGCTTTCTAGAGTTTTCTTTGCTATAACTATCGAGGAACTTCTACTACTCATGCCCTAGTAAAAAAGAGTACTCTGATTAGGTGCACACCTGGGCAAAACCTGCTGCTCGGGCCACTTTTCGGTAATAGATTATGGAAATTGATTTATATCAGCACCTGTGTTAATGGCCTTATCTGATGTTGTACCAACTGAAGGGGGTGAATTATTTTCGATTCCGTAGCGCCCATGTGTGGCTTGCAAGACTGACACAAATCGCTACTTCCGCCATAAGTTTGCAGCCATATAGACAAGCCACTTACTTAAGAATTCGGGCCTTCTAGACCCCCCCTGTATACAATTTCTCAGGCATTCAATGGAAGAAACAACTCAATGAGTTGGTAGGCCGAAGACCTCTTAAGACTATCACTACTGATTCTTTACATCACAGGTATCGGCTGCAAGACAACAGCACCGAAAACCTGCATGCACTGTGGTTATCAGGAGAAAAAATTACCCTTTCTGTGATTTAGCATTAAACCAAAACGAGAAAATTTCAGCCCACATGTAGGCACCTCAACTATGATCAGCGCAGAGATGGTCTGCAAGCAGAACCTCTAGAGAGTTTTGCCGATACCGATTCTGCCAGTTGTGTTAACTTGGTAAGGGTTTCGAAAGTCGAAGTCCACTACAACCTATTGTAAGTTATGCCGCTTTCAGGAGTTTAATTTGGTACAACAAATGAGGTGTTTCTACACTTCTATGCCCCAGAAATCAGAGTGAGTGGGACAAAAACTGCTCGCCAGGGGTGAATAAGGACGAGTTCTTCAGTAAGAGTAGGATTTTCAACCTTTTGACACCTTTTTATAGTCGTTCAGCGTGAATTGTCTAGTGAATTACACCACGCGTTACAGGGCAACAGATTCTTCAGTCGTACGGTACTGAATAAACTGCTGGCAGATGTATATTCTGCCTTTTACAATGTGGGAAGATTTAAATCAGGTGTACCCAGCCCTATGTGCTTGATGCTCAATTGTTTTTGTGAATGCGCTTAGCTAGAGGGCTGTGCTCTTTAATACACAAATACTGCACTCAGCACTAGCAATGAAAAATACACAAACAACTTCGTCTTATATATTTTTTTGTCGTTCTTCACTGCACACACACAAGAGCTAAGCAACAACGCTTTCGCTTGTTTTGCTGGTTAACATTGACCACAGCGATTATCAGTGTGAATATTGTTTTTGTAAATGTTTTGATTTTTACAACAAAACATATTAAATAAAAATAGTTTTTCCTTAAATGTATTGGTGTTTACTCTTCCATATAGAACTTGTGGGCACCACTGATTTAAATCAAACGTCCATAAACATTACTTGCGCTCTCCTCCTTTTGCTACTAGCGGTACAATGTAAAATAAAGCACAAACAACGATAGTGTTCAAGATTGCGTCTTGTACGCGCTTGACATCCACATGGGAAACATCGTATTTATATATTAATGTAACAATACTTTGTTTCCAATAAAGCTCATTTCGTTGATATTCCTTTTTCTTTGTTTTATTATGAGTTAAACTTATGTATCTTTAAACAAAATACCCTTTGCTTGCCTAACTTCCTTGTCAATATAATTAGACGAATTCCTTTAAATCCTTTCCTCCTTTTATTTCCCAAAAATCTTAGAACTCCCGCCAAGGATTATAACTATCCGTGTATTACTGTACTCCCGCATTTTCAATAATATCTCTTTTACAAAATCCAGACAAAATATCATGATTTTCTTTATTTTCCATTAAATTCAAGCAGTTTTGGATAACTTTCGGTTGCATGTTATTTTTTTTGTGAAACAACATTTTTAATAATTATTAATTAAATAAACGTGTTTTTTTATTCTCAAAACCATTTTACTGGCATTCACAGATATTGGAACAAGACCACATGGTACCCAATTTCATAATCCTATTAAAGTCTGTAAGTATCTGTGACTAAAAAACACATACATACATACATACGCATATAGATACATGTAAAAAAATAAATAAGAGCTTGAGTACAATAAATATAATTCGGAATTTTTCTCAACTGTGACAAATTTCACAATAAAAAAAAAATATACAAAAACTCTCCTGTTGCCGCTTTAATTCGTTTTGGTGGAGACACTTTAGCTCCATGTCACCATAAAATTTATTTTGTGTCACATAAAAAAACCCCTTGTCACCCTTATATATTACTGCAATAAAAAAAAGACAATACGTAAAATAATTTCATGTGGCGCTTTTAAATGTGTTCAAAACACTTTTAAACTTTGCCAGACATTCGTACTCGTATTTAAAGCACCCTTATCAAAAAGAAGATGTTTTGTAAGGGATTCTGCTTGATAACAATCAGAAAGCCTGCAGTTCTATTTTTTATATAAAAAAAACTTAAATATTTCAGGAGAATTCTAAGACCCTATTTTCAACCCTGAGGCTCAGCGTATACAGAGGTGTGAAAAGTGTATTTTGTAAAAAGCCCAAATCAGCTGATAGACTTGTGTGCTAAACTTAGCATAGTTGTTTCTCAGGGAGATTGCCATATAAACCACAGAATGAATTATTCACGAATCACCAGCGCCCCTGTGTAGCTTACCAGGCTCACACATGTCACTATAAGTTTGTGTCCTTATAAAAGAACCCATGGCTTAAGAGTTCGGATCTTCTAACCCCTTCTGTATTTTTTTTATTTTTTATATTGGACCAGTACTCAGGGGATGACCCCTACATATGCAGTGCATTGTACCAGAACTAGGAAAATAGATTGTGAGGAGGGGAAAGAGGGAGTAGTGTTTGTGAACATTTGACTTGAACTTTCCAACGTTATAACAGACAGGAAACACGTCTGCAGGCAACTTGTTCCACAGACGAAGCGTACGGCTGAAAAACGAATTCTCTCTGTAATGCGTAGTACGATTCCCTGGGCAATCAACCACAAATGGATGAGCTCTGGACGATGAACGCGTGCTAAGCAAAAATGTGCGAGTTTCGGGAACAAGATCCCTAATCTCGTCAGAGCAAAGTCCATTGTAGTAGCGATAGAACAGAGTAACGCACCCCACACTGCGTCGATGCTCCAGTGAGTCAATAGAGTTGGATACCCTACTGTCACCGATGAGCTTCTTCGCCCTCTCCTGCACACGGTCGAGTAACCCCAAAATAGACTTTGAGGCACCGGCCCAAACATGAGAGTTGTATTCCATTTTCGGTCGGATGTAGGTGGTATATATAGTAATGAGATCGGATGGAGTGAAGTACATTTTACACCGTTTCAAAAACCCGAGGTACTTGAATGCTTCTTTAGAGACATGAAAAATGTGTTCAGTCCAGCGAACATCACACTGTATCTTCATTCCCTTCCGTATGCAATTTCCAACAGTTAATGCAAGACGAGGATTGATGAGTTGGAGTTGAGGCCTAAGCCTATTAAGAGCTTCAGCCCTTAACTAACTCACCCGTCTAACCATCACTACTGGTTCCTTAATATAAAGTTATCTATTGCAAGACAACAAGCCCCTCGGGGGGCCCCCGGAAACCATCCATGCACAAAACTATCAGGGATACTGCTCTCTTCCTGCGATTATAGGTTTAAACCACAGCCAGAACGTTTCAGCCAAGGCAGGCACCTCAACCATGATCAGCACCAAGAGATCTGCCAGACAAAATCTCCCGGGGGCTTTGCTGATTCCCGTTCTGCCAATTTAAACCTTCCTACGGGTTTCGGAACTCCTTACCGCAACATAAGTCATGCGTCTACCTATAGTTTTGTTTACTGCAACAAACGAGGGACTCCTTCCCTTCTATGCCCCAGAAAACAGAGTGCCCTAGTTTGGTATACGCCAAGGCAAAACCTCTTCCCCGGTGGTGCCTTAAAATACAATCTGAACTCGACTAGTTATCTGAGTGGTGTATTGAAAATGTTATACATGGTGTCTGCCGGGAAGGTATACATACTACTTTGTGTTGCAACCATGTAGATAAACATTAGTTTTGACAGTTCATATTTGGTTGTCGTAAAGTAGACGCGTGGCAAATTTATTATGGGAAAAATTTTCGATAAACCAACATGTTTTAATCGTTAACACATTTTATCAAAGTTAATCATCGATCACTGTGACGATGAGAAAGTCTCGTGAAATCTTTTGGAGAAACAACGAGCCAACAGAATGCACTTTTTATAGGTGATAGGCCGAAGCATGGACCACAACGTACTGCATGATCAGCTGAAAGCACTACTGCTGCTCAAGAAAGAGTTCAAAACAATCCATCAACTACAATTTTGCTCTCTTGCTCTCTTTTGGTTATAACATGAATGCATGTACGAGGCTGATCAAAAATTAACTGTTATTACAATTTTTTTCAACAAGTATTTATTTATTCTTCAATAACTAATGTTTCCCCTCAGATATAATACCAATGCCAGCATTTTTTCCACTCCTGTTTCGATTTTTCTTTTATCTCCTCAATCGTAGTAAAAAGCTTTCCTTTCATCGGTGTCTTCAGTTTTCGGAAGAGGAAAAAGTTAGCGGGGACCAAATCCGTTGAATATGGTGTTTGAGGCATGATAACGGTTTTGTTTTTGGCCAAAATCTCACGAATAAGCGTCGATATGTGGGCTGGTGCGTTATCATGGTGCAAAGCCCATTAATGTTTTTTGCCACAATTGTGTGCGTTTCTGACGAATTGCTTCGCGCAAACGGCGCATAATTACAAGGTAATATTCTTTGTTGACCGCACGAGCTTGTGGCAATAATTTATGATGCACCACGCCATTGCAGTTGAAGAAAACAGTGAGAAAAACCTTCAGAATTAATCGAACTTGATGCCATTTTTTCGGTCAACAGTTATGACCTTTTTGAGGAAATCTGGATCGGCATTGACGATGTCCAACAGCTCCTGAGCGATGTTTTGCTCAAAATTTAGCAATTTTGGAACAATCTTTGTTGTCACCTGTTCCGTGATCGGCATGAGCCGATCGTTATGCCAACATCATCAGCAACCTCTCTGATAGTGATTCGAAGATTATCCAAAATCATTTTCTTCACTGCTTCAACGTTTTTATCGGTTATTGACGTGCTCGGGCGACGTCAATATTTCAAATGTCCTTGCACACTTAATTTCCACTTTTACACAAAACTTAATACAGTTTCTTTGATCCATTTTTTAGAATACTACAAAATCGAAGAGCACACCAAAACACAACTAACGTTTTTATCTGTCAAAAACAAATATCTGATATTGCCAACACATATAATAGACATGTGTACCAACATAACAGAAAAAAATGTGAAAATCCAACATAGGTAACTCACGAAATTTGAAAATAATGTCTGATAAACATATTTTTTTATCAGACCATGTGCACATGCGAGTTGCAGTCGTTAGTTTAAAGCGATATGCGCCTATTTGGCGATTTAAAATCGCAAAACCAGACTTCTTGCGTTATACGTTTGCCAGAACACCTATTTGACGTTTTCAAATCAAAAACGCTAGTTTTAAGCGATTTGCCAGACCATGTTTAAGATCTTCTTGGGATTTTTCTCACTTTTTATATACAAATAATATTTCTGCATTAAAATTTGCAAAGCAAAAAATATCCTCTTACGTTAATGATGCCACCTAGAAAAATTAGAAATAAATAGGAAAACCAGAAACCATATATTTCATGACTTTAAATCATCGCAAAAGTGTGGTGGCATGTCATAATGTCCAGTGATATAAAGTACGGTATGACACACCTAAAAGTGTCATAAGGTTCATGAATACTGTTTCGTAAATTTAAAGAGAATATAAAAAAAATTCTGTATTGAAATAATTACTTGTTTAATTAAAAAGAATGAAAGTGTCAATTTCTTGTACGCAATATAAGTAAGTATTATGCGTCAAAATTTTGCCACCGAAAGTGTGAACCAATTTGATAATGGGATCGGCTTTTATTGGTTCACATTATCACTGATGTATACGGTTATTTTCATATATAACTTCTTTTTTAATTATGGACCTTTTGACGTTTTTAAAAATCGCATAATGTCCATTTGTAAAGTGTCACTATGCCCATGGACACTATTACATTTTCAAAAGTGTCGGTTTGTCCTTGGGTCTTATGACACAGTTATGTGTGTCACAGTGTCCATGGACATTTTATATTATTTTATATATTGCTAAAATATACAAGTGTAATGTTGTTTCTGTGTTATTACCAGATAATGAAATAACTTTTGTAAAAAAAGAACATAAGCTCTTTTGTACATTTGAAGTATTTTTATACTTTTGAAGTATTTTCAATATTATTATCCAAGTAGCACTTCTCTTTGTTTGTGCTGGGGAACAAAAATATTTGTTGTTAATGATTAATTAATTAATGCCTGTTAATATTCCTTAAACCGTAATCGATTTATTTTATATGTATATGTATAATATTATTACCTTACTAAGAAGTTGAAATAAAAAAGGTTAAAGTAACCGATATTAATAGCAGACTTGACAGATTCTCATTAATAATTAATGACATTGTTTTATGTGCACGACGTGGACTACCCCGTTGCTACAAGTCATGAAAGAAAAATGGAAAAATAGGCAGAGACAAACAAAGGAAAAACAGGAAAACAAAGAATTTGCTAACTTTTATACGAGTATGTGGAACACTTGATCTGGAAAGTTAAAACAATTATATTGTTTAAGAACGTGACTAATTTATATATAATTTATTACGTAATATTGCTGTAGAAATCATACGTAGATACAAATAATTTGCGGTTACTGAATGAGGACACGCAACTCATTTAAATAAAAGCTAAAAGGTTCGCCTTAGAAAGACACAAATAGCTTTTAACAATTTACCATCTAGAACAACTGCAAAATAATCCTTTTTCTTTTCTTCAAATATATGTACTTATGTACATGAGAATCATGCAATCAATGAATGTTTAATGCTATTTTTTTCGAATATGACATAAACTAATAAATATTTAATCGTAGTCGCTTTTTGAAAAGAAACAAAAACAAGTAAAAGCGCAGTATATTCGGCTGGGCCGAATCTAAAATACCCGTCCCGATGGTCACGTAAATATATAGTACATATTACAAATTTGAACTAAATATGCTCGGATATATATGGACCGGCATCGGGGAAAAATATTTTTGCCTTGTAATCACCATTCCACTAATACATATAAGGAAAAGCTACTTTTATTTCATATTTTTGGAATATAGCCTAAATATGCTCGGCCCGACATCAGGGAAAAAATATCTTTGCCTTGTAATCACCATTTCGAAAAGGAAATCTTTTATGGCAAAATCCGTTTAAGCCAGTGGTGCTCACAAGTGCTATATGGAAGAGTAAACACCAATACAAATAAGGAAAAACTACTTTTATTTCATATTTTTGGTATATAGCCTAAATATGTTCGGCCCGACATCGGGGAAAAAATATTTTTGCCTTGTAGTCACCATTCCAAAAAGGAAATATTTTTTGTGGAAAAATCCGTTTAGGCCAGGGGTGCCCACAACTTCTATATGGAAGAGTAAACACCAATACATATAAGGAAAAACTACTTTTATTTCATATTTTTGGTATATAGCCTAAACTTTAGGCTATATCTCGGTTATATATGAACCGATATCGGAATTTTCCATTTTTTGTAACGGAAAATGCTTCTAAACAAAAAAAATGTTCATTGAAAAATCGGTTTATCCTATATATCGGGTATATATGGACCGATATGGGAAATTAGTATTCTCTGTATTTTATTAATCTCCTTTTATAATCAGAGCTAGTTTTAAGCAAAATAAAATTTTTTTTATTAAAAAATCGGTTTAGGCTACGAGTATATGGACCGATATCGGAATTTCAGCCAATCTACGTGTGATTGTTAAATAGCCGAAACATTTTCCATGAGAACAACACCAACTAAAGCAGTTATGCGCTGAATGCCATGTGATTTGGAAGCTAGGCAGATAGCACTAAGACCCACGATCAAGTTGAATGCGACAGGAGCAAGGGCCCACAGACCATGGAGACACGCCAATATACTTGAGATTGAAAAGGCCTTTGTCCCCGATCTAAATGACTACTACATCCCGGGAACCATTTCTCTCGAGAAGGTTTGGCTACTTAAACGTGGAATATCCCTTAGAATCTGAGTCCTTCAATGTTTACGCGGATGAATCTAGAAGAGAAAAAACAAATTAAATATCCTTTAGACTACCGGATGGATGTAGCAATCTTCAAGCTGATATATCGGCTGTAAATAAAGCTGCTGGATAGCTGACGTTTAACAAGATATTCGGCAGAGATATCATGATTGTAACGGACAGCAAGGCTGCCATCAATTCCCTGATTGGAATATACACCAATTAAAGTCTAGTGCAGAAATTGCAAACGTCCTTAAACAAGATGGCGAAACATTCTAGACTAGCCTTAAAATGGGTACGTGAACACGGGTCCAATAACGGCAACAACATCGCTGACGATTTAGCCAAACAAGGAACCTATCCTCTAGGATAGGGATATAGGTCTCTTTTGCTAACAATCCTTAACAGCATGTTGAAAAATAAAGCTCTACACGCTGGAATCAAGGCGGCTTTAATAGGTAGTGGCAGAATTACAATAAATACAACACCAACAAAATGCATGTTGATGTTTGTTGGTGTTGTATTTATTGTAATTCTGCCATAACCTATATAAAGCTGCCTTGGCTGGAATGTGTGCTGGAATATAAGCCTACATACCTTACATCAAGGAACCTATGGCATCTAAAACTGCCCAGATCTCAGTTGAGAGTCACCATGACAGGAGACTAGGCTTACCCTATAATGACTTCTGCAGAAGCTTCCAGAGGACGAAGAAGAGGAGGACATGATACTTTACATCCTCGAAACATGCCCTGTTTTGGAACATCACCGTCTAAGGTATCTAGAAGAGCTGAACTTCTGGCCACGATCAATCTGACCGCACTAGCCTTTTTTATATGGAGCAGCAGATGGCTAGGACAGTAACATGTAACGTTACACTAAATAGTTTCCCACTTTATCCCCTCCCAACGACCACTATATCCCTCTAACTTCTATTTTCACACTTTTACTTTCTAAGTTTTCACTTTTCAGGCAAACACAAGGGGAAAAACGTAGGTCCCAAGTGAGCTGGAGAACCTAAGTAATATCAGGCATTCTAGCGGCCTTCCTACCTAACCTAACGCAACTTAAGCGTTTTTCTTATCATACGTTTTTATTATTCTTAGCAACTCTCAAAGAAATGAACAACAATCGTTTACTACAAGTATTTTTAAAAGTGTAAAAAAGTAAAAATAAACAACTATTCAAACAATTGAATAAAAGCATAAGGAAAAAGCCTATGAAAAGAAAAACTTTGTTTTTTGTGTTTGAAAGGTATTATTTGAACATTTTGCTTCTTAAGTTCTCATTGCTTTATTTAAAATAATTGGATATACAGTGAAATGTTTGAAAATATTTTTAAACGTTTACTGATGCTTAGGATAGCTCCTATGAAATGTCAACATATAGACAGCTAGGAATATGAAAAACAATCTCTTGGTATTTGTTGATTGGTATAAATACTAGAAGCTAATAAAGTAAACGATTAATCCAATTGTTTTTTTTTCCTGCTAGAATTTTTTGTTGAACTTTTTATAATTTTTCAAATAAAATTTTGGTTGGTTTTGGTGGTTGGTGCATTTGTATAACGGGTTATAACGAGTGATTTTTTTGCTATTATCTTTTTGGCAACACTAGTTTTGACAGCTCACGCACGTTTTGTATCTTGTGTCACTGTCAAACATCTTCAGTTTGGTCTATAAACAACAAACGAACAACGCTTGCAAATTATTGAATTTTATTACCAAAATGCGTGCTCTGTCAAGAAAGTTCATCGCGCGCTTCTTCCATTTTATGGTCAGTTTAATCGACCTACTGAGGCTTCTTTCTATTCGGGCTATTGTAAAAAAATTTCGCACCAAATTTACATTGTTGGACATTAAAATATCGCAGCTGTATCGGCCAGTGTTGGTGATGACCGTGAATTATCGATTCAGCGCCGTTCGCAGCAATTGGGCCTCTGTTACGCCACTACGTGGAAAATTTTGCGGAAGGATTTGGGTGTGAAGCCTTATAAGATACAGCTGGTGCAAGAATTGAAGCCAAACGACTTACCACAACGCCAAATTTTTGGTGAATGGGCTCTTGAAAAGTTAGATAAAGATCCACTTTTTATCGAAGAATTGTGTTCAGCGACGAGGCTCATTTTTGGTTGAATGGACACGTGAACAAGCAAAACTGCCGTATTTGGAGTGAAGAGCAGCCAGAAGCATTGCAAGAGCTACCAATGCATTCACAAAAAACAACCGTTTGGTGCGGATTATGGGCTGGCAGCATCCTTGGGCCGTATTTCTTCAAAGATGATGCGAATCACAACGTTACTGTGAATGGTGAGCGCTACCGTGCGATGATAACAAACTTTTTTTTGCCCAAAATGGAAGAGCTTGACTTGCATGACATGTGGTTTCAACAAGACGGTTCCACATGCCACACAGCATGCGAAACAATGGACCAATTGAGAGGCGAGTTCGGTGGACAGTTTATTTCACGCTTGGGACCAGTCAATTGGCCGCCCAGATCGTGCGATTTAACGCCTCTAGATTATTTTTTGTGGGGCTATGTTAAGGCTAATGTCTATAGCGACAAGCCCGCTTCGATTGACGCACTGGAAGCCAACATTGCCAACATTATTCGTGAGATACCGGCCGAAATGTTGGAAAGAGTATGCCAAAATTGGACTAAGCGGATGGACCATTTGAGGCGCAGCTGCGGCCAACATTTGCATGAAATAATCTTCAAACATTAAATTATATCGACCCAACTATCGATTCAAATAAATATTTCATGCATTTTTCTGAATTTTATGGGTTTTTTTTTAAATTTCCGATAGTTCTTATAAAATCACCCATTAGTTCAAGTTTTTTGCTTTCTTAAGTTTTTTCTTAAAAAGGATTTTTTTACAATACAAATTTGCTGTGCTCAATAATTATTGATTGAAGAAGACAAGAAAAACCCGAGATGAGTAGTGTAGCGACTACGAAACAACTAGTTGTCCTCCAGCTAAAGGTTTGATTATTATTTTTCTTGTCTTCTTCAATCAACAATTATTGATCACAACAAATTTGTTTTTTTTTTCTATTTTGCTAAATTCCAAAGCAGAAATTTTCTAGAATACCTTCGCCTCCATTTAAAAATATATTCTTCGAACTCTTAATTATTTCTTAAATCGTTTCTTCTCCTAACGTTATATTAGAAGATTTTTTATTTTTGTAGAAATATTTTTATAACAACAAGAAATCAAAAGAACTAAAAGTGTTTGACCTCTGCTGGTGTCTTACCTCAAACCCCTTGAATTGCCTCAAGGCAGACGTGAACAGATAAATCATTATGAAATCGCTTCCGGCAATTCCTTGGTAAAAATCGTTATCTCTATTTCTGTTGTTTACTTAAGACAAGAATTTAAAAAACTTAATTTCGCATTTAAAAACGGAAATACTTAAGTTTAATCTGTTACAAATACAAACAATGTGACAACAATTTTTATGTGAAAAATTCTATTCGCCATCTAATGGCAGTTGCATTTTATTTATTTATTTTTTTTTGCTTTCTAATTTAATGCACTTTTTATGTGATGAATTTTTTATATGGAAGTTGTGTACTCGTACGTTAGCAGCCATTTACCATTTTTGTCAGAAAACAGAAATCAGTCAATTTCTTTTTTTTTTTTACCTGATTATTGGTCATTTGTAATCACATTGTCACATTTGTTGTTGCTGTTGTGGTTGGTTGTTCGTTCAGCAATTCCACCATTCCGCCATTTATTGAACAGTTTCTACTACTTGATATATTTATCCATCAGTTTGCAGTTGAATTTCAGTTTTTTTTTTTTTATGTAGTTTTTATATTCTTAATTAAAACGCCACACCAATCACAAGCTTTTAAGTAGAAAATATTTATTTCTTGATTTTGATTTTAGTGCAGCTTCAAGTTAATGATTAAAAGATTGCCACCACAGCCACCTCCAACGTCGTCAATCAAGCATTTGCCAATTGGTCGTCTCCGTTCATTCATAAATTTGTCGATTGTTTTTTCCAAGAGTAAAATTATAGACGTCATTAGAATTGTTTTCATTCGTTCAAAGGGTGATTTTTGAAAGGATGTTTATTTTAAATACGGCAAATCAATATTTATGCAATTTTTATATTGAAGAACCCAAAATAAAAGCAAACATCAGTTCTTTAGATATAATCTTATCGTTTTACAGTGAGAGAAAAAGTTTCAAATACATATTGTTACGAATTTGCATCATTTCTAACCCACCGTTTTAGCCGTTGACATGCTTGTTATAAATATGCATACGCATTCCCATATACAACATAAAGCTAAACACATAATACACAAACAAACAAACACACATGATCTAAAGAACGCTAAACTCCAAATAAATCAACCACCAATGTTTTTATTGTTGCTGTTGCGTTCTTATTGTTTCATAAGCATGTGAAGGCATATACCTAGCAATTATTGTACATCTGAATCTGGCATGATCATTATCTAGATTTTTCATGAACAATGCAGAATAAAGCTAATGAAGAAGTACAAAGCAGACAGATGTTCGACACATGTACTTTATGCAAGACAGTCATAAGTAAGAAAAGTAAGCAAGTCTAGTGTGTTAAAACACAGTGGTATTTAGTGTAAATAAAGTTGTAGAGTATTACACTGAGGCTGTAGGTACTGTGTAACGAACAAGTGATCTAAAGCACACTAAATTCCAAATAAATCAACCATCAATGTTTTTATTGTTACTGTTGAATTCTTTTTGTTTCTTAAGCATGTGTGCATGAGGATGTATGCGTAGCAATTACATTTGTGGATCTGAATCTGGCATGATCATTATCTAGATGTGTCATGAACAATGTAGAAAGTAATAAAGAAGTACAAATAGCAGGCAGATGTTCGGCAGAGGCAGAGTTGAATTTTAAATGTTTTGCAAGAAAATCATAAGTCAAGAAAGTAAGCAAGTCCAGTGTGTTAACACACAGTGGTATTTAATGTAAATAAAGTTGTAATGTGTCTATGTACTGTGTAACGAACGAAGTGCTAGTGTCATTATATCATTTGCAATTGAAGAATCAGCAAAGTGATTTAAAGATTAAAACGTAAGAATATATCGGGTGGTTAAATTTCAAGGGCCGATGTTGAATGTGAACCACACCTAAACGCCAAGTTTTTTCCGAATTTTATTTGACATTTCTCTATTTCAGACTTGTTCAATTTGAACCATGGAGAGATACACAATCCAACAACGTGTTAAAGTTATCCAGACTTATTATGAAAATGATGATCAATTTTCGAAGAAAATCATCTTCAGTGATGAGGCACATTTTCACCTCAGTGGATTCGTCAATAAACAGAATTGCCGCATTTGGGCGAATGAGAATCCAAGAGTGACTGTCGAAAAACCAATGCACCCACAAAGAGTGACTGTTTGGTGCGGTTTATGTGCTGGCGGCATCATCGGGCCGTATTTTTTCCAAAATGAGGCTGGTCAGGCAGTTACTGTGATTGGTGTTCGCTATCGTGAGATGATAACGAACTTTTTATGGCCCGAATTGGAAAATATGGATGTAGACGATATGTGGTTTCAGCAGGACGGTGCCACTTGCCACACAGCTAACGAAACAATTGCTCTTTTGCGCAACAAATTCAATGGCCGTGTTATCTCACGTAATGGCGATGTCAACGGGCCGCCAAGATCATGTGATTTGACACCGTTGGACTTTTTTCTTTGGGGTTATTTGAAAAAAAGGTGTACGTCGATAAGCCAGCAACAATTCAACAGCTAAAGGATGAGATAATTCGGCACATTAACGGCATAGAACCTCCATTATGCCTCAGGGTCATCGAAAATTTGGACCATCGGATGGAGGTGTGCCGCCGTGGTCGCGGCGACCATTTGGCCGATATTTTGTTCCATGCATAATTGAGTAATACCAATATATCATAATAAAATAAAATTACAATAATTACCTAAATAGTTTGTGTTTTATTCAAAATCTACATCGGCCCTTGAAATTTAACCACCCTTTATATAAACGTAAGAAATGTTATTTGTTGTTAGTGGGCCAAACAAAACGCACCATTTTCATTGTATAAAAATAACAACTTATATATAAAATAAACAACTTTTCAGAGAAATATTTTAATTTGTTTATTCAGATAGCATGAAGTACATTTATATTATATGTGCTTGCCTTGACTTTGGTGGCATACCTCTATCCGATGGTCCATCTTTTCAATGACTCTGTTATATAATTGAAGTTCAATGTGGTTAATGTACCGAATTAGCTCATTCTTTGGCTCTAAAATTATTATCATATGATCGTGACGGCCAATTAATATCATCACGGCATGAGATAACACGGTCATTGAAATTCTCAATTAAAGGAGTCATGTTTTCATTGGCAGTATAGCAAATGGCGCGATTTTTGGTGGAACCAATATTGTCTAGGTACATATCCTCTAATTTTTGTTATCATCTAGCGATAGTCAATATGCTTGGTGGCCCTCATTCACGATAAGTGTTTAGTTGAATTCATTTTCAAAGACGCCGCCATCCTATAAAATGCACCAAATACTCACTCTTTGTGGATGCATCGACTTTTCAGTAATCTCGCTCGTAGCTTTTCAATTACCCAAATGCCGCAATTATGCTTCTTAACGAATTCTCTGAGGTGAAAGTGTACCTTGTCGCTCTTTGATATAATTTGTGAAATAATATCTGAGCTGAAAGTGTGCCTCATCACTGACGATCATTTTCTTTATGTTCTTAATATTAATTTATGAAATAAAATCTTTTGACAAACGGTTTTCAAATGTAAATTGTTATGTGCTGGTGCAAAAAAAAACAAAAAAAAAAAAATAATAACACATATAATATTCAAAGTGTTGTAGCACAATGGGGCCAAATTGGACCCAAGTGGGCTGGCTTTTCCATGGCTGCTAACCCTATTGTTTCCTTACAGAAAAGCGTAAAAATTAACATAACCTTTTGAAACTCCCTTTACACCATTAATACTCACATAAATATGTATTTATGTACGTGAATTAAATCTAATATCAGCTTAAATGGCTTTTACGATTTTTATTATTTTTTTTTTTTTTGCGAAAAAAAATAAAAGAAAACCACAATCACTGTTGGTGGGATTCGACGTCGTATACAGAATTGTGATTTTTAAGCTTAAAAACGATTTATGTTTTCAACATAAATTTAAAAGAAAACTGTACAGCAATTAAAATTTTAATGTTTTTAAACTGATTAAGTTACGATTTTCTATTAGTGCAGAACGCAGACAAGCGACTCGTCTAGAAATATTATATTATTGTGTTTTCACTAATGTAATAATGATTAAGCGAGAAAGGATGGAATTTTTCTTTCACAATTTTCGATGTGAAAGCTTTTCACTAAAATTATAAAAATGAGGTACTGCATAAAGTTGCACGACCTTTTTTGGCAAGTTCAGAATAGAATTGAATAATCAGCTGTTCTCTGGCGACATACATACATATACAACTCGAAAGATAAATTTGCAAATGGGAAAAACGTGTGCGTTTAAAAATTAAATGAAAAAGTTGTGAACACGATTTAAAGTTCCAGGAGAACATGCAATGTTTAAGTACTCGTATGATTTAGAAATCACATCTAACCCAGCGTGCAGGCGTTGATCTGCTTATTCTAAATGTACAAGCGCATTCACACAAACAAGATAAAACAAAAACCAAAAAATTCTAAGTATATCAACTACAAATAATGTTATTGTTGTTCTTGCGTTCTTCGTATTTCGTTTCTTATTGTTTATTGTTGCTGCTCTCTTATTGTTCGCAAGCATGTGTGCAAATGTGTATATGCGTAAGAATTGTATTTGTACATTTGGGTGGTCGTGCCCAACAATTGAGCCTTTTACGCTCGTCGTTGATTAACATTATGCATAAAGACTTCCATTTATCCGCTTACAAGGTTCAATTGACTCAAGAACTAAAGCCTTTTGAGCATTTCAAGCATCGTCAATGGTTAGAGTGGGGGCCAGAAATGGCAACAGTGGATGATAAATTTTCGAAGAAAATCATTTTCAGTGATGAGGCACATTTTCACCTCACTTGATGCGTCAACAAGCAGAATTGCCGCATTTGGGCAAATGATAATCGAAGAGTGATTGTAGAAAAACCAATTCACCCACAAAGAATGACTGCTTAGTGCGGTTTATGGGCTGGCGGCATCATCAGGCTGTATTTCTTCAAAAATCAGGCCGGTGAAGCATTAATTTTTTGAATTTTTGCTTACTGTGAATAGTGTTTGCTATCGTGAGATGATAAGGAACTTTTTGTGGCCCGAATTAGAAGATATGGAAATGGACGGTATGTAATATGAACAGGAAGGTGCCACTTGCCATACAAATAACGAAACAATGGCGACCAATTCAATGGCCGTGTTATCTCACGTGGTGGTCTCAAATGCTTTGGCACCATTGGACTTATTTTTTTTTGGGGTTATTTGAAAGAAAATGTGTACTTCGATAAGCCAGCAACAATTCAAGAACTAAAGAATGAGATAATTTGGCTCATATGTATGTATATATTTATATATATGTATGTATATAAAAAAACCCAATTAACTACTAATTTATGAATTTATTTGCAAAAATTTTAAGCTCCAATTCTACTTTTGGCGCACACTATACAACCAGCGTTCCCGCTTTTTGACTGCTGAAATATGTCGAATAATTTTTAAGACTCATTATTCTGACACAAGACTGTAGTTTGTGGGAAAATCGGGGAAGGTAATGGGTTTTTGTTGACATAATTTCGCAATCACCTTCAGTACAAAGCCAACTCCAACAACAAATAAAAAACAAAAAGTGCACGCTTAATAGTTGACCTCGTCTGTGAAATCCCATTGGACTAGAATATACAAAAACAATTTCTGTTCTAATCCATCTCACACGAGTCTTCACGTCATCTGGCATAACACGTACACGTACGAGTATTAGTGATTTCGTATTCATTCGATTGCTGGTTGTGTTTTTATGTTGGTTTCATGCTGCTTATGCTGATTGCTTAAAGCTGATTAAAAATTATGCCGACAAAATATCACTCCCTTCAATTTCTTTGTCTACAAGCTGTCAGAACAATTGTACTTGTGTGTCCATAGAAATTTTTTGCATAATGTACGAAACCGCATACCAATTGAAATTTTCACTTTAGAAATAACACTGAAATTAAAAAAATATTAACAACATTTTGCCAATTAAAGCCATAAAATATTGACAAAGTAAAAATTTGGCAAAAAAAAAATCAGCTCTTAAATCAGCACACAGCACACACGTTGTATTTGTGTATATTCATACAGGCAGGTAACATTAATCATCATTGAAGTAGCAGACACTCATGCGATTTTCTCTGCTGCTTCAAAGCGCAAAAATTAAAATACACAAACGGCAAACATCTCCACTCCACTCTTAAAACCAACGTCTTAAAAAATCGTTATTGTTAAGGTTAACGGTCACTTGCTACACACGACGATTTAACACGTGACATACTAGACCACAACAAACATGTGCGTATCTATGTATGTCAACCGCAACAACAGAAATCTTAAGCCAAAAACACGTAATGTCGTGCCACATTTAAAAAGGGAGTGGAAAAATATCATAACAATATATACACATATATCGTATAGATTTCATTTCAAAAGGATGTTAAAAGAGTTAAATATTAAAGGTGTAGAATTGTACAGTATGTCAACTCATCGAACGCATTTACCATAACTACTTGAGGCCCGATCAGACTATTATACAAGTATAAATACTTCCATCACCGCCAAGAGAAGAGAATATCCTCAATGGAATTGTGGACCATCTTTTTCCTCAACAGGAAGCTCCGACATGGCAACACAGCTATCCAGCTGAATTATTCGACATTCCTCCGGTTACGGTCGTCGAGATAGAAGGTGCTGTCTCAAAATTCAAAGACAAGAAGTCACCAGGCTTAGATTGCATCCCAAATATGGTACTGGAGAAGGCTGTTAAACTCCATCTTGATTATTTCCTGAAAGTAATAAGCGCATGCTTGATTCAGGGAACTTTTCCAACAATCTGGAAGAGGCAGAAATTTGTGTTGTTACCTAAGGATAACAAGCCGCTAGACGACCCCTCCTCCTATCGTCCGCTCTGTATGATAGATACAAGTGGAAAACTGCTGGAGAGTATAATCTGCAGAAGATTGGAAAATTGCGTACAAGCTAACCTAGGTTTATCAGATAACCAATTTGGCTTCAGGAAAGCAAAGTCAGCGATGAACGCTATCAAAGTTGTAGTAGAAACCGCTGCTCAAGCTATCCAAGGGAAGAGGTGGAGGAATGGAACAAAAGGGTATTGTGTGGTTATAACCCTAGATGTAAAAAACGCCTTCAATACGGCAAACTGGGAGCATATAGTTGATGCTTTGGTCCGTATAGACATCCCAGGCTATCTACTAGCAATTGTACGGGACTATTTCCGGGATAGAGAGCTAGTTTATGATACCGATAAAGGTACTAAGAGGCGCAAGATCATTGGTGGGGTGCCTCAAGGTTCAGTTCTTGGCCCACTATTGTGGAACGTCATGTACGACGGAGTATTAAGATTGGATCTACAGGAAAAGGTGAAGATAGTTGGATTCGCATACGACTTAGCGTCAGTGTGTGAAGTGAAAGAGTTACTAGAGGTGGAAACCATTGCAAACGCCAGTATTCAGATCGTAAGATCTTGGCTAAGATCAATGGGCCTAACTCTAGCTGACCATAAAACGGCAGCGGTTCTGATTAGTAGTAGGAAAATTAGGGAAACTGTCAGGCTAAATATTGGCATGTGTAGCATAGAATCCAAGGAATGTTTAAAATACCTTGGGGTCATGATTGACACTCGTCTGTCTTTTCAAGAGCACTTGAAGTACATAGGCAGTAAAGCATCAAAAACGTGCACAGCGCTATGCCGGATCATGCCGAATATAAGAGGTCCAAAATATCTGCAGAGGAGATTACTCTCTAGTGTAGTAAGAAGCATTATCTCACTTAGATATCCTACTTATGTGAACCTGATATCTCCTGTGTATAGGCTGATCGCCTTGCGTGTATGTAGCGCATTCCGAACTGTATCGGACCTGGCCGCTTTTGTCATTGCCGGCATGATACCGATCGAGCTAGAGGCCGCTTCGGACAGCTCGGTTGGGTTGAGAGAATCGTGTCTGCGAAAATGGCAAGAAAGATGGGCGACAGCTGACAAGTGAAGATGGACCTACTTACTGATACCAGACATCAGAGCATGGCTATCAAGAAAGCATGGCGATTTGAACTACTATATTACACAGTTTCTAACTGGGCATGGTTGTTTTAGGTCGTACTTGTACCGTTTTGGACATGACAGTACTCCGTTCTGTCCGAGTTGTGATGGTTATGTCTTGGAAGATGCTTAGCATGTGTTCTTCATCTGTCCACGGTTTAATAGTGATAGGGAATATTTAGAAACAGTCCTAGGACGTAGCATCAGTCCGAGCAGTATCGGTCCAAGGAATATTCAAAAACAGTCCTAGGACGTAGCATCAGTCCGAGCAGTATCGTTCCAATCATGTTGGAATCTTTGTGCAACTGGACGTACGTCTGTAGTTTTGTAAAATTGGTTTTGTTGGAACTTCGTAGGTTAGAACAGATTCGCAGCAGAATCAATGTAGTTTAGTAGTTTAGTTTAGATGTAGGGTGTATCACCTTTCCCACCCCGAGACGTAAAGCCTTGCGGCAGTCCCTCGGGGAGCATCTGGGTCAGTGCGAAGGGGTGTTTTTTAGCGTGTTAAAGTTTCGCACTACTGGCAACCACCATCACTGCCAGTGCCTTTCGATGGTTTTTCACCCCACGAATAAAAAAAAAAAACATACATACATACATACGAATATATTTTACTTGTGCCAACAATGGGATTACCTCTTTTTAGAAGAAAAACAATTTTTCAGACAAGTCGCGTTATAACAAATGTTTGCCATTATCTATCTGCTCTTCCAAATAGTTCGATGCGAGTCGCACTATTGTCATGTTCTGCGAACAGGCTATGTGAGCAACACAACTTCGACGACACTTGCGATTAGATCATCTACATAAAAGAATTTAAGCTGATATTAGACATTAAGCATTTATAAATAATATAAATAAAATATTTAACGAATTAACAATCAGTTGCAATTCACAGTTCTAGTTGAAAAGAAGATAAGCTTTAAAAATTCATTAGAAAAAAAGATTAAGCACAGAAATTAAGAATGAAATATTACCTTGTCGCATTGATTATCTCTCTCGCCCTGAGCCACGCGGTTGTGGTACAACAAACCACTCGCCAACCAAGCAGAGAAGACGTTGATAAATATTTTGAGGATTGGTGTGCAGAAATTCTGCTGGGACAGCGATCGCCCTATTTCTACGGCCTTGGGTTTAAAGTATTCTGTGATGAAACTTACAGACACAAACTCGTAAAACCAAAACCTAGTGTCGCATAGCCAAAATACTTAATTTTACATATTAAAATGGTTTATACTAAAAGTATACTTTGGAAAAAAAGAAGTTTGAAAAAATTGAAGAAGTGTATGCAAGTTATTAATAGTGAATTTAATATAGAAGCAAGTTTTCTTAGAAATGCTTTACTAACACATAAATATGTATATGCCCCAAATTAATTTAAATAAACATATATTAAGTAAAAACAATACATACATATGTATAAAAAAAACAAGTAAGTGTTTTTATTTGAACTGAATATCGCTGCGCAGTTGAAAGAGTTGCACCTAAAAAGTACTCCCGCCTGGTGGCAAATTAATTAAAATAAATTGCGGTTACGATACCACCCACAGTGATCGAGTGAGCATCGAGCGTTCGCTGTGGAGACATTTTTTAAGAGTAATGGATCTTACATAATTGCTCGTCGACAATTTTGGTCAAAGTTCGGTATTTGGCGATTATATAACGGACCGAGTGTAAATTGAATTTGTTCGTAGGTGCAGAGATTCCGCGCAAATGCTTCGGCTATGAATGTTCCATGGCCCGATCGCCAAAAACATTGAATTAGTTGAAAGCAGTTACATGAAATTACGCGATTTTCAATACTGAAAAGTGTAGCCTCACTGGGACTTGTAAGGGCGATTATTCATGGAATTTTAAAAAAGGATCTGAAGTTCCACGCTTTTAAATTCAAATCGTTCAAGAACTAGAAAAAAATGATTTTGATTTATAAAAAAATGTTTGTCAAATAATGTTGGCGCGTTTTCTCACTGCAAATTCCATTTTTGGACGGTTACGATAACAAGCAAAACCGCCATTACGATCTCCAAGAACCCGAAAACCTCGATTGAAACATAAATTGTATTGCTCCAGGATAACTGTCTGGTAGGCTTTATCTACGCATGAGAAAATTGGATAATTTTTTTTTCTTTCAAAAATTCGATGAATGTCAGCGGTGAAAATTATCGATGTACAATTACGGTATTCTATTTGCCAAACCTGTGAGCTCATTCAATAGAATATAGCGATTGCACACAGAACTACAGCTTCCACGAATTTGCTCCGGGAAAATTCCCCCTCCCCCATGGGACCTCGGTGGCCATGGTATGTCCCTTTGGGGGCATACCATGGCCACCGAGGTCCCACGATCTTACTCTCATGGAGTTTTTCATGGCACTACCTCTAGGAGAGGGTTTATGATGGCAATCCCTAATCTCTTGTGGCCTTAAAGGAAATATTCGTCGAGAAATCAGCTCAATGGAACCAAGTTAAGTGCAGCGTGTAGCGCAGCACACAAGGCTGCGCTTTAAACGGTGTGTTCAACTCGCCGGAAGACATCTGGATGGCATACTCTTGAATAAGTAACATACGATTTTCCATTCTATCGTTCAATGCTCTTAATAAAACTTTGCTATTACGTCTTTTATTTCATTTTTATATTATTAATTTGCTTTATTAATCTGCTGCTGTATTATATAGTATTTCTTTAGATTTTCACGTCTTCCCATGAGCATATAGAAAAAAAATTGTAATTTATGATTTGTATAAGTTTGATAGCCTAAAGTAAATACGGGTGTCCGCCGGGAAAGTATACCACTCGCAGTAATTCCATCGTAGTCCTGGCTGTATGCGATGTTGGAACGTCTTGTTGATACCACATGCTAATCAAGACCAAAGTATGCAGCTGTGGCATTAAAAGATGTTCAATCATATCACGATGTCGCTCTCCATTCACAGTTACCGTTATGCCATTTCCACTTTCAACGAAGTAAGGTAATGATTTCTTCTGAACAAATTGCACGCCAGACTGTCACTTTTAATGGATGCAAAGGTGTCTGATAAATAATTTAAGTGGGTTTCAATGAGAATTATGGTGAAAATGTTTTAACGATTAAAACACGTTGGGTTATTGAATACTTTTCCATAATGAATTTCCTACGTGTCTACTTCACGACCGCCAAATATGAAGTGTTAAGACTAATGCTTACCAAATTGGCGGCAAAACAAAGTAGTATACCTTCCAGGCGGTTACCCTATAGTACTCAGTTACAATTCTAATCAATTTTTTCCGGCTATATTTTTTAATACGCCAGGTTTTCAAACAGCTAAAAACAGTTTTGGTACGGAAAAGAAATATTAAGTGTTTTTTCTTTAGAACAAAAAGTTGTAAACAAAACTTCCATCATATAAGATTCAAAACTTGTGTATGCACATATATAAACTGCCTTATATAAAAAAATATTTTATATTTATTAAGCTCTTATTAGACATATTTCTAAACAAAGTTTGCTTAATAACAGCTTCGTAAAGATGAAATATTTTTTGTAAATAAGAATGTTAAACTTTACAAGTCTTTCACGCAGAATTTATTTTATGTGTTTATTTTATGTCATATTTTACCATATTTTCAATGAACGGGATAAAAGTATTTCAAGTGAAGAACCACACACTTAACGCTCCTTTATTGCAGCATTGTATTCTCAAACATTGTGCAGAATCCTTGTATAATCCATTTATGATAATCTATAACAAGTCTGTTGATCTATGTTACCTTCCTCCTGAATGGAAAAAATCGTTCATTATCCCTTCGTTTAAATGTGGAAGCAAGTTTGACATATTAAACTACTCGTACAGAGGAATTGCTAAGCTAAATGCTATTCCAAAACTTCTGGAAAAAATTTTGACTAGTTGTCTATCTCACCAAATATCTCCACTGATTTTAGTAAAGCATTTGACAAAGTAAACCACGATCTGTTGTTAAACAAGCTTTCATTAATGGGATTTAGCATTACAAAACTTAAATGGATTCGTTCATATCTGTCCAACAGAACCCAACAAGTCAAGTTTAGAAAGGTTTTATCAATAAATTTGGATGTTCCTTCTTGTGTTGCCCAAGGAAGCCATCTTGACCCATTGTTATTTACCCTATTTATTAATGATCTGCCCTCTGCTGTCTTGCACTAACATATGCTGATGATGTTGACCCCAAAGATCAACTTCTACTTCAAGCCGATATCAATAAACTTGAGGAATGGTGCAAACTTAATCTCAAAAAACATTAAAAAAGTGTAAGCAAATGTCGTTATATCGAAACAACTATTCAAATTATTGTTATCACATTAATGGAATAATGCTTGAAAAAGTTAACACTATTACCGATTTGGGATTCATCCTTGATCATAAACTTGATTTTCGAGAAGTGTTAATAAGGCTTGTGGAGTTCTTGGATTTATGAAACGATGGTCTAAAGAATTTTCAGACCCTTACATTACAACGCAACTTTATATTTCCCCCTACTCCTAACTATGGATCAATTATATGGGATCTTTACTTCATCATTCACATAAATAGTCTTGAGTCTATTCAAAAACAATTTCTTATTTTCTGTCTACGGGGTCTAGGATGGAGCTGGTATGTGCTGCCATCATATGAAAGTAGGCTTGGACTCATTAAATTACCAACTTTGAAATGTCGTCGAACCATGCTTAGAATCTCTTTCCTCCTTGGATTGTTACGCGGTGAAGTTGATTCAAACTTTCTGCTAAGCAAAATAAATTTCTGTGTGCCAACAAAAGCAACCCGTAACTATCAACTACTAAGTCTAGATTATCACAGGGTCGTCTATGCTAACAATGATCCCTTTTGTCGTATATGTGAAATATTTAACAAATTTTATCATATCATAGATATCTCTGAATCTAATAATGTTCTAAAACGAAAAATAATTTTGTACTTAAATACGTAATTGTTCTCCTTTGTATTTTTGCTTTAGTCTGTAAGGACTTATAGTCTATAGACTTAAATAAATAAATAGTCATATCTCAAAAAATGAGCTTTACGAGCTAAAAATGCAGAATTGTTAACAGTACTACCGTTTATATTGTGCCAAAAATTTATTCCTTTATAAAATATTTTCTAAAAAAAAATTCCTAACTATGGAATGGAAACTAAAAATTTGAAATGAATTTTTCTCGAAACAAGTTTTTTTTATTTTGCAGTTTCTATTCGACCTTTTTTGATTTTTATGGATTTTTGGTAGATTTTTTTATATTACTCGGGCTTCTAAGGTCAGGACTACTTTTTTATTAATTATATTAATTATATTTCAAATTCATCTATTATGGAATTTTAATAGAAATAAACAAACAAATTTGTAATATTTTTCCTCCGACGTTTGGTTGGGATTTTTCCAACATCTTCAGGGAGTGTTTTATTAATCTGGTAACATAAAATAAAATAAAAGCTTTAATTAGCACATACATACATTAGAGCTGCAAAACTATCAATAGTCGCCCCCATCGATATTTTCGATAGTTTCAAGAAAAACTATCGATACTATCGTTAAGCGCTACTTTTGGCTATGAATCTGTAACTCAAGTGGAAGTTATTTATTTATTTAACTTATAATTAAAATTATAAGCCAATATTAATGAGAGGCAATGGCATCGTAGGCCTTCAGCTCAAAATAAGTATTTTATGAAAGTAGTATGATAAAAGGTTTTAATACAATTATAAATATAAGTGAGTGATATATCATTCTATGTATGTATGTATATAATTACATGAGTTTCAAATTTCATTATAAATGAATATATAAATAATATATATATAAATAATATATATATATAAAATACGATTTTTTAAGGAACTTAATCAGAAGTGTAATATTTTCAGTTGTGGGATTGGAAAGTAGTTGTAAAGGATCTTTGTTTCAGAGTATTGTTAGCCTTGAGATTTGGGTTTTGGGGCAGTCGTTTAAAAATGAGATGAATCAGGGTAGAGTAATGACCAATGAGTGAGCCTTGTGTGGCCCAGACGAAGTCGCACTGTTTTGACCTGGTCTAATCTTCTTTTTTCTTTTTGGCCTGGTGTAAAAAACAGATTGATTGTAATGAACTGTTTATCGTTTTGTACCAGGGAGAACTTCGAGAGTAAATGTGGATTCTGTGTCGTGGATAAAAGAACTCATCTATCATTTCATTGAAGTCCTTACACGAAAAGTTGCATGTAAAGGTTGTTTTGTTCCACTTTTGGCGCATGAATCAGCGAATTCATTACCTAGAATTCCTTTGTGACCGGGAACCCACATAAGAATTATGTTGGGAAATTTTTTAATCAGGATGTTCCTGATATTTATTGTGTAAAAGCAGGTATTTGAAATGTTTGAAATTAATTGAAGGGCAGAAAGAGAATCAGACCAAAGTACAAACTTCCCGTGTCCATTTGAGACAGAGATTAATGCTTCGTGTATGGCTATCAGTTCTGCAGAATATACTGAGCTAAATGAAGGTAAAACGGATGTTCTTATTGTACGACTTTTTGTGGTAATACTAAATGCAGTAGTATAATTTATTCTAGAACCATCAGTATATATAAATTCGTAGTCTCTTAACGCATGACATTTAGCCGCAAATTTAATTCTGATTTCTGAAATATTTGTGGCAGTTTTTCCGAGTTCACTAAGTGGGGTATCTACTGATTGGGTCTGGAAAAGCCAGGGAGGTTGTTTTGAACTATTTTTATATTGTGACATATTTAAAGGCACGTCAAGTGCAAGTGGAAGTTAGTAAACATAGTTACATACATATTTATATAGGTATATATAACATTTTTACGTATTTTTATTCTATGATAAAAAAATATAACTTTATTTTTTTTTTTTTTGCTAGACACTTTGAGCTGCACAAAGTTTTTAAGTTGCAGTCGACATTTAGCCGCAGCCGCCAGGTATAAGTTGCCATGTTGAACTAACATTTTTTATATAAAGAAAAACTCTTTCTTTTATTTGAGATAAAAGTAATAAATGATATAATACACTTTACTTTGATATACAATATGAATATATTTTCATTTGTAAATTACGCTATAACTATAAAAATTTAAAGGCGGCTAAGAACCTGTCTCAATAAATGGCCAGAAACGTTATGCCGGCTACATGTAACCGGCTTCGTATATACGTTCAAAAATTGTTGAAAGTATTACTATCGAACGAAAACAATCGATAGTTAGCTAAAAATAAAACTATCGATACTATCGATAGTACTATCGATTGTTGTGCAGGTCTAACACACATATAATTATATAAATTTTTCCCCTTCCCCGTTTTTAATAACAATATCAAAATACAACTACTTACACTATATGTTGTTCGTTACATCTACATTATTAATTAAAATTAAATTTAATGTTTTGAGTGCAGTTCAGAACAATTTTCCAGACGATTCATTCGTGTCCCACAAACAACACATTAATCTTTTGAAACAATGCTTTCAAATTCCAAACACCCTATTACACTGCCCTTAGGAAAATGTCAGCTCAATCATGTAATTTTTCTATGTGTACTAGAATTTTTTACGTTTATTTTAGTTTTGAGGGTCTAACTTCATAACTAACATGTAAAGCAATTTTGCCACAAAAACCATAAACGACTGCTATAACATCTACGACACAAATCATATCAAATACTTGGCGGCTGTAAAAAAGCACAATTAAGAAAAATTTTGTTCAACACGTCACTCACACTCTGAAGTCTGCCTACAACCTGAAAGGAACCTCACTCAATTTCACAAAAACAAACTGCGTCATGTTGGAGTGCTCAAACACCTCATTAGAAGCAGTTTAAAAACTTTTCAAATTTCAATTAACAACTGGTGGGTTTGGTGTAAGTCGCGCAGTAAATGGCAAAATAAAAACAAATATTGATGGCCAAATATGGTAAGCAGATTATTGCCAATCCTAGAAAACCAAAGAAATTGCAGCTTTTTAATTTGAAATCCCAATCGTGTTGATACGAATCTTTAAATGAAAGAATCAAAGAAAAAAAAGAACACACGAGCAAACAAAAAGGAGCCAATAGTTAATTTAATTTATCATCAGTCTATCATATACTATTTAAAGCACCTTCAGTTTTGTTGCAGCCCCAGCACCACGACTGCCACTGTTGTCAGTTGCCACAGTCCAGTTGTTACAGGTCTATGACAAAGCACATACTAAAACTGCCAACAGCAGCAGCCACCAGCTTCTGTTTGAGTTTGCAAGTCTGTTTGTGTTGTGGTCGGTTCGGCCCTCAAGTCCAGCGTTGCCAGAATGAAGATTTAGCCTCCATTTTGAAGATTTTTAAGTAAAATAAGATTTAAAGATATTTCGCTTAAAATTAAGATTTTTCAGGTTTAGTATCTGTACAATTAATAGGCAAACACGTTTTTTAAAATCAATTTTGTAGCCGGACTACAGCACCGATTTAGAAAAATCATATATGGTTTTAAAGTTCTTCCTGCACAAAAGTGAACAAGCTTAATTTTATTTTGATCGGTTCAGTATTTTAGGAGTAATATGGCTATCAAATTGTTACTCAAGCTATGTACACACGGTTGTCAGATGTTACAATATTGTAAGATCTGGCAACGTGCTGACAATGTAGTGGCAATGAAAAATTGTCCCACAGAAGTAAATTTTGTGTTCAGACGATCGTAAGAAAATCTTACAATTTCATTGTCAGACTATTGTCTGACAAATAATTCATCTGACAACAAAAATTGTCAGTTCACACGGTTGTCAGATAGTTAGATGAAAAAAATTGCCAGACATAATGTAAGGCATTGCCACTTATGTATATCAACAACCATCTGTTAAGCAGTGTTGCCCATCAAACGTTTTTCTGACAATGATGCCATTGTCAGCTGCATTAATTTTATACATCTGACAATTAAAACTGAACAATTGATTGACAATGGTTTTTCTGACAACGTTGTAAGTTAAAAATTGGCAGTTCACACGATTGTAGTACATTTTCGGACAATTTTACTGGCAGTATTGTAAGATCTGACAACCGTGTTTACGTAGCTTAACACTCACAAACAAAATATACATCTAACAAAACAAACAAAATATACATCTAAAACTACCTAGTTGGCCGCGTCATCGTCAGCAGCGAATTCAAGGCCCGTCGTATTTACTCGACGAAGCCATGACGATATCCTAAGCCAATTACTGACGACTTTTTCAAGCAAAGAGCACTTTATTCGTGCACCACAATAAGAGTAACAGTGTCATCTATATAGTCGTTAACGACAATTTTAATGACAATATCAACGAAATTAACATTAACGACAAATCTAATGATTATTATCACAGCTGTCGTTAACGACAATTATAACGACAAAGTTACCAAAACTGACATCAACAACCAATCTTATATTCATGACATCACTAATTGACGCCAGTAACATAAAAATAAACGTTTACAGCTTTTTTGCCAATAGCAAACTAATTCAAACTGAACTTTTTGTTTTTTATTTACTAAAAAAATGAATTTAATTAAATTTGTTTGATTTATTTTTGCAATATAATAATGGTAAAATAGTAATTTTTGACGTAGTCATTTTTTTTTATCGGTACCTAAAATATAGACAATCATTTTATTGTAATTCATAAAAAAGAATGGCAAATTCTATTTGATATCCATCTTTTTGTAAGTTATACTCCAAACACGACAAAGTAGAAGGTAATGTTTTGCATGTTGTCGTTCATACATTTGTAGCACCACAACTTGTATGCACTTGTCATTTACTCTGTCTTGTTTTGTTTTTCGTTGAAGTCAATACACACAATTCATCACAATTATATTAAATTTGGTTTATATAGATAACAAATCAGGAACATTACAGCGACTCACCTTTTGCTCTTTTGAAAATGAGTGGACTTTTTTAAGATGATATCTAAAATATTTCGGCTCCAGCTATGGCCTCTCGTGAGCAGGACCATCTTGAACAAGGGTCTATTTTTGAATGTTTTGTGAATTTGAGAATCTGTTTCCTTACCAACACATAAGATATGTGTATCATAAGAAATATTTTTAAGCCCCGTCCAACTGTATTTGTCAAAGAACGATCATCCATGTCCTTTTTTTAAGGATATTCTGTAAAAAACTATATCTACATCGTATATGTTGGTTAGAAAACAGATTCTAAAAATAACAAAACATGCAAAAATAGGATTCTTTTTTTAAAATGGCCCAGCTCACGAGAGGTCAAAGCTAGAGCTGAAATATTTTAGATGTCATCAAAAAACAAAAAAAAAGCCAATGCTCTTATTTTGGGAGGGGATACACCTTGCACGAAATTTGCTTCTAAACAACTTGATTCGCTTTAATATACATATGTGGGTTTCACGGTTTTATTGGGGTCAAAATTAGATTTGATATGATAGTGTATAGTAAAATGATAGTAGTTAGTAAAAACCTATCATTCAGATTAAAATCAAATATGTAACTTATTTTCTAATTTATATTTTAAGAATGCGGTCTACACAATCGACCGCATTCTTAAAATATAAATTAGAAAATAAATATAAATTAAAAAATGTGTGAACTCTTTTCAAATGTATACATATTTTCTATACATACAGGGCTGTTCTGCAAATCATTTTTTGTGAAAGTGTTTTGAAATCACAAAAAAGGTGTTCTGCACACAAAATATTTTTGATTTTTGTGATTACGAAATAATTCATTAAATTAAGAAAAAACTAGATACACTCATTTTGTTGCAAAATTCGTTGTATTATATTGTGATTTGCTTTATTGGTTTATTTTATTTTACCTTTTATATTTATTATAAGGAATTAACCTTATTTTGCAAACAATACCGAGAATAAAAAAATTCAACCCGAAAGTAAAAATATCATAATTGAAAAAAACACAAGTTTATTGTGCTTTAAAAGAGTGTAAATCACATCGAAAATCACAAAAAATTGTGATTTGCAGAACAGGCACAAATCACATTTGTGCTTTGAAATCACGTGATTTTTAGAACAGGCCGGATACTACCATTTTTGGAAAAAAATTTATTGAACTGAATTGTTTTCTTTAAATTTTTGTTTAAGTCTTTTGTTTTGTTCGAATAATCAATTTTTAGTAATAAAAAAAAGAAGCATTACTTTTGCAGTCAACATTGAAATAAAAAAAAAAATTATTTTAAGATATTTTTCTAAAATTAAGATTTTCTAAAATATTATAAATATCAAGTTTTCTATGTTTCCTAGCTGACTATATGTCGACATTTCATAGGAACTACTGTAATCATCAGTACATATAAAAGCTTTTGAAAATTATTCTAAATAAATTATTGAGAATTTAAGAACAAAAATGTTTTAATAATATCTGTCAAAACAAAGAAAAAACCAAACTTTCTTTGCTACACGTTTCTTCTTTTCTTTTCTGTTTATAATTTTTCGATTAGAAGCTAAATAAATCAACTCAATTAATATGTTCTTTATGGAAAATTAAGATTTTTCGATTAAAATTTCTGGCAACACTGCTCTCAGGCCATTTAGGGTTTCAGTTCATTTATCTCCATTTGGTATTTGTTGTGTGAGTAAATACTACGAGTGTAATTAACAACAACATCATCTAAAGTTGTTGTCGTTCGTATTTTTTTTTAATTCATTGTCATATCAGCCAACAACAATGATGATCATTATCATCTCACAGAACATTATCGTGGTCATGATTTGAAACTTCATTAACTCACTGTCTTTAATTTCTTTGACTATTTGCTGTTTTTGTTATTGTTGTTGTATTTGTGGTCGTGTGTGACTGAGACTTTTGCTTAAAGACTTGAATTGAACCCCCACATTTAATTATTGGTTTTTTTTGCTGTTGTACTCGTAAGTATTAAAGCTGCTTTCCATTAAAGGTAATCAGAGGCAAGATAAAACGTCTTTTATTACAGATACAGTTAAATGAACACAAAAAAAAAGTTAAAAGCAAACCTAGAAGCGAACTTCAAATCATGTTCCGTTAAAAAACAGAAAAAAAATCTTAAAATGTATTTAGCTGAGTTTATACAAAAAAAATCAGAATATTTTCGGAATTCTTTAAAGTTTAAAGCACCCAATAGCAGGAATTAGACATGATTTTTAATTTTCTTTTCTGCACAGCAGCGTGTTAGAAGATTTCTGCTTTGGACAATTGGTGGAATTGTTTAATTAAAATCACAGATTATTTTAGTTTTTCATTTTAAATTCACACAAATTTCTTGAAATTGCACTAAATCATACAAAAATATCTCCAGATTAAAATCGCGCGAAAAAGTTTGTAAACAAAAGAAAAAAAATTTGACAGTCTCATTGGAAAAAACGCGAGAAGCAAAAAATAATAAAATGTGCTGTTAAGTTCACCTAGTAATGAATTCGCCTTGCATTTGAGTTATCAAATATGATCAAAGTGTGTTCATTCGGTATTATTGTGCTAACTAAACGCGGTTGCCACAGGTTTGTATATTTAATTTTACTATATATAAGAACAATTAACTGTTAAATGCCATGTTACACTATCATACACGATCGTGCGAACTACAAAATAAAGCATGTGTGCTGAAAAAGTACTAAAAATGCAACCGTGCAATAGACTTTTTGACAAATCGTGCGATTTGAAAAATGTTATGAAACTTTTCAAAACATTATGGTTTCTGTGAGATCAGTGTGATAAATATTGTGAAAAATATAAGAATATTGTTGGTGCCTTAAGAAAAAAATGTAAGTAATGTAAAATGATTATGTTAATAAGAGTTTTTAATTGTTTTATTGTGTATATAAATTATTTCAATCATACTTGTGTAATAGTGTGGCCTACAACGCCATTTTGAAACGATTTTTTCAAGTCGGCCAGCCTTTTGAAACAGTTTCCTGTGAATGAATCGTACGATCATGTAGGACAGTGAATCAGGGCCTAAATTGGCAATTAAGTTAATTAAAATTTTGTATGGGTAATTAAAATCAATTAAGGCGTTAATTGCAAAATTTTAATTAAAAGTGTATGTATGAACAGCATATTAGGTCTTATATTACGACTATCAGTTTTATTATTTCTATTTGGTGATTTTTATTACAGTGAGTTTAGTGAGCAATTCTCAAATTCTGGCATACGATTACGAGCGAGTCTTTAATCGAATGTACAAATTTTTTAACTTCTGAGATTCTCTCACTCGTTATCGAATAAAGCGTATCGAAATTTCTAATGATGTCACTCGATAACGAGAGATCTTTCGAATGCAGCTGTGCGAATTCTTACTCGATAATAAAATAGCATTCGAAATAAAGTTTTTTAGCAAAAATTCCGTAGAAAGAAAATTTAAGCTACAAATTTGTGTAAATAAAAAGCAAATATATTCATATATATTATATTTTACCTATCGTTTAGACAGAAAAGTAATTTCATGAAAGCTGCAATACACTCACACTTTTTTACTAACACACTCTAATTTTGCTTACTTTGCGCTCAGCTTTCATTAAAAATTTCATGAAACAAATTTTTTGACGTTTTCTGAAAGTAAAATGACAAATTCTAAGCACTGTTGCCACATACAAAGAATTATACAAAATTGCACTATTGTAGTAAAATAATAATTATAAAATTAACTTCTTTTGCAAGTCTATGAAAATAATTATGATCATTTGCCATTGTATTGTATATTTAACACATAAAGAAAGCAATTAAAGTCTTTTTATAAAAATAACATCATAGAAAAGTTTATAGTGATAAGTTTTTTCAACCATAAATTTGTATATGTAATAAGTTCGGCAACTCTGATTAGTAAGCAAACAAGATAAGAGTGGAGAGAAGTAGAGGCAAACTTTGCAAATTTCAGTTTCCTGTGTAGACGAACAAGAAATTTTCATGAAAGTCGTCTATTTCATTGAAATTTTTATTTGTAATACATATACAAAAATTTCATGAAAGTACTTTCCTGTATAATGGTAGCGTTAGGTCAGCCAGTTGAATTTTTGGAGGAACTTTTGTTGATAGGTAACCGACAAACTCCATAAGCCCAAGAACATAATTATATGCATTTTTTGTTAGCCGAAAACGTTTTTTAAACCTTTTTTAAATACCATAAAATATTCTTTTAATATTTTAAAGTTACTCATTATTTGGTAAATTTAAAGGATCAGTGGTATCTCTTATTTCCCTCCGAATGACATTGATGTTTTCATTCTCATCAGATTCGGAGGATGACGAATAAAAGAAGAATTCAGAATTCATAATTTTTCTTAAATTTTCACTTTTAAATTTTACTTTTTATAAATTTTTTAATTCAAAACTTATGTTTTTCCAACAATCTAAATGACTTTGTTTGCTTACGTTTTTTTAGTGTTGTAAAACGTATTTATACGCACTTATTGCTCAACACTAAAGAAACAAATCGATTCGCTTACTTGCGGATAATAGCTATAATGTTAGCATCTTCGTATATAAAGTCTATATGAAAAAAACTCAATATCTCTCAACATCTTTACAAGATGTTGGTTTCTCATTTTGCTAGACTCAACACCTTTCGATTATTTTAGTGTCTTCACTAAAAAAATTTAAAGAAATTGTCAAAAATTCATACCATCACTAGAAAATTTTTACAATGATCGGGAGCGAACAATGTAAGTAAATTTTAATTTAATTAAAAATAATATATAATTAAAAATAATACATACAACACATATATTTATAATGGGTGATTTTATAAGAACTATCGGAAATTAAAAAAAAAAAACACATAAAATTCAGAAAAATGCATGAAATATTTATTTGAATCGATAGTTGGGTCGATATAATTTAATGTTTGAAGATTATTTCATGCAAATGTTGGCCGCGGCTGCGCCTCAAATGGTCCATCCGCTTAGTCCAATTTTGGCATACTCTTTCCAACATTTCGGCCGGTATCTCACGAATAATGTTGGCAATGTTGGCTTCCAGTGTGTCAATTGAAGCGGGCTTGTCGCTATAGACATTAGCCTTAACATAGCCCTTAACAATAGTCTAGAGGCGTTAAATCGCACGATCTGGGCGGCCAATTGACTGGTCCCAACTGTTCACCGAACTCGCCTCTCAATTGGTCCATTGTTTCGCGTGCTGTGTGGCATATGGCACCGTCTTGTTGAAACCACATGTCATGCAAGTCAAGCTCTTCCATTTTGGGCAAAAAAAAGTTTGTTATCATCGCACGGTAGCGCTCACCATTCACAGTAACGGTGTGATTCGCATTATCTTTGAAGAAATACGGCCCAATGATGCCGCCAGCCCATAATCCGCACCAAACGGTTGTTTTTTGTGGATGCATTGGTAGCTCTTGCAATGCTTCTGGCTGCTCTTCACTCCAAATACGGCAGTTTTGCTTGTTCACGTATCCATTCAACCAGAAATGAGCCTCGTCGCTGAACACAATTCTTCGATAAAAAAGTGGATCTTCATCTAACTTTTCAAGAGCCCATTCACCAAAAATTTGGCGTTGTGGTAGGTCGTTTGGCTTCAATTCTTGCACCAGCTGTATCTTATAAGGCTTCACACCCAAATCCTTCTGCAAAATTTTCCACGTAGTGGAGTAACAGAGGCCCAATTGCTCCGAACGGCGCCGAATCGATAATTCACGGTCATCACCAACACTGGCCGATACGGCTGCGATATTTTCTTCAGTTCGCACTCTACGTAAGCGTGTTGGTGGTTTAATGTCCAACAATGTAAATTTGGTGCGAAATTTTTTTACAATAGCCCGAATAGAAGCCTCAGTAGGTCGATTAAACTGACCATAAAATGGAAGAAGCGCGCGATGAACTTTCTTAACAGAGCACGCATTTTGGTAATAAAATTCAATAATTTGCAAGCGTTGTTTGTTTGTAAGACGATTCATGATTAAATTATAGACCAAACTGAAGATGTTTGACAGTGACACAAGATACAAAACGTGCATGAGCTGTCAAAACTTGTGTTGCCAAAAAGATAATAGCAAAAAAATCACTCGTTAGTAAAAAAGAAAAAAAATCGTGTTGTATGGTCTGCTGCTGACGGCAGTATGCTAATAGACCTTTGCAAGAAAAATTGCACAATTGCGGAGTGAGAAGAAAAATTCGCATATTTTCCAGAAAATGATAGTGAAGTTGCAAGATCCATTCGTAAGCTGTCTTGAAAAACTCTGGACTGGTAGTCTGGGAATATCCTTCTTAAAAAAATTACCATTTCGATTCTAAGTTGTTATTATTTATATATACATATGAGTTAAAATCCTTATAAATTATTTAAAATTCTACCAAATGCACGTTGCCCATAAAGCAAGATTTTCTAATAATTCTGAAAATTGAAGCAGTAATTGGTTTTGCTCTCTAAGAGCTATAACTAATCCAATAAATGTATAATCTTTTAATTCCATTTTATTTGATGTTTTTTGTTTGCTCAAACACGTAAAGTAATACTTGACAGATGAAAGATGTTGAAAATGTAATGTAAACAGCTTTTTTCAATTTTCAACATCTTCCACATACATCTCCAAGATGTGAGTAGGTGTAAAAAGGCTATAACAGAATTAGAAATTATAATGCAATCGAAATTATTTTTCATTCGAAAACAAATTCGATCACGAGTGACAGAATTTGCCCCCCTGTTCATCGCGGTCAAACGCTCTTATTTAAGTCACTTATTTCAGCGTAAAATCAAAACGTTAAATTACGTTACACTTTACGCCCTAATTTAGGTTGCACTGTAAATTTAACAGTTTTTATTAATTTAACTTTAAAGTTAAAGAATAAGGGCCATATCCAAAAAAAATTCTTACTTGAGTTTTAACGCATACGTTAGTTACCAAACACATTAGCACTACCATACATTTGTTAAAAACTTTTATGCAAAAACAGTACGTTAACTTTTAAATGTAGTAAGGAATTTAATTGTTTTGCTCTGGCAACGCCGTTATGTTCAGTTGTAATATTTTGAATAGTGATGCAAGAAAAATAATATTCGAAAACCGAAAAACAAATTTAAAAAATAAAAAATTATTATTAAGACATAAAATAGCACATTTTTGACAAACATTTCCTGGATTTACCTTTTTAATAAATACTGAATATATTATATGTAGTATATTAATGAAATTGAGAAAAATTAATAGGTTTACTTACTAGAAATATTTTCATTATTCGAATAAAGTTTTTCATTGTATTCGTTTGATTGAAAGTGCATCACTAGCATAATTGTAATTTATATTATTCTTTCAAAATTAATAGTTTGAGAATGTAATGTTTTTATTTCTTTATATAATGAAAGTAATAAATAGTATTATTCTTTAGTTTTCGCAAAATTTCAATTTTTAAGCAAAATAACAATCGGCAAGTCAACTGTCATTTTAACGTAGAGTTAAAGTGTACCCAACTCAACTTTAAGCACATGGTAAGCTAACAATTGTTTTTGCATAAAACATTAGGAAATTTTTCTTAACAATTGCTTACCAAGCTTTGTTAAGTTTTTTTGCATACGGCCATAATTCCTTATATCTTTTTTTTTTTGGTTTGATCTGCGGTCAAAGAACTGCTAAACCTATTGGTGAAACAATTTATTTACACTTAAAAACAGATGAATGGAAAACTTCATGAAAGGAAGAAATAAAAACATCAAGAAGTGATAAATTTATAGTTTCTTTGTACTTAAAAGTTTTCCAATCCAGACACACACACACACACTGACAGAGATTATGGTCGTTATTTAAACGAAAAAATCAAAGAAAAAATATTAGGTAACAAAATGTTGTTTGCTTCAAATTTAAACAAACCATGTGCGTTTCTTAAATGGAGCGCGCTCATAAATATTAACGGATTTGCACTCGTATTGTAAATGAAATTAATTTATGAGAATTATAAAGCAAAATTATATTCAAAAGTACGAGTATCTGGTCAGCTCTACAATATAATGGTTTAATTCTTATTTCTTTTCTTCCGCTGGCAAATATTTTTAAAGGCATCTGTTTTTTCTTCTTCTTTATTTTTTTTTATTTATTTATTTTTTTATTTTTTGTTTATTTATTTTGGTGTTATTAAAAGCTTTTAATGGCATTTTTTTAAGGTATAATATTTTTTTAATATTTGGTTATCAATTATTTGATTAAAAAGTAATTTTGTTTTTATTTATAATAACAATTAAAAATTGATTTATTTGTTGTATATAATAATGTTTATCAAAACATGAAAATTTTTTTATAAGTATTTTTTTAAGTTTTGAAAATCTTATAATAAATTGACTGTGAATGATGTAGATGAAACTGTTTGTTGAAGGAAATATGTTTAACTTAAAGCACTCAAATATATTATTCCATTTAAAAACAATTTCCCAAAAAAAGAAAAAAAAATTGTTTATTCATTTTGAGGCTCGAAAAGGGATTTAACAACTGCTACAACTGAAGAACATTCCCAACAGGCACACTGGCTGCCATTTCTACCAAACAGCAGTTTTTAATACTTTATTACTAATGTAACTTTGGTTTAAGTCTTACGTATCGCTGGCGTCAGTTAGAAAGGTCCTAACTGGTATTTTTTTAAATTTTTATGTTTTTAGTAATCCAATTTGTCACATAAATACACATCGTCACAAAAATTTAAAAACGTAAAGGACTTACAAGTTATTGTATTAGAAAGTGACATGTGTATAGACACAGCACTTTTTATATATTTTCATTCTACTGTAAAGTTGCAATTATGTTAGTTGGGGACTTTCTATATAAGACTGGCAATATGTACATATACATATACTTACATTTGTATGTACATTTTATACAAAGTTTAGGTTTATTGTAAAACGGATTCCAAAAAATTTACTCAGAAATATTTTCTGAATAATTTGCATAAATAAACTATTTATTACACTGAAAAAATTTGTTACAAAACTGACTCAAAAAAACTTTTTGTTTTAAAAAAAAAAAAAATTTGCTTGAATAAAAATTTTCATTGTCTTAACAAAATTTGTTTTTGTTTATGGAAATATGTGATAATTTCGTTAATACCAGAAAATCTCTTGGGATGATCTACAATCCATACAACATCTGTAACGCTTCCACTGCCTTCAAATTTCTTTATAATATGGCAATCCCTTACACCAGTGATGCCCAAAAGTTCTATATGGAAGAGTAAACACCAATACATATAAGGAAAAACTACTTTTATTTAATATTTTTTGTTGTAAAAAGCATAACATTTACAAAAACAAAAATCACACTGATAATCGCTGTCGTCAATGTTTACCAACAAAGCATGCGAAAGTGTTGTTGCTTAGCTTTTGTGTGTGTGCGGTGAAGAACGAAAAAAAAAATATGAAAGACGAAGTTGTTTGTGTATTTTTCATTGCTAGTGCTGAGCACAGTATTTGTGTATTAAAGGCCATGTTACACTCATGATACAAAAAACAAGGTAACCGCTTCGCTACAACAATAAAAAAAACAACAGGTATTTTGTTTGTGTAATAAGGCGAATTCACACTTATGCTGTCAAAAGTAGTTGATAAAGACATGTACAAAAATTTAAATGGCGCCGAAAAAGGTAAACAAAACTTGACAGAGAAAGAGCCGCCATATTAATCGAATTCGCCGATGCATCCACCTAATAATTAATTCGCCATGGTTACACTATCATACACGATCGTGCGATCTAGAAAATAAAGCATGTGTGCTGAAAAAGTACAAAAAATGCAACTGTGCAATAGACTTTTTGACAAATCGTGCAATTTGAAAAAATTTTATGAAACTTTTCAATACATTATGGTTTCTGTGCGATCAGTGTAATAAATATTGTGAAAAATATAAGAATATTGTCGGTGCCTCAAGAAAAAAATTTAAGTAATGTAAAATTATGTATATAAATTATTTGTATATAAATTATTTGAATCATACTTGTGTAATAGTGTAGCCTACAACGCCATTTTAAAACGATTTTTTCAAGTCGGCCAGACTTTTGACAGTTTAACAGTTTCCTGTGAATGAATCGTACGATCGTGTAGGATAGTGAATCAGGGCCTTAAAGAGCACAGCCCTATAGCTAAGCGCATTTACAAAAACAATTGAGTATCAAGCGCATAGGCATGGCCATGCCTATGCGCCATTATGGCCCATGCTGTTCACACTGTAACACTAGTAACTTTTAACCAAAATCTATTAACGTCCACAAGACAGTCCTACAGCAGGTGACAATTTACTATTTTTGAAATCGTAAGCGCTTAAAGCCGTGGATCACTATCCTGCACAATCGTGCGGTGTTTCTTCACTTTCCGGGCAAGTCATTTTCTAACACTGATATGATTTGTATACGAGTTGATTCAAATGAACTTTGTTTCTTTGTGATTGTTTATTTTTCGAACAGCTGATTGCTTAACTACTTGCCCAAACTAACCCGAAGAAAAAGTACGGGCTGCAGGTTTATCAACTTTGAAATTTTAAAACGCACCAAAATGGCGGGAAAAGGCGCGTTATTTCAACAAAAACGCACAGAATTTTGAATTTTTTTCCTTTCATTTTTACAAACCTATTTTGTATTTTAATAAGTACAATATTTTTATATTAAAAACATGATAATGAAGCAGTTTTTAAACGAATATTATACAATCAAACTGGATCTGATAGCACCGCTTGATAGCATGCATATTTTACTGTAAAGTAAACGAATAAACCTATTTTTGATAAAGTACAACAAAGTAAATAAGTATGTAATCACAATAAAAGAAAACTTTAATTTTTATTAAAATTAACATATTTTTAATAAAATATTAAAGATGAATGAAATTTGATTTCATTCATTCATCTTTTTATTATAATTATAGATTAAAAGCATTTTCAAATAAATTTAACAAAATACTCTAATGTCGAATAGTTTTTTAATCGCTGTATTTAAAAATAATTTTGTGAAAGTGATTAAACTAAAAATAATTTATAATTGTGAAAATATACTTTTATGGTTTCAAATATTTTTGACAAGATCAGATTCCTATGCGGCTGTTTTTGTTGTATTGTTGCTATTTTGCTCTAGCGCTGCCACCTTATAGACATTAATAGAATTTGGAAAGTATACATATCGTATAACTTAATTTACTGTAAAAGTTTTACACGTTTTACATTTGCATATTGTGTGGTCATCGGTTTTGTTTGTCTGTAAATGATTCTTTATTTGCTTGGTTGTCGATTTTATCGCCAAAGGCGACAAACAAAACATATTTTATATAAACAAATTCAAGTTTATATTAATATTTGTTTATTTTTTTTATTCAACTGTTAACCAGGACAATAAACTGAACATAAAAGTTTCATCAACTTTGTTTAACTTTAAAAATATATCGTACAAAAAGACTATCACACTCGTATAAGACTAGGGCACTCTCCCCTCGCTCGACGCACATCTATATCCTTTATAACTGTCTTTGCTGATTGGTTTTATTCTATTTTTTTGCAAATCTTTTGGGCATTGAATAAATTCCCTTCTAAATTGAATGTAAAAATGTGCACTTAAGAGGGGTTTCATTTCTTTAACAAACCAAAACAAACAAAAAAAAAAAAAAAAACACGTATTTGAAAAGTTTTTGAAAGTTCACCACTTTCAGATGAAAGTCATAACAAGGTTGATAGCGAAGGTAAATAAAACACCACATGGGTTTGCCGAGTTTAGTTAAATGTAATCATTTCTGTCCACAGTTGTAATATTATTAAAAGACATACAAATAAAAATTAACATTTTATGCATAAGAACGCACAAATTAAATTGAATTGTAATAAAAAAAGAACAGTGGTTTTCGTTGAAAAAGAAAATAAATTGTTCAGTGTAACCGAAATTCGGACGTAAAGCGCAACGTCATTTAACGCCTTGTTTTTACGCTGTAGTAACTTAAATAAGAGCGTTAACGTTGTGTCATGAACAGTATTGCTCAATAAAGTTGTTTTATAAAAATCATTAAAGCCCAGTTCAGACTATTACACTTTGTCTTAATACTTGTCAAAAATTCAAATAATACATGGAAGTCTGATAGTCTGAATGTAATCTGTCATACATACGAAAAATAGTATGATAAAAATTTTACATTCCATACGACTTTGTTGTTTTTTGAAACTTTTCAAAACGATAATACTTTACATTGGATCAGGGTTGTGTTTTTTAGCAAACCAGCTAATTAAAAATTGAGTAGTCGGCTATTTCGTAGCCGATGGGGTGCCGTCACCGATAGTATTTTTTGTCGTTATAAAAAAGCTCGAAATTTGGAATTTGGCTGTCATTTATAAATGTATTTTGCTCATGCTATATATACAACATAAAATATTTTTGTGCTATTGAATTTGGATGTATTATACATAACTATTATTTTAACTGTTGAAAAATTTCACGCGCCGGCACGTCTATCGCCTACGACGAATAGCGCACCTGCCGCCGTGAAAAGTTTTTTGATGGCACATTTATGTTGGTTTATATCAAGTGTGATGGTGTGAATGCAAAATCTAAAGTGCGGTCTCCACCTGACATGAAAACACTAACTTTGACGCTAACTTCAAGTTAAAGTTAAGTGTGGACCGCTCATGTTGAAGTTTGGTTAAAGTTATAACTTGGTTGTTAAAACATTTCATTTGGAAACTCGGTTATAACTTAAATTGACAACAGCCTGCTAATTGTAGTTGTTTTTCGCCATTTTTATTTTTTTACTATGAGAAGTTATAACTCTAACATTACTACGTGTCCGCCACCTTAAACAGACAGATATATAAACAGCAAGTTTTAACTTTATGTTTTAACTGCGTTTCAAGTTAGGTGTAGACTGCATGTAATTTACGTTAGACTTTTTTTCCAGTCGCAAGAAATGTGTTTAGACTTTTATCTCACGAAATCGGATGAAAGTATTTATACTTAAATAGAAATAATAAAAAATCATAAAGTGATTACTAATGGCCGCAAAAATGAGTAACATTTGTTTTGAAGCGAACTTTACTGAGAGGTAGTAAACCTTTCTCTGTTACGCTTTGTCAAAATTGGATTTTCCAATTGCAAAGCGTTGACGCCAAGCTATTTGGGTTGGTCTCAAGGCGAATTCATTATTAGGTGGATGCATGGGTGAATTCAGGCGAATTCGGTTAATATGGCGGCACTTCCTCTGTCAAGTTTTGTTTACCTTGTTCGGTGCCATTTAAATTTTGTACATGTTCCTTATCAACTACTTTTGACAGCTTAAGTGTGAATTCGCCTTTTTACACAAACAAAATACCTGTTGTTTTTTTTATTGTTGTATTGTTGTAGCGAAACTGCTACCTTGTTTTTTGTATCATGGTTGGCCTTATACAAGGCGAATTTATACAGGTGAATGCAGGCGGTAAGGCGAATTCAGTACTATGTATTTTGTTATTGTAAAACCAAGGCGAATTCATTATTAGGTGGATGCATCGTCGAATTCGGTTAATATTGCGGCACTTCCTCTGTCAAGTTTAGTTCACCTCAAGGCGACTTTATACAGGTGAGTGCAAGCGGAAAGGCGAATTCAGTACTATGTATTTTGTTATTGTAAAACATATCGTGAATGTCATAATCTAAATTCGCCTAAGATTGCTCAGTAGAGAAAAAATTTTATATAAACGTTAAATATAAGCTTTTATAATTGTTTGTAATTAAAATCACAGATTATATTAGTTTTTCACTTTTAAATTCACACAAATTTCTTGAAATTGCACTAAATCATGCAAAAAAACCTTCAGATTAAAATGGCGCGAAAAAGTTTGTAAACAAAAGAAACAAAATTTGATAGTCTCATTGGAAAAAACGCGAGAAGCAAAAAATAATCACCTGTGCTGTTAAGTTCACCTGGTAATGAATTCGCCTTGTGTAAAACCAAGCGGTTAATATGGTGGCACTTCCTCTGTCAAGTTTTGTTCACCTTTTTCGGCGCCATTTAAATTTTTGTACATGTTCTTTATCAACTACTTTTGACAGCTGATGTGTGAATTCGCCTTTTACACAAACAAATACCTGTTGTTTTGTTATTGTTGTAGCGAAGCGACTACCTTGTTTTTTGTATCTTGTTGTAAAACATATCGTGAATGTGAAAATCTAAATTCGCCTAAGATTGTTCAGCTGAGAACGTTTATATAAACGTTATATATAAACTTTTATAATTATTTGTAATTAAAATCACACATTTTATTAGCTTTTCACTTTAAAATTCACACAAATTTCTTGAAATTGCACTAAATCATACAAAAAAATCTTTAGATTAAAATGGCGCGAAAAAGTTTGTAAACAAAAGAAAAAAATTTGACAGTCTCATTGAAGAAAAACGCGAGAAGCAAAAAATAATCACCTGCTGTTAACGTCACCTAATAATGAACTCGCCTTGGTCTCATACATTTTGTATGTGCATGAGGATTTTTGATAGATAAATTACGCTTGACGCGCTAATTTAGTTTGCCCACTAAGAGTATTTGTATAAATGAAGACTTTGAAATGTAGCCGGTTCTGTCCTAAATAGTTTCAACTATCAAAAGTTTATTGTTAAATATACAATAAAAATCGATTTTATCAAGAAAAAAAGGGTTGGCTTATTGTAAAAGGAAATTGCTAAAAATATTTTATTGTATTTTTTTCTTCCTTACAATCTTTTTGGCTAATTCTTCCGAAAACATTGTATACAACTCACATGTTTTTGTTACATTTATGTTGCATACTGGCATATCTTCCTATCACGATTTTTAAATAAAAAAATAATAATAGAATAAATATTTTATTACTGTTATTGTGATTTTTATTTTCTTACTGCTTACAAAATAAATGAATCGTAATCGGTTTAAAAAATAAATAATCTCTCATACTCAATTTCCGTTATCTTTTCAAAGGATATAAACTTGGTAGTAAACAGGATGTTCAGATGAAAATGTTTTAAATCGCAATTTTTGTTAAAAAAAAAAAACAATATTCTAAATCCAACAAAATAATTTAAGGTCAGTTAAGGCAAATATCTTCTATTTGGTAGCTATTGTAGACAACATTCTATTTTAAAATAAGCAAATTAGGTAAAGATGGTGGCTGTGTAGTATTCTGTACTTATACAGTATTCAATACACTGAGAGAATGCATTTTTACTACAGCCGTATTGGTTATTGGCGATGATACAAGCTATACGCTTTGCTGTAACAATAACATGATACAATAAACAAGGTAACTGCTTCGCTACAACAATACAACACTTAAAAAAAAAATAATAGATCAAAGTGCATTAAGGCCTCATTAGTTTTTACTTTCAGTTGCCGTTCTGTGACGTTCATTTCTGTAGGAAATATTTTACAATTACTTTTTCCGTGAAAATATTCAGCTGTTTTTTACAGTAGGGCATAAATAAAAGAAACACATTGGAATGAAGAATCAAATATGTACATAAGTAATCTCTTGTACGAAAAAAAAAAAATTAATAGTTTAGGAATGGTGATCAAACAGCCCACTTCTTTCTCAAAATCTGCAGAGTTTATGACACTTCTTATAGAAAATATAATTTTTTCCTTGCTAAAATAATATTATTTTCATAATTCATAGTTGCTTAATTGATAAAAATGTATTAACTTTTAAAAATCTTTAATTGAAACAAATTTTTTTAGCTTTTGACAAAAACAATTATATACTTTTGAATAAAAAATTAATTTTTCCATACCTGAAAAAAGTAAAACATACACATATCTGGCCGTCACTTAACGTTCAATTCTATTTTCAACAGATTAGTCCGTAACAGAACAGAACATAAAAGTGAAAACAAACCATGTACATATAATATACATTGAACAGAAACAAGACAGCTGATTCAGAACGGAAAAGAACGTACAAACTAATTCTGCCTTTAGAGTCTACAAGGTGGCAGCACTACTCGTAGAGCTAAGTCAGCTTTTACATTTGTACAGACGACGGGCAGACAGACGAAATTTGATGGTGCGGTAACGAAAATTTTCGGTGGGGGAGAGTGTGTAGTACACGACTCTCTGTACTAGACATTTGTGGACATTCTTTGTTTCTCTTTTTAACTTTTCGTATTTCTTATGTTGTTGCTTCATATCATTATTCTCATATCAACATCAACTTCATATAAACACACTAGCTGTGCTTAAAAAAACAACAACAACAAAAGAAAAACGAAAAGTTTCTGTCTGTCTATTAATTTCTTAAATGTAAAAGGTTTAGGCAAGACCAAAAGAGAATTGAAAAAATGTCTGCCCATCGTCTGTACAAATGTAAAAGCAGACTAAATCACAACAATGTAACAAAAAGATTCATGTGGTACGTTATGTTTGTCAAAAATATTTGTAATATATTTTTTATATATTATAAAATATTTGTTACTTTCCGGGCAAGTTTCGTGCAAAAGAGAGTTTCTCTCAAATACAGACAAAATTTACCCAAAGTACGGGAACGCAAAAAGCAAAATTTCTCATTACCTTGTAGTGTGGAAGGTGTTGGACTAAATTTTGCTAGTCTAAGCAGTGTCGAAGGTATATACACTGGGCAGTGATCACTTTTAACTAATTTAGTTCCATCATTTTAAATGCTGTAATAGAGTTGTTATTGTTCAAATTAAACTTCAAACACACTACTCCCTCTTTCATCCTATTATAACCTATTTTCCTAGTTCCAGTACAATGCGCTGCATATGTAGAGGTTATCCCCTGAGTACTGATCCAAGATTTTTTTTTTTTTTTTCATTCATTTATTTATTGAATCTTCACAAAGTGAATACTCAATTCTTAATACTAAATACACAAAATTAATTAAGTCCAGCCAATGCTAGACAAAAATGTTTTATTTTGCACGGTCAATATCGGTAAAATCACCTATTGGACGTTCTGATGGTGGCAAGGGTATCCCTCCTTCTCAACCGAGAGTGGCCTTCAAAATTAAGTATATTGCGTGCAAGAGGATTTGGGTGAAGCTCCAATTTACTGATATACATACCTTGTTGCGTACTTTAAAAATTCGTCTTTTACAAGAGGAACACAGAGATCCTTATGAATTCGTGAGTTTTTTACGTACCATGGAGCTGCGGTAATTGTTCGAAGAATTTTGTTTTGTCGCCTTTAAATTTTTTCAACGTTTGAAGCGGAGGCGGTGCCAATCCAAGATAAAAAAAAATATGTAGGTATAAAAAACTGTACATACAGTGTTGCTGCTTTAGTGCGAAAATTGTAGTTGCCCTACTGCTTCCGTGGAAGTGGAGGGATTTTGGGGATTGATGAAACCTATTTTAGGAATTCCCAAAAGAACCCGGTTTTTCATAGTCGGTTTTAGTGCGAAAATTGTAGTTGCCGTATTGTTTCTGAGGAAGTGGGGAATTTTGACGTTTCCTGAAGCCAACTTTGGGTATTCCCAAAAAACTCGAAACCGCCTCGCCCATCGAATCGGTACCGAATTTTCATATTCAATATGCGTTTTGGCCGTAAAACGTATATCTTAACTATTCAAGGTGATTCGATTTAGTGCGAAATTTGAAGTTGCCATATTTTTTGGCGGTTTCTGAAGCTGATTTTGATTATATGGATAATCAGTTTGATATCAAAGCGTTTTGTTTAGTTTTTTAAACTATATTTATATTATTAAAATTCTGGATGACTGGGGTTGGCTTTCGAGCTTGTAAATATCTTTAATTTGGGTTGTTTGTTTTATTTCATGTGAAAATAGTAAACAACAATATGGGTGCGTCATTTTATGTTTGTTTTTTCTTCTTTTTTCTCAGTGCTGATTTCAGCGATAATATTTATTTTAGATTATAACATCTTAACGAGCCTTTGCATGATAATTCTCTCAACGCACAATTAAAAAACACATAAAAGTATACATTATTTTAGTATTTTTCCCTTCTTGTCGAAGGCATTTGTGGATAAGAATTTGTTTTTCATTTTCTATTTGAATACTTGTTTACACTTTTCTTAAATGCGGCTTGAAGCACGGTAAACATTTGACATTGTGGCACACATACTCGTATGTACAAATGTATCTGTTAGTTACAGCTTAGGGGCACAAAAGACTAACATGGCAACGTTACGAAATGAGCAAAAATTTCGTATGAAAGACATGTAGAAACTCCAGATACACGATACATCTTAAAAACAACAGAATTCAAAAAATATAATTTGTTTTCGTGATAATTTTAATGATTCGACTTAGCAAAAGTGAATATTAAAGATGGTGTTACCAGGCACTTCGTGTTGTCAATGGACGACTGTTGAAGTTTATTTAGAACTTTGAAAAAATATTTTGGTTTTTAAATATTTCGTTCATGTGGTAGCAGCCACAAAGTAAACAGTTCGAATGGCGTCACCAAGTTGACTTTGTGACAGCAGGTGATGCTTTTAAAAATGTCATAATTTTCCTGAACAGCATGTATATATGTATGCCCATTAGGGCGGTAACTATTTAAAAAATCTTTAATGTATCAAACTTCACTTAGTCGATTATTCAATTAAATATTATAAAGTCTACAAGGTACCAGCCAAGGCGAATACATACCAGGTAAATGCAAGAGCAATAAATATAGGTTGTTTTTTTAAGCCCGATAGAACTTGAAATCGTAAAAAATAACACAAAAAATTAAATTGTAATCAAAATTTTTTTTTATTCGAAAGATCAATACGTGACATTAACATTTGAAAATGATTTCGGGCATATGGGCACCGCGGCTGTTCTTGACGAAGCGCATTCTGGACGTCCAATTTTGGGCCACTTTTTCGAGCACTGCTGGCCGTATGTCACGAACAACACGAACAATGCTGGCCTCCAAGGCGTCAATTGTTGCTGGTTTATCAGCATAAACCAGTGACTTCACGTAGCCCCACAGGAAATAATCGAGAGGTGTCAAATCGCACGACCTTGGAGGCCAATTGACAGGTCCATTTCTCGAAATCAACTTATCGCCAAATTTTGATTTCAGTAAGTCGATGGTTGCGTTCGCCGTATGGCACGTAGCGCCATCCTGTTGAAACCACATCTCCTCCGGATCAATGTCATCCATATTTTCAAACAAAAAATCATTGATCATGGTGCGGTAACGATCTCCATTGACCGTAACGCGAGCTCCGGCCTCATTTTTGAAGAAATAAGGTCCGATGATGCCACCAGCATGAAAACCGCACCAAACAGTGCATTTTTCTGGATGTAATGGAGTCTGTAGGGTCTCTTGTGGATTGGTCTCACTCCATATGCGGCAATTTTGCTTATTAACAAACCCGTTAAGCCAAAAATGCGCCTCATCGCTGAACACAATTTTGCGATAAAACAACGGGTCATAATTTATAATAATTCATGGATAATTTCGTAGCGTTGTTCAAGCGTGAGTCTATTCATGATGATTTGTCAGAGTATACTGAAACAAATAAAAAAAATGTTTCATCAAAATTTAATTTTTTGTGTTACTTTTTACAATTTAAAGTTCTATCTAGCTTAAAAAAACACCCTATACAACACTACAAAAAATAAATATTTTTCAAATGTCAAGGGAAAAATATAAACACAAAAAGGAATTTTAAAAAAATATAATAAAAAAAATGTCCAATAAAACACAAGCATTTAATTATTTCGTGAAACTTTTAATTATTTTGTGAAAATTAAAGTCTCAGCTCATAGAGCTTGGGGAGGGTTCTGGTTGATAGCTGGCGCTCAAGATGCAACACATTATTTAAGAAATTGTTTTGAAATTTTTTTTTCAATTTTCTATTCAAAAAAATTTACAATAAAAGAAAAACTTAATTATATTGTGAAACTTTTAATTATGTCGTGAAACTTAAAGTCTCGGATCATAGAGCCTGAAAAGGTGAAAATGGCCAGCCACACAGCGGAGGATTCTGGATAATATCTGGCGCTCAAGATAGAATACATAATTTAAAAATATGTTTAAAATTTTTTTTTTCTAATTTTGTTTTAATTGTGCCATTGACATCTGAAACAGATTAAAATTAAAAAAAAAAGTTATCAGCTGCGCTGCCAATTTCACCTGTTGTGAATTCGCCTTGGTGCCAGTCCTACCGAATGTGGCATTTTTTTGCTACTGGCAATGTGGTGAGCGCTTAATGTCAAATTTATTTTTTACATTTTTGAAGATCACTAAAGCTTACTCAAGCTCAGATATATAAAAATAATTTTGTGAAAATTATAATAATTTAAATAAAAATAATTTTTAATTGTGGAAAAATTACTTTTATAATTTATAACTGTGCAAAAAATTTCAAATACTTTTGACGGAAATACCTCTCAGTGTGTTCCACTGGTAAAAGATGAGTAAAACTTCTCAGCTCTCTCTTAAGAATGACGGTAGCAGTAATCACTGGACATTGCCCGTTTGGGAACCATGCCAGGAGACTAGGCCTACCCTATAACGACTTCTGTAGAAGTCAAGACGAGGAGGAGGAGGAGACCATCCTTCATCTCCTCGGTACATGCCCGACTTTGGAGCACCATCGTCTAAGATGCTTAGGCGAGAGGAGCTTCAATAGACTATTATGTCTGGCTTTGGTCAAACTGACTGCTATAGCTTCTTTCATAAGAAGTAGCGGATGGCTAGTAAATAAGCAAGTGATGCCGCATTAAGCAGTTTCCCACCTTTCCTTTCCCCTTTTCCGCACTCCTTGTATATCCTTACAACTTTTTTTTATTTATTTTTCCTTCTATCATACCCTAACTTTTCAGGCAATCATAAAGGGAACGACCTTCAGGGAACAAGTGAGCTGGAGTATCCGGGTACTCTTTGGAGAACCCAGCGGCCTGCCTACCAAAGCTAATCTAAAATTGCAGAAAGAGGAATTAGTTTCCCTGAGACCTTTGGTGAATGCCCATTTTCGGTGGCTACCAATCCCCGAGGTACTGTTACCTTGCAACCTCCACTGTAAGGAACCAGTAATGATAGTTGGACGGCTGAGTTGGTTAAGGGCTGATGCTCTTAATATACTTTGGCCTACCAACTCATTAAACCTTGTCTTCCATTGACTAAAATTGCATACGGGAGGGATTAGAAGGCCCGAACTCTTAAGCAAGGCCTTTGTTTGTCTATATGGCTACATATTTATAGCAAAAAGTTGCGACCTGTGTGAGCATAGCAATCCGCACGGGGGTGCTAGTGGATCGTGCATAATTCACCCCATGAAGTTGATCCATTATCAGATTAGACTGTAAAGGCAGGTGCTGATGTAAATCAATTTCAGAACTGTCCACTCGCAGCGTTTATTACTTTTGGAAATAGTTGTATTTATAAATATAAATTTGCTACCAGAGACCCAGTAGAAAGGTAAAATATGCGACTGATCCCCACATTTTTCCTAATTATATCGATATGGTGTTAAAAGTATAGTAGTGGACGACACATGATAATGTATAATATAAGCTTTCGCATACGATATAAGCTTTCGTATACGAAAATAGCAGAATAGAATGGTTAACAAAGAAATACCTCAAAAAGCACTAGAAAAAAATACAGTTGGTTGAGGAAATACAAACCAATACGAGTCAGATGCAAAATTTTTCGAGAGACCAAACAACATAACAATCCTTATGGCACTTAAGAAATAATTGCAATGACGCCAGAGCTGTTCTTTAGTCTAGAGCTGCTTTACGACTTTTATGTTTATTTATTTATTTACTTCTTTTGAACTACAAAACTTGTACACAACAATTATTCTTTGTTGACTTCGATTTGTAGTTGAACAAGTATTAAAAAGTAAAATACAATTGAGTTCACTTACTAATCGCTTTAAAGCTGCTCGTAAAAAGTGTATTTTTGATTTAAAATCAATTTTATAACTTAAAAGCGAATAGTAAACTCAATTGGATGTTTCTCATTTTTTTTTGGGGTTTGTATTATAAGAATTTTAGACGTTCGTTGAAATTCTTTTCATTTAAATTTCATTCTAATAGAAGACACAATAATACTGGGTGGCCCAGAAAGACCGAAGTGGTGTGAATTCCTTATAACTTTTTTATTATAATTTTTTTTTTTCTTTTCTTTTCAGTATTTTGTAAAGAAGACTTGGATAATTTATAACGGAGAAATACACAATTGAACAACGTGCCCAAATTGTTGAAATTTACTTTTCAAATCAACGGTCCATTGTGTTGACTCAGCGTGCATACCGTCGTCAATTTAATGTGCGGGTTGCACCCTCTCAGTCAACAATAAACCGTCTGGTTGCAAATTTTCCAGAACAAGGAGCAGTAAGGAACCTTCCTGGTCCCGGCAGACACCGAACTGTCCACACGGCTGACAATATTCAAGTGGTACAGGAGAGTATTCGGGAGGATCCAGAAACATCAACCAGGAGACGTTCGTCACAACTGGGCCTCTCAAGGACGTCGCTGCAGCGAATTTTGCACACCATAGGATTGTTTCCATACAAAATTCAACTTGTCCAAGAATTGAAACCAACAGATTACCAGCAACGACTTGACTATGCAATTTATTTCCAGCAAAAAGCACAAGAGAATCCAAATTTTATTCATAACTTAATAATGAGTGACGAAGCCCATTTTCAATTAAATGGGTTCGTTAACAAGCAAAACTGTAGGATATGGGCTACGGAAAACCCGAGAGTACTTCATCAACGACAATTGCACCCAGTTAAGTGTACCGTTTGGTGCGGTGTTTCTTCAGAAAGGATCATTGGTCCATTTTTTTTTTTTTTTGAAAATGAACAAGTTGTCGCCATTTCCGTCAATGGTGATCGATATCGGGCCATGTTGCAAAATTTTGTAAGGCCAGCCGTGGAAAACCATCCGCAAATATGGTTCCAACAGGATGGAGCCACAGCGCACACTGCGAGGGCCACAATGACTCTTTTACGCGACATCTTTGGTGAAAGAATAATTTCTCGTAACAGCAATTTTAATTGGCCTCCGCGTTCCCCGGATTTAACCGCTCCAGACTGTTTTCTTTGGGGCTATTTAAAAGGAAAAGTTTATGTTAATAAGCCTAGGACTATTGAGGAGTTAAAAACCAATATTCGAGAAGAAATTAACAACATACCACCGGAAGTTTTGCGAAAGGTCATGGAAAATGTGTTGGAAAGAGCACATTTATGCGAAGCAGAATATGGCCACCACTTGCGGGATATCATTTTTAATAACTAATCCAAAAATATTCCCCATAAATTTAATGTATTTAAAAAAAAAAAAAATTAAAAAAATATCTCTTAAATAAAAAGTTATAAGCAATTCACACCACTTCGGTCTTTCTGGGCCACCCTGTATAATTTATCATCATCTATTTTTCATTTAATTATAAAATGTGTTAAATTCCTTAAAAATTCCTTTAACATCTTCGCGCAAGCATTAAGGATTTTTAAAGAAAAGTTTTTGTAAATACTTTTACTCGTAATTATTTATACATGAGGTTGTGGGAGGTTTTAAGCTCCGCATTGAAAGAAACTTTTTGCTTTTTGTCGACTGAGACTCTCAAGGAACACCGCTGTAGCTTACGAACGCCTTATCCGACAGATGATGAAATGAACACAAGATAAGCTAGATAAGGCAAACAATAAAGGGATGTGTTCACACAATAAGGTATTTCCTTTGTACCATTTCATTTGTCTAGTTTTAACACATGCATACATATGTGTGTGTGTGTGTGTGTGTGTGTGTCAAACTACGTGCCCTAGGTTTGTGAAATGAGTTGACACAGCAAAATAGTGAAATAAACAATAAGAATTTAAAGATAAGGATAACTTAAATAAGCAGGAATGTGCTGATAGGCAGTCTTTTGAATCAATTGATTTAGATTCGTCAACCGCTCCTCAATATGGCAAAACGGCTCTCCAAAATGGCATACCAGACACATACTGGAGGCAGCTTTTTGTGGCACGATAATTTTGGATCATATAACAAACCTCTTTCTAAAAAGCGCGGGCACGACAATCACAGTTTATTAACATCAGCACTTACCATTATGGTCTAATCTGATGGTGGGCCAAACTGCGGCAGAATTCGTCAAAGGTTCACCACCGTTCCCATATGGCTCACCAGACAGAGACAGATATGATATTTTATTTTTGCGATATGATATTTTTAGAATACTAGTAACTCCCTAGATAGCTACGAAACCAGGGCGGTTACTCTCTATTGCGATGCGAAAGTGAGTTCGATGCGAAAAGCAAATGCGATAAGAGTATAATTTGGTACTCTGTTCTCTTTGCACAAACTTTTTCGCGTTTGAAAATGAACCAACGCTGGTACCACAAAATAAACAATAGCTAAGAATGATTTAATAAAATGTGCGAAAGGGAAAAATTAAATGCGAAAGGAAAATACGAAAACGTAATACAGAGTACCAATTCTTAGATTTTGCTTTCGCATCGCAATAGAGAGTAGCCCGCCAGGGCACGATAGATTGGCTCATTAAGCACATCTTCTTAGTTATGTCTTTGCCATACTATTCCCCACCAATACAAGAAGTGTACGTATGAATAGTTCACTGCTCACTAATGCTACCATATGGTGGCAGCTTGTCATATGTTAGGATAGATTTAACAGCCTGCTAGCCATTGAAAAGCCAGCCCAGTTGGTTCCAGTCTGGTCCTGTTGTGATGCCTATGGGTGTGACATGCAACTCAACAGATCTACATATCACCGGTATAAAACCAACCCGAGGATCGGATAAAGAAGTCCAATCTACTTACACCACAACCCGATACCTTCGCTAAATCATGTAGCATCGCTCTGTTTAGATACAATGCCCTTACATAAGAAAGAACCGGACACCGACAGCGGAACAGTGCTCAACATTAAATGTAAGACTTCCGTAGAAGTCATTAAATGGAAGATGTATACTCCTCGCCAGCTTTCCTATGTGGCAATGCCCCGTCAGGACCGCCACAACAGAACGCTACAACCGCTAGGCCAAGCGCCTAAAAATGATAGTCCTTCTGTTATCATATCTGGGCCATGCCAGACTTGATATTCGACAGGTAATCTCCCTAGACCATCTGTCTTGAGCGGTCTCAAAAAGCTGACGCTGTACTTGCTTCTTACTCCAAGCAGGATTCCTACGATCTCATCTATATCTCTTTGCTGTAGCCGGACACCAGCCTTTGCCAGTTCATCCGCTACTAGATTTCTGGGCACTTCACTGTGCCTTCGTACTCAGAAACGCTCTAGAGATATCCGGCATTCACGAACCAACCTGGATCCCAGCTAGTGCATACCACGCAGCTTTGCTATCAGTACGAATTCAGATATCATCCCCATATATCCTGTCAATTTTTTTCTAACAGCAATTTGCTTGAAAATCAAAACACTAGAGAACGGAATTCAAATTCATTAGGAACATAAGCCGTTAAATCAACTCGCCTTAGCTTTTTGCTATACCCTTCCTCACCAAAAATATGTGAAATGTATTCATTGCAAGACAACAGTTCCTCACCATTGCCACCATAATTATCAGGAAATACTAATAATCATTTCCCGCGAACACGCTTCACCCAAGATGCAGCCATACCAGCCACGATCAGTGCTAGTTTGTTCCGCAAAATAAACTCACCTGGGGGCATGCTAATCCTCGTTCTGCCATTTAACTCTTGGCAACACTACATAGCTGTGATTTCCTAGAGTTTTAGCTGCTACAGCAGATGAGGGGCGCCTATCCGTATATACCTCAAAAAAGCAGACTTTGTCAAGTTAGGAATATGCCTAGGCCAAACCTGCATCTTGGATGGAGAGCTCCCCGAATGCAAGTCCTTACAACTCTAGTATTGCAAGTTACCAACGGTTTTTGCTGCAAGTTTTGATTTAATCCATAACCAGGAAGTCAAGTATAAGATAGCAACCTCAAATTATGATCAGTCCGGGATATCTTGTAAAACTCCTATGGCAATTATTCTCTAGTGAGGGCTTCGGCAGTTCCAGCATAACAAAGTTTTGCATGCCGCTCTTTTGGTGTTGATTTTCATGTCAACCAGTACTCTTCTGTAACCCCGGGGAACAGGTTTTACCTTGGCGTATTCCTAACCAGAGCATTTTGTTTTTCGGGTAAAGAAAGGAAGAAGACCCTGGTTTGTTATAGCAAATAAAACTCTAGCAAGCCGCATGGCTTATATTGTGTTGGCTTCCGAAACCCTTACCACCCTTACCAAGGGTATAAATTGGCAGAACGGGTATCAGCATTGTCCCTGGGTGGTTCTGCTTGAAGTTCAAGACGGGCTGATCATCGTTGAGGTGCCTACCTTGGCTGGAACGTTCTGGCTGTGGTTGAAACCTAAAACGCAGGAATGGGGAGTTAGTATCCCTGATAATTGTTTGGTGTGTGGCTTTTTTCGGGGACTAACAACTTCCCGAGGGTCTGTTGCCTTTACAACAAATACCTGTACTGTACGGAACCAGTGGTGATGCTTGATGGCTTCGGCCTACCAACTCATGGAGCCTTGTATTTTATTGATTACTGGGAAATTGCATACAGGAGGGAGTACAAGGCCCAAACTCCTCAACTAGAAGAATGCTAATATGTGAGCCTAGTAAGCCGCACGGGGGCGCTGGTGAATGGTAAATAATTCACTCTGAGGAATTGGTCCATCATCAGATAAGGCCGTAAAGGCAGGTACGGAAGTAAATCTTTTTCACTACTGTACCCAAGAAAGCAGATTGCCCAAACTAAGAATACGCCAATCGCAGGCACCAAAATAAAGGCAGCTCATACATATATAGTTCAAACATCAAACAATATTCTACATAAAATTAGCATGTGACATGTGAACTGCTTTTAACTGTCACCAAACTTTTCCCCATCAGCGTTCCTGTGCAAGCACTGTTTCCCGCAGTTATCAGTCAGTTGCCATGAAATGATAATAAACATAAGAAAAATAATAGTATATAACACTAATTTCTTTACTTAATATTATAAATTACAACACTTAGTTGCTAGCTTTGATTTTCCCTAATCTTATCAAACTTTTTTGGTTTGGTTGTCCGTTTGTTTGAATATGTATGGCAGTGGGGTTTTAAATAAAACAAGCTTAGAATGTCTCATGTCGGCAGGTTTTTCTTTGGCAGCTGTGACAAAACTTAATAAATAAAACAAGTTGTTTTATAAAAAACGCTCACTAATGAGTTAAGTTTTTAATTTTTCCTTCTAGCATAATTTTTTGCTAAACCAAGAAATCAATTCCATTGTGCTACTTTTGTCTTCAACTATTTGCGTTGTCTGAACACAGCACTGCGAACATGAAGTTGTTAAATGTCTGTTTTGTGTTAATTATTTACGTTCCAAACTGCACATATAAATAATCACTTTATCTTTCTTCTTTAGAGATAACAATTGCAAAATGTTCAGTTTTAAATAATTGTCTGGTTTCTAATAAAAGATGACTGGAAGAACATCTTTAACAGCCGCAGCAGCCGTTTAGAGAAAAATGTTGATGTCATGTAATTACACACATTACAAATGTCGTTGTAGCATCTTTAACTGGCATCATTAACTGAAATTGAATTTATACTCTTTGTACGGCTAAAACATTTAGAAATTCTTCAAATTACTGGGAATTCAATTTAATTCTTGACTCAAACTTAAAAAGGGTGAAGGCATTTCCTTAAATTAACATTCTGAACACATTTAATCTACATTTAATTTTAATTTTTCTACTCTAATTGATCTTGAAATGTGTGACAAATTGAGGTTCCTTACGAATACACGTAGAAACGGAACACGAGTCATAATCTAGTAAAGGGTGTTTTTCTTCATTAAACTGTAACTTTGAGATGGCAACACTGTTTTATTTACTAACTGTACTCATAGATGGTATAAATATTGAGGAATCAGATGCTCTTGATGTTCTTGGAATGAAAATACAGTGTGATACTCGTTGGACTGCACACATCTTTCATGTCTCCAAAAAAGCATTCAAGTGTCTTGGAGGCTTATTCTGAATTGCGATGCGAAAGTCATTGTGATGCGCAAATGAATTGCGATGCGAAAGATATTTGGTGTTCTGTAAGTTTTTCGCATTCGCAATTAATTTCAAAATGTGGCAATACTCTTCCAAAGTAAACAAATGAACGTCAAATTTATTTCTTATTCGATAAGTTTTACAAGTAAAAATTGTTTGTTTATAAAAAATAAAAAAAGTTTAATAAAAAAAAATTTGTGTTATTATTGCATTAGATTAGCTTGGAGTGCATGCCAGCGAAATCAAGTACGATTCCGTCCATTTCTAGGTCAAGGTGGCTACCAACACCATCCTGCAGCATCTCTTATTGCTTGCATTTAGTTCTTCGGCTAATGTATCCCACAAAGCACTATCGAGCTGTCTGTCGAGCATTTGGTGTTTTCAAGTGGCCTTTCGCCAAATGGCTATGTTTTTTCATGAACTCCACCATTACTACGAATTGTCGCGTCTTAGTAGTCTCCTTGTTAGTTTCCCTACGTGAAATATTATTAAAAGCAATTAATCTATTAGCTACCACAACGAATTATTATTTCATTTAATAATTTATTGTCATTTTAACAAATAAAATAGATGAATGAACAAACAGTAATATAATACTTACACTTTCGTGCTTTGCTAATGCTGTTTTGCTAACGAATAAATTTTGCGAGTTTGACATTTATTTTCGCAATTAAGAATGCCGAATTGCCACCTTTTCGCATTTTAAATGCGAATAAAAAAGTACTATGCGAATATCGCAATAGAGAATAGCAACTCTTCGCATATATGTATTTTCGAGTAGCATTACCATTCGCATCGCAATTCAAAATAACCCTCCTGGTTTTTTGAAACCGTGGCAGATGTACTTCCCTCCTTTCGATCTCCTTGTTATTTAGGTTGTGTAGTTATGTTAACATTAACGTTTCATAACTTAACAACTCACCCTGTTATTATTACCTAGTGTCTACAACTGTGATTAGCTCTGACATAATATCTGAGAAAACGTCGGCAGAATGAGAGAGCGAATTTTTCTATGTACATCTTCATATCTAACAGTGAGTATACGCGTTGTTGTTAATATTATAAGAAGTCATATATCAATGAAAGGCGAGAAGAAAACACATCTTTCCGATGAATAAAATCTTATATGAATTTCGTATATGCGCTCATTTTGTACAAAAGTAATCACTTATAGTATATATTTAATGCATAAAAACAAATTATTTTCCATTTAAAATCGTTTTTTAAAAATATTTTGCAAAATTAATAATCGCTAAAATTTCAATTGCGTCTTTTTGCAAAAAAACACACACACACACAATTTTTTTGACAGCTCTTATTATAAGACCGTTGCCAAAAGATTTCTCATAAGAATGCTCTCATAAATATGATTATTAAACTGCGATAACACTGATTTTAAGTCTATGACGTTCTCATCTCAGTTAACATTAACGTTTCATTTGTTAACATTAACGTTTCATAACTTAACAACTCACCCTGTTATTATTAGTTAATATGAATGTACGAAAACATGAGTGTTATTTAAAAATCTGAATAAAAGAGTTACTTTTACAAGAGATATTGAAAACACAACATGGTGTCAGAAAAGGTGTAAGATTTTATAAAAGCAAATGAAATTTAAAGTAAAACAGTTAAAAGAAAAAACAATAAAAAAACTAAAATACTTTTAGCAATAAAACTTTTAGAATAAAGAGAAGGTCGATTAAATGACAAGCGGCGGTCAATTGTTTGCTGCTTCATTGCAACCAATGAATTTGAAAGCGCCAAACCTGGCGAAAGAATGGAAACTGTGGCATACGCAGTTTCGCATATTTTTAAGGGCTTCGGATCTGGAATCACAGACGGATGAGATGAGAGAAGGTAGCCTTACTTTTGCATGGGTATTAAATCGTTGGAAATTTTCAACTCATTTGACCTTGATATCGATAAGGTTAAATATGAGTCCTGGGTGCAGAAAATACCCAACCGAAAATATTAATATACATATGTATGTATATTAAAAACTTGAAACAAATTTTCTAATTGATAGGGGCTGCCTGTTAATTGTACAGAGATGGTAGTGCGTTCCACAGTCGTATTGTGCTCCTGAAAAACTGCCACTCTGAGATAAGAGTTCGGTATCTAAGTTGGATAAGGTTTGTCCCTCTACTTGATCTTGCAAATTGAAGTCTGTTCTGTCGTATATATAATTTTATGCAAAAGTATGAGTGCTCTTATTTTGATTAAGTCCATGATTTCTACACAGTATAATGACTTAGAATATTGGAAAGTACCGTCTTTTTAATCTGTATACATAACGTAACATTGCATTGTATGCTACAACTAATCTACTCCTACTATATGAGCCGCAGAAAGGAAACACTTTGCAACTACGAGGGCGGTTCGGAAACTTGTTAGCCAAGCGCAAAAAGCGCGGTATAAACAGAAAAAAGTCAAGTGTTTTGGAAACTTCCATCTCGGCTATGAACACATTTTGTTTCGATCTGGTAATTCCTTCATATAGAAACAGGTGTTCATAAAAGACGCATCCGCAATTTTTTTACAATGGAAAAATTAGAAATGCGTGGTGTCATTAAATATTTACATAAAAAAGGTTCGGGACAAGAAATTCATAGTGATATGGTGAATGTGTTAGGTGAAAGTGCTCCTTCATATGCAATAGTAACAAATTGGGTTGCTGAATTTAAACGTGGTCGTACAAGCATTGAAGATAAACCACGTAGTGGACGTCCAAAAACAGCAACAATAACAGAAACTGTAGCCAAAGTGCATGATATCATATTAAATGAACGACGAATAAAAGTGCGTGAAATAGCTAATATCATGGGCATCTCAAATGATCGAGTCCATTTAATTTTGCATGAAGAACTACAGATGAAAAAGCTTTCTGCAAGATGGGTGCCGCACTTGTTAACAGTCGACCAAAAACGCATAAAAATGAACATTTCTCAAGCTTGTTTGGATCGTTTTAAGCAAAATAAAATGGATTTTAAGCATCGTTTCATAACTGTTGATGAGACATGGATCCACCACTATAAGAGCACTCCAGAGACAAAAGAACAAACCAAACAAGGGACTGAAGCTGGAGGAAGTGCCCCAAAGAAGAAGAAAAACAATTCAATCGGCTGGTAAGATTATGGCAACGGTTTTTTTTAGGACTTTAAAGGCATTTTATTGATTGACTATCTGCAAAAGGGTAAAACAATAAATTCAGAGTACTATTGCAAACTTTTGGATCAATTAAATGTACAAAGTCGAGAAAAACGTCCCGGCTTACAAAACATAAAAAAATAATTTAACAATGGCTAAAATCAACGAATTAAAGTAGGAGTTGCTTGTCCACCCACCTTATTCTCTGGATTTAGCTCCCAGTGACTTTTACCTGTTCCCAAATCTAAAAAAAATTCCTTGCTGGCAAGCGTTTTACCGCAAATTAAGATGCAAATACAGTTGTAAACCACTATTTTGAAGACCTTGAGGAAATCTATTTTAATCAAGGGATAGAATTGCGAGAAAAGCGTTGGACTAAGTATATTGAAGTTTCAGGATATTATATTGAAAAATAAAAATATTTTTGAAAAACTAACTATTTTCTTTCATTGATAGGCTAAGAAGTTTCCGAGCCGCCCTCGTACACAAAAGTTTTGACATTAAAAAACGTTTAGCAAGAAAGATACGAATATTTAAATGAGTGTAGTTTTGTGTAGAATATAAATGTGACTGCAATACAACTAGCGCCATCTATGTATTAGGACCGGGAATTTTCAGCCAGGTAGTATATAATCTGAGAAAAAAAGATATGAAAAAATTAATTAACGAAAAAGTTATTGAACTTTTAAACCCCATGGTAGGTAACTTCTGGCCCACCCTGTATATGCCACAAATACAATTTTCTTATTCACTCACACAAACATACATACGAGTAACAGTTCGTTTATGAAAAATTAATAATCTCTGTAACGCATTTTGACTTAAATGGCGATATTATTTTAATCACTTTGCACACCCAAATTGGAAACTACCAACAATTAATTGCACTACATACTTTTTGGTGTAAAAATATGAGAAAACGCCACCGTTCTTCTGTTTAATATCAGCAATATGAAAATAAACATTTTCCACCTCAAAACAGTTTTGAATGGAAAATATATTTTATTTATGAATTTTTCACATAAACCAGAAAAGATACATCAAAACTACATTTTCAAGCAAAACAATTTCACAATATTTGCAATTTCCGCCGTCAATTTTTGGAGTTGGATTTCAAAAGTTTGTGCAAACAAATTAGTGATTGATTTGGTGCAATAAATTGAAATCGTTATAAAAAAATGCGTCAAACATAAGTAATTTAGATAATGATAAAAATATCTACATATGTGCATACATAAGTATGTATGTAGTATAAGCATACGTTTGTATAGTGAAAATCTGTACTAAAAACGGATTTTTAAACAAAAAGTCCTATATTATATACCGTACAACCAACATAAATACTAGTGCGTTTCTATATATCGTTGGTCTCATGTAAAAAGGTCATAACAAACATAATTACAATTTTAAATTAGAAGGAAAAATGAATGAAAATGAAAATTGTATACCTAGCACCATGATACAAAAAACAAGGTAGCCGCTTCACTACAACAACAACAAAAACAACAGGTATTTTGTTTGTGTAAAAAGGCGAATTCATACTTAAGCTGTCAAAAGTAGTTGATAAGGAACTTGTACAAAATTTAAATGACACCGAAAGAGGTAAACAAAACTTGACAGAGGAAGTGCCGCCATATTAACCGAATTCGCCTGAATTCGCCGATGTATCCACCTAATAATAAATTCGCCTTGACCTAGGACCATCTAAAAGTCACTTTTTTGTTCAATTGCTTATAAGAGCGATGTGTATGAAATTATTTAGTTAAATCTTTATTACACTGTGTGCTTGTATGAAACGTGGTAGGATCCCTAAAACTACATAAGACCAACGATATGTACATATGTAGGTGCCTTGCCCGAAAAGCCATGTTTTGCGGAAAACATGTAGAAACTAACATATTATAATATACATTTTTGAAAAGAGCAAAACGCGTCGAGCTACATACATGTTTTAAAGTAAAACGTATTCTGGGCAACACAGCCATGTTCTGACAAATGCACATAGCATCAAATTAGCGTTTTCGACTGGAAAACGCCAAATATGTGTTCTGCCATATGTATTAAGCGAGAAGTATGGTTTAGCGATTTTAAATCGCCAAATAGGCATTCTGAGATATAACCTAAACCGATTTTTTCATGAAAAATTACCGGTTTGGCATGGCCATTACAAAAACTTTTTTCCCCCGATATCGGTATAACCGAGCATTTTGTAATATATACTATCGGCCGCTTTCATAAAAAATATTGTATGTTTATTAAGTATTTATATGACACATTTCTTATAGAAATTTGTCAAATAACAGTTTAATAGACATAGAATATTTTTTATGGATAAAGTCATATATACAAGGTGGCGCAAAAGAAATCCTCCTATCAGAAAATGATATAAATTTTGCGATTGGCCGCTAATGTCAGTTCTGTTTTGACATTTGTGTAGTAAACACATGGGAAATACACGTTAATAAACAATGTTATGCTACACTCCTTCAGAACGCGGAATATTGGTGACTATTTATTTGACCAATAATCGGTCGGTGACTTTGGCACAACGTGAATTTCGTCGCAGATTACCTGGCCTACTGATGAAACACTGTGACGTTTAGCCGCTCACCTCGAAGAGAGTGGCACAACACGACATACTGCCAGGCATGGAGTAGCCGTTCTGCAAAGAATATTGCTGCTGTAGCCGAAAATGTCATGGAAGAGTCGTCGACATCGATCAGACGACGTGCCACGCAAATGGGTATCAGTCGACGGTCTTTACAGAAAATTTTGGTACAAGATTTGAAGATGTTTCCGTACAAAGTCCAGACGGTGCATCAGCTGTTAGCTGCTGACCGCCAATCGTGTCTAACATATGCTCAAGCCATCCTTGATCATCACCAAGAGGAAGATGATTTTTCATCAAAAATAATTATGAGTGATGAGGCCCATTTCCATCTTACCGGGTACGTAAATAAGCAAAATTTACGCTTATGGTGCACTGAAAATCCGCGTGTAACCCACGAAGAGTCATTACACCCGTTCAAAGTCACTGTATGTTGGGCTGGTGCGCTGGAGGAGTCATTGGACCTTTTTTCTTCGAAGACGTCGCGGGCCAAACGGTTACTGTGAATGGTGAGCGCTACAGAGCAATGATTAACGAGTTATTTTTTCCGCAACTTGATGAATTGGGATTGAAAAATATGTGTTACGGCACACACTGCATGTGCCACAACTGATAGGCTGAAGAATGCATTTCCCGGGTGCTTAATCTCCCGTTTCGGCGATTTACACTGACCAGCAAGATCGCCTGATTTGACCGCTGCAGACTTCTTTTTGTGGGGCTTTTTGAAGTCGCGGGTTTATGTCAACAAGCCTCAGACTCCTGCAGCTCTTAAAGACAATATCCGTCAAGAATGTGAGGACCTATTGCCGGAAGTTTTGGCCAGTATGATGGAAAATGCTATAAAAAGGGCTCAAATGACAATCAACTGTGGCGGCGGCCATTTACATGATATCATATTCTCGACTTGATGTAAAAATATTAAAACACCAAATAAAAATAATCCACAAGAAGAATCAAAGTTTTTCATTTTTTTTTTAATTACTGCCAGAAAACATCGGAAGCGCCACCCTGTATATACAGGGTGTTTTTTTAAGCTAGATAGAACTTTAAATTGTAAAAAGTAACACAGAAAATTAAATTTTGATGAAACATTTTTTTTATTTGTTTCAGTATACTCTGACAAATCATCATGAATAGACTCACGCTTGAACAACGCTACGAAATTATCCAAATTTACTTTGAAAATCAGTCGTCGATTCGCGCAACTTATAGACGAAAAATTGTGTTCAGCGATGAGGCGCATTTTTGGCTTAACGGGTTTGTTAATAAGCAAAATTGCCGCATATGGAGTGAGACCAATCCACAAGAGACCCTACAGACTCCATTACATCCAGAAAAATGCACTGTTTGGTGCGGTTTTCATGCTGGTGGCATCATCAGACCTTATTTCTTCAAAAATGAGGCCGGAGCTCGCGTTACGGTCAATGGAGATCGTTACCGCACCATGATCAATGATTTTTTGTTTGAAAATATGGATGACATTGATCCGGAGGAGATGTGGTTTCAACAGGATGGCGCTACGTGCCATACGGCGAACGCAACCATCGACTTACTGAAATCAAAATTTGGCGATAAGTTGATTTCGAGAAATGGACCTGTCAATTGGCCTCCAAGGTCGTGCGATTTGACACCTCTCGATTATTTCCTGTGGGGCTACGTGAAGTCACTGGTTTATGCTGATAAACCAGCAACAATTGGCCTTGGAGGCCAGCATTGTTCGTGTTGTTCGTGACATACGGCCAGCAGTGCTCGAAAAAGTGGCCCAAAATTGGACGTCCAGAATGCGCTTCGTCAAGAACAGCCGCGGTGCCCATATGCCCGAAATCATTTTCAAATGTTAATGTCACGTATTGATCTTTCGAATAAAAAAAAAATTTTGATTACAATTTAATTTTTTGTGTTATTTTTTACAATTTCAAGTTCTATCGGGCTTAAAAAAACAATATATACGTGACTATTGTGTAGGGTATTTTAGATTCGGCCCAGCCGAATATACTACATTCTTACTTGTTTTATCGATAATACAGAATTAATTTTTTTGTTTTTGCCATTCGCTATATAACGTACTTAGCATAAAAATTTGGCCATTCGCTATACCGAATATTCGTTAAACCGAGCTTTGACTGCATTACGTTTTTCATTTTTAATAAGTTTAGTGCTTAACGAACTTTTCAGTTCAACAAGCAGACTTTTGTTAAGCCACTAGTTCGATAAACCGGACAACTGCTGTTGTAGAGTATTTCATAAATTTGTACTACCCTAATTATATTTATTTATCAAAATAATATTTACATGAATTTGTAGAACCCTAATTACACTTATTTAATAAAATAATAAATATTGGAATTATAATAACAACATTTATTTTATTGGAATTGTAGTATTAAGTATTGTAGTTTTTAAGTACCGTTAAGTTTATTTATAAGCTCTTGATATGTAAATAAAATTATCAATCTGATCAATAACTTTGCCTTTTATTTTCGGCAAAAAGATAAAAATTTAATTGGCATATAAAACTGCCTTTTTGTTACATGCCAGTGGCGTTCATTAGCGCCGGCACAATTTTAGAAAAACAAAAGAATATAAATATAGTATATGGCGATCCTGCCAAATTTAAGCCCTCTGCCTGTGGAAGAATATTCACCAACGGGAGGAACAAAAGAGGCACCAGTTTATACACCAGCTGCTGTTGAAGCTGGACCAAAAAAAATAACAATAGAGGAATACAAAAAAAGAGCGCAGCGCAAAAAAGAGGAGGAACTCACCAGGATTCCGAAAGTACAGTTGCCAAGGCACAAAAGAGGTGGGAAATTGGTACGCTGCCGTAGAAAACTTGCTGCATTAAGAGCAGTTGTGAATGCAGACCCTCCACCATCTTGGGAAGCAGCATCTGAGGCATGGCGGCAGATTGATTCCCTCGAAGAAGAGATGAGTAAACATCGAAAAGAAAGAAAAACATTTTGATTAACAGGCACCAAAATTTATTGTAAAAAATTTTTTTTTTTCACCTGCATTCTTTTTATTTGCAAAATTGTATATAAACGTATTAACCACACTATTTTTTTCACTTTGAATAAAAAAAAAAATGAATAATTTCTACTTTTATTGAACATTTATGAGTATTTTTTTTTTGCGTGAATATAAAATTCTAAAAACTCGATGTAAGCAAATCATACAAAAATACCAACAACAGCGTTAAACATAAAACAGCGTTGACACATCAAAAAACAAAGAAAATAATTTTTGGTAAAAGCATTGCCATAACATAATTTTTTTTTGTATCATTTTACACACTGCAAGTTATAGTGTTTAAACAAAAAAGTTTTTTTTTTCTTATTAAAGTAATATTTACGCATAGGTAGAAGAACAAAACAGTATATATATATTTATTATTATATATATATATATATATATTTTTTTATGGAGTATATTGATGAATGTATTGCAGAGTTAGTAAAGTTGGAAAAAAATATAAAAAAAAGCAAAAATAGAATTTACTCCTCATCTTATCAAATTGGAAAACTCGCACGGTTAAATATAATAAAGGAGGAAGTTAATAAGGTTCTTGAAACTTTGGACAAAGAGGAGAGCAAGTTGTTTGCGGTAGAATTTTTCGAAATTTACAATAGATTATTAAAACTATTGCAAAATATTAATACAACAGAATCGAGCACAGACTCACAGATAATTGAAAATACTGGTAATATTTCAAATATGTCTCAATTCGATATTTCAGTTGTAGGTAAAAACCTGCAAACTTTTAAAGGTTCTTACGAATTATTAGAAGATTTTTTAGTGCAAGCAGAGTTATTGCATGACATGTTGAGGGCGGAAGATAAAGAACTCTTCGTTAAATACGTTTACAATTTTAAGCTCACAGCTCACGTACGGAGCATAATAGGGCGTGCTAATAGACCAGTCACTTTTGAAGATTTGAAATCCTTGATGGTCACATCTTATCCGAACCCAAGAACATTGCAACAGGTTCTGACAGAATTTGGTACGATACGGCAAGGCAATTTAAATATATCATCTTTCAGGGAAAAAATCGTTTTGCTTTCTGAGCAATTAAGCAATTTTGAGATAAGGGCACTTGACAATCCGAGCCAAGAAACAAAAAACGCAGTATATAAGATGACAGATAATATGGCACTTAATGCATTTATAAAAGGTGTAAACAATGAGTATCAGGACATATTAATTGCAAGTGGTCCTAAAACGTTGAACGAAGCGGTAGAGAAGTGTATGACGGCTGAAAGGAACAGACAAACAAGTGATAATGGCATCTTTAGAGTTAGAAGATGGCAAACGGGAAGACCTCAGTGTGGATCAGGATGCAGATGTATTAACGCTAATAATAACGATAATCGTAACATCAGCAATAATGCTCGAAGTCTAAACCAATGTGGCAATAACAACATTTCAAATACGGGTAGCAATAGAAGCAGAAACTACAGTTTTAGTGATAGGAGTCGAGAAAGGAACCATTATAACAGTCACAGGACTCACAACAATAACAATTATGGCAGTTCCAACAATATGAGTAACAATGGTAACCGCAATAATGTTCACCAACGCTACAACAATAGGTATGTGCAAGGATATGATCCCAGTTTTGCTTTCAACAGGAATACAGCGTCAAGTAGAAATAATGTTTCAACCAGACACAATAGACAGGGAAACTAGAGCGGCAGGATAACACAAAGTGTTATCCGGAGCCTAAACTTTTTAAACTTTCTACAACAACAAGCAATGCAATCAGAGTGAATTTCCTAGGTAGACAAGGAAGACTCAGTTTTTTGATAGATACAGGCGCAGACATTTCTATATGTAAACAAGGAGATATTGAGGAAATAGACAAAAGAAATGTTTCAAAATTAAGTGGTATTACGTTAGATACAATAGAAAGTATTGGCACGGCATATTTAAGCTTGCAATTTGAAAATAAGCACGTAAATCACAGGTTTCACGTAGTTTCCGATGATTTTCCTATACCCACTGATGGAATAATGGGACGGGACATACTAGAGAAATGTAAGTGCAAAATTGATTTTGACACGTACACCACAACTTTTAACGTAGCGGATGAAGAATTTATAGTACCAATAAACACAAAATGCGTTTATAACACTGAAATTTGCACACCAGCGCGATCAGAATCGATAGTACCAATTAATATACATACGAGCAAAGACAGCATTATTATGAACAAGGAAATAGTTCCAGGCGTATTTGTTGCAAACTGTATAATACCAGCATTAGGAACGAAACATATAAAAATTTTAAACACGACCGATAAAGATGTTCAAATGAGTAATATAGAGTTAGAAACTAATAACTTGGAAGATTACTATATATACAGTCATAAAGATGACGTTACCTCAGTACAAGAAGATCGAATACAAAAGATCTTAAGTGATTTAAATATTGAGTCCATAGACTCCGCAGCAAAACAATCTCTGGTAGACATAATTATTAAATATAATGAAATTTTTCACGTGCAAGGTGATAAACTCACTGTAAATAACTTTTATACGCAACACATACAAACAACACATTCCACACCAGTACATACGAGACCCTATAGATTGCCTGAGACACAAGTAAAGGAAATAGATGAACAGGTAGATCAGCTACTAAAAGATGGGATTATTGAACCATCAGTAAGTCCATACAACTCACCTTTATTGGTTGTACCTAAGAAATCTGCAAAAGATAAATGTAAGTGGCGGCTAGTAGTAGATTTTCGTAGACTTAATGAGAAAATTGTTAATGACAAATTTCCTTTAACGAGAATTGAAGATGTGCTAGATAAATTAGGAAGGGCTAAATATTTTTCTACGTTGGATATGACCAGCTCATTCCACCAAATTAATTTGCATAAAGACTCTAGGCCATTAACTGCATTTTCGACAAGAAATGGTCACTTCCAATTTACACGACTACCTTTTGGACTTAAAATATCGTCCAACAGTTTTCAGCGCATGCTAACAATAGCATTAAGTGGTTTGAGTGCGGAAGCATTTTTATATGTGGACGACATAATCGTATTTGGATGCAGCATCCAACATCACCACGACAATTTAGCAAAAGTTTTTGAGAAACTGAGAAGATATAATTTGAAGTTGAATACAAGCAAATGCTGCTTTTTGAAAACAGAAGTGGTTTATTTAGGTCACCTTATTACTGATAAAGGAATACGCACCGATCCCAGCAAGCATAATGTAATAGAAAACTACCCAATACCAAAGAATGTCGATGAAGTCAGAAGGTTTATCGCGTTCTGTAACTATTATAGGCGTTTTGTAAAAAACTTTGCACATATAGCAAGAAATTTAAACCAATTATTAAAAAAAGGTAAGCCCTTTGTATGGGACGAAGGTTGTCAGGAATCGTTTGACAAACTCAAATCAGAACTAATGAGTCCACCTATTTTGCAATACCCAAATTTTAAAAAACCATTCATATTGACAACAGACGCATCTAATTTTGCGCTAGGAGCAGTATTGTCACAAGGAGAAATTGGCTCAGATCTGCCAATATCATATGCGAGCAAAACATTGTCAAAACATGATCTGAATAAATCTGTAATAGAGAAAGAACTATTAGCAATACATTGGGCTATTAATTTTTTTCGACCGTACCTTTACGGCAGGAAATTCTATGTAGTCACAGACCATAGACCACTTGTTTCCTTATTTTCGCACACCAATCCTTCATCCAAACTAACTCGCATTAGACTTGATCTATGTGACTATGATTTTGAAATTTTATACAAGAAAGGCAAAATGAATACAAACGCTGATGCACTGTCAAGAATAGTCTTGAGTAGCGAAACATTGAAGGCAATGATTCCCACAGAAACTAAACAAAGTGTGAAAAATATACTAACTATAACACGAAGTATGGCAAAGAATTTAATCACACGAAATAACACTGTCACTGATATGAAACCTGACCAAATTTTTATTTGGGAATGTCCGTCAATTTCAGATATTAAAAACATGAGAAAGTTACGCTTTGAAATAAATACGGAGTTCAAGAAACCACATATCATGGTAACAAACTTAGAGGTAGCAATTACATGTAGTGATAATCCAATTGACATACAGCTGTCCTTGGAGAAACTCTTAGTAACAACGCTATCCCAAAATATACAAGAACTCGGTTTAAGCACAAACGATGCTATTTTTACAATCATATCAATTGCCAAATTTAAAGATATTTTCAATAACTTACAACGAACATATAATGGAACTTTGAAAATTTTATTATACATTGAACCAAAACGTATAACAGATAAAAATAAACAAGACAGTTTGATTACCGAATACCACAACTCGCCTGTAGGAGGTCACTTAGGTGTAAGAAAAACAACTCTGAAGCTGAAACAGAGATATATATGGAAGAATATGGGAAAAATGGTGAAGAAACACATACAGAATTGCAAAGAGTGCAGAATAAACAAGCAAACTAAACATACGAAAGAAAAACTAACTATAACCGATACGCCAGGGAATAGTTTTGACATCATCTCAATAGATACAGTAGGTCCTCTAAGATTTTCAAATCAATTCAGATACATACTAACTATGCAGGATGACCTAACCAAATATATTATAGCCTGCCCTATTAAATCAAAAGATGCGAACACTATTGCAAAAGCTATTGTTGAAAATGTGATTCTAGTATATGGTCATTTTAGGATTCTCAAATCAGACAAGGGTACTGAATTTTTAAATGAATTAATGTCCGAATTATGTAAACTACTCAAAATTGAACAAGTTTTCAGCACACCATACCATCACGAAACACTTGGTTCGATAGAGAGAAACCATAGAGTTCTGAATGAATTTCTTTTGAACTTTTGTAAAAATGATGAATGGGACAAATGGATCCCATATTTTTGTTTTGCCTATAACTCAACACCTCATGTAGATACGGGCTATACACCATTCGAATTAATATTTGGAAGATTACCAAACCTGCCCAATGATAATGTTTTAGATAATAAACCAATTTACAACATAGATAATTATACTCAGGAATTGAAAGCACGACTGCGATTCTCTTTGAATAAAGCAAAAGAATATTTGGAAAACTCGAAAAGAAAAAGAGTAAATAAAAATTCAACTACGAGTATTAACCCTTTAAATTTGAACGTAGGAGATTTGGTGCTCGTACGAAGATTCAATAGAAAAAAGAATCAACCTCCATATCATGGTCCATACAAAATAATAAAGAGAAACGGAGTAAACTCTATTTTAGACATAAAAAATACTTTCAAAGAATATCACAATAACAATCTAAAGAAATATTGAGTTTCATTAAACACAAATCTAAAATTTGCAACATTTTATTTTGTTTCAATGTTACAAATTTTTCTTAAGGGTTAGGGTGTAGAGTATTTCATAAATTTGTACTACCCTAATTATATTTATTTATCAAAATAATATTTACATGAATTTGTAGAACCCTAATTACACTTATTTAATAAAATAATAAATATTGGAATTATAATAACAACATTTATTTTATTGGAATTGTAGTATTAAGTATTGTAGTTTTTAAGTACCGTTAAGTTTATTTATAAGCTCTTGATATGTAAATAAAATTATCAATCTGATCAATAACTTTGCCTTTTATTTTCGGCAAAAAGATAAAAATTTAATTGGCATATAAAACTGCCTTTTTGTTACATGCCAGTGGCGTTCATTAGCGCCGGCACAATTTTAGAAAAACAAAAGAATATAAATATAGTATACTGTATTTTGTTTTTGTGTGTTCCTGACAACAAATTAATATTTAATCTTATTTCGCTATAACTGAATGCAAACAAAAAGTGATTAAAAATGTATTTAAATAACCCGGCATTCATTCATTTAACACGACAAAGTCATTTGCAAATTTACACATATTTGCCTACGTACATATGTATGTATGTACATACACTGCGCGTCATTAAGTTAGCGTCCCTATTTACACTTTATTATTTACACTGGTATCTAACAGCGATCACCAAAAATCATGTTTTTGCTTGATTAACTCATACACTAACATTTTTAATCAACAAAAATCAGGCAAAAATCATCAGTTCAACGCTGAGTAAAATCAACTCGTCTTGTAAACATTCTAAATTTGTAATCAGCGAAAAGCAAGCAACAAAGTTCAACGTTTAGTGAAATCAACTCGCCTTGTAAACAATCTGAATTTGTAATCAACAAAAATCTAGCAACAAAGCTCAATGCTGAGTAAAATCAACTCGCCTTGTAAATATTGAGCATTCGTCTTAGCATTCGTCTAAATCGGCTAAACGTTGGATGTTGCTTCGATTGTGTGTTGTATAAACAAATTTGAAACATATTTACATATGTACATATTTTGGTTGTTAATTTAAAGCAGTGATGCCCACAAGTTCTGTATGGAAGAGTAAACACCAATACATTTAAGGAAAAACTATTTTTATTTAATATTTTTTGTTGTAAAAAGCAAAACATTTACCAAAACAAATGTTGTTGCTTTGCTTTTGTGTGAGCGCTGTGAAGAACGACAAAAACAAAAAATATCGCTAATCTGATGACGCGCAGTGTATGTACTCGCATGTGAGTGCGTGAGGGGAAGTGTGATCCTGTGTGTACTAACTAGAGTCCTTTTAAATTGCTCTGTTTGGGCAAGTGAACAACCAATTTATTTTTTGCTATTTTTTGCGAAACAAAAACAAAAAACTGATAAAAAGCTATTAAAATAAAGACCATTTATATAAATATATGTATATATGTACGAGTAATTTATCTGGATATTGCAAATGTTTTCACTGTTTGTATGTTTTCTCTCAAAGGTGGCAATTTTATTCAGTTGAGTAAAACATTTAAACGACTTTGATGCCTTCACTTTTGATGTCGTATAAAAACGAAATTTGCATAATGGATTTTAGTACAAAAGCCCTGAGAATAAAACGATTTTTTTCAAATAAAAGTAAATGTATAAAAAAAAATCCTATTTAAGGAGTTAGTTTGCGCCTGATTGTTTTACGAAAAAAAAAAAACTATAAAAGTTTTTAGGCCATTAAAATAAAACTTGATATTAAGTTAAATAAAATAATACAGTTATTGTTTGCAACAAAAAATTAATAAATAAATATTTAAATTTAGCAAAAATTAAATGCGTATGCCGACTCAAATCTTTGTTGTTAGGGAAAAAAGTTCGAGTAATAAGTCAAAAAAGTCATCGAGGCGCCCTCGTCCATAAAAGAGCACAGGAATTCAAAAATAACGGGAGTAAAAATAGTTTCGCAGCAATAGAGAAACAAATCCACAAATAATATGTCTTTAATAGGGCTGTCCTAAAACTCACGTGATTTCAAATCACATGCCGTTTCAAAAGCACCTGTGAAAAAGTGATGTTAAGTATCAAAAGAGCTGAAAACTCGCTAAAATGGATTAACAATAAATATTTAAAACGATGAAAACTTGAACTAAAACCCGATGTATATACAAATACCAAAAATCTAATTTAAAAATTATAAAGCTCAACAAAAATTCAATAAATTATAAAATGATAATGCTAAAACACAAACTCTACTTAAACTTTTATTCGTCCGTATGTGTATATGTGTGTATGTATGTATGTATGTATAGATGTATGTCTGTATGTATGTATGTATGTATGTATGTATGTATGTGTGTGTATGCATGTTTATTACTATTTGCAGCTGTCATTGAGGCTCGTAACATGGAGGATGCGCAGAGCAAGCTGAACCAAGTCATGCTTAGAACTAAAGCATGGTAGGATGCTCACAGCCACAAGCTAGCCACAGAAAAGACGGTCTTGCTTATTGTCACACATAAGTACATCCCTCAAGAAGTGCACATGCGCAAAAGCATCACTATACCTAGGCCTGAGGCTAGATTCCAGAGTAACGTTCAGAACGCAGCTGGAGCATGCTGCAACAAAATCCGCTCAAGCGACAGCTTTTCGCTCAGCAGATTGATGGCAAACATCAGCGGACCAAGATATAGCAAAAGGAAGCTTATAATGGCAACGACCCCGTCAATTTTGCTGTACTTGTGCTGCCCAGAATTCGATGTCTTGATATTTTGTAAAAAAAATATTTGAAATACGAAATACTTTTAAATTATATATTTGAAATAATATTTGAATTAACTATTTTAATGGTGATTAATGCCGTTTTATTTCCGAATGCTACAGCGTTTTGCACAAAGTTTATTAAATTTTAAGCTCTAAACACTTAGACGACAGCAGACTTCACAACTTCACGAGTACAAATGAAGTTACCTTCAAATGCTGCCATCTCATCAGCACCATAATTATTTTAAAGACAGCAGCAGCACCAGGTGTATTTAAGCAATGCAAATTTCAGAGGTGCCACATATATATTTTACATGAATAAAATTAAAATCACTGACTGAAAGCGTAATAATATCACGTAAAGTTGTAAAAACCCATCAATTTATTTGTTTATTTTATTTATGTGATGTTTATTTCTATTAAATATTTCAAACAAATTTTAGTTATTATTCTTGCCAATTTATATTTATAGTGGCAGCACTGCATTTACTTTTTGCTGCTTACAAAAATAGAAATTAGTCTAAGTTGGCAGCAGCAGCAAATGCTGTTGTAAAGTCGTGCTGCTGTGATGTCGTTAAAATAATCGTGTGCATTTAAACACATATATTTTATTTTTGACAGATTGCTGTCTGCTGTCGTCTATGTGTTTAAAGCTTTAGCCTTTTCTATGATAAAACAAAACAAACGTCAAACTGATTTCGAAAATTCGAAGAGAAACTCACTAACAACATAATGGAAACACTTCGAAATGATTTCCTCAAATTAACTTACTTAAAATGGAAACGTACTATAGGCCTTGATTCACTATTCTACACGATCGTACGATTCTTTCACAGGAAACTGTTTCAAAAGTCTGGCCGACTTGAAAAAAATCGCTTCAAAATGGCGGTGTAGGCCACACTATTATACAAGTATGATTGCAATAATTTATATACACAATAAAATAATTAAAAACTTGTATTAACATAATAATTTCACATTACTTAAATTTTTTTCTCGAGGCACCACCAATATTCTCATATTTTTCACAATATATACCACACTGAACTATAATGTTTTGGAAAGTTTCATAAAATTTTTCAAATCGCACGATTTGTCAAAAACTCTGTCGCACGGTTGCTTTTTTAGTACTTTTTCAGCACACATGCTTTATTTAGTAGATCGCACGATCGTGTATGATGGTGTAGCAAGGCCTTATTAGGCAGAATTATTTTGTACATTCGTTTCTGTTCTGAATCAGCTGTTTTGTTTCTGTTCATGGTTTGTTTTTGATTTCGTTCTCTTCTGTGGCGGACTAATCCGTTGAAAATAGAATTCAACGTTAAGTGACAACCCTATACATATACGAGTATGTGTGTACAAGTATGTTTTACTGTAGTCTCGTAAATAAATAATATTTGATAAAAATTATTTAATTTAAAATCAAAAAACGAAGGTAAACACTGAACATAAAAGCAATAAGATTGCACTAAAAACGACCTGCTTTATACAAAAAGAAAAACTAAGCTGTACGAGAGTATTCATGACCATTAAATTAAAACATAAAAAGTCAAAACCAATTTCCATTATTTCATCTACACAATCCTCAATAATTTTTGAATTTGTTTGTTATGCAAACAAGAACTTTGTTAACGATCCTTCACACCAATTTGCTGTTTTCGTTAAAAACTCCTACGCCGACACAACTCCTAAATTATTACAAGAGGCCAAATAAGAAGACAAAAACACTTGACTAATCAAAGTTAATGTTTTGCTAATGACCCAACGATTATTGAATATCAATCAAATTCAGCTTTTGCATGAGCCTCATTAATAATTTAGAATTTGCATACGAAGTGAGAACGACAGAAATGAAAACAAAACAAAGAAAATGACATTTTATTTATTTAACACAAGATGACAGAAAAACACACACTTCCAAATATGTACAAGTGAAGTGGAGAAATAAAGCATTTTTTTATCCAAGGAGATTAGTAATTTTCATATTATGCATATCGCTCTTTTATTGCAACATAGTCATATCTCAAAAAAAATGAACTTTTCGAGTTAAATATGCAGAATTGTTAACTTTTAAACTGTTTTCTTTAGAAGATATTTTCTAAGACTAGGATGGAAACGAAAAATTTGAAATGTGTTTTTCTCGAAACAAACTCTTTTTAGTTATGACTATGTTGCAATAAAGGAGCGATATGTATGTATATATTTTTTAGGCTTATTTACAGATTTCTGAAATTTAATAACGTTGACTATAAATTACTGAGCTATGTCGTTTATTTTAGTGACCGGTCACTTTCGTTCTATTACAAAAGACTGATCCGTTCGTTCATTTCGTTCAATCGTGTACTTTGAACGAATGACTACAAGTAAACGCCTGTTTTTGTTGTATCATTGTAATTTTGCTCTAGTGCTGCTACCTTATAAACGTTAACGCACCTTGCTACCTCGGTAGTCTAGTGTAAGAAAGTACTTTTGTATACTAAGTTTGAGATCTAATAAGTACTAAGCTTATAGGGTACAGTGTTGCCAGTCTAATTTATAAAATATGTATAAAGTTCAGTTATCTCTGGATTTATATAACATGTGTACATATAGGTTGTATATGTGATATACAGTAAAATTCGTTTATAAGCCACAGCGATTATAGTAGAATTAGCGATTTAGTCCAAAATGTGAAATTTTTTGGCATCAATAAATAAAATACCTGCAAAAAATTTGTTTCATAGTCCATTGGCGCTTTAGTCCATTTTCGCTTATATTCCACCTAAAAAGCGTGCTGGCCCTAAAACGCTTCCTTGTGGAACGCTAGATTGAATACAACCGATTGCAGATGCTTCATTATTAACACTAACGTACACGCAGAAAAAAATATATGGTTTTATATTCTTGAATTACATGCTTGGTACTGATAATTTTATATTGTTATATAAAGGGTGTTTTTTTAAGCTAGATAGAACTTTAAATTGTAAAAAGTAACACAAAAAATTAAATTTTGATGAAACATTTTTTTTATTTGTTTCAGTATACTCTGACAAATCATCATGAATAGACTCACGCTTGAACAACGCTACGAAATTATCCATGAATTATTATAAATTATGACCCGTTGTTTTATCGCAAAATTGTGTTCAGCGATGAGGCGCATTTTTGGCTTAACGGGTTTGTTAATAAGCAAAATTGCCGCATATGGAGTGAGACCAATCCACAAGAGACCCTACAGACTCCATTACATCCAGAAAAATGCACTGTTTGGTGCGGTTTTCATGCTGGTGGCATCATCGGACCTTATTTCTTCAAAAATGAGGCCGGAGCTCGCGTTACGGTCAATGGAGATCGTTACCGCACCATGATCAATGATTTTTTGTTTGAAAATATGGATGACATTGATCCGGAGGAGATGTGGTTTCAACAGGATGGCGTTACGTGCCATACGGCGAACGCAACCATCGACTTACTGAAATCAAAATTTGGCGATAAGTTGATTTCGAGAAATGGACCTGTCAATTGGCCTCCAAGGTCGTGCGATTTGACACCTCTCGATTATTTCCTGTGGGGCTACGTGAAGTCACTGGTTTATGCTGATAAACCAGCAACAATTGACGCCTTGGAGGCCAGCATTGTTCGTGTTGTTCGTGACATACGGCCAGCAGTGCTCGAAAAAGTGGCCCAATTTTGGACGTCCAGAATGCGCTTCGTCAAGAACAGCCGCGGTGCCCATATGCCCGAAATCATTTTCAAATGTTAATGTCACGTATTGATCTTTCGAATAAAAAAAAATTTTGATTACAATTTAATTTTTTGTGTTATTTTTTACAATTTCAAGTTCTATCGGGCTTAAAAAAACACCCTATACGAAACGCCATTGACATGCTTCATTATAGTTACAAAAAAAAAAAATTTATAAAAAACCACAATATATTCTGGTTTAACATTGTTATAATTGTGAATAACCGCAGTCCTAGTAAAAGTTACCATAATAATGTCATACCAACCATGTTATTATGCTAACCATTATAGGTCCTCTCCTAGGACATCGAAATGGAACATGTTTTTCCCATATATTTGCATTACTTTTGGACTAGTCCTGGTCCCTTGTGGAATACTCTTTACCCACATGTTTGGAGTAGTCTCGATTTCTGCAGGGCATTCGTCGAATACCGAACGACGAGCCAACGAGCAATTACTTAAGAAACATTACTGTTAAAAAAAAAAAAAAAAAAAAAACGTGTCCATAGTGAATGTGCGATGCTCATTCGAACACTGCGACATCGTGACTGGCAAATCCCCACAACGCTACTTTTCATCCGCACCGTTTATTAATTTTTGGAATAATCGCATTTAACAATATAAATCTGCCACCAGGAACCCTGTTCCTTAACAACTTACCTTGAAAACATATGTACATATGCTTGTATTTATGTATGTAACTTTATAACGCCTAATTAACTAACTTTTTAGCACTTTTATAAACTTCAACTAGATTTTTTTTCACATAATATTTACTCTATTTTTTCAATTCTTTCCTTATTTACTTATTTTAAAGGCATAAACAAACAAATTAACACATTAACAAAGTATTTAATTTGTTTCTTTTGGAATATTTTTCAATAATATGAAATTATTATATTAAGATTTTTCAAACTTGAAACACATAAAACTTAAAACTGTTTACTTTTCTAATACACAATACAAACAAAACCTTTGAAAATATTCAATTTTATAAATTCAATCAAATTATTAACACTATTAAACAAATATTTTATTTATTATTTTTTAATTTCGTTGGAAACTTTTTTCTTTATCTGTCGATGCTTTTCGTATTTGTTCGACTCGTTATTTTTCTCTACCTTTCCATCCGCTTTTTACAATTTAAATAACCGGCAGTTTGGCAACGACTGATTGTGCCATCTGTTTTGTATGAAGAAGATTTTCCATGAGTGCGAAGTTTTCATTCATTCATGTGGGTAGGTTCTACTTACAACGAACCAAGAAGGAAGGCACAATCTTGTTTGTTGCTTGCAACATTGTGTGTTTACAATTTTATCTCGTTATTAGCAACATTGCAGCTTGACATACGAGTATGTGTGTATATACATACATATGTCTTCAGGGCTCTAATGTTGATGGAAAAAAGACTGTGCTGAGATACATATATGTATAAGTATGGTGAGCATAGCTGCCATATTTGACGATTTATCGTCATTTTGACGATTTTAATTGCTGAAAATAGCACTTTGACGATTTAAGGCCTGTTTTTGACGATTTTTGTAGATCACTGTCATATTTTTCAAGTAAAATTAATCTAGGTAGGAAATGCAAGTAATATTTGTGGTGCGTAAATGTATATGTATGTTTGTAATACTGATATATCGGGTGGTTAAATTTCAAGGGCCGATGTTGAATGTGAACCACACCTAAACGCCAAGTTTTTTTCCGAATTTTATTTGACATTTCTCTATTTCAGACTTACTCAATTTGAACCACGGAGAGATACACAATCCAACAACGTGTTAAAGTTATCCAGACTTATTATGAAAATGATGATCAGTTTTCGAAGAAAATCATCTTCAGTGATGAGGCACATTTTCACCTCAGTGGATTCGTCAATAAACAGAATTCCGCATTTGGGCGAATGAGAATCCGAGAGTGACTGTCGAAAAACCAATGCACCCACAAAGAGTGACTGTTTGGTGCGGTTTATGTGCTGGCGCCATCATCGGGCCGTATTTTTCCCAAAAAGAGGCCGGTCAGGCAGGTACTGTGAATGGTGTTCGCTATCGTGAGATGATAACGAACTTTTTATGGCCCGAATTGGAAGATATGGATGTAGACGATATGTGGTTTCAGCAGGACGGTGCCACTTGCCACACAGCTAACGAAACAATTGCTCTTTTGCGCGATAAATTCAATGGCTGTGTTATCTCACGTAATGGCGATGTCAATTGGCCGCCAAGATCATGTGATTTGACACCGTTCGACTTTTTTCTTTGGGGTTATTTGAAAGAAAAGGTGTACGTCAAAAAGCCAGCAACAATTCAACAGCTAAAGGATGAGATAATTCGGCACATTAACGGCATAAAACCTCCATTATGCCTCAGGGTCATCGAAAATTTGGACCATCGGATGGAGGTGTGCCGTCGTGGTCGCGGCGCCCATTTGGCCGATATTTTGTTCCATACATAATTGAGTAATACCAATATATCATAATAAAATAAAATTACAATAATTTCCTAAATAGTTTGTGTTTTATTCAAAATCAACATCGGCCCTTGAAATTTAACCACTCTTTATTATGTGATAGTTATTTTACAGTATTCATATATTTCATAGTTAGAGATGAGTTTAAAATATTCAGCCATGTCACAGACCTTAATTCCGTTCGGAAACGGAATTGATTTTTTTTTTTTTTACTTCCTCAAAAAACGAAAAACTAAAAAACTTTTCAGAATGAAATCATTTCTAATTGTAAGAATGAAACTGGTATTATCTTATAAAATTGATTTTATTCCAAAAAGGTTTTAAATTTTCGTTTTTTGAAGAATTCTGTGACATGGCCGATTATATGTGAATAGCGCTTAAAAATATTATAAGCCAAAAATTTTACGAATTTGTATGTAAAAGCGTGTGCTCATATATTAAAGAGACTAAATTTGAAGATGAATTCAAAACTTTAACTTCTACAATAGTGTTGGGCAAAATCTTTCATTTGTATGTATCTTTCATTCTCTTTCAGAAAGGTTAAGTGAATTAATTCATTCTTTTCTTTCAACTTTCTGCTTGCCAAACATTTCAGGCGAATGAAAATGTTTCAATTATGTGTGTCAGGTGGCAGCATAACGAACGAATACAAATACGGCATTATTTGTTTGCATCACAATTTGTTTAAATGCAGAAAAAAAATTTATTTAAAAATTATAAAATATAAAAATCTAATATTATTATTATATGTAACATTAATTATATATAAAATTTATTTAAATTTAAGAGTACAAAATAAAACTAATAACTGATTTTGAACGTTTACGGGTACTGAATGAAAGATGACGAAATATGGAAAGAAACATCATGATGAAAGAAATAGAGAAAGAATACAAACATATTTCATTCTTTCACTTGAGAGAATCATTCAGTTGAATTAATTCATTCATAAACGACACAAGGCTATTCTACAAATCCTTACAAAAAGAAGAAAATATATTTTTCTAACATAATGAAAGAGGTGTCTTATATAATTTAATACGAGCTAAAGTAAATAATGATTTTAAAGTTGAAAGTTTTATTTTACGCTTTAAGGCTAATATTGAGTTCATTATTTCGTGCGAAATTCTTTCAAATTGCATACAAAAGTGTTTAGTATGAAATATCTGCGAAATAAGTTTAGAAATGTAGTACTAAGTTCTTAAAGAGAAAAACACACAATATGTATCTGCAACATATTTTCAATTAAAATTGTTTCTGGGAATATTTGTTTTATTAGCTGCGAAATAATATAAGCAAAGCTTTTTTCACACGAAGTACAAACATGTATACTTAAAATTAAAAAAGAAACATGAATAAGAGAAAAAATAGACAACACTGAGTACATCTCAATTTTTCCGTACGAAATAAGTAATGTTGCTGAAAATTTTTTCGCACTTTCAATCTCAATACTAGGCTTTAAATAAAAAAATGCTAGATTTTTGGAATAAAGTATCCTTCTATTACTAAGTTTATAGCAAAAATATTTGTCTTATCGTCTTCTGCAAATGTGTGAGTTTGCATCCATACGAGAACATGAAACTTAACAAAACCAAAGTGAGAAATTAGTTGAAGAGACTATTTTCGGAAAAGACTACTGAAGACTACTCGTATCTGAAACTTTGCAGTTGCGGTTGTTATGACTTAGATATGCCGATTTAAGAGTAGTGTTTAATATAATAAAAGTACCTTTTATTATATGAAATCTTATTTTAAAAATATATGTCACAAAAATTAATGAATGGTACGCTTATGAAATTAACTTCATGTTTGTAGGAGTATATATTTGCTGTTATAGTTTTTTATTAAAGGCAACCATGACTTGTTTTCTACATGTATACTTTACTTTATTTAAAAAATAATTAATTTTACTAGCTGACGATTTGCAATAATCATATTGACAATTTTGACGATTTTTTTCGTCGACTTTGACGATTTTAAACCAGATTTATCTGGCATCTATGATGGTAAGATATATACATAAGTAAAATTGTGTTTTCTTTTGTTGCAACATGTTTGAAAGGAGTGGCGTAGATGTTAAAGGGAAAACAGTTAAATTAGTAGAGCGGCCGGCTTCAGCGTTGTCAACTTTGAAATTCCAAAACGCACCAAAATGGGGGAAAAACGCCTTATTTCAAGAAAACTGCACCAAGTCTAAAATTTGACCTTTTATTTTTAAAAAGCCTTTTCGTATTATAAAAATTATAATAGATTTATATTCAAAACATGATAATGAAACAGCATTTAATCGGCTATTAGACGATAGCATGCCATCAAATTCGTTCAATAGCTAGAATTCGTGTTCTGTTATCTTTATTAAGAAAATAGTATCTTTACAATAATTATAACGATATTTTTTATCCAATCTGTTATTCTGCAGCATTATTTAATATGTTTTTTTTATACCCTTCACAAAGATGTAAAGGGTATATATAAGTTTGTGATTCCGTTTGTAATTTCTCCAATTTTCATTTGCGACCCTATAAAGTATATATATTCTGAATCAGAATTAATGGAGAAGTCGATTAAGTTTCTGAGAAAACCATTAGACATAGAAACTTTTTTCTTTCACAATTCTATTACTCCATATTGCCATGTGTTTGCTATTGAAATTCAGTAATATCGGCTCACGTATAGCTGAGGTATGTTCAAAATTCCGAAAAAAGCCATTAATTTTTGCAATTTTGTATGAAAATTTTTAAAAACAAAAGTTTTTTGTTTTGCTTCAAACTTCATACAATTATTATAAATGTTTAATTGATCCATTGACAGAATTATCAATTAAGGCCATTGAGGCTTATAGTAAGGTCTCACTACTAAAATTACTTGTTGTTGATAATATATATACAAGTCTTTTAAAAAACTATAGTTCCCTAATTGCTGCGCCTGACTATAACAAAGAAGTTAAACATAACACCGTACACTGAATAGAAACTACTGGTGCACTTCCATTTTCAAAACCTAGAAGATTAGATGCTGTGAAGTATAAAGTTGCAAAAAAAAAAATTGATTTTTTAGTTTCATCGGGAGTTTGCCGTTTATCAAAGTCACATGCATCTTCACCTTTACATCTCGTTGCAAAAAAAGATCCGAATGATTGGCGACCGTGCGGAGATAACCGAAGAATGGATTGTGTCATGATACCCGATAGATATCCAATACCTCATATTCTTGATTTTGGTACAGATTTGCAAGGCAAGCATGTGTTTTCGAAATTGGATTTGATTCGAGCATATCACCAAATTCCCGTTGCAGAATGTGATATAACAACACCGTTTGGACTATTTGAATACACTAGAATGCCTTTTGGTCTTCGGAACGCTGCTCAAACGTTTCAGAGATTTATTGATGAAGTTTTCCAAGGGTTGGATTTTGTATTCGCTGATTTATACGAAGTTTTAGTAGCGAGTGGAGACCAGGAAGAGCATTCGAAGCATCTTGAAGTAGTCTTTCAAAGGTTGGATAAGTATTGACTTAATATTAAATCATGTAACGGTATTTTTGGGGTAGCAAATATATATTTTTTGGGAAATAACATTTCACATAGCGGTATCAGGGCCTTCAAATAGTAAGGTAAAACCGATACGTGAAAATGAAAAACCAAAGTCAGATTGCCCGTGTGGACGGTTAGTTAAGAAAATGTAATGTAAATTAATTTTCATCAAATGAATACACTTTGACTGTAGTTACATCACAGTCATTACATAAAATAAAGCACGATTACACATTGCATGTTTTCTTGCAACTAGTTGTATGGAACTGTAATTGACAAGTGACAGAAAATTTTGCAACTAGACCGTATTTCTCTAATACATTTCGTTTTGCAAATTCTTGCTACGCATATTATAGTATCAAGAGCGAAGAAAAAGTTGCAAAAAGGTAAAGTTTTTGATATAGAATAATCTTTTGCTCATAAGTATATAGAAACAAAATAAAAACTCAAAAATTATTGAGGAATAAATAATTTTAAAAATTATAAACAGCTTGTTTTTATGGTTCCTTGTGGTCTATGTGTCGACATTTCATAGGAGCTACCCTAATCATCAGTAGCTGTTGAAAGATATTCTCTAACATTCAATTTTATATTCCTATAATCTAAATAAATTATTGAGATTGTTGGCAAATAAATATCTATAGCTGTGAGCTAAACTCTGTGTCCTTAAAGCATGTATTAGTTTATAGCCTATTTACACCAAAGCGAAATCTGCTCATTCGAAATATCAAGCCAAATCTAGTAGATTTTGAGAAGATTTCCCATACGAAATAAAATCTACTGTATGAGTAGATTTCGACGAAATCTCCTGAAATCTACTCAGTACTAAGCGATGCAACTGTGATTTCTTACAAAAAGTACTTAAAAATACCACTCTGAAACAAAAATTGCACTATAATGTGGTGTATGCAGTATCTGGACACATAAAATATAGACTTTAATGCTGGTGTATTCAGTCTCTGATAATATTGTATTGTCAAACCCGCATGCATAAATTATTTTTGAGCAAATGAAATCTTGCTAGATGTCAAAAACGGTGTTGTAAACGATATAGATTTCGTTGTAGATTTCAATTCAAATCTACTAGATTTTGAGTTGGTGTAAATGCGCTATTAATGAATGAATGTGTTTATAAAAGAATGAATGAATTTATAAAAAAAAGAACTTTAATTTATGTTATTTTTATATTCCATATCTTAAATTTTATTATATAAAAATACAAGTATTTTTATATCGGCTCGTAAGTATTTTAAAGTACATATATGCATATATACGTAACAACACATTTGTTTAATTTGTTTACATAAAATTTCTTTCAGTTATATTCAGCCGATTTGACCCGAATTTCCACCGCCGACGACTTGTTTTTGGTCAGCTACTGCCGCCTAAAATTTTGATCGGCGCATGTCTCTGACCATCAGCTGATGTTATTGTTTACATTTTTTTTTTTAATATCGTTCATTTGGTTTGTATAAAATGCAACAGCCAGTATTAAAGCGCTCAAGATTTGAGCGAATTACAAAAATATGTGCTATCTTATCTGATTGCTACACGGAAAACATTGAAGACGTTGAGGTATTTGTCGCTACTGTGCAGGAAAAAAAGGTTATATCAAAAGTTATGCAGGAGCTGTCCTCAAAACTACCGTTATCGAATCTGCAACATTTGAAGAGGGTCAACGGAAAAGAGATAATTATATGCTCCAAAGAAGAACTGGGAGCAAGTTTAAGCATAAAAGATTTCCTAAAAAAGAAATTAGAAAATACTGAAATAGTAGATCTGATAACACAAACTAATACTGTGCAGGTTCCTGGCACAGCGCCCAAACTACGATGGCAATTTGACCAAGTTAACACTAAGTGGCCATGCAAGTTTCATCCCAACAATTACATGGAGCAAAGATATCAGGGCTTAAATTTTAGCAAGGAGGAAAAAGAGTTTCATATGAAAATTGCTTCATTGGTACAACAAATATCAGCTAAATTTTCAGAACATCCAAATATCGGAATCTGTGTAGATCCCCGGTATAAAAGCATAGTTGCCATTGGAGCAAGCAAAAAGGAACTCAGTCCAGTAATGCATACTTCTATGGTTCTAGTAGATTTGGTTGCTAAATCGCAAGATGGTGGCGCGTGGAATGATACTTTTGTTGAAGATGTTAAAGAAACTGAAGAAAAACAAAATGAATTGAACCTAAATGGCATACCAAAGGAGTTTCAAACATTTCTAAATGAAAATAATGGTTTTAAAACTCTGACATTAGGAGCAGAAAGAGTTCACGAAAAAGAGAAGCTGAAACTAGAAGAATTAGATGTACTGGAAGGTGATAATTTAGCTAAATATGGCCCATATTTGTGCACCGGCTACGACATCTACCTAAACCAGGAACCCTGTTTAATGTGCAGTATGGCTCTTATTCATAGTCGAGCAAAGAGAATATTTTTCATTAACAACTCTGATGATGGTGCACTTGCAACTCAGTTTAAACTTCAGTCTGTGCCTGAGTTAAATCATCATTACGAAGTTTATCAGTTTTTATATGAAAATGTTGAAAATAAAAGTTAACAATTACTTTACTTTTAAACATAACGAAACATTTTATTTTTATGCTGATGATGTAAGAGTTTTCATAGTGCTTTGCCTAGCGGGCGAAGAAATTAAGTTTAACAATTGGCAGTCGGCCTCTAAGATGGTTAAGTCCTTAGATGATCCCAAGAATTTAGTAGATAACTCCAAGTCTTTAATTCTTATACGTACTCTCGCGCCGCGAACGTAGTCTTGGCCATTGCGAGCCGGTCGTGTGCATACACAATGGAACTTCCAACCAAAGTCAATATACAAGTCATCGCCAACGACATGAAAAATTTTACCTGCGACTATCTTCCCTTCTGGGTCACCAAGCTAAAATGGTAAAGTTCTTAAGAGTAAGGATTCTTTGTTCTGTGTTTTATACTCACATCAATAAACTTTGAATTCCTCAATAGGGAAGCAAACGTATCAGTGTCTTTGGGTTCTTCTTTCACTTTTAGCACTTCTTTATGGCTTTCGAAGGCATTGGCAAAACCCAGTTTTGGTACTTCTTTTTCTTCGTTGCCGACTTCAAGATTGGACTGATCCCGTGGTATCTTATTTTCTGAGAATAGGCACTGGGATGTGGAAACATTTCGAAAACAAGTTTGCAACCTTAATTTATTTAACCGACTTAAAATCATTTTTTATTCGGGGAAGAATATGTAAATAATCTAAATTCTGTTAGAAAAAGGTTATGTAAAACAGCTGTTTGATTACTGCAGAGGGTGTTCAACGTATGCTAATTTAGCTAGAATTTTCAGGGTACAAAAAACGCCTAACTGCATAGATGCCAGATAATCGTGGTTATAATCGTCAAGTTCGGGGAAAATCATCAAAATGTAAAAATATTTTAATAGCCTTACATAGTGTCTACAACTGATATTAACTCTGATATAATATGAGAGAGAACGTCAGCAGATTAACGAGAAAAAACAAATTATATTTTCTCTCATATCTAGCATGGCGTCAAGTATTTTGCAAATATCATATTTCACAATTTTTAAGCAACTATGCAGTAAACATCGTTAAATGTTGCATTTTTCTTAAACAAATTTATATATTCCAAGAACAAAAAGGACAATAAACGATTTTTCATAAATATTTTAATGATTTTATAATTTTTTTATTAAACTTTTTCCGGGAATTCCTCAAAAATTTAATTTTTTGTTTACGTTTTTTGACAGCTCATATGATGATATGGTTTTCTAAATATATATTATCAAAACAATATTGTGATATCTGATGTAATATTGCAATAAAACTAATTTTGAAGGCTACACGTGATATAATTCTCTCTGCTATCAAATTTGACGTTTGCTGATAGAAAAATATTTGATATTATGTCACTCTATGTTAAACAAAATGAATATATAAATGGTTAGAACAATTACAGTTACAAAGTTTTATTGTTTGGTTTTTAGAATTTAGAACTTATTTCTCACTTGTGTTTTGTTAATGGTTGGGTACTTGACTGCTGCAAGCTCTTTCTGGATAATAAGACATCAAATAAAGCGACTAAGGCACTAAACGTCGTGGCAAATAATTGAATTATACTGTTCTTCTGCCAAATGGTATTTACATGCAGTCTACACCTAACTTGAAACGCAGTTAAAACATAAAGTTAACACTTGCTGTCTGTTTAAAAGGTGGTGGACACGTAGTAATGTTAGAGTTATAACTTCTCATAGTAAACAAATAAAAATGGCGAAAAACAACTACAATTAGAAGGCTGTTGTCAATTTAAGTTATAACAGAGTTTCCAAATGAAATGTTTTAACAACCAAGTTATAACTTTAACCAAACTGCAACATGAGCGGTCCACACTTAACTTTAACTTGAAGTTAGCGTTAAAGTTAGTGTTTTCATGTCAGGTGGAGAAAGCACTTTACATAATCGCACGATTTCGCACAACTTCATTATCAGTGTTTGTTATCCCCAAGGCAGACGCCGTAAGAAAAAGGAAACACGTATTTATTTGCTTCTTAAATGAGGTACATGGGTTTCTTATTCATAAAGACCATATTAATTTGGCGTCTATCAAATTCGTTCTTCAAATTATTATCAAACCCTTGAGTTCCGAAAATGTATTTAAGGTTTAATAATAGTTATAATAATTCTGTTTCATTTCAGGTCGAAAACGGTAGTAAAGTACTATGGTGAAAAATGATTTGTCTGTGGTAAAAAAAAATCTCAAGTTTTTGCTGTGTGAAAAAATTTTATATTTGACAACATAAAATTTTTACACAAAAGAAAGAAAATTTAACAAAACTGATCAAAAAAATAAATAAAAAGGAATAAATTAAGAAATTTATAATTATTAGATCCATTTTTCAATTTAGTGTTATTTGATTTTTACACTTTTAATTATAATTTATTTCAATCAAATTCCTACATTTCAAATATTTCTATAATAAAACGTGTGCGAAACGGTAGCAAAGTTCTATAATTTGTCTGTGGTAAAAAAATTTCATGTTTTAACTGTGTGAAATAATATTATATTTGACAACATAAAATTTTTACACAAAAAAAAAATTTTAACAAAACTGATAAAAAAAAATAAAAAAAAGGAATAAATTAAGAAATTTATAATTATTAGATCCATTTTTCAATTTAGTGTTATTTGATTTTTACACTTTTAATTATAAAATTTTTAATTATAATTTATTTCAATCAAATTCCTACATTTAAAATATTTCTATAATAGCTAGAAAAATTTTATTCACCTCAGAAATGTCAAATTTTTACTTACGAAAGTACTTTGCTACCGTTTCACACACGTCCTTATTCGTAAATTTCAAGACATCTCAACAAAATAACGAATTATTATTATAATTAATTTATTAGTATTATATGAGCAATTATTACAAGAGCAAGTATTATAAAAACAATTCCTTTGGCTCATTGCCAGCCAGATCGCCGATGTCGAAAGGATAAGTTCATTCGTACTCTAGACGAAAGAAAATTGATTTGGGGTTTTTTTTTTAACTTTAATCTGTGCGAACAATGTGTCAAATTCAAACAAATTCATAAGATCATGCGAACGAACAATAGAGACATAGACAAACCCAAATTTAATTATGAGTGACTAGCTTTCTTTCGCATACATTTTCATTCGATATCGTCTAACAGGCTGTGCGTTTTCTAATTAATTTCTTGCGCTGCTCTTTGCGCAATGCGCATCTAATTTTATTTTTTGCGCTTTTGCATTGCATATCAGTGATGTTAACTGTACGGCAATTACCGTATTTTGTCCGTCAAACTTTAGCACGGCAATTTTGTTACCTGTACGGTAATTTTCAAAAAAGGGTTTTTATTGGATTTTATTTTTAGTACTTCTAAAATCATAGTTGCTTTAGTAAAAATACAACAATCTTACTACAACTTCGTAGGAATAGCCAAATTTACTGAACTGTGGCACTTCAGCCATAAATGAATTAAAATTACATTTTCTAAAAGCGAAAGTGATAACGATTTTAATCGAATTTATCTGTGTAAACAAATAACGTAAATAATTATTACATTTACTGCCACTTCCTCTATTTCGAACAAATATTTTCATTCGCATAAATACATTTAAAACAAAAACTTTTCAAATTTTGTTTTTGTTTCAAATGTTTTTATTTGCAAAAAATAATTCTTGCATTTGTTTTACTTAACATAAAAAAGAAGCAAATTAGACGATGGTGTGTTGAACTGAAGAGTTTTCTGAAATGCTTTTTAAAATTAAGATATTCAGACCAGTTGTGAAATTTTTAATTCTGATTTCTCTCCCATTGAATACATTTTACATTTACATGGTAAAATTTGTACATAGTAAAAAAAAATATTTTTAGCTTTTGTTTATTTGATAAATTATTGCAGATTGGATTTTTAATTGAGAAAACCAGAATTAGATTAAGATATATATATTATTATTATCTGTGAGTACTTCTTTGTTTTGTTCACATTCGATGTTCCTTTTTTTCGGTACTATATTAACTTCGATTACTTGCTTGTTGGTATTTGCTAAACAAGCATTCTCTTCACTTCCCTATTTGTGCTCTGAGTAAGAGTACAAATATATACTACATTCGATAGCGTATTTCACACATGAAGAAAAAACTTACTCGCTGCAGATGTTTAATACATATAGGTATATACATACATACATTTGTATGCACATACTTCTACAGAGATAATCCGGCATGTTCCAGAAAAGTAGTAGAATGAAAATAAAAAATTATTTGAAAAGTTAACTTTTCATTTTTGTTCTTCTGAAAAAATGGTAGTTTGGGTGTTTCATTCTTTCGTTCGAACTGAACTTCGAAAATAAAACTTGGATAAATATTCAAATAACTAGTACTTACACGAACCACGTTTTCAGTTTTATTTGTTTTCTTATATAAAATAGTACTGATATGAACCATATTTTCAATTTTATTTTTTGCGATATGCCTTTTGCCCAAAAAACGACGTGTAAAATGTTTAATCTAATACTTGTTATTTTATAAGAGCAAAATTTATTTAGGTGTATCAAATTCTTTGTCAACAACGATGATCGTAATTTTTTAAGTGCCATTTTATGCAAAAATTTGATATAGCCGGTGAGTGCAAACCCAAGACGCAAAAGTGATGACGATGATTCGGATGAGTTAGTGATTCCGTAACAGCAGTAATTAGAGATGATATCGCCAATCGACTTTAGTTAATAAAATAACAATTATTAGTTTTTTTATATATTTTCCTTATTATATGCACAATTGTGTCTCAAATAAATAGTTCGTCATCTAACCCTCTTATTTCAATGAGATTGTAATTATACTCAGTTTTTCTGTAAAAGTTTTCATTTTCACAGTGAAATTAAAGTGTTTTCAAACTACTACTTTTTGTTTAAAATTAGTTTCAAAAACCAGACAATTCACTACAAATTAATGTTCGAAAACAAAACACAAATGAAAAGTAAAGAGTAGAATGTAGAACACCGAAGCTTGAAATTGAAGTGATTTCATTGATTTTCACTTCAAAGTAGAATCTGGAACATACCTGAATATCTTTTTTACTTTACACTTTTTTGTATAATTTGGATAAAAAAGCATCAAAAAGCAAAACAAAGATTGATATAACTGCACTTATTATAATTTATCTTTAAAACGCAATAAAGAAATTACCTGGGCTGTTCTGCAAATCACTTTTTGTGAAAGAGATTTGAAATCACAAAAAAAGGTGTTCTGCACAAAAAATATTTTTGATTTATGTGATTTTAAATCGGTTAGCTAACTTGCAATCAATTTGAAATCACATCCCAATTTTTGCACGCACTTTATTATGAATTTTATAATTTATTACATTAATAAATAACTTAATGTGTTTTCTATTATTTGATTATTTAAGTAAAATCATTTATTTTGTACGAAATGATAAATTATATTAAGAAAAAACTAGATACGCTCATTTTGTTGCAAAATTTGTTGTATTATTTTGTGATTGCTTGCTATTGGTTTATTTTATTTTACCTTTCATATTTATTAGAAGGAATTAACCTTATTTTGCAAATAATATCGCGAATAAAAAAATTCAACCTGAAAATAAAAATATCAGTAAATTGAACCAAAAACAGCCGTTTTTGTGCTTTAGAAGAGTGTAAATCACATCGAAAAAAAATTGTGATTTGCAGAACAAGCACAAATCACATTTGTGTTTTTGAAACGGCATGTGCTTTGAAATCACGTGATTTTTAGAACAGGCCTGTATATTATTTTTGTGTTTGAAGTCTTTAAGTAAATGTTCTTACAAGCGATTGAATGCATGCATGTGCGTATGTATGCATGTACGTATTTATCTTTATATACATATTTACACACTTATGTATATATGCTCGCCAAATACCGCTTTCCTAAGTATAATATTTTGTAACACAAGAAAAGAGCAATGCGCAGTTTGCTCTTTAAGAGCGGAAGGAGCAGCTCTGCGCTGTGCATTTACTTACCCTGGTTATTAGGTTGAAATACTTTTTTAAAGCGTTCATAATTTAACGCGCAACACAATCATAGCCATGCATAGATAAGTTAGCTGTGCTCTTTGAGCAAGAAGACCGGAAGCGATATTAATTAATAATATTGGATATTAGGATGATACGTTATAATTCTGAATTTAATTTTCCATTATATTGTATTAAAAGCTTTAATAAATCTAAATCTTAAAAAAATTTTTACTGTCAAAAATCACCTTTTAGCCAATAACTTTCATATTTATGTCTTTTCGAAAGTTTTCATTAAAAACAAGTATGATATGTTTACGGAAGCATAAAAATTAACTTCAATATAAAGTTTTTCTTTTTAACAAAAACAACATATATATATTTCGAAAAATTATCCGACTTAAATTGGAATCACTACATCCCAAGTAAACAAAATAAGAAGAAAAAGCAAAAATGCTTCTAAACTTTCTCTTAAACTAAATAAAATAGTCAACATAAATCAAACACATTTCTTGAAGACGTTACAAAGTTCTACTTATATATAAATGTCTCAGCATTATTGGGTTATTAAAATGTTGGTAATTTTTTGCTTAAATTAAACTGCCGCGGTGACCGTTTTCAGTGATCCGTTCATGTCTTTTTTCCACTCTGTAAAACAATTTGTTATTATAATTAAAACTATTGTATAAAGAAATTATATTAGCAATTTATAAATAAGTGCGAAATTATAAAGTTTTTAAAATATATTAAGTTTTCTGTGCATTAAGCCATGTAGATTATTTTTTTTCTGCTCCTACTTTGTTTTGCCAAATCTTTATATGATAACGATTTCATTTATGTAAAAAAAAATTGTATACAATTTTCAATATTTTTAATTAATATAACAAAAAGAACATTAGCTTATAATAATAAAAACATAAAAAAACAACAAAAATTATGTCAAAATATAATTAAAAGCAACATTAACTTATTTCAGGCTTCTTGAAGTTTAGAGCTGCTACGACTGAATACCTTTTTTAAAATTTTCGAAGACCATTTCTGTTTCTTTTTTGTGTCATTGGAAAATGAAGTACTTGATAAGTCGGAAATACTAATCGCATTGCTGCATTGACGTGTTGTATGTAACTGTCCCGTTGAGTGTGCATTACGCAACACAACATCATTATTACTTTTATTTCGTACAGTAAACGATTTAAGTTTGGATCTTTCCTTCTTTTTTGGCGGGTCAATATCGGCAGGAGGTGTAACGCTTATGCTTGGAATTTCGATGGTTGGACTAGGCACATTTGATCCTTGAAATATTAAATCATTTAATGCGACACTATTAGTTGGGTCAATTCTACAATTTGATGTTGATGCTGTATTCAGATCTGTAGTTACAGTAACATTTTGTATGGAATTGGCCAATTTGGACCAAAAGTTGAATAGAGTAGCTGTGCCCGAGTTGTAACGCAAATGTGTATATATTTTTAAAGTTCGTGGGATATTGACACTATCTTCATACAGCAATGGAACAATTTTCCGAGTTTTGTGCTGTATTTGCAGCGCCTGAGTGTAATTAACTAAGAACTTATTTTCAGGACTTTTAAGGAATTCTTCTGTTAAAATCACAATAAGATGCTTGCATCTTTCTTCTATTAGTTGGGTAAGTGCAACATGTTCGAATTGAACGCCTGCTAATAAATCACGATCTTTCATGCACAACTTAAAGCTATAATCTGGATTATCTTCCAATTTCGTTAGAATTTCTGATGCGTAGTTTAAGTCTGCATCTGCATAAAGTACAAAAGCGTCATACATTTGCGGTGGCAAACCTTTTTGAGCTCGTATTACGTCGGACGTTGTCAAAACACTTGAATCAGAGCCATGTGCAAAATCATTTTCAAACTTTGCTGAATTGTTATCGACAGAATCATCAGGATTTGTCTTTAAGATAGGCTGTAAATTCTTCAGATATGCCTTTGTATCTTCAACTAAATTTTCATATATATCATCACATGCATCCCATCGGTCGATTATTCCAAGGAATTGCTCCAAATACGCAAATGTAGCTGTTTTTGGATTGTTAGTGCACCAAAGCTGAATAACCCTTGTTGTGGGATCTTGCTCACTTCCTGAATTGTCAAATTTTTGTTTGGCAAGATTGGCCAATCCCCGCCAATCACGTTCATATCCCTCTTCTGAACGCAAAATTTTTTTGGAGTTTAACAAATGTGAAAGTTTTCGCAATGTATTTTTAGTGAGTGCTGTCAAAGGTATTTCTTGAAAAGCAATTACCTCGCTTTCTACTGCTGATAATTCTACGCTTTGTACCATTTTATCTATATATGCATTTGCATTATCCACTTTGTAATGAAATTTAAGATGGGGACAAGCAACTTAATAGAAATTAGAATCAGAACGTCGAAAAAAGAAACAAAAAGAATAAACTGAGTAGAAAGAAATTTAAAAAATAGAAATCACAAAACTTTTATATTCAGATCAACTTTATTATTATGTAGTTTTCCTAAATTTTTATTATTAATCTGAAGTGGTGTTGTATAAAAAATGGGTACTTGAGTACTTAGTGTAAATACTTGACACCCAATATACTGCTTGCTTTAGTTTTGAGTCACCCGGTGTTTGTATCAATAAAACACGAGTTACGCGTTTTATTTTTGGTAGTTTGTGTTACTTACCTAATTTATTTAAACATTTACTTCCATTCAATTTTAAATATTTATTTTTCAAAATGATTCAACAACAACGACAGCGCATTGAGCAAGCCGTTACTGAAATGATAGATGATATGGATAAGACTCATTTACGAAAAATGCAGGTAATTGTCGGGACAACATGAGCCGGTTGATTATTGTATTACAAAACGTTCTGAGATGTTCCTTTATTAATGCAGGTTAATAATGCTAAATAAATGTATGCATGTATGTATTTCTTTTATAGACAGATATGCATTTGTGTGCCGCAAAATGTTGCCAAGACACTAATTCCAGTGTGGACAGCGTACAACGTTGCGTGGACAGGTGTTCCCAGCCACTTACCAAAGCCCAAAATTATGTGCAACACGAATTAGGAGAATTTCAAGGCAGACTTCAAAGATGTGTGATGGTTAGTTGTAAAGTTTAGTTCTTTTCGTTAAGTCGTTTTATATTTAAGAATTTTTTTTAGCAATGCAATGATGATATAAAAGTTAAAATGCCTGCCAATCCCAGCGAAGATGATATTGCTAAATTTACTGACCAATTTGAGCGTTGCGCTGTAAAGTGTGTAGACAAACATGTCGGTTTAATACCTAATATGATGAAAACTATGAAATCCGTTTTGTCAAGGGGGCCCGAGGCCATACCACAAGTTTAAATCTAATCAAATATAGTTCTGTTATATCCAATTGCAATTTAATTATTGGCTTTACCATAAAAGTTAAGTAAACGAGCTTGTTATTACTAAACCGTGAATTTTGATTAGATTTCTTAGGGCGCAAAAAAAAAGATAGTTCAATGCATTTTAAAGGCTATTACATGCTCCTAGCGGGTTTCTGTGCACATTTGACACATCATTTAAGTTCTCCTGGTTTGACGAGAAACTTTGTAGGTATACCTATAAGAAAACATGTTTTTATTATTATATTAGGCAAACACTTTATGTTTATACCAATTAAAATATTATAAACAGCTTGTTTTCTATGTTTCCCATCTGTCTATATGCCGACATTTCAACAACACTAACTCATTTTTTTTTTATTTTAAAAAGTACATTCATATTTTCTTTAACGAATTGAAGCAGTATACATAAAATACAAAATTTTTGTTTTAACATTTTGGTATAAATAATTGATTATCATTTGATTGACAACACAGTTTGGAAAGCAAACTGCTATGATCTCGGAAGAGCAACAAAATCGAATACAAGAGGCTATATCGAAAATGATTCACGAGATGTATAAGACACATTTAAGAAAAATGCAGTCTAATATGCATTTATGTGCAGTCAATTGTTGTGATGATCTTACTGGTCAGCCCAGTTTAGATAGCGTACAATCCTGCATTGAAGACTGTGCTATACCTATGATGAGGGCTCAAGATTATGTACAGCATGAATTAGGAATATTTCAAACAAGACTTCAAAATTGTCTTATGGTAAGATTAATAATAATGCATAATATATATTTTAATCTGATGTACACTTTATTAGCAATGTAACGATGACGTTCGTGGCACCATACCTTTTAAAACTCATGAATCAGATATTGCAAAATATCGTTATCAGTTTGAAACTTGCACAATGAAATGTGTCGATAAGCATTTGGGGCTTATACCCAGTATGATGCGTGCAATTAAAACGGTTTTAGCGAATGGACCTGACAATATAAAACAGGCTTGAGGATATGCAAAATTCACTTTTTTCTTTTTTAAATTTACATAGAAGTCTAATTTAATTATTTTTTGCAAAATTATCTGTGGCATATCACAACATCTTAAGTTGAGATAAGACTAAAAAAAATTTACAATAAAATTGTAGTTTTGTTAATCAAATAACATGCAAATTTTAACATTTCTAATATAAAAATTATTTTGTGAACATAAGAATAATTCAAATAAAAATAATTTATACCAGTAAAAAAGGTGTAAACAAATGTTAGAGACGTTTATAAATAGAAAAGCTTGTTTTTTGTGTTTTGACGGATATTATTAGAGCATTTTTCTTTTTAAATTCTCAGCAATTTATTTGGATTGTTGGGATATAAAGTTGAATGTTTGAGAATATCTTTCAAAAATTTCCAAAGTCTACTGATGATTAGGGTAGTTCCTATGAAATGTCGACATATAGATAGCTGGGAAACATAGAAAACAAGCTATTTATAATTTTTTACTGGTATAAGTGTTAGAAGCTTAAAAGCGAATAAAAAACTTAATTGTTTGAAAAATAATTTATGATTATAAAAAGTTCATTCATAGTTTACATTTGTCAAAAAGGTTACAAATAATTTTGACAAACATAGCTTACCAGATGCCTGTTTTTGTTGTATTGTTGTAATTTTGCTCTAGTGCTGTCACCATGTGAACGTTAATGCACCTTGCCATGAACTATAACTTGGTATGAAGGTGCATTAACATCTACATGGTGGCAACGCTACGGCATGTGACAATTTTTTGCTACTGGCAAAATGATAAGCTATTTACGTCAAATGTATTGTTTACATTTTTTAAAGTGAATTTGGTGTTATATTCTGAATTAAACATATAAAAACTATTTCGTGAACATAAAAATAATTGATATAAAAATAACTTATAATTATGAAAAGGTACATTCATAGTTTATAATTGTGAAAAAATTACAATTATTTTTGACAAACATGTTTTTGTTGTATTGTTGGAATTATGCTCTAGTGCTGCCACCGTGTAGAAATTAATGCACCTTGCTTGGTATCGTTGTTAGGAACAAAATAAACATCAGTTGGCAAATCTAACATTCTATTGTGAATTGAAGTAATTTTATTTTTACGGGTATTTTTAAAATTTCTAAATAAATTGTTATTATTCAGTAAAATAAAATACTATGTGTATTTTGCTCCGATTTATGTTATAGGATGGGAAAAAATAGTTAGTTGTCATACTTTTTTTACAAGGCTGCTTTCTGTTTAAGTTTGCTGGTATTATCGTCGTCTACGCCTTCACCGTAATGACCATAAGGGTTTTTGAGTGTCTAACTCCTCCACTCGTAGATCTGTTGTACATATGTATTTGTTTTAGTTTTCTTGCAGGGCTGATTTGTATTTAAGTTTGCAGGCGAATCATCGTCGTCTACGGCAATATCACATTCTTCAGATATTTCGTTTTTCACAGGATTTTTTCTTTTGAAACCCAAAGCCTTGAGCTTCCTTTACTCCTTCAACACTCTCGTCTAGCGAGAGTTGCAAAAAATCTGTATTCCTTGTTTGGGCCACTGCCTGTTAATATAGCAGGACGGAGTTAGTCCGGTTTCTTGACGTACTTAACTCGTGAGGTGTAAGAGGAAGCACAATTTATCATCAATGGTCACGGTGTAACGGGCCATTTCGTACCACATTCCATTCAAATAATAATATCATAATCATACACTTTGCTTAATCCAATTTAAAGCATTTCTTATTTTTTGCAAATCAATGTTGCATTATTTTTATTATTAAAGGAATTGTTAGAGCATGAGTCTTTATTTTTATGTTGTCCAAATTTGTAATTGTATTTTTCTTTTTGAAATACATATGTACATTAGAGCGACTCACGAAAAAAGTGCTCGATGTATCTTAAGGCCAAGGCGACTTTATACAGGTGAATGCAAGCGGAAATGCGAATTCAGTACTATGTATTTTGTTATTGTAAAACATATCGTGAATGTCATAATCTAAATTTGCCTAAGATTGCTCAGCAGAGAAAAAAATTTATATAAACGTTAAATATAAACTTTTATAATTGTTTGTAATTAAAATCACAGTTTATATTAGTTTTTCACTTTTAAATTCACACAAATTTCTTGAAATTGCACTACATTATGCAAAAAAACCTTCAGATTAAAATGGCGCGAAAAAGTTTGTAAACAAAAGAAACAAAATTTGACAGTCTCGTTGGAAAAAAAGCGAGAAGCAAAAAATAATCACCTGTGCTGTTAAGTTCACCTGGTAATGAATTCGCCTTGCTTAAGGCATTGCTACACTATCCTACACGATCGTGTGATGTACTAAATAACCCGTCGTCTAGATTAGCAATAAATATGTTAACATTTATTGCAGCAAATGTCAAAATTGTGTTATTGCCAGTGAAGACAGCTTATTGCTAGTGGTTGCAATTACTGCTGCAATAATTGTCAATGAATTTTCGTTAACAAAGTCAAAATTTATTGTCATTTAAGTTTAATATTAAAGAATTTTTGAAACTTTCTGCTTGCGAATAATTTTAGTAAATTTTTCTTTTGCAAAAATTATTAATGTAATTATTATATATTACTTAAAAAAAAGTATTTTCTTTTAATGGATTGGTGCATTGAGGGGGTTTGGTGTCAAGATAAAATAAAATTTTAAGTTATTTTGCACATTTTTTTGTAATAAAATTTTGCTTTTTGCGCTGAACTTTCCTATTCGGGTTTTTTTTTGTAATTATGAGTTGTCATAAATACGTGTTCCCATACCTTTGACATAAGCAAAGCTATAAGCAATTTTGTACTGTTGTTCTGCCGGCGTTATTGCAAAGATATTTGTTGCTAATCTAGACGGGGGGTAAACCATGTGTGCTGAAAAAGTATTAAACATGCAACTGTGCGAGTTTTTGACAAAAAATTAAAATTATTATGGTAATGATAGTTTTTAATTACTTTACGAAGTGTCTAAATTATTGCAATCATACTCGTATAATAATGTGGTTTACGAGTACAACGCCACATTGAAGCGATTTTGTAAAGGCGACCAGTAGTGCTAACCATTTTGCTATACACTAACACTACCTGCTAACGTTTAAAAACCGCTACTGCAGTCAGCTGTTATTTTTAACCATACAAATCGTGGTTTCTTAACACCGTTATTTTTGGTGTGGCTTAATCTGTTTAGAAAAGTGTTAATTTCTTGTGACATCCTTATATTGTGAAAAATAATGTATTTATGCTACAATTTATCAGAAAATGAGTTATTTGATAGTGCTCCTCCATTCAACCAGCGTGAACTTCGCAATTTGGACAATCCTTTTAAGTTGTCAGCAACAGAATTTAGGAAGCTCTAAATGCGGAATTGGGCGATGAAAGTAGTCATTCACATAAGCTACAAATGGTTCATAAGAAAAAAATTAACACCTACTACTTTTCTCTAAGAACCAAATATGTTATATAATTTTTTTGTTTTATAATATGATGAAATAAAAGATTATTTGTTTATTAATTTACATAAATATAACAAAATGCACCGCCAAAATTATTAAGGGTTTTCCATATTTTGTCGCTTTCTAATTTTCCGTGAAGCATTGTTAGTTTTCCGCCAACAAAGCCCGAGTTTTTTACCACGAAGTCAACCATTTGGCTCAGCTGCTCTAAACGCGTGCAGCTGCTTTTGGTAGCAGTAGTAGCCGTTCTTTTAGAATATCTAAAAAACTAATAAAATATTAAAAATTAATAATGTTTTACTTTGTAAAATTTGTAATACACGGCTTTTGGTTTGTTTTTCTTGTATTCTTCTTTGTGGTTTTCTCCTTATTTCACATATGACTTAACAGAGTTGCCTTGTTTTATCAATTTGAATATAGAAGAATATAAAGCTGTTTACCGTGGTTAAAAGTAAGTTAGAGAATCACATCGTGGTTAGTGCAAACACCAAAATGTGTGCTTAAAGTTAACACTTATTAAAGTGTTAAAAGTTAGTGAATCGCACTACAGAATTTTAAAACATTTTCCTGTGAATGAATCGTACAATTGTGTGGATAGTGAATCAGGGCCTTTAGAAATTAACCTTGGAATTTTTTCAAATGACATCTATAATATTTCGGCTCCAGCTTTGACCTCTCATGAGCAGGATCATTTTAGAAGAGGGACTATTTTTGCATGTTTTGTCAATTTGAGAATCTGCTTCTTCGCCAAAAATCGTATTATTCCGATGGTATGAAACGTTAGAAAATTAGCTTACTAAGTGTATTGAGCTAAAAGTGGACTATGTTGAGAAATAAATGGTGTTCGAAAAAAGTGTCTACTTAGATAGCTTCAATATAAATTCCAGACTACCATGCAAAATACATTTAATTTGCAAAAATCGGCAAAAGAAAAAAATTAATACCCAATTGCACTATTTAAAACGAAGCGTTACCATCCCATTGCATTTTTGTCAAAACGCTAACTAGCAGGAATTTAAAAACAAGCTGAGACCCATATTTAATTAAATTGACTAACGATTAATTTGTTAAATGATTGTTGAACTTTTATAATTTTTAAATTAAACATTTTTTGGTTTGTACATATGTACATCGAGTTTTAGTTCAAGTTTTTCCTTTCTTAAGTTTTTTCTTAAGAAGGATTTTTACAACACAAATTTGCTGTGATCAATAATTATTGATTGAAGAAGACAAGAAAAATAATAATCAAATCTTTAGCTGAGGGACAACTAGCTGTTTCGTAGTCGCTACACTACTCATCAGCACCCACTGGGATTTGAAAGATTAAATAAATTAATTTGGCATTTTTATTACAAACAACCCTGAATATCCTTAAAAAAGGACATGGATGATGGTTTGGTATAGAAACAGACTCTCACATTAACAAAACAAGCAAAAATAGACCCTTTTCCAAAATGGTCCAGCTCACGAGTAGTCAAAGCTAGAGCCGAAATATTTTAGATGTCATCATAAAAAATACCAATGTCCATTTTAGGGTTACACCTTGCACGAATTTTGTTTCCATATAAATTGAGTCGTTCTAATGTATATGCATATAACATACATATGTATAAATAGATATATATGCACGTGCATTCATACATGCTTGCAGGAAACCCTGTCGGATAATCAGTAGCTGACTACAAGAATAGCCAACTTTTAATTAATTTTTATGAACCAATTTTAAGCTATCATGTATACCAAGGCAGCTTTATACAGGTAGTGGCAGAATTACAATAAATACAACACCAAAAAACATCAACATGTATTTTGTTGGTAGAATTTACGAACAGTTGTCAAAATGTTGTTTGAAAAAACAAGGATAGACTTCCTTGTGTTTTTGACAAACTTACGCAAAGGAAACGAAAGAAAGCTGTGCTTATACCACTACCGTATTGAAGCAGCCTTGATATAAACAATGCAAAAATGCATTTCCAATGTCACCAGCTAGTCGGCGCCGTAGATTTCAGTTTTTATTATTATATTGAAGTCTTTTTATAAATGTACATATAAATTATTCAATTCTGTGGAAGTTTTATAAAATTAACTGCCAGTTCGTCGATATCGAAAGGATAAGTTCAATCGCATTCGAGGCGAAAGAAAATTGATTTGGGTTTTTTCTAACTTTATTCTATGCTAACATGCGAACGATTAATAGCGACATAGACAACCCCAAATTATTTCGAATGTGAGTGACTAGCTTTCTTTCGCATACATTTTCATTCGATATCGCCTAACAGGCTGTAAATTTTTTATGTAAGTACATATGTATGTCAAATAATACGAGTAAAGATATTAATATTGTTTTAATTTTAATTAAAAGTCAAGAATGAGAGTCGTTAGCAAAAGACATTTAAGAAGCCTTTTTAAAACAAGAATGTAATATATACGCCAACAAATAAACTTTTGATGCATATATTATTTATTTAAATTATTTCTGTAATTTTTAAGTTTTTTTACAACATGCAATGTAATATTTTCTATTTGGTGTAATATGTAATAAAAAAATAAAGTTTTTAATAAATTATTTTTGAAAAATTAAATTGACTAATTTATTTTATTACGAAAGAATATTACAATTGAATGATTGTTAGGTGTCAGCTAGTTACAAAAAGTTGTTTTTCACCTATAGTGTCAACAATTAACTTTTCGTTGATTTAAAACTAACTATTTTATGGTTGACTTGAAAAGACCTTAAGACACCTACAGACGATATGTCTGTTTTTTAACATGTACTTCCTCATGTATTTTTTCATGTCTGTCAAAATTTTTCATTTTTACAGACGGTTTATAAAATTTGCTCACAAACGTACATGTACATTTACATCTGACATTGTCTATGCTTTTTATTATTATAAAAAATAATTATTCAAAACATATTAAAATATTATTGCATTAAAATTTCCTCAAGCCGACTACTTATTATACCGCCCAAAAACGGCTGCTGAATTGTTCGCATAGAGATAGGCATAGAGATCTAATGTCAGATGTTTAAGCATACCAGAGTAGAACACACTCTATTTTTTGTGGTAACAGACGACATGTATGCATTTTACATTGTAAAAAATGACAGGTACATTGCTAAAAACATATCGTGTGTTATCTACTTTACTTGCAGCCAACGGTAGAGTAGTGAAAATATTGTTAGCTTCAAAAAGTTAACTGAGGGTTAACATTTAGCAAGTTAACTGTAAGTTAGTTGAAAAGTAGTGTAAAGTCGGACAATTGACTACTTCCTAGAACATCAGTTGACACTATTTGAGAAATAGTTAACTTAAAGTTAGTTTAAAATTATCTCAGCTGCCGACAGGGAAGCCTGGGAAGGACTTATTTATATGTTTATGCAGGTATGTATGTATATTAAAAAGACACACAACTATATACTTGCATATATAGAAGTGTTTTACCATTTTAATTTGAGCCTTCTTCTGCTGTTTACAAATAACTCGTACGAGACATATATCAATAACAAATTGATGCGACAAAAAATCGCACAATCTAAACATGAATGCCATTCGACAACAAAAGTTGTAGAATGTAAACTGGTATTGAGCTAGTCTGTGGTTGTGGTTACCTAAAATTTATGCTGTGTGAGCATTTATTCGTAGGTCATTGAATGTAAAAAACGAAAAATTAGTTAGCTTTTGAGCCATCTATTGCCCTTCTCCAATCAGCCAAACACTAATTTTTCTTTAGCTCAAATCCCGACAGGGTACTTATACAAATAAGAATGATGTTTGTTTGTCTAACTGAAATATTGAATAGATGTTTCATTTTATTTTTATTATTCTTTCATAATACAAAATAAATACACTACGGATAATATTCTCTATTCTTTAGATAAAAATAAATGCAGACGAATATTTCAATGCCAATTAAGTTTTCACTTCAACAAAACTACAACAAATTTGTGTGTAGTTGCTTTCAGCTAAGTCAAGGTGTACTCGTTATTAACATAGCGTCTCCACGTAGCAATTTTTGTTGCTTAACTAGTTCAAATTAGAACGTCTGGAGTATTACAGTACGGTAATTTCCAATTCGTCAGTCTCACACATATATATATATATATATATATATATATATATATATATATATATATATATATATATATATATATATATATATATATATATATATATATATATATATATATATATATATATATATATATATATATATATATATATATATATATATATATATATATATATATATATATATATATATATATATATATATATATATATATATATATATATATATATATATATATGTGTATATTCTGATTCAGAATTAATGGAAAAGTCGATTAAGCCATGTCCGTCTGTCCGTATTTCAGTCGTTGAAATACCGTTTCTGAGAAAACCATTAGACATAGAAACTTTTTTCTTTCACCATTCTATTACTCTATCGTTCTATGTGTTTGCTATTGAAATTCAGTAATATCGGCTCACGTATAGCTGAGATATATTCAAAATTCCGAAAAAGCCATTTTCTTTTTGCAATTTTGTATGAAAATTTTGGGAAAAAAAGTTGTTTGTTTTGCTTCAAACTTCACACATTTATTAAGCATGGTGACTGGAAGGCAAAAAAAAAAAAAAAAAAAAAAAAAATACCCGAATATAGCTTAAACCCGGGTTTTCATGAAAATGTCGCTTAAGCGAACATAAACAACATTTTTTTTTGCTTAAAATAAAATAAAAGAAGGTTATATAAATATGGAAATGAAAATTTCGATATCGGTCCATATATACCCGAGATATAGCCTAAGCCGGGGCTTTCATGAAAAGGTCGCGTAAGCGAACTTAAAATTTTTTTTTTCTTAAAAGCAGTTCTAGTAATAAAAGAAGGTTATATAAATATAGAAATGAGAATTTCCGATATCGGTTCATATGTGCATTTCATCATCTCGTAGTGTGGAAGGTGTTGGATTATATTTTGCTAATCTGAGCAGTGTCGAAGGTATATACACTGGACACTGATCAGTTTTAACTAATTTAATTCCAACATTTTATATGCTGCAATAGAGTTTGTTTCAGTCTTTCGTGTTGTTATCGTTAACATTTCGCGAACACTACTCCCTCTTTCCTCCTCATCATACCCTATTTTCCAGTACAATGCGCTGCATATGTAGGGCTCATCCCCTGAGTACTGGTCCCAGATAAAAAAAAAAAAAAAACCGAGATATAGCTTAAACAAACTTTTCCATAAAAATGTCCATGAAAGATTTCTTTTACGGATTGGTGATTACAAGGCAAAATATTTTTTCCCCGATATCGGTCCATATATGTACGTACATTCGAGCATATTTAATTCAAATTTGTAATATATACTATACACATACGTGACTATCGTGAAGGGTATTTCAGATTCGGCCCAGCCGAATATACCACACTCTTGTTTAAACTATATTTATTCTTTAGAGGATATGTATAATACACAACAGCAAGATTGTCTTACTTTGTGCATAATTGCACCATGCAAACCCCTTTTAGCATTTTTTTTTCTGATTTCTCTCATGATGCTTACAATCAATCTCGCCACCATGTTTCAGATTGACGTTGGGTTCTGGGACACCCTATATAAAACAATTTCCAACGTTAAAATAGTTTAAAATAATCTACAAGACATGCGGTTAATAAAAGAGCCATGCGACAACAAATTACGTTTAACGTAAAAGACAGCAAATAACTTATTTGATGATATACTAATTTCCAAGGACTGGCAAATATGCAAATGTGTTCATACTCGTATGCACATATGTATGTGGGTAAGCAAAATAATAATAAAAATAGCAAAATGAAGAAATCGTTTTAATATTTGCGTATTATTTACAAACTTTCTTTTATGACGTAAGAAAAACTCTTGAGAGATGCAGCCAAAGTATCGTCTTTCTCAAATTAATTTTTTTCTTTAATTCAAACGTGAACAAATGTAGTTTTATACAAGTATAAGTGTATGAATTACATGTGTACAAATACATATATGTATGTGTATGTATGTATGTAAAAGAAAAATAGCTGCAATAGGAAACTGTAATATATTCAATGTCAAGCTATCAATTTCAATTCCGGCGGAAGTCGATGAATATTTCTCAACTTTGTGTTTTATTGCGGTACATTTTTCTTAAGGTTTTCTGCAGGCAAATTTCTCTTCATATAAATATCAGGGGACATTTCCATTGCAAATCAGTTGCATAGTTCACTGTCATAAAACAATATGCATTTTAATTACGCTTTCGTTATTACGTATTTCATCAATGTTTTCCTGCTAGTCAATAACATCAACGCCTTTAACTTATCGTATGGTCATAGAAAAAGGGAGTTGAGTTTTAATAATGCTGGTGCCAATCCCACGGATAACACCAACAATCCACAAAGTCAATTAAACGATCCTGGTTATACTAGACAGCATGAGAATGAGGATTTAAAAAAACTATTGAATGACAAGAATATAAATTTAACGAATGCTCAAAATTGGCTGGAGTTATTTAATCCGTCGGGCCAAATGTTTCATGTGATTTACATGCTGCCCAATCCACAGAAACGAGAACTTAACGGCATGCAGCTGCACGAAGGAAATACACGCCAACAGATCAAAGGCGCTGATGAAAATTTGGCCTATGCCGGACCTCATCTGTTTCCCACACAATTCGATGAAAGCAATCAACAAAATATTCAGCAATTAAATCCATCATTTAAAAATTTTAATAATGCATTTCAAAATACTTATACTAATCCATTGCTGGCACCACAATATTATCAGAACTTAATTAAAGACTCCAAGGTTGGCACAAAAATGGAAGCTCCTTTTATACCCTCACAATTTTTGGGTTACGATCAAAGTCAAAAACAGCAATTAACACAGCAGCAGCAGCCACAATTCGCCCAACAAGGCCAGCACTTGCCACAACAAGTTCCACAAATAGCACAACAACGTCAGCAGTTGCATCCACAAAATCAGCTGTTGGCACAACAGAGCCAGCAGTTGTCCCATCAAAATCAGCTGCTACCTCAGCTAAATCCAATGTTTCTGCCCCATCAAGAGCAGCAGCTTATGAAAACAGTGCCGGTGCACGAGCACCGTGAAGATATGCCTTTTCAGTCATCAAATCTAATTTATATGTCTCCTAATAATATCTACAATTTGTATAGAAAGCCAAATTAAAAAAGAAGAATTCTTACAAAGTAGGTTTTCATTTATGTATTTAGAATATGATTTTATAATTTACATTTATTTTTAAACTTAATTTATGTAGTTCTCTATTAATTTTGTTTATTTATTCATATAGTGATGTAACGAATAATCGTGTTTGTATTCGCGAAAGTAAACCTTTTTAAGCAGCTCGAATATGCTTTGCTGCTCGCTTTATTGAGGCGAATATTTTCCGAATACATACACATATGTATGTATGCCTTAAAATAAGTTTAAGTAATTGACTCAAAAAAAAAAAAAAAAAACTTTTAATAAATTATGAAAAAATTTAAAAACTTATATTACGTGTAAATTAAATATTTTATTCTGGGGTCTAATCACCGCATACGATATCGAATTAACTATCGTATCGAATAACATTACGATACATCTAGATTATAGCAAACGAAGCATATCGGATCGTAATTTAAACAAAATGTAATAGATTGAAGACCATACGTTTCCTAAAAGTACGAATACAAAAAATAAATCCTTTAACTTTTTTATATTATTGCAATACAATTTATTCGATATCGTATGCCATGATACCAAAATGAAAAATTTCGATAATTTTGCTCGATATCGTATGCGGTGATTTGGCCCCTGAATGGGCAATAACAGACGAGAACAATTGTTCTGCAGCTTGTCATCCAGTTTTATGTTGGCGCAAGCAGAACAAACCAATACAAATACAACACAAGCAATCAAATGTATACAAAAACACGAATCCATACACAATGCTGTGTATACGTATACATATTATGCCGGATTAATTTGTCTCGTTTGTTCTTAAAAGAATTGTTCGGAGTAAAACTTGTTCTCGTCTGTTATTGTCCAATGGGGTTTAACCGACGAGAACAATTGTTCTGAAGCTTGCTGGCGAACAGATTCTTTTTTTCATTTTGAATCATTGAATCATCATTCAATCTTCACAAAGTGAACTAACAATAAGTATTCAAATCTTAAAACTAAATACATAAAATTAATTAAGTCCAGCCAATGCTAGACAAAAATGTGTTATTTTGCACGGTCAATATCGGTAAAATCGCCTATTTAACGTTCTGATGGTGGCAAGGGTATCCCTCCTTCTCAACCGAGAGTGGCCTTCAAAATTAAGCATATTGCGTGCAAGACGATTTGGATGAAGTTCCAATTTACTGATATACATACCTTGTTGCGTACTTTGAAAATTCGTCTTTTACAAGAGGAACACCGAGATCCTTATGAATTCGTGAGTTTTTTACGTACCATGGAGATGCGGTAATTGTTCGAAGAATTTTGTTTTGTCGCCTTTGAATTTTTTCAATGTTTGAAGCGGAGGCGGTGCCCCATAGTTGAATTCCATAGCACCATATAGGCTTTAGAATTGCGTTGTATAATAAAAGTTTGCAATCCAGCTTCAATGTCGAATTTCTGCCCATAAGCCAATTCAGTTGAGCTGCTTTTAACTTTAACTGAGTAACTTTCGCATCTATGTGAGACTTCCACGTTAACCTACGGTCCAGGTGAATACCTAGGTACTTGACTTCATTTTGCTGCGGAATAGGTGAATTGTTAATTTGGACAGCTGAACATGTTTGTTTACGCAGCGTGAATGTAACGTGAGTACACTTTTGTTCATTAACTTTAATTTTCAAAAGTTTTAACCATTTCTCTATTATTGAAATATACTCCTGCAAATTTCGCGAAGCTACTTGATGGTTTTCATGTACGCTGCAGAATGCTGTATCGTCTGCAAAAGTTGAAGTGTGGATTCCGGGTGTCGTTGGCATGTCAGAGGCGTAAATCAAATATAAAGTAGGCCGCAGTATGCTGCCTTGGGGAACTCCTGCCTCGATTGGCTGAGTTGGGCTTATAAAGTCGCCTTCTCTGATAACAAACTTCCGCCCACATAATTAGCTTTCGAGAAGCTTGTGTGTATTTGCAGGCAAGTTCAACTTTATTTTGTGTATCAAGCCCTCGTGCTGGCGAACAGATGAAAGAGATATTTTATCGGCATTTTTTTTCAACCATCTTTATGTCGTCTGTTCTTAAAAGAACAAAAAATTGTTCGGACTAAAAATTATTCTCGTCTGTTAAACCCCAATGGAACTTCCCTGAAGGAAGTGTATCCATGTCAACATTTATGGTGTCTTTCTGGTGACACTGTCAGTAAATTTTTTCCTTGTCTTTTGTTTTTGATAGATAGAGAATATTTTTTGTTAATAATTTCATTTGTTTTTAAAATTTATCTGTGGCCCCAAGAAAATAGCTAATTCTAATAAAAAATAATAATAATAATAAAAAGTAATATAAAAAGGTAAAGATAGGTAAAAAGTGCTAAACTAGTTAAATATTTTATAATTATAGGCAATCACTATTTGTTTTACTATCGACATTTTCTACACGTGGTGACAGCGTCTATAGGGAATCAATAAAGTTTTACTATGGACATTTCCCACAGTGTGGTAATATCGTCAATAGTAAGTCAGTATAATTTTACTATTGACATTCTCTCCATATGACCCCACAAGAACTACCTAGTCAGTACTGACGCAGTCTATTGGTAGATTTCGTAGGACAAGCCTGTGTTAAATTTCAATAGTATTTAGCATTAGTGAGGGTACAATTTGTCAGTAGTACTGGTGACACCGTCAATAGGTAATCACTATAATTTTACTATTGATATTTCCTGCAGGGTTATGACAACAATTTTTGTTCTAGTTCATCACACACACGTGTGTGTGTATTAGTATTTTTTTTTTGTATTCAGTTGATTGCTTGGAGGATGTTTGTATTGGTTTTTGCTGCTTGAAAAATGGTGCCCACAAAATATCACTCCCTTCACCCTTTTCACCTACAAGTTTCAAGAAAAATTGTTCTCCAATGACTTAAGTCAATTTTTGTTCTAATCCATCACACACGTGTGTGTGTATTAGTATTTTTTTGTATTCATTTGGTTGCTTAGAGGATGTTTGCATTGGTTTTTGCTGCCTGGACGTGTATAAAGCTGCTTGAAAAATGGTGCCCACAAAATATCACTTCTTTCACCCTTTTCGCCTACAAGTTGGCAAAAAAATTGTTCTCGTGTGCGATAAACCAATGACTTAAGTCAATTTTTGTTCTAATCCATCACACATACGTGCGTGTGTATTAGTATTTTTTTGTATTCATTTGGTTGCTAGAGGATGTTTGCATTGGTTTTGCTGACTGGACGTGTATGAAGCTGCTTGAAAAATGGTGCCCCTAAAATATCACTCCCTTCACCCTTTTCGCCTACAAGTTGGCAGAAAAATTGTTCTCGTGTGTGATAAACCAATGACCTAAGTCAATTTATGCGGTAAAGGGTATCCAAAAATTGATGCAAGATTTGAACTATATAGAAAACACAGTTTTCAGTCTTTTCATTGTTATTTTTTTATTGAATCTTAAATTACGTAAGATTGTTTATTGAACGACACATCGGGAAAGTTGTCACCACGGCTTTGTGCGCACATATGCACTCATTTGTTGAAACTTTCCAAGACCATTTTGCATATTACTATTATTACTTGAATCGGGTGTGGTCCAAAGCGGTCCCTTGCAATGCGACCGGTTGTTGATATTAGAGGGCCGCTCAAACACAAGAAAAATGTCTTACAGGTCAAAGTAACAATTTCAAACACTATTCATCGCCCTCTTTCACATTTCAAAACAAACACTTCAGTGCCGAAATGTTCTAAACACATAAACGTATACTGTCTTATAATCGTTTAGAATAAACAGAACCAAGCACAAGTAGAATCAACTGAAGTAGAATAAAATTGAAGTAGAGCTTCAAGATTAGAAGTAATGTTCTACTTCATTTTTGATAATAAAATTTGTTGTTGTTGTTTATGGTTTTTATCTTTGTATTAATGCACACGTGCCTTGCACTGGCTATGTTTTGCTATAAGTCATCGTTTACTGGTACTTGCTTCATTCTGATATTTTGTTTTGGTTTTTGCAATGAAACAGCATTCAAGTACTGTCAATCACTGTCGTGAATGTGCTTCAAAACTATGAAGTGTTTGTTCTGTTTCTAAATGTTCTACAGCTTGTTTGTTTTGTTTTAAAGATTGTTCTCAAATACAGTGCTTGAAACTACTGCATAGTAGTGAGATATGTTCTTGAGAACATTGTGTTCAGCCATTTACACAGGCGGTTCGGAAACTTCTTAGCCTATCAATGAAAGAGAATAGTTAGTTGTAGTAGTATAGTAGTTTATGTATTGTGCTTCCCTTTACTAACTCATAGATTACGTACATCAAGAACTAACTTATTCAATGAAGTAATAGCAAGTGTCCAGTTCACTCAGCGTATGAGCTTGTAGCAGCCTGTATATCCTGTGTCCCAACGCCCCACAGCAGGTGATCAAGTGTTGCATTGACGCCACCTCTTCACCGTAAAATTTGCAAATGCCTGCATACGAGTAGTAAGAGTCGGTACAACTGATTTAGGCCGACACATACATTGACCTGTAAGTCCACCTGTTCGTGTTCTTCAGCTGTATTTTTTTTTTTTTTTTTTTTTATATTGGACCAGTACTCAGGGGATGACCCCTACATATGCAGTGCATTGTACCAGAACTAGGAAAATAGGTTGTGAGGAGGGGGAAAGCGGGAGTAGTGTTTGTGAACATTTGACTTGAATCTTCCAACGTTATAACAGACAGGAAACACTTCTGCAGGCAACTTGTTCCACAGACGAAGCGTGCGGCTGAAAAACGAATTCTCTCTGTAATGCGTAGTACGATTCCCCGGGCAATCGACCACAAATGGGTGAGCTCTAGACGATGAACGAGTGCTACGTAAAAATGTGCGCGTTTCGGGAACAATATCCCTAATTTCGTCAGAGCAAAATCCATTGTAGTATCGATAGAACAGAGTAACGCATCCCACACTGCGTCGATGCTCCAGTGAGTCAATAGAGTTGGATACCCTACTGTCACCGATGAGCTTCTTCGCCCTCTCCTGCACACGGTCGAGTAACCCCAAAACAGACTTTGAGGCACCGGCCCAAACATGAGAGTTGTATTCCATTTTCGGTCGGATGTAGGTGGTATAAATAGTAAGGAGGTCGGATGGAGTGAAGTACATCTTACACCGTTTCAAAAAACCGAGGCACTTGAATGCTTCTTTAGAGATATGAAAAATGTGTTCATTCCAGCGAACGTCACACTGTATCTTCATTCCAAGAACATCAAGAGCATCCGATTCTTCAATATTTATACCATCCATGAGTACAGATGAAGCAGCATTTGCGGTCGTTTGTTTGTGCGTCAATAAGCAACACTGGGTCTTACGAGCATTAAAGGCGACCCTGTTTTTACGACCCCATTCAGAGACCAATAGAAGATCACTATTCAGTGAATCATTCATATTTAGTCTCTTGGCAGCGATCTCTGATAGGCTGGGCCTATAACTAAAAGAGTACGAGTGACAAATGCTGCTGTCATCCGCGAAAGAGTGGATAGGGTTGGAAGTTTGGTAGAGAAGGTCGTTGAGGAAAATAAGAAATAGGGTAGGAGAAAGAAAGCTGTATTTGTCCAGCCTTAGAGCACATGCGGCCGTCTTTGTATCAACGCCAAGAATTTTTTTTAATATTCAAGACCGTTTGTCCCGTTCCAATGTTCCTGCACAAAAATATTGGAAGTCAGGTATACATTTCTCACCTTTAGAACCCCTCTGGGGCTATTTAGGACGGTTGACCATTAACACGGGCAGTTAGGGGATAGATATATTTACAAGCAATATAAAGATCGGTCATACATTTTATCTTCCCTAAGAGCAAGTTAGAGCCAGTTATGAATCTTTTTGTAGATTTTCTGCCGTTTTGCCCGACCTTTGAGCCCGATGTGAAGCCAGTTACGCCCATCCCACCGTCATAATTTTATGGCTCATGTATTTTTTTTTTTACCAAACACCACAAAATAAGAGGCTCTAGCGTATAAAAATCCAAAAATCGTTATCTAATTTAACCCTAATATGCACATGTATGTATACAGGGTGTTCCAGAAGTCAACTTCTAGCCAAAACAGGGAGACAATATTGATTGCAACCATCATGAGAAAGCTTAGAAAAAAATCTAAAAATATTGTCTTTTTCTGATGGCAGTTACAATCGAGCTTGCCACCCTGTTTTAGCTTGGCTTTGGGTACTGGGACACAATATATGGTAAGTATGGTTAGAGTATTTTCCCAAAGCCTTTTCAGCTTCTTACTACGTATGTATCTACTCGTATAGTTTCAATTGTTTATAATTATTTCATTACATACTCGAGATGTCGATTATTTAGCAAAATTAAATCAAGAGCTTTTAAACTTTACCAACTGCGAATGTTAAGTATCTACATACATATGTACATACTCATTTGTTAGTATGTACATACATATGTCTAAGCAATTTTCACATTTAAACTCTATTTTCTAATTGAAATGTTGATTGTGTAAAGAGAAGTAGAGATTTGCCTTTTGTTTTTGATTTGGCCCTTGTTGCCGCTCAAGACAATGAATGAAGAGTAGAAAGAAATTAACTCAACTTGACATTGTGTGTAACACAATCCGTTTAAAAGAGCATGATGCATGCCTGGCTAAACAATTTTATTTCAGGGTTCAGGGTTTGGATTTTTTTTTTAATTTCTATAAGTAAAAGTAAAATTTTACTTTTACTTGTAGTGGAAAACAATAATACATACACAGGCGGTTCGGAAACTTCTTAGCCTATTAATGAAAGAGAATAGTTAGTTTTTCAAAAATATTTTTATTTTTTTTTCAATATAATCTCCTGAAACTTCAATACACTTAGTCCAACACTTTTCTAGCAATTCTATCCTTTGATTAAAATAGTTTTCCTCAAGGTCTTCAAAATAGTGGTTTACAACTGTAATGTCATCTTCATTTGAGGTAAAACGCTTGCCAGCAAGGAATTTTTTAGATTTGGGAACAGGTAAAAGCCACTGGGAGCTAAATCAGGAGAATAAGGTGGGTGGTCAAGCAACTCGTACTTTAATTCGTTGATTTTAGCCATTATTAAAACACTCTTGTGCGCTGGTGCGTTGTCTTGATGAAAAATTATTTTTTTGTTTTGTAAGCCAGGACGTTTTTCTCGAACTTGTACATTTAATTGATCCAAAAGTTTGCAATAGTACTCTGAATTTATTGTTTTACCCTTTTGCAGACAGTCAATCAATAAAATACCTTTGAAGCCCCAAAAAACCGTTGCCATAACCTTACCCGCCGATTGAATTGTTTTTGCCTTCTTTGGGGAACTTCCTCCAGCTTCAGTTCATTGTTTCACGCTTAAAATCCATTTTTTCGCTTAAAACGATCCGAGCAAGCTTGAGAAATGTTCATTCTTATGCGTTTTTGGTCGACTGTTAACAAATGCGGGACCCATCTTGCAGAAAGCTTTTTCATCTGTAGTTCTTCGTGCAAAATTAAATGGACTCGATCATTTGAGTTGCCCATGATGTTAGCTGTTTCACGCACTTTTATTCGTCGATCATTTAATACCATATCATGCACTTTGGCTACAACTTCTGTTGTTGTTTTTGGACGTCCACTACGTTTATCTTCAATGCTTGTACGACCACGTTTAAATTCAGCAACCCAATTTGTTACTGTTGCATATGAAGGAGCACTCGTTATGAATTTCTTGTCCCGATAAATCTTTTTTATGTAAATATTTAATGACAACGCGCATTTCTAATTTTTCCATTGTAAAAAAATCGCGGATGTGTCTTTTGTGAACACCTGTTTCTATGTGAAAGAGTTACCAGATCGAAACAAAATATGGCATGTGTTCATAGCAGAAATGGAAGTTTCCAAAACACTTAGCTTTTTTCAGTTTATACCACGCTTTTTGTGCTAGGCTAAGAAGTTTCCGAACCGCCCTCATATTGCTGCCATCGTAAATTTTTTTCATAAAAAAGTTGTTTCATATTTAATTACATTTCTGTAAATTTAGTAAAATGTTTCCACATCATCGAGAATCAAAAAGTACACAGAGATGAGTAAAGTCATATTTAAATGAATTAAAATCAGGCTTTTGAAAGTTGGGAGTGATATGAGAACCGAGGCAAATGCTCACTCCTAATCACGTATGACTTAGAGCCAAAAATTCTTTGTTTACTTTACTTTAGAAAAAAGTCATATGTCATCTCTGTGTCCAGAATTGTGAAAAATTCAATTGTGTTTGGGTTAGTGAAAGAAACTAAGCTAAAAAAATTGGTCATATATTGAAGCGATCCACGAATCTATCCAATTTTTTACTTCTTCAAAATACTGAAAGTGCTGGTCAGCCCGGCCGTGTGTGATTAATCGATGCAAGTGATAGTCCAAGCGAACAACGTCTGGAGAATATGGCGGCTGTGGAAGGACTTCCCAAGTATGTCTTGACCACTGTCGCGACATGCTCAATCCGAGCATGTATAATATACAGGGTGGTGCAGAATTACATTTATAACGCAAAATTTCCTTTATGGTCTGAATGTTCAATAACTTTTTCCGTTTATTTATATTTTTCATTCTATATAACATAGAACACTACACAACAGAACAGCGATCAAAAATGATTGAATTTTATTTTGAAAATCAAAGACCAATCCAAATCAAAAAATGCTGTTCCGCACCACCCTGTGTTTTATAGTCAAGAGCATTTGCCTAAAAATATAAGAGTAATGAAATCAGCGTCTGTAAAACCTCAATGACAACTTGAAACAGTATTTCAATATATTATATATTGTTACGTTTTAGCCTTTAAAGATGATTTTGCGGATTCTTCAATTGCAAAGGATATACTTACACTTTTCCATTACACAGTACTCAAATAATTTACTATTTTATTTACACTTAACACCACTGAGTATTAGCACTAGCACTTGCTTACTTTTATGACTTATGACTGTGTAGTACAACGTTTAAAAACAAACTCTCTGTCTAACATCTGCCTACTATTCATACTTTTTTATCAACTTATACAATCATCATGAAGTTTTTAGTTATTGATAGTTCCAGAATCAAATATACAAATATAATTCCTACGCATATACACATTCACACACATGATTGTCAAACATAATGAACAATAAGAGCCACAATACCAAGAACGCAATTACTACATTAAAGCCATTTGAGGTTGATTTAATTCGAATTTTGCGCTCTTTAAATCATGTATGTTTGTTTCTTTGTGTATAATGTGTTTTAATGTGCGTATAAAATAACAAGCAACGGCTCGCACGTTGGGTTTGGTATGATAAAAATTCGTAGGGATATAAAATATAATATAAAATAATATATAATGTGTAATATATAGTATATAATATACACTATATGTAAAATATAATTTATAAATAGTATATAGTATATAATATATAATATATAATATATAATATATAATATATAATATATAATATATAATATATAATATATAATATATAATATATAATATATAATATATAATATATAATATATAGTATATAATATGTAATACATAAAGATGTATAAGCACAGTTGTAAAAAGGCACTACATGTTTGTAGCCATAGGAGCAACTTCTTGTTGAGGAGTTCGGGCCTTCTAATCCCTCCTGTATGCAATTTCCCAGCAGTCAATGGAAGACAAGACTTAATGAGTAGGGCCAAGCCCACTAAGAGCATCAGCCCTTAAACCAACTCACCCTTCAACCATCACCACTGGTTCCTTACCACACATGTATCTGTTGTCAAGACAGCAAACCCTGGGAGGTTGTTATTCCCCGAAAAAAGCCACACACCAAACAATTATCAGGGATGCTAACTCCCCCTTCCAGTGTTTTAAGTTTAAACCACCAGTTCGAAAAACTTTTCGAAAAAAAGGGTGCCCTGGTTAGGAATACGCCAAGGCAAAACCTGTTCCCCGGGGGAGATGTATAAGCACAATTGTATTTATTATAGGCATTGAAAATTATTATGGAATTTCAAACCCTGGTTTTGATATTAAAACCTTTCTTTGTATGAAACTATCGCCAGGGCTTAAATAAAAAAAGAAACAAAGAAAAAAATGTTTGCTTTAATTTGATGCAATTGAAAACCGTTTAAGTATAAAAGTGCTTCAGTACTGTTTAATCGTTAACATTTATCTAGCAGCTCTAAAGCAGTAAACTTATGGGTAACATATAATTTTGAGACTGAAATTATATATAAGGATCAATCAAGGATACGATGAAGCTGTTGGTAAGTTTTCAATTTGGAATTTTATTTTTAGACAAAATAATTTGTGTCAAATAAAAATTTCAGCTTTGCTGTTTAATTGGGAGCTTATTTTATGTGGCCTTGGCAGAAGTTAAAGATAATAATGACAATAAAGCGGTGTCGACTGGCAAAAGTAGCGCTTCTAAGCCCAAAAGGGATGCCTCGTTACTAAGTGGCTTGTATCATGGTCCATCATACAAATATTTACCACCTTCTGCTTTATTATCTACATATGATGTATACCCGGGGAAAGTGGCTTCCTATGGGGGATACTCTGGGAGTCATTTAGCTGGCATAGGAGGTGGTGGTTATAGAACTGGAGCTAGTGGTCATGGTCATAGACATCATGGCTATCCTTCAACTGGTATACGTAACACAGCAGTTTATCATAGTTTGGGTAATGAAGCTCCCCAGAGTTATGGTGGTGGTCACCATGGCTACATTTTTTCCAATGCTAATCCAAATGCTGGTCAGGGATCTACCCAGTTTATCAGAGGTGGTTATAAAGGTGTTACCGGTACTAAATTAGGTCCTAGTGACTTTGCTGTCAGTCGCCCCCACACATTTGCCTTTACAAATAGTAATTCAATCGGCTCAAATGCGGCTGCTGGTGGCGGCGGCTATCATTATACTAAAGGACTTGGAGGATCATATGCTCCTGTCTCAACAGGACTTCAATCTGCTGATGGCCTAGCATCTCCTTCTTCTGGACTAGGTTCACATGAAGAACATCATGGAGATCATGTGCATAACGGTGCTCAAGAACATGTTTATGTAGTTTCAAATGTACCCAACGGCTTAGGCAATACATATGAGCCACAACAAACTCCAGCTCATCGGCGTCCATCGCCTTCAGCTACAGGCGCTTCTTTCAACACAAAATACTACAACCAAGCTACAGACCAGGGACCAGTTTATGCCGCTGGCCACAAAGGTTTAGGTCACTTTGGTTTTACTGTGAATAAGCCGCAAGTACTACATACCAGCATATCGGCAGCTAGTTTCCAGCAGCCCTCCTACTCTAAAGCTCCCTTTGAGCCATCTACATTTTTGGGTGCTAAATATGAAGGCTCAGCTAATGGCGATATTCATCCTCAGCAGTATTTGCCTCCCTTGGAAGAAGCAACAGGTTCCAACGGCTACGAGTATCCATTGCCTACTGAAACCTATCAAGAGTCTAATCATCATCACCAAGCAGTAGAAGTACAAACAACATCATTGCATGAACCGGACTCTGCGTATCTGCCCCCCAAAAATAGTCCAGATGCGGTTTATGAACTGTCTTCGAATCCCAGTGGCAATTATCTGCCGCCTACTGATTCCTATGGCATTCCCTATTCTCATTAGGTAAGCTATTTGCTAAATGCTGAATACATACATACATGGTCGAAAGTAGATTTTGGCTATTTTTTTTTTAACTCGTAAGCACTTTTATTTATTGCCCTTAAACATAAACTTGATGTAAAAACAAATTACTTTCACATTAATGTATTATAATTTAAGAAAACAACGTCTTGTACATACACACATACACACACAAACATGCTATACATTTGTTAATAAATGAAACGTTTAAGAAATTTAAAATTCATCTCACAATTGGCTTGATGTCAATCACTTTGGAAATAAAAAACAACTTTCCCACTTTGGTTGGCTCATAAGCAGAAACAAAAGCAAAAGTAAGTAAATTAATCAAAAAAGCATATTAGAGATTATTTAGCGTCTTAATTTGAATAAAAGCTTAGCCATGTGCTATGCAAATTGATATTAAAATGCCAAGATGTATGTATATACATACATACATACATATGTATGTATGTGTATTACAAACAACAACGAATTAATCTATAACAAGATGAAAATTAAGATTATCAATCTTCAATCGTTGCTTTGTTTTCTACTATTGGAATATGAATTATCATTGAAATATTAAAGCAAATTAAAGTATTACATATGTATATTAAATGGATTAGAAACGTTGTTGATTCTGGCAGATACGAGTTGTTAAAATATATTAATGAGTAGCAAACGTAATCCCAACAAAAAGCGTTACAAATGAAGTACAAATGAGGCACTGTAAGAAATTTTATGGTTTATTACTTGATTTATAACAAGGCGAATTTATACAGGTGAATGCAAGCGGAAAGGCGAATTCGATACTATGCATTTTGTTATTGTCAAGGCGAATTTATACAGGTGAATGCAAGCGGAAGGGCGAATTCAGTACTATAGGGTGTTTTTTTAAGCTAGATAGAACTTTAAATTGTAAAAAGTAACACAAAAAATTAAATTTTGATGAAACATTTTTTTTATTTGTTTCAGTATACTCTGACAAATCATCATGAATAGACTCACGCTTGAACAACGCTACGAAATTATCCAAATTTACTTTGAAAATCAGTCGTCGATTCGCGCAACTTATAGACGAAAAATTGTGTTCAGCGATGAGGCGCATTTTTGGCTTAACGGGTTTGTTAATAAGCAAAATTGCCGCATATGGAGTGAGACCAATCCACAAGAGACCCTACAGACTCCATTACATCCAGAAAAATGCACTGTTTGGTGCGGTTTTCATGCTGGTGGCATCATCGGACCTTATTTCTTCAAAAATGAGGCCGGAGCTCGCGTTACGGTCAATGGAGATCGTTACCGCACCATGATCAATGATTTTTTGTTTGAAAATATGGATGACATTGATCCGGAGGAGATGTGGTTTCAACAGGATGGCGCTACGTGCCATACGGCGAACGCAACCATCGACTTACTGAAATCAAAATTTGGCGATAAGTTGATTTCGAGAAATGGACCTGTCAATTGGCCTCCAAGGTCGTGCGATTTGACACCTCTCGACTATTTCCTGTGGGGCTACGTGAAGTCACTGGTTTATGCTGATAAACCAGCAACAATTGACGCCTTGGAGGCCAGCATTGTTCGTGTTGTTCGTGACATACGGCCAGCAGTGCTCGAAAAAGTGGCCCAAAATTGGACGTCCAGAATGCGCTTCGTCAAGAACAGCCGCGGTGCCCATATGCCCGAAATCATTTTCAAATGTTAATGTCACGTATTGATCTTTCGAATAAAAAAAATTTTGATTACAATTTAATTTTTTGTGTTATTTTTTACAATTTCAAGTTCTATCGGGCTTAAAAAAAAACCCTATATATATTTTGTTACAAGGCGAATTCATTATTAGGTGGATGCATCGGCGAATTCAGGCGAATTCGATTAATATGGCGGCACTTCTGCTGTCAAGTTTTGTTTACCTTTTTCGGCGCCATTTAAATTTTTTTTAAATGTTCGTTATCAACTACTTTTGACAGCTTAAGTTTGAATTCGCCTTTTTACACAAACAAAATACCTGTTGTTTTTTTTATTGTTGTATTGTTGTAGCGAAGCGGCTTTTTTGTATCATGTTTTGTTATTGTAAAACATATCGTGAACGTCAAAATCTAAATTCGCCTAAGATTGTTCAACTGGGAAAAAACTTTATACAAACGTTAAATATAAACTTTTATAATTGATTTTAATTAAAATTACAGTTTATATTAGTTTTTCACTTTTAAATTCACACAAATTTCTTGAAATTGCACTAAATCATACAAAAAAATCTTCAGATTAAAATGGCGCGAAAAAATTTGTAAACAAAAGAAAAAAAAATTTTGACAGTCTCATTGGAAAAAACACGAGAAGCAAAAAATAATCAGCTGTGCTGTTAAGTTCACCTAGTAATGAATGTATCAGCTGGGAACGTTTATATAAACGTTAAATATAAACTTTTATAATTACTTGTAATTAAAATCACAGATTATATTAGTTTTTCACTTTAAAATTCACACAAATTTCTTGAAATTGCACTAAATCATACAAAAAAATCTTCAGATTAAAATGGCGCAAAAAAACAAAAGAAAAAAAATTGACAGTCTCATTGGAAAAAACGAGAGAAGCAAAAAATAATCAACTGTGCTGTTAAGTTCACCTAGTAATGAATTCGCCTTGGTTATTGTAAAACATATCGCGAATGTCAAAATCTAAATTCGCCTAAGATTGTTTAGCTTGGAAAAATTTTATATGAACGTTATATATGTTTGTAATTAAAATCACAGATTATATTAGTTTTTCACTTTTATATTTACACAAATTGCACTAAATCATACAAAAAAATCTTTAGATTAAAATAGCACGAAAAAGTTTGTAAACAAAAGAAAAACAAATTTGATAGCCTCATTGGAAAAAACGCGTGAAGCAAAAAATAGTCACCTGTGCTGTTAAGTTCACCTAGTAAAGAATTCGCCTTGATTTATAAAATGATTTTATTTGTTTATTTATTTAGTAATTATACAGTAGCAAAGTAAATTTGCAAGTATAGGATGCACAGCATGGGCGGGGTGACAAAGACCATAATGCCCAAGATGGTATTAACAGTACTTTTGTAGCCTCGCTGTGACTAACTATAAAGACCTATGCCTTCACATAGGAAGGTTCCACGTGGTTAACAATGAATAACCTGTAAAAAAACTGTAAACCAATACAGTTAGTTGAGGCAAACCGTTAACCAGTGCGAGTGAGACGCAAAACTCTCGAAGACCGAACCACAAACACAAGCCTGACCGCACTTAAAAAATAATTACGATGATGCGAGAGCTGTTCTTCAGAGCTGCTTTACGACTGATAAAGTGGTTTTATTTTGTTTTTTTTTTAGCTTTTGTTTATTTATTGAATTTTTACAATTTGAACTAACAATAAGTATTCAAATCCAGCCAATGCTAGATAAAAAGTTTTATTTGCGCCAATTACTCGTATTTCGGTAAAATCACCTATTTAACGCTCTGATAGTGGCAAGGGTATCCCTTCTTCGCAACCGAGTGTGACTGCTGAAATTAAGTATGCTTCGTGCAAGAGGGTTTGGGTGAAGTTCCAGCTTACTTGTCGCATAAACATTAAACACATTTGAGACAGCGGGCTACCGACTACAAAAGCTCAAAATCAACAGCCAGTTTATGGAACACAACAAAGCTCACTTGCGATGAGCCAATCCATAAACGAGTACGTAAAGAATTTTGTTTTGTATAACACGACTTGATTGTGTTGTGCAACTTACTTAAATTCGCCTATATGTCAAACGTTTATGAAATTTAATTATTGCCAATATATAAAACAATACAATTTAGTACAATTTTTTCACATAAAAATTAAACAAATAAGGCAACTCTATTCTTGAGGCAGCTGACAGTTATACGTAAATAAATGAACAAAACAAAAAAGTTGGTGAAAAATTGAGAATTAAAAAAAAGTTTAAAGCGCTAAAAACCGGTAGAAAATTGTGCTATATATTATGTTCAATAACAAGTTATAATAACACTGCTTTACAAATTTTAGATTCGGAAGAGTACCAAGAACGCCACATGCTTAGATAGGTTAATTGGGACCTCCTGAACACCTCCTTTTTTCAATGTTTACAGAGCAAAAAAAAAAAAAAAAAACAAAAAAAAAAAACTAAATTAAGATGAAATGATCTTCAAGCTTGAGGTCTTTTTTATAAAATTTTTTTAAAAAATGTGTTTATTTAATTCAATATTTCGTCTTCCTTCGGAAGACTTCTTCAGGAAAAAGTCTTCCGAAGACGAAATATTGAATTAAATAAACACATTTTTTAAAAAAATTTTATAAAAAAGACCTCAAGCTTGAAGATCATTTCATCTTAATTTAAGAAAAAGGTCGAAAAATTAGGATAAAGAAAAAAAAAAAAACTAAAAAAAAAAACCAAAATACGTTTCGATACCAGTGTGCAATTCCAAGCATTTAAAATAAAAATATCGCCTAAAGTCACGCTTCAATTTTTTCAATTATTTTCTTGAAATTAAAAAATGTTGCATCGTAGCGGTGCCCCCTTTTATGTAATTGAATTATTTTCATTGTTTAACATTAGGTGCTTTATTTAAAAATATTAAGTTGTAACAAAGGAGTAATGTTTACTAAACCTGTTCGACAAAAATCCGTAAGTAGAAATACTATATAGTACTGATCACCACGCAATGTCCTCAAGGATAATCGTGCTTATATAGGGTGTTTTTTTAAGCCCGATAGAACTTGAAATTGTAAAAAATAACACAAAAAATTAAATTGTAATCAAAATTTTTTTTTTTATTCGAAAGATCAATACGTGACATTAACATTTGAAAATGATTTCGGGCATATGGGCACCGCGGCTGTTCTTGACGAAGCGCATTCTGGACGTCCAATTTTGGGCCACTTTTTCGAGCACTGCTGGCCGTATGTCACGAACAACACGAGCAATGCTGGCCTCCAAGGCGTCAATTGTTGCTGGTTTATCAGCATAAACCAGTGACTTCACGTAGCCCCACAGGAAATAATCGAGAGGTGTCAAATCGCACGACCTTGGAGGCCAATTGACAGGTCCATTTCTCGAAATCAACTTATCGCCAAATTTTGATTTCAGTAAGTCGATGGTTGCGTTCGCCGTATGGCACGTAGCGCCATCCTGTTGAAACCACATCTCCTCCGGATCAATGTCATCCATATTTTCAAACAAAAAATCATTGATCATGGTGCGGTAACTCCGGCCTCATTTTTGAAGAAATAAGGTCCGATGATGCCACCAGCATGAAAACCGCACCAAACAGTGCATTTTTCTGGATGTAATGGAGTCTGTAGGGTCTCTTGTGGATTGGTCTCACTCCATATGCGGCAATTTTGCTTATTAACAAACCCGTTAAGCCAAAAATGCGCCTCATCGCTGAACACAATTTTGCGATAAAACAACGGGACTGATTTTCAAAGTAAATTTGGATAATTTCGTAGCGTTGTTCAAGCGTGAGTCTATTCATGATGATTTGTCAGAGTATACTGAAACAAATAAAAAAATGGTTCATCAAAATTAAATTTTTTGTGTTACTTTTTACAATTTAAAGTTCTATCTAGCTTAAAAAAACACCCTATACAAGTTTTCGCCAGGAAGGTATACTTGCATTAATCGCAGTAGTTTCATGTGGCAACGTGCTGTTGATGTCACATGATAATCAAGACCAAAGCATGCAGTTGTGGCATTAAAAAGTTTTGTATCATATTACGATATCGCCCCACATTCACAGTTACCGTTACGCCACTTTTTTTATTTATTTTTATCTGGGACCAGTACTCAGGGGATAACCCCTACATATGCAGTGCATTGTACTGGAACTAGGAAAATAGGTTGAGATGAAGAGGAAAGAGGGAGTAGTGTTCGTGGAGGTTTAACTTAAACAATAACAACACGAAAGACTAAAACAAACTCTATTGCAGCATTTAAAATGTTGGAATTAAATTAGTTAAAACTGATCAGTGCCCAGTGTTTATACCTTCGACACTGCTCAGATTAACAAAATTTAGTCCAACATCTTCCACACCACAAATATTAGAAAACAAACTAAGTCGAAATAACATTTTTTAATTAAATTTTTTTTTGTGAACTTATATTCAATAAATTTTTGATAGTAATCGAACTATAAAAACTTGTACTTACATACATTTAAAAACCTAAAGTTTAAAAACCACCACTTTCATTTTCAAAGAATTAAGGTAATGATTCCTCCTGATCAAATTGCTGACTACTTAAAGTGACAGTCTATACCAGACTGAAAAAGTGACTCATGCATAATTTGAGGGGTTTCCATTGCTCAGAACCAACTTTCGCTCTAAGCCAAATTACCGTTAATAGTTCAGATAGACGTTCCACTGCCAAAACGCGCACCGAATATGAAAAACCGGTTCCGATCCGGTAAGCCAAGCAGTTCCGAGTTTTTTTTTGGAAGTTCCTAAAGTCGGTTGCCAGAAACGTTAAAATCCCCCAACTTCTATTGTCGCACTAAAGCGAATGACCGTTTAGTACTGTACGAAGGTAGTACTGTTAACAATTCTGCATTGTTAACTCAAAAAGCACATTTTTTGAGCTATGACTATGTTGCAATAAAGGAGCGATATGTAATAATCACTTATGTCGCATGGGTTTCGAGTGTTGCAAGCATACAAACAAACATACTCGTGCAAGTGAATCTAATATAAGCGTGTTAAAAAAGAGAACAAAAGTGTGTTGTAAGTATTTTTCAAGCCTACATTTGTGAGATATACAGTCGACTCGCGAAAACGTGAACTAATTTTTACCGGGGGTGTTCACGTTTTTGATTTTGTTCACGTTGTAGATTGGATTTTTTTCATACAACACACATTTTTGACAGATCTAAATATTGGTATTACCACGTAAAGTTTAGCTTTAATAAATAATTATACATTGTGAAGTACACGTACGTTGTTGCTTAACTGGAGGTTAAACTGCCAATCAAATATTAAACGGATTTTGTGTAAGTGGCCGTTAATGACATAATAGTCATTTATTCAATCAAGATTTAAAAATACACTGAGATGATGTTGAAACAACAGATACAACACACAAGAAAACAAACACATAATACAAAAAAAGATTTACGTGATACCAAGCAGTCATTTGATTTATTAAGCACGTACTGGTTTCTCGTTTGGAATTTTATGGCGACCTTAATCATAATTTCAATTGCTTGGAGACTGAAAAAAAATGCCACTAAAGTGATATATTCATAAATATTTTTGCGGCAAAACATTTGACTCAACACAGCTCATGTAGCAACAGCTATAACAACAAACACTTTCAGTAATTATAAATGAAATTGCAAATTCATGTCACTTGTTGAATTGTAGCATAAACCCAGCAGTTTTATTGTTGCAATCATTCTCAACAGATTGAAAAATGAAAAGAAGAAGCCAGAAGAAGAATAAAAAGAAAACTGGAAATTTAATAATATGACTACCGAAAGCATTAATATAGCCAGCACATTTGCGTGTGAGGATGAAGTTCTTCTGGGTTGGTTTTATCTGAGATGCAGCAAAGATTGTTGCAAGGTTGCCATACAGTGATGCTAGAAACTTTTGTCGATAAATCTTGCCTTATGGAAACACATTTTAATTTTAGAAAACAAAAATCTTAAAATGTTTTTCGTTCGACTTTTTTGATACAAAACATTTATGGCCCTACTTATAATAATTATTGTCGGCCTTATGTAATGGGTGATTTTATAAGAACTATCGGAAATTAAAAAAAAAAAAACAAATAAAATTCAGAAAAATGCATGAAATATTTGTTTGGATCGATAATTGGGTCGATATAATTTAATGTTTGAAGATTATTTCATGCAAATGTTGGCCGCAGCTGCGCCTCAAATGGTCCATCCGCTTAGTCCAATGTTGGTATACTCTTTCCAACATTTCGGCCGGTATCTCACGAATAATGTTGGCAATGTCGACTTCCAGTGCGTCAATCGAAGCGGGCTTGTCGCTATAGACATTAGCCTTAACATAGCCCCACAAAAAATAGTCTAGAGGCGTTAAATCGCACGATCTGGGCGGCCAATTGACTGGTCCCAAGCGTGAAATAAACTGTTCACCGAACTCGCCTCTAAATTGGTCCATTGTTTCGCGTGCTGTGTGGCATGTGGCACCATCTTGTTGAAACCACATGTCATGCAAGTCAAGCTCTTCCGTTTTGGGCAAAAAAAAATTTGTTATCATCGCACGGTAGCGCTCACCATTCACAGTAACGTTGTGATTCGCATCATTTTTGAAGAAATACGGCCCAATGATGCCGCCAGCCCATAATCCGCACCAAACGGTTGTTTTTTGTGGATGCATTGCAATGCTTCTGGCTGCTCTTCACTCCAAATACGGCAGTTTTGCTTGTTCACGTATCCATTCAACCAGAAATGAGCCTCGTCGCTGAACACAATTCTTCGATAAAAAAGTGGATCTTCATCTAACTTTTCAAGAGCCCATTCACCAAAAATTTGGCGTTGTGGTAGGTCGTTTGGCTTCAATTCTTACACCAGCTGTATCTTATAAGGCTTCACATCCAAATCCTTCCGCAACATTTTCCACGTAGTGGAGTAACAGAAGCCCAATTGCTGCGAACGGCGCCGAATCGATAATTCACAGTCATCACCAACACTGGCCGATACGGCTGCGATATTTTCTTCAGTTCGCACTCTACGTAAGCGTAGTGGTGGTTTAATGTCCAACAATGTAAATTTGGTGCGAAATTTTTTTACAATAGCCCGAATAGAAGCCTCAGTAGGTCGATTAAACTGACCATAAAATGGAAGAAGCGCGCGATGAACTTTCTTAACAGAGCACGCATTTTGGTAATAAAATTCAATAATTTGCAAGCGTTGTTCGTTTGTAAGACGATTCATGATTAAATTATAGACCAAACTGAAGATGTTTGACAGTGACACAAGATACAAAACGTGCGTGAGCTGTCAAAACTAGTGTTGCCAAAAAGATAATAGCAAAAAAATCACTCTTATAAACATAATCCTTATGTTAACCAACAAGCTGCTAAGGTTTTTGTTTGTGAATTCCTATAAGGGATCGGTAGCAGCAAGTTAGTTAGCTCAAGGTTTTTTATTATACATAAGGTCGTGTGTATTTATGTTCATTAAAATATTATTTGACAAATTTCTAATAAACATATAATAATTAATTTTTTATTTGTTACAAACAGATTCTAACAATAAAATCAGATGAAAATAAAAATTTTGGATAAAAATTAAATTTAATAAACATCCCATAACACTTCACCATTTTTAGAAATTTGTTTAAAGAATAAGGTTTTTCATTGGATCAGGGTTGCATTTTTTGCAAAAGCAAATAACAAAATTATTAAAACCAGACGTTAAGTAAATTGGCTGTTTATTTTCAAATCATATTTCTTCTTTTACTTTAGGTGTGATGGTGTGAAAACAAAATGTACGTTAGATTTTTTGACAGTCGCAACAAATATGTTTAGATTTTTGTCCCACAAAATCCAATCAAAATCTTAAAGGCCTATTTAGCCGTCCGTAGAAATTGTAAATGTAACGTAAATGTAAATGTAGTAGCACTTATAGAACACGTAAAACCGTATCATGTGTTTTTGATAAAAACAAAAAAACAAAAGTGCATGTCAAGAAAAAGTGTTCACTTATTAATGATTTACACAAAAAAGTGTTCTGTTTTTCATTTTTATATTATTGTATGTTAAAGAAAATAATTAATTTTTCATCACCTATATCTTTATATCAAATAATTTACAAAAATAAAATAACAGCTGTTCATAGCAGTGATGAGAGTTCATAGTATTCAGTACATAAACAAAAAGTACGAAAATTGTTCAAATGGTACCTAAAATTTCTAATATTTCTTTTTCTGTCTATATGTCAACATTTCATATGAGCTACAGCTGGAAAATATAAAAAACAAGCTGTTTATAATTTTTTGATTAGTACCAATGTTGGAAGCTACTATAGCGAATAAATCTCAAATGTTTGAATTTTTGTTCTCTGCTCTTTGGTACTTCTAAAAAAATAAATTCAACTTCTTATAATATATAATAATATAAATATATAACAGGAGGGTAGTACATTCGGCTGGGCCGAATCTAAAATACCCTTTTAGATAGTCACCTATATACATATATATAGTATATATTAAAAATTTGATCTAAATATGCTCGGTTAAATATGAACCGATAACGGAATTTTCCATTTTCTGTATTTACGGAGGTGATTTCAAGCAAAAGAAATTTGTCACAAAAAAATCGGTTTAGACTATATCTCGGGTATATATGGACCGATATCGGAAATTTTCATTTTCTCTATGTGGTAACCTCCTTATATTATCAGAACTTCTTTTAAGCAAAAAAAAAAAAAAAAAAAACACAACATTTATGGAAAAATCGCTTTAGGCTATATCTTGGGTATACGAGTATATGGACCGATATCGGCATTTCTCTTTTTCTGTATTTTAGTAACCTCCTTTTATTACTATAATAAGTGTGTGAAGTTTGAAGCAAAACAATATTTTTTTCAAAAATTTTCATACAAAATTGCAAAATATAATGGCCTTTTTCGGAATTTTGAACATATCTCAGCTATATGTAAAGCGATATTGCTGAATTTCAATAGCAATGCCATGACTCGATGGGGTAATAGAATGGTGAAAGAAAAACGTTTCTAAGTCTAATGGTTTTCTCTAAAATGCTAGTTATATATAATTATTAGCTTATTATAGTTAAAAAATATTAAACATTTTTTATTATTACATTTTCATTTCACCACAGACCTAAATTTATACTTTTACCTAAATTTATACTTTACATTTATTTCAGCATAACTCTATATTGTAAACCAATCTTTAAAATTCATTTTATCGTTGGAAGATTGTACTTAATAAATATATTTTTGGAAATCGAGCGAATAAATGTTGTGGTTACATACATATAATGTGACAGTTGCAAAAATTGTGCGCTGTATATAAATTATGCTACCATGTCTATCCATTTTGCGTATTTCACAGAAAAGTCTTAAATTTATTAAAATATATTATGTGTGTATACAAATATAACTATTTAAATATTGTAATTATCAAATAAACAAAAAGTACGAAAACAGGGTTTTTGAGCCATCCTGCCATTCACAATAGTGTATACCATCACTGACTACATTTGTCACTTAAACACGTAATGAAATTCTATTTTCTACAGGTTGAGACGTTACGGTTACATTTCATTACAGTCAGATAAGCGTTTTCATGGTTTCTCGTATAACAAAAACTACATTTACATTTCTACATTTACGGTCGGCTAAATGGGCTTAAGACTTGTATGATAGTCTGAAACGCCCTTAAGTAGCAAAAAGGAATACTTGCTACTTATTCCCGTGTAATTATTTGTTTATTTTTTTGTTTGTTTTATTTTGCTTTACTCTTTTAACAAATACCATGAGAAAGGGTATTGCTTGCAAAGAGCTGTACTCATAGTTTTGATCCACACTGTTTGCACACAATTCCTTTTCTTTTGTTTTAAAATATTTTCAGTCAGTGTCTGCAGGATAAATTAAATGATAATGATTTTAAGTTTAAATCCTATTCACAAAGAAATAATATATATTTTCCTGTGTTTGGCTTAGTTTTTTTTTTGATAAGAAAAGTTAAGCATTTGAAAAAATAAAACAAAACTGACTTTTAGTTTGCAAAGTTTTAATTAGGTTAGTGCTGAAATGATTTGTTATGTAAGTTGTTTAAATTTAATAGTTTTTAAAACACAAGATAATGGATAAAAAATTAATTAAAATCATTAATAGCCTGTTTACACCAAAGCGAAATCTGTTCATTCGAGATTTCAAGCCAAATCTAGTAGATTTTGAGAAGATTTCCCATATAAAATGAAATCTACTTTATGAGTAGATTTCGATGAAATCTTCTGAAATCTACTCAGTACCATTTTTGATATTGAACGGATACACAAAATTAAACATAACATCTTATCATACACGCACAATTTAAATAAGAAACTTTTAAACTTAGCAATAAAACAGAACCATGAATTACTTAGACAATTTAGACATGATATGGAAATGTTGATATACATATATGTTGGAAGGTCATTTTACATTTAAGGAAAAGGAGGAATTTTTAGCATATGAAGATAGATTAGCAGAATCTTTTAGTAAAAAAGTTAAAGCAACACATAAAAAAAAATTGGATAATCTTTATGAATTACAAAGGGAAAAACTATTAATAAAGTTAAATACAAAGTGGTTTGTAAATAAATCGAATGTTGCTATACCACCGGATGTACAGTGGGTACAAAAGCATGGCCTACCAGTTGAAAAGAGAGATTTTCAAGTTATGAAGATGATAGCGGATGGTGAGGACTTTTTACAGACTTTAGAAAACAGGGAGGAACAAGAGATTGCTAGATCAGGATTAGTGATGATGATAGGTAATCATCTTAGAGATGATGGAATCTCAGAGAGAGACAGGTTTGTATTAGTTAAGGTTAAGGAAGCTAAACGTTTTTTGATGAGAAATAAAGAGGTTTTAATTCTTAATGTGGATAAGAGTAATACAACGGTAGCTATGAATAAAGTGATTATGAGTCAAGAATGAGTGATGTTATTAGTGACATTACAGGTTACTCGTTTATAGTTAGAGATCCGACAAGTAGATTTCAAAAGCATAATAATGATATTGTTGAGAGACTCTTACAGTCTGGAATCATTACACAGAATAATAAATTCAGACTGAAAACAAATGTTGCTACAGCACCCAAATTGTAAGGGGTACCGAAAATTCATAAGGAGAATTTTCCATTGAGACCCATTTGCTCATGTGTTAATTCTCCAGCATATGAACTTAGTAAATATGTGACGAAAATTCTTAAAAATGTTAATAATAATTCACAATATAACATAGAAAATTCATTACAATTTAGGGAAAGAATTAGAAATGTGAATTTAGATAATGATGAAAGATTAATATCATTAGATGTAGTATCGTTATTTCCAAGTATACCCATCGATTTAGCTAAGCGGATTATCGAAAATAAATGGAATAAAATAAAGGAATACACTATTATAGATAAAGATTTTCTCTTACAGATAGTGAGATTTTGTATAGAAGATAGTAGATATTTTCAGTACAATGGTAGGTATTATATCCAGCAAAGATGGGTCTCCAGTATCTCCTATTGCGGCTAATATAGTTATGGAGGAATATTTGATTGTTGTATTGAAAAATTGGCTATTAACCCGAAGATTATTACAAAATATGTTGATGATTTATTTTGTATTATATCTGAAGGTGAGATAGATAATGTTTTGAATGTTTTTAATAACTACCACAAGGACATTAAATTTACCATTGAAAAGGAATCAGATTCTAGACTGGCTTACTTAGATACATTGATAATAAGAAAGGGCAATAATTTATTATTGGATTGGTATCAGAAACCTATATCAGGAAGGATTATAAACTATTTTTCAAAACACCCTAGAATAATTTTGAACACAGCTAAAAATATGATAAATAGAATTTTAACAATAAGTGATAGACAATTTCATGGAAAGAATAAGGAGATAATTAAAGATATTTTGACGCAAAATAGCTTTCCAATAGAACTTACAAATAAATTAGTAAAACAATATAGAATTCAAGGGACACACAATAATGTAACCACAATAGAATCAAAAACTTACATTTACATATTTCATTTACATATATCCCAGAAATATCAGAAAGGTTGGAAAAATCTAAGATATACAATAAAGAAAAGTATATGATGGCCCATAAGACGTATAAAACATTAAGTACATTGTTCAGTAAATTAAAAGATAAAACAGACAAACTTGAGATATCAAATGTAGTTTATAAAATCCCGTGTGGTGGAAATGATATAGAAAATTGTGATAAGGTTTATATAGGAACATCTAGAAACAAACTTAAAACTAAACTAAAAAAAAAAAACTAAAAATTCCAAAAAAGACCTTAAGCTCGAATAATTACACATACATATTAAGATAGGAAAAAAACGGTCGAAATAGAGAAATAATAAGCATTCTTTATTTTAGTTATGTTATTTATTAAAATTTTTTAAAAAGTTTCCTTTAAAAAACCTTCTTCAGCAATCCCTTTCCAGCTATTGTTTTTACAACTGCATTGTAGCTATTCAGGTCATATGTACAAGTATTATATGTTGTATTATTACCTTCATTACGGTTGCATTATAATGTGTCAGCTAAAGATATAAATCCTAGAATGCAACATGTAACATCTGTTCATTTCAAACAAATAAACTTTAATCTCTTACATACACTACTCGTATAATACGTGCAGGTGCATGCACACTTACTCCCTTTGACGTGCAGCTGCATGCCGTTACAAACTTTAAATAAACATTTATTGCGAGAAGTGTAATTTGAAATTAATTAACTATTATCTACAACTGAACATACATATCGCTCCTTTATTACAACATAGTCATAACGCAAAAAAGCTTGTTTCGAGAAAAACACATTTCAAATTTTTTGTTGTCTTAGAAAATTTTTTAGAAAATATCTCCTTAACTTAGCGTCCACACCTGCGATAATATCTGAGATGAGAACTTCAAATTCAATCGCAGAGAGAATTCTGTTACGTGTAGACTTAAAATCAGTATTATCGCAGTCTTATAATAATTTTTATGAGAGCGTTCTTATGACAACGATCTTATAATAACAGCTGTCAAAAAAGCGATTGTGTGTGTGTTTGTTTACAAAAAGACGCCATTGCAATTTTACTGATTAATAATTTGGCAAAATATCTGTTAAAAAACCATTTTAAATTGAAAATAATTTGTTTTTATACATTAAATATATACTATAAGTGCTTAATTTTGTACAAACTGTGCGCATATACGAAATTAGTATAAGATTTTATTCATCGCAAGGATGTGTTTTCTTCTCGGCTTTCATTGATTTATGAATTCTTATAAGATTAACTACAATACGTTTACTCCTTGTTAGATATAAAGATGGACATAGAGAAATTCGCTCTCTCATTCTGCCGACGTTTTCTCAGATATTATGTCAGAGTTAATCGCAGTTGTAGACACTAGGTAAGAAAACAGTTTAAAGCAAGTGCACCCAGCCCTATGCGCTTGATACTCAATTATTCTTGTAAATGCGCTTAGCTTTAGGGCTATGCTCTTTAATACACAAATACTGCGCTCAGCATTAGCAGTGAAAAATACACATACAACTTCGTCTTTTATATTTTTTTCGTTCTTCACCGCACACACACAAAAGTAAAGCAACAATACTTTCGCATGTTTTGTTGGTAAACATTAACGGCAGCGATTATCAGTGTGAATTTTGTTTTTGGAAATGTTTTGCCTTTTACAACAGCAAATATTAAATAAAAATAGTTTCTCCTAAAAATGTAAAAATTTTATATAGAACTTGTAGGCACCACTGGTGTAAAGTTAATTTAAATAAAATTTTGGCACAATATAAAAGGTAGTAGTGTTAACAACTCTGCATTGTTAACTCGAAAAGCTTATTTTTCGAGATATGACTATGTTGCAATAAAGGCGATATGTACATATTTCGTACATTTTTACAAGCACACATTATACTATTTCACACTAATGCTGCAAAATCACTTGTTGTGTTTGCATATAAACTCAAAACTTTATATGTATACATATGTTCATATAATTGTTTTACTAATTCTCAGTAATCATTGGATATATTATGGAAACAAAACATCTTGCAACTGATTTAACAGGGAGACATAGAGGAAAGCACCGCTTGCAAATGAATTAAAATAAAATTAAATAAGTAGGAAGCTTCTTTCTATTTGAGTCGTCCAGCCAAAATGCACAAAATTGTATCCATTCATTCTCCAGACACGAAAATAAATGGTATCTCTAGGAAAATCGTTTCGATCGAACATTCCTCTTCAATATAGAAAATAAATTTTCGATTGGGTTTAAATCGGGCGATTGAGCCGGATAATCAAGCACTTGAATCCCTTTCGATTGTATCCAGTCCTTCACCAACTTCGATGAGTGTTTCGGACCGTTATCATGTTGAAACACCCATCGAAGTAACATATTCCACTCGGCATATGGCAACGTCTTATTTTCGAAAATGTTAATTTTGTTACAAATTCTGTGGAACGGCCCTAGACCATGACCTGGTAATTTTGTATGACACATTTATTAATAAAACTGCATTAAAGCATTGAATTGAAATATGTTCATTTAAATATAATTTTGACTACAATCTAAAATCAAACAGCGTTTCTTAGGTTTTGCCCAATACTGTAACTTCCAAATTTTTCTGCTTTGCAGATGATTAAATTTTTTATTTATTTTTTATCTTGGACCAGTGCTCAGGGGATAACCCCTACATATGCAGTACATTGTACTGGAACTAGGAATTTAGGTTATAATCAGAAGGAAAGAGGGAGTAGTGTTCGTTAAGAATAACAACACGAAAGATTAAAACAAACTCTATTGTATTACGGCATTTAACATTTTGGAATTAAATTAGTTAAAACTGATCAGTGCCCTGTGTATATACCTTTGACACTACTCAGATTAGCAAAATTTAGTCCAACACTTTCCACACCACAAGGTAATGAAGTACATTCAAAATACTTATATTATGAATGAACACATAAAGAAAATACGGAACACGATGAAAAATGAGAAAAAACCAGGAAATTGCTTGCTACCTATTCCGGTGCAATTTGGTTTCATTCGATTCAATTGCAAATGAAATTATGACACCTACTCGTACACTTGTTATTTACACAGTGCTTAAATAATTCACAACTTTATTTAATTTTAATAACATTATCTACTAAAACACTGGATTTGCTTACTATCTGACTTATGACTATCTTGTACAAAGTTTAAAAGTAAACTAACCCGTTGCCACCGACCTGCCTGTTATTTATAAGTCTTTATCATTTTCTACAATCGTCATGATATTTCTAGTGATTCATAGTTCTAGACTCAAATGCACAAATATAATTCCTACGCATACACACGTTCACACATATACTTAAGCTACACACGGTTGTCAGATGTTACAATATTGTAAGATCTGGCAACATGCTGACAATGTAGTGACAGTGAAAAATTGTAAATTGTGTGTTCAGACGATTGTAAGAAAATCTTACCAATGCCATAGACTATGCGACCGTTGCTACAACACGTTGGCTTGCCGAGTTGTGATTTTTGCGCACAAATTGTGCGACATTAGCTCACAATTTTATTTCTTAAAAAGTTCTGTTGAGTAAAGATCACCGCAGATGCAACAATTGTATATAAAAATAAGGGCAAATCGAAATAAGGTTGTACAACATGCTCCTAAATTTTACAACCAGTCGATACAACTACCCAAAAAATCAAAACTTTTTAATCTTTCGTACAACCGAGACACAACTTCATACGACGACCCCACAAACTTTACAATCTAATAACCAACATCGTCATGTTGTACAACTAGTCGCATAGTCTGTGGCTTGCTTTACAATTTCATTGTCTCACAAATATTTCATCTGACAACAAAAATTGTCAGTTCACACAGTTGTCAGATTGTTAGATGAAAAAAATTGCCAGACATGTTGTAAGGCATTGCCAGTTATGTATACCAACAACCGTCTGTTTGGCAGTGTTGCCCATCAAAATTTTTTTTTAGACATCTGACAATTAAAACTGAGCTTACAACACCAGCCAATTATCTGGCAATACCGACGAAGAGTGTTCTCACGATTGTCAGATGCCTTACAACATTGTCGTCTTACAATTGATTGACAATGGTCTTTCTGACAACGTTGTAAGTTAAATACTGGCAATATTGTAAGATCTGACAACCCGAGATGTAGCCAAAACCGATTTTTCCATAAAAATGCTTTTTTTTGCTGCTTAAAAGCATTTACGATTATGAAAGCAGTTTACTAAAATGGAGAACCGATATTTAAATGACAATTTCTATAAAATATTGAATATCTTTTCGGCCTGGCGATTACAAGGTTATGGACCTCCGAGCATATTTAATTTAAATTTGTAATATATACTATATATTCACTTGACTATCGACTCGGCCCAGCCGAATATACTATACTCTTGTTTGGTTTTTTGTTTTTCTTTTATTTCTTAAAACGCCTATACACTGAACAGCTGATTGTCACAAGTTAACAGCAACTTGATTAACAGTTTGCAGTCTAGAGATTGTTAGAATATTATAATTCACTCTACTCTAGGTTTAACAGGCTGCCAGCTATTGTAAAGCCAGCCCACTTGGGTCCAGTCTGGTCCCGTTGTGTTGAAACTCACTCTACTCTAACTTCACGCCAATTTTTCATAACGAATTTGGGCATTATACAAATAAGCAAACATTCCTAAAAATTATTTGACTATTAAAACTGTTAATTTTAAATCAAATGTTGTTAAAACTTGATAAGCAGAGATAAACTCCTTTTCAAAAAATTTAATTCCACTGCTGTTCTTGGCTTCTGTATGTGCGATATTTCATCACACGTTTACTCGTATGCAAATGCTTTAACTTTCTCCATTAAAACTATTAGGTATACAACTTTGCTTCCGCCGTTTTGCAATAGATGGCTGTACCGGTAAATGGTAGTCGAAATAAATAGATCGTAGATATCATACAATAAGCTTGGGTATTTGTGAACATAACGCCATTGAAATATTAGTCGATTTGTGTCTGCATGATGCAGACACAAGTTATTCTCGACTAAACATGTCAGCCATTGAGCCAATCCCGTCAATTGCTTTAGTTTGAAAAAATTTGCGGCTAAGGCTCTTCGAATACTCAGATATTAGTTAAAGAACGTGCTGGCAGTGGTTTCAACGTTTCAAGAACATTGATTTTGACATCGAAGGTTAGCATGGCGGCGTAAGAGAGACGGCGTTCGAAGATGCAAAATTGGAGGCATTATTTGATCAAGACTCGTGTCAAACGCAACAATAACTCGCTAGACTATTGGGAGTGACTTAAACAGCCATTTTAAAACGCCTAAAAGTCGTGGGAATGGTTCAGAAACACGGAAACTGGGTGCCGTAAGTGTTCAAGCCGAGGGATGTTGAATGACGGTAATTTGCTTGTGAACGTGAAAGCTGCTTGCAAAGCGAATATGGAAGGAATTTCCGCATTGCAATGTAGGTTAGGTTAGGTAGGCAGGCCGCTGGATACCCCGAAATAATCTAGGTTGTCCAGCTAACTTGGGTCCTGTAGTCGTTCCCTTTGTGATTGCCTGAAAAACTAAACTAGTGGAGTGAAGAGAAGAAGTTATAGGAAAATGATAGTGAGTGGAAAGGACGGGCGGGGATGGTAAGGAGATGCGGGACCCTTTTAGTGTAGCGTTACATGCTGCTATACTAGCCATCCGCTGCTTCTTATGAAAGAGGCTAGCGCGGTCGGTTTGATCGAGGCCAGACAAGATAGGCTATTGAAGCTCCTCTCGCATAAGTGTCTTAGACGATGATGCTCCAATGCCAGGCATGTGCCGAGGAGGTGAAGGATCGTCTCCTCCTCCTCCTCGTCTTGGCAGCTTTTACAGAAGTTGTTATGGGGTAGTCCTAGTCTCCTGGCATGGTTCCCAAACGGGCAATGGCCAGTGATGATTGCTACAGTAACTCTTAGTTGAGATCTGGTCAGTTTTAATAGCTCCCACGTTCTCTTAGAGTTAATATACGGCCACAGGTTGCTTGATATAAGGCATGTGGGCTCTGTGAGCAACTTTTCTTGTGCACGTTCCAGCGTGTGGAGTTTTATTCCTTTCCAGCACGCTGTTAATGGTTGTCCGCAAAAGGGATCTATATCCCTATCCTCTAGGGCTGTCCCTTTCGTCGGCGATGTTGTTGCCATTGTTGGACCCATGTCCACGTACTCATTTTAGGGTTATGTTAGAATGCCTTGCCATCTTGTTTAAAGATGTCCGGCATTCCTGGACTAGACTAGAATTAGTGTATATTCCAATCAGGGAGTTGATGGCGGCTTTGCTGTCCGTTACTATCATGATTGCAATATAAGTGGGGACGAAAAATGGGTTCATTACGGTAATTCCAAGCGTATAAAATTATGGGGATATCCCGGCCATGCTTCTATATGGACAGAATATTTGCGATTTTAAGGTCATGCTCAGTATTTGGTAAGACCGGCTCGGCATGGTGTATTATGAGTTGTTAAAACCAAATAAAACAATCACAGGCAATCGTTATCTAATTGAATTGGATTGAAAGACAAATGGCCGCAATACAACAAGAGACATGCTAATTTGATTTTATGGCATGACAATGCTCGACTCCATGTTGCGAAAATGGTAGACATACTTAAATGGAAAGCCCTACCCCACCCGCCGTATTCTCCAGACGTTGCTGCCTCGGACTATCCCTTGTTTTAATCAATGATACGTGGCTTGGCTGCCCAGCACTTCCGGTCTTATGAAGAAGTAAAAATAGGATAGATTCGTGGATCGATTCAAAAGATGGCCAGTTTTCTCAACGCCGGATTCGTACTCTGGCCCAAAAGGTGACAGAAAGTAGTGACCAGCAATGGACAACTTTTTGAATTATAAATGTATAACCAGTTTTTTTTAAATAAATCCTTGAATTTCGGAAAAAACGGCGAAAGCAAAGTTGTACACCTATATATTTTTAATTTTCTTTGCAATAGAAGTAATCCTTTTATTTATATGTACCAATGTATGTATGTGAATATGAAAATTTAACGATAAGATATTTTTTTTGTTTAAACTAATAAAACAATATTCTTTTATTTTATGGATTACGAATGCCCAGATAAATTAAAATTCATAATTTAAATAATCATGACCAATATGCAAATGAAGGAAATCTGACTGCAGTATGAAAGAAAGTTTAGTCATATAGAATCAAATGAAAGTATAAAATAAAAGATGGATAATAGAGATTTACCAGATTTTTGTTTAAGTCAATGAAACTGCATTTTGACTGGTACTTTTTGTATTTTTAACATTTCTCATATGAAAAGGAAGAATATTTTGTGTTGCTAAAATAAATCTTCGTTAGCTGTTACTGAAGCTGCGTTTACACGGTATTACAAAGTGTTTAGATTTTGTACAAGCAAAATATTTAAAATGGGAAATCATAACAGTAAATATTTTTTCGGATAGTTCGCGAACGAACTAGTGTCACTGCACTATTCACTTCAGGGAGCTAAGTGAGCCGATCATTTCTGCGAGCTCTTTTAGTTCCGTAGCTCATGTTTCTTTCTTTTGTCTTCAAGTTTTCTTTTACGTTTATGTTTCTTTCTTTCTGGTAGATATATCTATTTCCTCATACACAGCATACACACAATTAAAATATGGTAATACGCCACACAGACATTGTATTGATGGCAGGGAGTCATCAAAAGTATTATTAGAAGATTTTTAATTCTCATTGATTTCTTTAAGATGGTAGAATATAAAGTTATGTGTTTGAACTTATTTTTGAAATCAGAAAATATAGCCGCAGATTAATGTTGATGATGTCGTCATGAAATTTACTTCCAAATCAATAAATTTAATTTTTTTTTTTTTTATTGGACCAGTACTCAGGGGATGACCCCTACATATGCAGTGCATTGTACCAGAACTAGGAAAATAGGTTTATTTATAGTTGGTCTGATGTTAGTGCGCCATTCTACTGATGATGTTTTGTCATTACATTGACATTATTTAGTAATTTCCTGGGTATTGGAGTTTCCTTGCATTGATTATATGCTCTCATCAAACGTATTCCGATAAAGCATCCCCATGATGTCAGTGTGACATTTCATTGATGAAATATTTATCACAATTGCCGCTGTTGATAATTAGAGGAATTGATGTAATGGTTGACATCACAGCGATGACAAGTGTCATGGGGTCAAAATGATGACATTTGGCATTGCATTGATGTTAAAATACATCATAGTTATGACAGGTTTTCTATGAGTGTATGTATACGGAAGTAGTCAAACAGTACTGCCAGAATTTGACGTAGAAAGTACATATCTATGTTATATACAACTATTTAGAATATTAGACAACACAATTTTACTTTGGTTTTTTGTATTATAAAAATAAATGATATGATATGCGACCATAATTGAATATAAAAACATCGAGACATTATCGAAAATATATCGTTTTTTTTTTCTTTTTAATAAAATTATTTTTCATCACACCTGAACATTTCTAATCCCACCTTTTATTAATCCTTATAATAATTGTACTTTTCATATGTTTACAGCAATTTTCTTTTGCTTTTCTTTATCATGAAACCTGAACAGAGCCGTTCATTGAAAATATTATTTACGGGGCACTGAACTATTGAACTAAAAGAAAGACATATTTTAGTAAAAAGAGCTGAACTAAAAAGAGCACTCTCTCAAAAGCGCTCATGAACTCAACTCTAAATCAAAGTTACGAACATTTTTTAACAACTTTGTTTAAGATAGATTTACACAGCCTGAATATTGAAGCTTTAAACACCTAGACGACAGCAGACAGCAAGCAGCAATCTGTCAAAAATAAAATACATGTGTTTAAATGCACACGATTATTTTAACGACATCACAGCAGCACGACTTCACAACAGCATTTGCTGCTGCTGCCAACTTAGATTAATTTCTATTTTCGTAAGCAGCAAAAAGTAAATGCAGTGCTGCCACTATAAATATAAATTGACAGCAATAAAAACTAAAATTTGTTTGAAATATTATGAAAATAAACATCATATAAATAAAATAAACAAATAAATTGATGACTTTTTACAGTTTTGCAAGATATTACTACGTTTTCAGTCAGTAATTTTAATTTTATTCATGTAAAATATATGTGTGGCACCTCTGAAATTTGCATTGTTTAAATACACATAGTGCTGCTGCTGTCTTGAAAATAATTATATTGCTGACGAGACGGCAGCACTTGAAGCTAACTTCATTTGTAGCCATGAAGTTGTGAAGTCTGCTGTCGTCTAAGTGCTTAGAGCTTGTAGAAGCAAAATGTTACGAAATTCTCTTAACCACAGGTGTGTGAAGATGACAAAGAAGAAAGATGACAAAGAAAAAAGAAAGATCTCTGGTGTGCATCCAAGAAAATATTTGTGCATGAGCACTTCTAGAGTCTCATGTCCGGTGGTTATCCAGCTACCACACTGTTTGTTAACAAACCTAGGTATAGTCTGGAAGCTAGATAGAATTTTGCAACAATTTTCCTATAAAGTCATTGATTTATTATTGTTTTATTTTCTTAACATTTTATTACTTTACAAATTTAAGAATTTAACTACATATCGCTCCTTTATTGCAACATAGTCATATTTCAAAAAATGAGCTTTTCGAGTTAACAATGCAGAATTGTTAACAGTACTGCCGTTTATATCTTGCGCAAAATTTATTGAAATTACTTTTAAACTGCTTCCTTTAGGAAATATTTTCCGAAAAAATTTTCTAAGACTTGTATGGAAACTAAAAATTTGAAATGCGTTTTTCTCAAAACAAGCTTTTTTTTAGTTAGGACTATGTTGCAATAAAGGAGCGATATGTAGTTATCAAATTCGTTATTAACTAATTGCTATATATTAAATTTATTTAAACTATTGATATAATGTGTTTAACAGTTTAATATATTAATTTGTAGGCAAAATATGAATTGCATTCATTAAAAAAACCTCTTAATAAAAATATAATTAATACAAAAAATTTAATTATATGTTCTTTGCATTGCATAAATTTGTTTAATAGGAAAATTTTATTTGCTTAAAACTTTAACAATCATCGAACAAAATAGTTTAAAAAACATTTATCAACCAATTAAATCGAAACATCAAATATTAAGAAACATATACACACACATACACTGAGAAAAACTAGTTCTAAAATAAATTAAAACTTAATTATGTAAATTCCTTTGGTTATCGCATGATGCTAAAAATATTTTGTAACGTCAGTGAAATATTTCTGAGAACCAAGAAAGAAAAAAAAAGAAATAAAACTTTCTCTTAAATAATTTTTTTTTTATTTCAGTATAAATTTCTTTACAGGTAAAATAGCGAACAGCAATACGAGAATATTATATGCACTTAAGTACGAGTATACTCGTATACCCAACAAACATCAATGCTCAATCTCTAACTTATAATAGATTTGTTTCATTCATAAATGAACTACTTCAACTGCATGGTAATTTCAAATTTCTTCAATTTCTATAATAGTGAAAGGCCAATGAAAGCGGCATGCGGCAGCGGGCGGCAACAATATGACCCATTTACAAAAAATTATATTTTTTATAAAAATATTCGTACATAAATTTCAACATATTGAATTTAATTTAATTTGGCAATGCCGTTAAAGGCGGCCGAGTGCCAATGTTGAATTCAGTTTAACTTTTTGTTTTGCCGCTTCAATTTGTCAAATTAAAAAGTAAAGGAAAAAAATAGAAGACAGAAATTAATTTTATGTTTTGAAATTTCAACAATTCAATTTGTTTATTTATATTGGCTTAAAAAAAAAAAATCAAAATGGTTTTTTGTTTAATCTTCGAAGCACAAATTTTTCTTCAATTAGCCGCGTTCATTTGCCTACAACAAATAAACTCAAGCGGTAAATAGAACAGGTGGTTGCCGCTCATTGTCGCAAGCCGCTTACATTGGCCTTTCACTATAATGTTTCTGTGTTTCCTGTGAAAGGAAAAGTTTCTGAAGGTACATTAACATAGTTCAAATATTTTCCCAAAAAAGCGCAACCACTACATTCTTATTGAGCCCTATTTTCATCAAGCGCCCATAAATACATATAGATGCAAACAATGAAAATAAAAAGCAAGAAAAACTGTAAAAAAAAAAACATAAAATCTTAGAAGCGGATTTTTCAAAGTTTTGTTTGTTCAAACAAAATTGTAGGAAAACAATATTTGTTACATATAGGTGTATATGAGCATACTTATTTGTAGTTTAGTTGTTTGTATGCATGCGCTTGCCGAAAATAGAGCTCAATACGAAGTTAGGGTTAACGCTTTTTTGGGCAAATATTTGAACCTTAAGTCTAATTATTTTCTCAGACACGGTATTTCAATGGTAGACAGACGCACATCATTTAATGGACTTTTCTATTAATACTGATTCAGAATTATATTTTTGTTAATGGTATAAAATTATTCAATACTCGTAAACCAATGTGTTTGAATCGTTACAACATTTTATCAAAACTAAACATTGTTTTTCATCAAAAAATCATAATGAGTGACCAGGCACAATTTCAATTGAATGGGTATGAGAATAAATAGAATAATCGGTGCTGGGCAATGGAAAACTCTCAAATTATTCATCAGTCGTCTGTGGAATAAGTTGCCTGCAGACGTGTTTCCTGTCTCTTATAACGTTGGAAAGTTCAAGTCAAATGTCCACAAACACTACTTCCTCTTTCCCCCTCCTCATAACCTGCTTTCCTAATTCTGATACAATGCACTGCATATGTAGGGGTCATCCCCTGAGTACTGGTCCAAGATAAAAAAAAAAAATCAGTAAATTTCGCATGCATTTAAAGTGACAATCCGCAATTTGGCCAAGAGAAATCATTACCTCACTTTTTTTTTTTTGAAAATTAACACGGTTTTTACAGAGATATAGTGAAAGTGAAAGATGAATTTTCAAAATACGCGATATGGTATATTAACAGACTAGAGTCTCACCCGTATCCTCTCGCACGTAGGCATCCTTAACTTTGGCGGCCACACTCGATTGAGATGGGTGGATACCCTTGCAAGCATCAGAGCGTTCGAAAGGTGATTTAACATCAAAATACACGCAAGAAGCAACTTTTCATCTAGCATTGGCTGGACCTAAGTAAATAAAATTTTTTAATATTAATTAGTTTTCTTCTATATTATTTAATTAATTTTAAGTTTTAAGATTTGCATACATATTTTTAGTTCTTTTAGAACATAAAATCAATAATTGAATTGTCCAAAAAAAAAAAAAAAAAAAAAAAATGGTGTATAACGGTGGAAAATTCTTAACGTCACAACTGAACGCTTTGAGGTTTACTAACACGGGCATCAACAAGACGGTGCCACATCGCATACAGCCAGGACTGCAATGGACTGCTAGTAGCATATTTTCCCACCGGACATCCTGCACGATTTTTATCTCCTTACGAAAAGGGTTAGTATCGCTTTCCGGATAACGAAGCTATTCGTTCGTTCACACAATTACATTTAAAACGAAAATCACATTCCAAATTTTGTTATTGTTTTAAATTTAATTGTGTGAACGAAAGAGCAGCTTCCTTATCCGTGAACTTACACTTAATATTATATAATTCCTACTATTGGTTGCCGGTTGTATAACTCAAATTGTAGGACTAAAGGCCTCATTAGTTTTTACTTTCTGTTGCCGTTCTGTGACGTTCAGTTCTGTAGCAAATATTTTACAATTACTTTTTCCGTGAAAATATTCAGCTGTTTTTTACAGTAGAGCATAAATACAAAAAAAAAAACATTGGAATGAAGAATAAAATATGTGCATAAATATTATCTTGTGTGAAAAAAAGAAACAAATTAATAATTTAGAAATGGTGATCAAACAGACCACTTCTTTCCCACAATCTGCAGAGTTTATGACACTTCTTATACAAAATATAATTTTTTCCTCGCTAAAATAATATTCTCTTGTTCATCTATAGCTGCTCTATTGATAAAAATGTATTAACTTTTAAAAATCTTTAATTGAATAAAATTTTTTTAGCTTTTGACTAAAATAATTATATACAATTTAATAAAAAATATATGTTTCCATACCTGAAAAAAGTACAACATACACATATCTGGACGCCACTTAACGTTGAACTCTGTTTTCAACAGACTAGTCCGCAACAGAACAGAACGAAAAAATTATATTGAACAGAAACAAAACAGCTGACTCAGAACGGAAAAGAACGTACAAACTAATTCTGCCTTAAAAGGGTACTTTAATTGAAACGTATTACATTGTGTTCATTGGGTTCATACAAGTGAATACCGCAAATGTTTATTTATAGAAAACAGCCAGATATCATCTATGTGTGTGTATATATGCATGTTCTTATATACAGATGTGTATGCGTATATTCGCATGTGTGGCAAATATCAGTTTGCTATTCATTACGTGTTGAATTCAATATTCTAAAATATCAATTAAAAACATTTATTATTAGTTGATTTTCATTTTAATAAAAGTAAATAATAATGCTGTTAATTATTGTGCATCGTTGAATGCATGAGTTGTTTAATTGTTTGCATTCCCTCCTGCTCTCACATACACTCGACTACATAATTAAATGTTCATACATGAAAAATAATGATGAAAAATTTATTGATTTATTTTACACCAATAATCCAGTTCGGAACAGGAATTAAAAATAAATTAAATAAATGAATCTATCAAAAGTTTATATTGTAAAAATGGTGGAAAAATTTTATGTATAAAACAAATTTTAAAACAGATTGGCTTATTCATTTTTTTAACACATACGAGTATATACAGTTTAAAATGCTTTTGCTGATGATTTTTAGGACATTCGAAATATCTATATATGTATATACAGCTGAATGCGTATTTGTATGTTTGTTTGTACCATAGTGGAGGTCTCAATTAGCCATGAACTTGGTATGAGCATCATATCGAACATCGCAAATGGCTAATTTGGACTGCGTATGTGCATGTTTCGTTCGTGGTCTGGCATCGAAATAGCAATAAACCTTTGTGTGAAGTTTTTGAATGAAAACTAATTTCTAATTTACTTTAATTTTGGTGAATATTGTCATTAAAATTTAAACACAATTAGAACTGTCAAGATAAAATATTACAAATTACGTGTTTATAGTTATAATATTAAAGGGATATGCATTTAAAAGTTTTAAAGACAACGGTCTGGTAAGGTTGTCTATCATCACAAGAGCTATTTATTTACAGTGTGACCACACGTGCAATCTGTTGTGTCTTAATGCTACACTAAAAGAAAAGTTATTCGTTCTGGCTATGAAACTGGTTCATTAATAATTTTTCATGGTATTAATGATTTTTTTCATTAATGGAATGAAAAATTTCAATTCCTGAATGAATTCGCTCTCTTCAAAATTTATTTCATTTTGATGTGTTCATTTTATGGATGAAGAACTATACATTTATTTTATGAAATTTCATTTTTCGCATATATTTTGATACACGAGATTTAACAATATCGGATGTCATTACATATTGCATTTAAATATATAACCACGTTAAGTAATATTAGTTAAATCATAAAAAACAATTATTTATACAATTTTTGTAAATAATGAAAAATCCTATGACATGGAATAATGAATAACATGAACATCTTCATTCATTTCTTACTCGTTGTCATGGCAAATTTCATTCTTTTTTTTTAATTTTAAAGCAGTGAGCTTAAGTTTAAGCAATAAACGCATTGTTATATCCATACACCTACACATGTACTTATATAATTTGTGCGAGTGCTACTTCTCACTCTCTTTAAATTGAAGCTAATGTGCATACATACAAATTTGCTTAAGCATAAAATAGGGTTGAAGAAGAAAGAGATTATTAAGCAGAGAGTTTTGTAGGTTACCAGTTCTTTTTCATTTTATTGTTTGATGACTAAATTTGCAAATGGTAAAAGCTTAATGTAAATTTTCAATAATTTTTACTTTGTATTTATGTTTTCACTACATATTGATAGCAATTCAAACGTTCCCATGATATTCATGATAGCGAATTCCCCTACTTGGGAAATCAAAATTTTATGGGAATAAAATAATCAAATTTTTTTCACGACAGGGATGATTATGATATTATTTCATTAACTGAATGATAATTGTTTCGTTGCTTCAACGATGGATTGTCATTTAATACATGAAATGAGGCATTAAATCAGTGATTTTGTTTCATAGATATATGAAAAGTGTTCATAATAATAATGAAGTTTTGCCATAGAATTAGTGAACAAAACACATTAAACCAACGATTTATTTTCATATCTCTAATGAAAATGTTTCATTATTGCTATGAATATGTGTCAGGCTATTAATGATATATTTTCATTGTATTAAGAATTAACTTCATAAATTTAATGAACTATTTTCATTCTGCTTAATATTTTATAATTCATAATGCAGTGAATCTTTTTTCATTAATGACATGAATTGCTTCATTAGCTCGTTATTAATGATAAAAATCATTAATTTAATCACGAAATTCATACATGGAATGAAGTTTTTTCTCTTAGTGTAGCAATAGCACCGGCAGAATTACGTCATGAAATTGCTAATGTTCAAAGTTCTGATTTTAGATGGCAAACATGTAATATCTTAAAATGTAATTTGACATTTTTTTTGGGAAAGAAGGCTGAGTGTGTTTTATTTAATTGCAATTGATGTATTTTTTTATTCTTTTAAAAAACAGGGCTTTAGATACATCAACCTTTAACCACTCCATTTCTTTTTTAATTAACTGAAAAATGTAAATATAAATAATAATTTCATTTTTTCTGTTGATATGATCCCTTTTTATAATTATTTGCACTTTTGTTTCTTTCTTGAGACGTACATTGTATGTATGCTCATAAACGTGCGTGGTGACAGCTGAATTTGACAGCTTGTGTTCAAAGATAATTGCTTAAGCTAAGTACACACGGTTATCAGATGTTACAATATTGTAAGATCTGGCAACATGCTGACAATGCAGTGACAATGAAAAATTGTCCCGCAGAAGTAAATTGTGTGTTCAAGACGATCGTAAGAAAATCTAACAATTTCATTGTCCTACAAATATTTCATCTGGCAACAAAAATCGTCAGTTCACACGGTTGTCAGATTGTTAGATGAAAAAAATTGCCAGACATTGCCACTTATGTATATCAACAACCATCAGTTTGGCAGTGTTGCCCATCAAACTTTTTTCTGACAATAATGCCATTGTCAGGTGCATTAATTTTGTACATCTGACAATTAAAACTGAGCTTACAACACCAACCAATTATCTGGCAATGCCGACGAAGAGTGTTCTCACGATTGTCAGATGCCTGACAACATTGTCGTCTTACAATTGATTGACAATGGTTTTTCTGACAACGTTGTAAGTTAAAAATTGGCAGTTCACACGATTGTAATACATTTTCAGACAGTTTTACTGGCAATATTGTAAGATCTGACAACCGTGTGTACGTAAGTAGCTTTAGAAATTTATTCTAGCAATAATTGCTGCATATGCATTTGAATATACTCGTATATTCGTACGGTCCAAATGCAAACGGCAAACCTTTTTGGCAGTTGTCATGGCAATAATTGCTAATCAGATTGCTCGTGTGAATGAGTATTTAAATAAATTTTAATTTAAGAACTATAAAAACTGGTCTTTTGAATTTTTAATTCTAGTTAATTTTTCTTTTTTAATTTTAATGATTTCTAATAAAAAGAAGGAAAAGTGAAATTTTCTCTCTGTATACTAATAAATATTTAGTTTGGTCTTTGATTATAACGGCACTGTAGCGAGAAAAGTATCACATTAATTTTTTATTTAGTCAACTAGTGTAAAAGGAATCTCTTCAGCTCTTCTCGTTTCCTTTATTAACATTGACTTACATACAAACAGAGTAAATTGGTTGTGGAAACCAATTTCATTCTACTCGTAGTTTGTAATCTCATTTATATATACATATGTATATGTGTGTATGTACCTTTGCTTCATATACATTTGTTGCTTAAATTAGCAGACTATTTTCCCCTCCATAAAATCTCAACCATTTGTTAAGTCATTTGCTCCTCGTTTTGTTGTATTTAATTGCCATGTTTTATCTCTAACTATTCCAATTTGATTGTGTTCTCTTCTCATTCCTGTTTTGTTACTTTTGAAATTTTTAGCATGTTCTCAAGTAAATTGTTGAGTCGTTAATTTTCTTGTTTTCGACTTTGCTGGCAAGTCTCGATGGTCTCGTTTTCATTGAAAATGCTTATTATGGGATTGAATTGTTTCCAGTTCTGTTTTTGGAATATTCTTTGAATGTTAATTTTTGTTGTTGTTTATTTTTTTTTTTTTGAAGGCAGAATACCTTTTGTTATTGGTATACATGTAATTGTAAACTTGCTAAGACTACAAATTTGCACAATTATGAAGTAAATCAATATCGTTTGGTTAGTTTCAAACTAAAAAATAATCAATTTACTGTATATTTTGAGTTGCCAGATAATAAAAGCCGCAAAATCGTGAAATTTTGAGGTATAAAAGCCAACCACAAAAAAAAAAAAAATTAATGGAACATTTTGTTTGCTAAGTTTATTAGTGTAAGATCAGACAGATTTTAATTGCCCAACTTTTTTATAATTTTCTATTGAACTTGCTTTTATGTTCACACGCAAAATCTTTTTTATTTCTTGCTGGGTATAGGCAATTACTTTGCTCTTCTTATTCCCCTTTCCGAAAGATTCTATAAACCCAAGAATTACCCAAAAAAACCTATCTTGTGTAACCTAGCATTTATCTCGGATGGTTCAACTTTAAAGGCCGATGTCATATGTAAACCACACCTAAACGTCAAGTTTTTTTGTGCAGTTTATTTGCCATTTTTTAATCTCAGACTAATTCAATTTGAACTATGGAAAGATACACAGTCAGGCAACACGTTAAAGTTATTCATGAGATGTTTTGCACATAATATTGCTGCTGCTTGCGATAGTGTGGCTGAAGAGCCATCCACCATTGTGGATGGCTCTTCAGCCACTGTGCCTAACAGGTACACCTCTCATGCTCGTCGTTAATGAAGATTATGCATAAAGACTTGCATTTACTCGCCTACAAGGTGTAATTGACTCAAGAACTAAAGCCACTTGACCATTCCAAGCGTCGTTAATGGTCAGAATAGTGGGAAGAAGTGGCAACATTGGATGATCAATTTTCGAGTACAATCGTCTTCAGTAATAAAGCACATTTTCACCTCAGTGGATTCGTGACTAAGCAGAAATGCTGCATTTGGCCAAATGATAATCCAAGAATGAGTGTACAAAAACCAATGCCCCCACAAAGAGTGACTGTTTAGTGCGTTTTATGGGCTTGCGGCATATTTGGGCCGTATTCTTGTTTGCAAAGTAACAGTTAGTTATTGTGAATGGTTTTAACAATCGTGAGATGATAACTAACTTTTTATGGCCGGAATTAGACGATATGGATGTGGATGATATGTGGTTTCAACAGCATGGTGCCACTTGCCACACAGCTAAGGAAGCAATGGCACTTTTGCGCGACAAATTCAATGGCCGTGTTATCTCACGTACTGGTAATGACAATTGACCGCCAAGATTATGTGATTTGACACAGTGGGACTTCTTTCTTTGGAGTTATTTGAAAGAAAGGTTCACGTCAATGAGCTAGAAATAATTCTATAGTTAAAAAATTAGATAATTCGGCACATTAACGGCCTAAAACTTCAATTATGCCTCAGCGCCATTAAAAATTTAGACCATTGGATGAAGGTGTGTCGCCCAAGTTTGGTCGATATTTTATTCCATTCATAATTGACTTTACCAGTTTTATCATAATAAAAAGAAATGACAATAATTCCTAAATAATTTGTGTCTTATTCAAAATCACTATCAGCCCTTAAAATTTAACCACCCACTAATAATGAAATTTACAATATTTCTGCCAAAAAATATTAAAGTAAATACATTGGATGTTTTGTTTTAGAAGTTCACAATATTGAGTTAGCAGCACTGCTTTATTTGACGTCGCCTTTAACAGCTGACACTCGCTTTTTGCTTACTTTGGTTTGACATCAGAGTCAATTCGGCAAATAGGCTAAACTGATATTGAATTTCCATTCGAAATTTTTTTTTCTGGGGAATCAGAAGTTGATGTTAAATGGGACATAAATAAGCAGTATTGATGCATTTGGGCTTCGCATAGTCCACAAGCTTCTGTCGAAACACCATTGCATCTGCAGAAAATTAATGTTTGGTGTGCTTTATGGGCTGGCAAAGTCATGGGTACTTATGTCTTATCGTAAGAGCGTTACTGTCAATTGCGGCTGGTATAATGATATAAAAAAAGTTGACAAAAGATGAATTTCATGTAATGGTCCAATTAATTGGCTACCAGAATCGTATGGTTTAACCCGATTGGACTATTTCTTTTGCTGTTATGTAAAGTTAATTGCCACGGGTCATTAAAAGTATTGCTCACAAACCTTATTTAATAAAAATCTCTAAATAGATATAATAAAAAGTGTTAAAGTCGCTAAATTAGTCAGAAAGCACCTAAAGTGTGATTACCAATAACCGCAAAAAATTATTAACATTTGTTTTGAAGCGAACTTTACTGAGAGAGTAAAACTTTCTCTCTTATGCTCTGTCTAAATTGGATGTTCCTATTGCAAGGCGTTGATGCCGCACTATTTGGGTTGGTCTCATACAATTTGTATGTGCGTGAGGGTTTTTGACAGATAAATTACGCTTGACGCCCTAATTTATGTTGCACTGTAAGCTTTACATAGGTGGCAACTTTCTGCCATATGACACTTGTAGCCATATGAACAAGTCCCTTGCTGAAGAGCACGAGCGTTCCAATCCCATCTGTGTACAATTCCCCAGACAGCTAGGAAAAGGCTAGACTTCGCGAGATGGTGATCCGAATTCAATAAAGAGCTCCAGCTCTTAACCAACTCACTCGTTTATACATCACATCTGGTTTCTTACATTACAGGTATCTGTTGCTAGAGAAGAGCACATCGGGGACTATAATTTTCTCTCCGAAAAGCGTCTTTTGTGAACACCTGTTTTTATATGAAGGAGTTACCAGATCAAAAAAGTTTAACATGTGTTCATAGTAGAGATGGAAGTTTGCAAAACTCCTAGTGGCTGCTGATGAGCAGTGCAGCGTCTGCGAAACGACTAGTTGTCCCCCAGCTTTAGTGTATTCAATTATTTTTTCCAGTCTTCTTTTATCAAGAGTATTTCTTGGCTTTAGCCAGGATTGAACTCGAGCTAGACGAATGATACCAACCCATCATCATATAATATTACAAAACACTTAACTTTTTGCCGTTTATACCGCGCTTTTTGAGCTAGGCTAAGAAGTTTCCAAACCGCCCTCGTATTTTGTTATATTATAAAAATCCTGCTGAGAGCGGTTTTTATTATTTTTCAAATTAAGGCAGCTTTAAACAGGTACTGGCAGAACTATCAGGGAATACGAATAAACCCTCCCTTCAATTTTAGGTTTAAGCCAGAGATAGAACGTTTTAGCCTGTCTTCAATTTTAGCTTTAAGCTACAAACAGAACGTTTTAGTTAAGATGTAGGCGTTTCATTTTATTTACTACCAGGATAGTCTGTAAAACATAACTTCCTGGGAGCATGCTGATTCCCGTTCTGCCAATTGTGAGGATTTCGGGACGCCAAAGCAAAAGCTGCTTCACGCGGGGAAGACAATTGGACACCTGGCAATTATCACCACAAGAGTTATTAACGAAATATGGCGTAAATTATATAACAATTTTGTAAATCTTGATACTTTAGATTACGTCAAACTTGCTAATGTTACTTTTCGCAAGCATTTCCAGCGGCAAAACACTGATTTGTAGGACATTATCAGCATTTCTCTTGATAAAATATTGCATCATTCTGTTTGCTTTCCATCGACTTGCTACGTTAAATCTAATAAATTAGAGCCACATCATCACTCTTTTTTAAGTTAACGAAGCTTGCGAACGTTAACTGTCGAGATTGTGAAACAGACACTTATTTTTTTTATAGTTGCCGCAAAAGTTATTTTAAGAAATAAGTAACGAACCTTGAAGCTATAACCTCAAATAATCAAATCTGGCAACTGCGTTCGTAATTGTGTTTGTTAGTGAAAGAATGAAAGTGGAAAAAGGATAATAACCCTAGATTTTATACGTTTCAAATTGTTTCTTTTTATTTCAATGCACACAATTAAAACCTAAATAGCTACAAATTATCATGAAATGTTCTTGTATTTTTGCATTTACTCCGTAAGAAAATAATATGTAAATTTATTTAGTAGACTGCTGTAATGTTGTAATCTTTGTTATAACGATTTGGAAATGTGAAATCTTGCGGGCTTTTTAACAATAGTTGTTTAGAATTTTCATATTTAAAGGAATTTACGTACTAAAAAGTACGCTTAATGTGTACAATCGTAAAAATCAAGCGCTGAACTACCGCCTGCAAATGTATGTTCAAAAGAAATGGCACATACATATGTACATATCGCTCCTTTATTGCAACATAACATAACACAAAAAAACTTGTTTTGAGAAAAAAATATTTCAAATTTTTATTTTTCCATACAAGTCTAAGAAATTTTTTTTTAGAAAATATCTCCTAAAAGAAACAGTTTAAAAGTAATTTAAATAAAATTTTGGCCCAATATAAAAGGTAGTAGTGTTAACAATTCTGCATTGTTAACTCGAAAAGCCCATTTTTTGAGATATGACTATGTTGCAATAAAGGAGCGATATATCCTAATGTTTTTTTACGTTAACTAATAGTTTTTTTTTTTTAACAAATATACGCACGTTTATAAAAAATATTTTGCCAATATCATTTTACAATTTATTAAAAAAAATATTTATTTTTAAAATCCGCAAAAGCTATTATAACTGGTTTTATTGCTTTAATTTATTAGTAGTGTCTCTTTACATAATCTTATAATTTTTATTATTGTATTAACTCCTGTTCTATTAAAGGTTTAGTTATGGAAAATGTGAATTTGGCAACAACTGCCATTTTACTACAAAATAAAACTATAGTTGCTTCTTTGGGACCTGTTTCTCACATCTTGTCTTGGGTGTCCAGCGGGAAGCTATACTAAGCGCAGTAATTCTATTGTAATCCATGGCACGGTCTTGTTGATACCACATGTTAATCAAGCCCGAAACATGCAGTTGTGACTTTGAAAAATTTTCAATCATATCACGATATCGCATCCCATTCACAGTTACCGTTATGCCGTTTTCATTTTCGAAGACGTAAGGTCCAATGATTCCTCCTCACCAACTGGCATACCTGACTGGCACTTTTAATGGATGCGAAGTTCACTAATAAATAATTTGAGGGTTTTCCATTCCCCAGACCCGTCTATTCTGTTTATTCACATATCCATTCAAATGAAAACGTGCCTCGTCACTAATTATGCTTTTTTTATGAAAATCGCTGACTAATTTTGATGCAGTTTTTTTTAACGACTAAAACACGTTGGTTTATCAAATATTTTTCCATAAACAATTTGCCACGCGTTCACTTCACGACTGCCAAATATGAACCGTCAAGTCTAATGCTTACCAAAATGGCGGCAACACAAAGTAGTATATCTTCACGGCTCGTATAAAGCATTTCAATCTTGCATCGGTACTAAACGTCTGCATGATTACTCCCAACAAGCCGCATATACTTTTTTAATAAATAAAGTTTTGTACCATACACTATTGAATACGGCTCGTATAAAGCATTTCAATCTTGCATCGGTACTAAACGTCTGCATGATTACTCCCAACAAGCTGCATTAACTTTTTTAATAAATAAAGTTTTGTACCATACACTATTGAATACGAAGTGACTTTATTTTATTTGAAAACGCATGCCGAATGAATAATGATAGCAAGCCACATACTTATGTTGTGTTGGACTTCCGAAACATTTACCAAGGGTTAACATTGGCAGAACAGATATCATGAAAGCCCCTGGGAAGTTCTGCTTTGCAGATATCTCAGTGCTGATGGCCGACACGTTCTGGGTACGGTTTAAACCCTAAACCGCAGGAAGGAGAATTAGCTTCCCTAATAGCTTTGGTGCATGCCCGTTTTCCTGGGATAATAAACCCTCGAGGTGCTGTTGGCTTACAACAGATACCTGTACTGCAAGGAACCAGTAGTGATAGTTAGACGGTTGAGTTGGTTAAGTGCTGATGTTCTTAATAGACTTTGGCCTCGCAACTCATTAAGCCTGGTCTACCTTTGACTGGTGGGAAATTGCATACAAGAGAGATTAGAACACCCGAGAACAACCAGTGAGAACCTTGTGAGACATATGGGTACGATGGATGGAGTTGGTCCATCATCAGATAAGACCGACAAGACAGCTGCTAATATACATCCATTTTATAATCTGCCACCTACAGCCTTCCCTCTCTTCATCCTGGTTAGCATGTTTTGGCTTGGTGTACAACAATTCAGAGCACTCTGTTCCTCGTTTGTTGTAGCCAATAAACCTCTAGGAAGCCGCTTGACTTATGTTTTGTTGGGCTTCCAAAACCCTTATTGAGGGTCATTTGGCAGAACCGCAATCAGCAGAGGCATCGGAAGGTTCTGTTAGCAGACCATTTCGTCACTGATCATGGTTGAGGTGCCTACCTTGGCTGAAATATTCTAGCTGTGGTTTGGAACTAAAATCTCATACAGAAAAAATTATAGTAAAATTAAAATCAACAAAATTTTTGTCTGAAAAAATAATTTGTTTACATATACGTAAATATCATAATAATCTTGGATAACGTATTTTGTTATTGTTAAAAAAAATTTTTGTTTTCGATCAATAATTATTTTTACTAAACTTTTGTTTGAATCCGCGAATTCCTTTACAGGTCCGCATTCAAACAATGTATTAACTGATTCAACGCATTTCGTTATTGAGCACGAAAACAATTTTTTTCTGTGCAAGAAGGGAAATTAGTTTCCTTGATAACTTTGGCGCATGCCGGCTTTGCAGGGTCAATAACCCCCAAGGTGATTTTGTCTTGCAACAGATACCACTAATATAAAAAACCAGGGGCGATGATTGGACAGATCAGTTCGTTAAAGCCTAGTGCTCTTACGATCTACCAACTCTTAAGCCTTGTCTTCCATTGACTTCTGGGAAATTGAATACAGTGGAGATTAGAAGGCTCGAGCTCCTTAGCAAGGGGGTTGTTCATATGGCTACAAACTTATGGCAAAAGTTGCGACCTATGTGAGCCTTGCTAGACATAAGGGGCCGCCGGTGAGGAATGAAAAGTTCACCACGTGTAGTTGGTCCACCAGCAGATAATATCAACAAGGCAGGTGCCCATGTAAATAAATTTCCAAAATCTGTCACTTGTAGCCTAGCAGGTAATACCGCAGATATATGATCATTAAAACGCAGTTCACCAAGTAGAAAATTTAACTCTCTCTTTTAAAACCGCCTAATTTTTAGGTTCATATATGCGATGCTTTAGGCTCTCAATTACTTGGAGAAATGTTCTTAAAACATTTCCTAGATTACGAGTGTGGCCCATCCTAATATACATAGGTATATACATATGTATACGCACATGTGTGTATGTATGGTTAAGCATGTGTTCATAACGATTGATATAACGGTTAAACTTTATTAAACAAATATTGCTTAAACAGTTGAAGCGGCTTAATTGGAAAAAATAGAGCTTATTTTTATTTAAGCATTTTTAAGTGCTTATTTGTGCGGATATAAGTCACGAAGTTATTTGGTGATCAATTTGATGGAAGATAAAAACGTAAATATATCAATATAGTAATTAAAAAAATTAAAAAAACATGACATAGCTACGAGTACTCGTATATCTCCCAATAGAAAGTATTGTTTCTCACTGATTTATAATCTTCTCTATTTCGGAGACACATATTTAGAAAACTTTGATGAGTAAACAGTTAAAATTATTGTCTGCACAACCAGTCGTGCAGTAATACTCGTAAGTATTCAAATTTTTCAGGCCAGTAATTTGAAAGAAAAAGTACGTAAGTGGGGAAATAAAAATTTATATACAGAATCCTCTTCTTTTGGAGGCTACTCAAAAAAATTTAATATAATCAAACAAACTTTATTTATTTCTCATTTATATCTCAATTCAAAATATATGTAAGTGTGTGTTTTTTTTTATTTTTTTTGTTTTGTGTTTGAGTTTGTTCTCCAGTGTTTCTCATAAAGAACTATTTCAATAGATTTTTTTTTATTTTATATAACAGCAGCAGCAGCAGCCAGAATACTTCAAAGTATTTAAGGTGTTTTGTTATGCAAGAAATTTATAAAAAAATAACGTCAACTTGTGCAGCAATGTTGTGGTTGCAGACGACAAAAAAATAATGCACTTTTCATATTTTCACACAAAAATCTCATGCAAGCAAAAACTTAGATGTGTCGTGACAGGTGTTAACACAAGCGAAAAAAAACGTTGCTCCTGAATGGAAAAAAGCACAAAAAAAGAGAAGATGATTGAAAATTTATTTAATAAAGGAGAGATATAAAGACTCCCAGCAAACACCGGAGTTTGATTTTAGTTCTAAAATAATCTATCAATAATTCATTCCTTGAATAACAAGCATTTGAAAGGGTGTTTTTTTAGAGCTGCACAAGTTTAAACCATAACCAAATAAAGAAATATATTTTCAGTATGAATGAAATGTGTTTTATTGAATAGAAGTTTAGAATATTAATGCTTAAATATGTCTTCTCCCACATGGCCACCATGGCTGGCTTATACAAAAAGTCTTTTAGTCCAATTTTCACAAAATTTTCGCAGCATTTGCGTCCATATTTCGCCAATTACTCTGCGAATGGTGACAAGGTATTTACATAGCCCTAAAGAGCTTAAAATTATTCTCTCCTCGAAAGTTTATTTCAGTAATTTAATTGTAATGAGCGCTGTGTGGCTTGTGGTTCCATGATGAAATGACGTCTTTAAAGACACAAAAGCCCAACCAAAACATAAAGCGCACCAAACAGTAATTTTGCTAATTTTCAAGTGTTCAGTTGTCTCCCATCCTGCTTTCTAGGGCCAAAAGGTATAGGAGTCCCTCATTTGGAAGTCGCATGCGCTGCTTTGCACATTATAGTTGAGGTACCTATATTTTGGCTAAGGCGTACTGGCCGTGCTTTACACCTAAAGTTACAGGGAAGGGAATTAGTTTCCCTGATAACGGTGGTGCATGTTGGTTTTCGGGGGCTAATAACCCCCGTGGTGTTGTTGTCTTGCAACAGATATCTGTAATGTAAGAAACCAGTAGTGATGGTTAGGCCATGAGTTGCCTTAAGGGCTGACGTTCTTAAGTGGGCTACTAACTCATCAGGGCCCTATTACACAAGTGCATCAGTGTGAAAGTATTGTGAAAATAGTTTAACCATGGTACCGCACTACTTTTTGCATAAATAAAAATATTATATTGTATGCTGCTGTTTTGCTTTACTCTGACTATCAAATTCAGCTTATTAAAAAAAAAAAAAACATATTTACACAGGGCGTCACCTCATGTAGCTAGCATCCCAGTTCTTGTCCTGATGACCCCACCCTTTGGGCTTTGTTTGTCCTGGTCCGCGTGCAGGCACTTGGGCAACTGCCGTGCCAGATTTAACACTGACAGCGCCCGAAAAAAGAGATAATGCCGTGGAGGCTCTGGCCTTAATCGCAGCTGAGGTATATGCTTAAGAAAACAGAGATAACCGAGTGCCAAGGGTGCTTTCCCCGTTCGAGGAAGCCGCATCTCCTGCAGTTAGCATCACAGTCCATCTACTGATGACCCCACCCTTTGGAAATTGTTTTTCCTTGGTCGTCTACGTTTTGTCTTAGTTTTTGTTTCGTGTTCGTTTGAACAATGTCCATTTTGTTCCAACGTGTGTGTAGCCTCCAGTAACGTAACGTAGATGGGACGTATTTGCTGAGGTGCCCAGGTATCAGCAAAGCTCTGTACAAATAACTCCCAATACAATTAAGTTCGAAAAAATATGTACATACAAGTAAATTTGTATGCAACACATCAACACAAATTGCAATGCACTATTTTGTTATTTAAACAAATGAACTTAAAATAAATTTACGAGTAATTCTTGTGTTTTTGTTGACAAAGTTTCTTTATGAATGTTTGCGTTCTTGCGCACCTTCTTTATTGTCAAATTACCATACTAAGGATGCGGCAACTCAAAATTTTTGTTACCAAAGATAAAATGTCTCTATTGCGCCAAAGCGTGATTGCACTGCACTTTCGTTCAATTTTATGACATGATTTGACATTACATGATTTGTCATTGACAAAACATGAATGTGGTTTTTTGAGTCCATTCGCCGTCATATTATTCATAGAATTTTTACAAACTTTGATTTATATTTCAAATTACTTTTCAATAATTTTAACACTTTTTTTTATACCCGTTAATAACGTTAAAAAAAAAATATTTATAATTTTTTATTGATATAATTGTTAGAACCTAAAATAGCGAATAAAAAACTCAATCGTTTGAATTTTAGTTCTCTGCTTTTCGATACTTTCAAAAAGCAAATCGTAGCAACCACATTTGTTTGAAAAGTGGGAAGAAATGTTAGAGACGTGTATAAATGAGAAAGCTTGTTTTTTGTGTTTTGACAGGTATTATTAGAGCATTTTTCTTTTTAAATTCTCAATAATTTATTTAGATTGTTGGGATATAAAGTTGAATGTTTGAGAATATCTTTCAAAAATTTCGAAAGTCTACTGATGATTAGGGTAGTTCCTATGAAATGTCGACATATAGATAAGTAGCTGGGAAATATAGAAAACAAGCTATTTATAATTTTTTATTACTTTTAAATCTAAATAAATTTATAAGAAGTAGAAAAATAAATGCATCATACTGCTGTAAGTGCAAATGAGTATTGGTTTTATTCATAAAAAATATTTTAAAATTATTAAACTGTTATTTGACAAATTTCTATGGGAAATTTGTCAAATAAGTGTTTAATAAACATAAAATATTTTTTATAAATACGGCCGTATAACTATAATACGAATATATAAATGAGCGATAATATTACGCATCATATACAGGGTGGCGCAAAAATAACCCTCCGATGTTTTTTTGGCTGTAATTTAAAAAGAAAAATGAAAAACTTTGATTCTTCTTGTGGATTATTTTTATTTGGTCTTTTAATTCTTTTACATCAAGTCGAGAATATGATGTCATGTAAATGGCCGCCACCACAGTTGATTGTCATTTGAGCCCTTTTTATAGCCTTTTCCATCACATTGGCCAAAACTTCCGGCAATAGGTCCTCACATTCTTGACGGATATTGTCTTTAAGAGCTGCAGGAATCTGAGGCTTGTTGACATAAACCCTCGACTTCAAAAAGCTCTACAAAAAGAAGTCTGCAGAGGTCAAATCAGGCGATCTTGCTGGCCAGTGCAAATCGCCAGAACGGGAGATTAGGCGCCCGAGAAATGCAATTTTCTGCATATCGGTTGTGGCACGTGAAATACACGTGCTGTAGCACCGCCTGTTGGAACCACATGTTTTCTAATCCCAAGTAATCAAGTTGCGGCAAAAAGAACTCATTGGACATTGCTCTGTAGCGCTCACCATTCACAGTAACCGTTTGGCCCGCGACGTCTTCGAAGAAAAAAGGTCCAATGACTACTCCAGCGAAAACAGCACACCTTACAGTGACTTTGAGCGGGTGTAATGGCTCTTCGTGGGTTACACGCGGACTTTCAGTGCCCCAGAAGTGTAAATTTTGCTTATTTACGTACCACCTAAGATGGAAATGAGCCTCAAGTAAATAGTCACCAATATTCCGCGTTCTGGAGCAGTGTAGCGTAGTATTGTTTATTAACGTGTATTTTGCATGAGTTTACTACACAATTGTCAAAAGAGAACTGACATTAGGGGCCAATCGCAAAATATATAGAGGATTACTTTTGCGCCACCTCGTAGATGCCACTTAGTCATCATATGTGACAATAACATGCCAGTTCGAACATACTCATGGTAGTTCTTTGCTTCAGTATAAATCATGCAACCTAAATTGGCGCGTCAAGCGTAATTTATCTGTAAAAAATCCGTATGTACATACAAATATATAAGACCAACCCAAATAGCGCGGCGTCAACGCTTTGCAATTGGAAAATCCAAATTTGACAGAGCGCAAGAGAAAATGTTTTACTGTCTCTTAGTAAATGATGAAACAGAATATGTCCGCAACTTCAAGCAAAAACGACTATCAGAGAAAACAGACACATAATTGAAACGACGGCTGCAATTTCACAAACTGTCATTTAATGTTCTTTTTTGGTAGGTAAAAAAAACTTTTTCTTTTATTTTTATTTTTCCTCGCAATAAAGCTTTTGAAGCTTTGGTTTTGTTTACAAAATTTACTAAAAGTGTGGTAATATTGTCGAAAGCTTTTCTGCTTCAAAGTGAGAGCATAAGAAAAATCGCTGCCAAAATAGAATAGATTCTATTTTACGACCGCATTCTCTGGCGTTATTTTATGCGAAATAGTATTGAGAAAAACGTCATGCCCTAGTTCTGTTTCATCATTAAAGTTCGCTTTACTGGGAGACAGTAACTTTAGGTGCTTTCAGACTTTATGTGCTTTCAGACTAATTTAGCCACTTTATCACTTTTCTATTCAGTGATTTTTATTAAACAAAGTTAGTGAACAATACTGTTCATGGCGCAACTTTAACGCTTTTATTTAAGTTACTTACTACAGCGTAAAGTCAAAGCGCTGAATTACGTGGCGCTTTATGCCCTAATTTAGGTTGGACTGTAAGCTTAAGCAAGCAACGAATAATAAGTCGCAAGAATCGAAGAACTGTGTTTAATTAATTTTTTAATAATATTGTAATCCGAATTTAATTTAAAGCATAATGTTTCTTTTTTGATACTCCATAAGCTCATACGGCACTTAAAAATGCCGGCCACAGAGGAATTTAGTGTCTGTTAGTGATGATAATTGCTTGTAAGGGAATTAATTCAATAAAAACATGATTGAATTTTAATTGCTGCTGTTGTTGGTCTCGCAAATAATATTATTTTTAATTAAATATATAAAAATAAATCCCAAATGAATGTACATATTCTGTTATCGACAGCGTGTGGTCATTTGCCGTTTATTTGGGAACTGTAATGTGGCATTTTTCACATAAATCTGTGCATATAAACGACAGTAAAACTACATAATGAGAGAATTTTATTGGTAAAAATTGCATATTTTATACGATTAATGTTTTTTTAATAACAATTTGATTTAAGGATTTCTCCGGTTTAATGTTATAAAGTCAATCTTAAATGTTGACTTTAAGTTGTAAATGTACAGCATAAATTAAATTGAATGTAAAGAAAAGTAATGTATTTTTTATGCTACTTACTGGTAATTCAAGTGGGCAGAATGAAGCCCAATATAAAACAAATAAGAGTGTGGTATATTCGGCTGGGCCGAATCCAAAATACCCTTCACTAAAGTCACGTATATGTATAATAAATTTAAAAATGTGAACAAAATATGCTCGGTTATATATGAACCGATATCGGAATCTTCAATTTTCTGTATTTTAGTAACCTTCTTTTATAATGAAAATTGCTTTTCAGCAAAAAAAAAAAAAAAAAAAAAAATTTTAATGAAAAAATCGGATCAGGTTATATCTCGGGTATATATGGACCGATATCGGAAATTTTCATTTCCCATATTTATATAACCTTAATTCATTACCAAAACTGTTTTGAGCAAAAAAAGTTGTTTACGTTCGTGACGTGGCATTTGAATGAAAAACCCGGTCTAGGCTATATCTCGGGCATATATGGACCGATATCGGAAATTTTAATTTTTCAATATTTATACAATCTAATTTCATTACCAGAATGCTTTTGAGCACAAGAAAGTTGTTTAAGTTCGCTTACGGGACATTTGCATGAAAAACCTGGTTTAAGCTATATCTCGGGTATACATGGACCGATATAGGTAGTTTAAATTTTCCATAATTATATAAAATTATTTCATTACCAAAACTATTTTAGAGCACAAAAAAGTTAATTAAGCATTTTAATGAAAAACCCGGTCTAGGCTATATTTCGGGTATATATGGACCGATATCGGAAATTTTAATTTTCCATATTTATATAACCTTATTTCATTGCCAGAACTGCTTTTGAGCACAAAAAAGTTGTTTACGTTCGCTGACGCGGCATTTTAATGAAAAACCCGGTCTGGGCTATATCTCGGACCGATATCGGAAATTTTAATTTTCCATAATTATTAAAAATTATTTCATTACCAAAACTGTTTTAGAGCACAAAAAAGTTAACTAAGCATTGTAATGAAAAACTCGGTCTAGGCTATATCTCGGGTATATATGGACCGATATCGGAAATTTTAATTTTTCATATTTATATAACCTTATTTCATTACCAGAACTGCTTTTGAGCACAAAAAAGTTGTTTAAATTCGCTTACGCGATATATTCATGAAAAACCCGGTTTAGGCTATATCTCGGATATATATAGACCGATATCGGAAATGTTCATTTTCTGTATTTTGGTAACCTCCTTTTATAACCAAAACTGATTTTAAGCAAAAAAAAAAAAAAAATTTTTTTTCATGGAAAATTTTTTTTTTCATGGAAAGTTTGTTTTATGGTATATGACATCTCGGGTATTTATGGACCGATATCGGTTTTTTATTTGTTCTATTTGGTAACCTCCTTATATTACCAGAAGTGCATTTAAACAAAAAAAAAAAAAAAAAAAAAAAATTATGGAAAAATCGGTTTAGGCTATAGCTCGGGTATATATGGACCGATATCGGAAATTTTCTTTTTCTGTATTTTGGTAACCTCCTTTTATAACCAAAACTGCTGTTAAGCAAAAAAAGAATTTTTTTTCATGGAAAAATTTTTTTATGCTATATGATATCTCGTATACATATATATGTATGTATGTACCGATATCGGAAATTTTGCTCTATTTGGTAACATCCTTATATTACCATAACTGTCTTGAAAAAAAAAAGAAAACAAGAAAATTGTTTAAGTTTGCTTACGCGACATTTCCATGACAAAATCGGTTTAAGCTATATCTCGGGTATATATGAACCGATATCGGACATTTTAATTTACCGTATTTTATTATTCTCCTTTTATAATCAAAACAGCTTTAAGGAAAAAATTTTTTTTTTGCAAAAATCGGTTTAGGCTATATCTCGGGTAAATATAGACCGATGTCGAAAATTTTCTTTTTGTGTATTTTAGTAGCCTTTTATTACCAAAACAGATCTTGAACAAAAAAAAAAATTGTTTAAGTTCGCTTACGTTAATTTTTATAAAAAAAAACGATTTAGGGTATACCTCGGGCATACGAGTGTATGGACTGATATCGGAATTTTTAATTTTCTGTATTTCAGGCAAAGTCAACTAGATGTCACCCGAAATCTCGCAAGTAGTATATTTAGATTAGATGTAAAAGCGCTATAAGTGAGTTAGGGCGTGAGTTTTATTTGCGTGAGCGTGATAATTATTTATAGCCAGTTTAATTCAAAGTATACTTTTTTTATATTTCGAATACAAAGAATATAGCAACAGCTTTTTTTTAAGATTTATTTTAGTGAGAATTGAATTTAGCGAGTGACCATTACCTCAACCTAAGTGTTTTGTTTCGAAGAAAAATGTTTTATTTGCACATTGTCAGTTGTCATGGCTTGCAGTACGAGTACTGGGGGCTAATTCTGTCATTCGCTTACGAGCGAGTTCTTATTCGAATGTGCGAGTTTTTACACTTTTGGGATTATCTCATTCGATATTGAGTAAAAGGTATCGAAATTTCTAATGATGGCATTCGATAGCGAGTAACCATTCGAATGCAACCGTGCAACTTTTTACTCGTAAGCAAAAGTACTATCGAAAACCATTCACAGTAACGTTGTGATTCGCATCATCTTTGAAGAAATACGGCCCAATGATGCCGCCAGCCCATAATCCGCACCAAACGGTTGTTTTTTGTGGATGCATGGGTAGCTCTTGCAATGCTTCTGGTTGCTCTTCACTCCAAATACGGCAGTTTTGCTTGTTCACGTATCCATTCAACCAGAAATGAGCCTCGTCGCTGAACACAATTCTTCGATAAAAAAGTGGACCTTCATCTAACTTTTCAAGAGCCCATTCACCAAAAATTTGGCGTTGTGGTAGGTCGTTTGGCTTCAATTCTTGCACCAGCTGTATCTTATAAGGCTTCAAAATTTTCCACGTAGTGGAGTAACAGAGGCCCAATTGCTGCGAACGGCGCCGAATCGATAATTCACGGTCATCACCAACACTGGCCGATACGGCTGCGTGTTGGTGGTTTAACGTCCAACAATGTAAATTTGGTGCGAAATTTTTTTACAATAGCCCGAATAGAAGCCTCAGTAGGTCGATTAAACTGACCATAAAATGGAAGAAGCGCGCGATGAACTTTCTTAACAGAGCACGCATTTTGGTAATAAAATTCAATAATTTGCAAGCGTTGTTCGTTTGTAAGACGATTCATGATTAAATTATAGACCAAACTGAAGATGTTTGACAGTGACACAAGATACAAATCGTGCGTGAGCTGTCAAAACTAGTGTTGCCAAAAAGATAATAGCAAAAAAATCACTCGTTACATATGTACAAAACCCAAAAAATCAAATTTCATCAAAAATTCAATAAATTAATATAATAATTATTCGAATTTTGTTCATAATTTAAGAAAAGTGAAAAAACTCTCACGGAATTTTCATTTGTAATTGGGCTGATAATTTTTCTTCATCCTACAAAATTAAAGACTTCGGTTTCCATTTTCAAAAAAAAAACCTCTAACGAGCAGTTGCATATGTACTCGTATATAAATAATTGACAAATTAGAACCTAAATCAGTTGTTTGACTACATGTACAAAATAATTTCATATAATATTATCCTGCCAACAAGCGCCTAAAAATAATGAGCAACGTTCTTCTGTAATGATTTGCTACTTAGACGTTGCTAAGCAAATTTCAATTAAATGAAATATTTATAACTGGCAATAAGTCAAAATACGAGTAATTGCTGTCATTATAAAATCATGAAAAATATTAATATACTTTGTAGTTGGCTTAAAATAATTAAATAGAAATGTTTAAAACTTCTACAAAACAAAAATAAATCTAAATACGAGTAATTATTATGATGTCTGCAAAATGGGAAAGAAATTCTTTTGTGATAATAAGACATAACAGATCCGTTTTGCTATCTTATTTTTAATTAAGTGATTAATTAATTCGCAGATGCGAAGACCGAAAAAAGCACGTCACGTTCGGTGGTTTTGCTCACTGTTTTCTTCGCCTTGCCACAAGGTCGTATGATTAATAAGGAATACTACCTTAAAGTTATGCGCAGGTCCATTGTTTCGCGTGCTGTGTGGCATGTACCACCGTCTTGTTGAAACCACATGACATGCAAGTCAAGCTCTTCCATTTTGGGCAAAAAAAAGTTTGTTATCATCGCACGGTAGCGCTCACCATTCACAGTAACGTTGTGATTCGCATCATCTTTGAAGAAGTACGGCCCAATGATGCCGCCAGCCCATAATCCGCACCAAACGGTTGTTTTTTGTGGATGCGTTGGTAGCTCTTGCAATGCTTCTGGCTGCTCTTCACTCCAAATACGGCAGTTTTGCTTGTTCACGTATCCATTCAACCAGAAATGAGCCTCGTCGCTGAACACAATTCTTCGATAAAAAAGTGGATCTTCATCTAACTTTTCAAGAGCCGATTCACCAAAAATTTGGTGTTGTGGTAGGTCGTTTGGCTTCAATTCTTGCACCAGCTGTATCTTATAAGGCTTCACACCCAAATCCTTTCGCAAAATTTTCCACGTAGTGGAGTAACAGAGGCCCAATTGCTGCGAACGGCGCCGAATCAACAATTCACGGTCATCACCAACACTGGCCGATACGGCTGCGATATTTTCTTCAGTTCGCACTTTACGTAAGCGTGTTGGTGGTTTAATGTCCAACAATGTAAATTTGGTGCGAAATTTTTTTACAATAGCCCGAATAGAAGCCTCAGTAGGTCGATTTAACTGACCATAAAATGGAAGAAGCGCGCGATGAACTTTCTTAACAGAGCACGCATTTTGGTAATAAAATTCAATAATTTGCAAGCGTTGTTCGTTTGTAAGACGATTCATGATTAAATTATAGACCAAACTGAAGATGTTTGACAGTGACACAAGATACAAAACGTGCGTGAGCTGTCAAAACTAGTGTTGCCAAAAAGATAATAGCAAAAAAATCACTCTTATAACTTATTTTGGAAAGTAATTTGGTTGAATTGAATTTTCGTTTAAAATTTTTCTGCAAAAATAAACTTAAAATCATTATACTTGCAAAACCGATAGAATGATTAAGTCTGGCAGTTGTGATTTCAGTTAAAATTAAAAAAAAAATTTATGGCGAATGTTGTTTTTTCCAGTTGATTTTGCGACTACGTCATGCATGTATTATTAACAGTGCAATTAAAATTCGAGCGTAAAGCGTAACGTAATTTAACGCTTCGATTTTACGCTGTAGTAAGTAACTTAAATAAGAGCGCTCACGTTGTGCCATTGACAGTATGCTCAGTAAACTTATTTAATAAAATCACTACATACAAATAATAAAGACGGGTAAAGTTGCTTAATGGGTCTAAAAGCGCCTAAAGTGTGATTACTAATGGCCGCAAAAAAGAGTAACATTTGTTTTGAAGCGAACTTTACTGAGAGGCATTAAAGCTTTCTCTCTTACGCTCTGTCAAAATTGTATTATCCAATTGCAAAGCGTTGACGCTGCGCTATTTGGGTTGGTCATGGTTTGGCATGAGGATTTGTGACAGATAAATTGCGCGTGAAGCTTTAAACACATAGACGACAGCAAGCAGCAATCTGACAAAAATAAAATACATGTGTACAGATGAAAATGATTATTTTAACGACATAACATGTAAAATATATATGTAAAATATATATGTAAAATATATATGTAAAATATATATATGTAAAATATATATGTGGCATCTCTGAGTTTTGTATTGTTTAAATACACATAGTGCTGCTGCTGTCTTGAAAATAATTATGTTGCTGTGAAGACGGCAGCATTTGAAGCTAACTTCATTTGTAGCCGTGAAGTTGTGAAGTCTGCTGTCGTCTAAGTGTTTAGAGCTTGATGCGCTAATTTAGGTTGCACAGTAAGAAATCGATTCAAAACCTTTCTCTTACTTAGTGCGAGTCACAACAACACTCTTTTTTTATAGTCTGAACAAAGTGATGCCAATTCTGCTGCCTTTGAGCTGACGAAGAGAATGGATCACTTCATTAGAAACCTTTTCTTGGAGATAACGAAGGGGTTGTTGATGTGGTTATTGTAACTTTCTCGGTGGATGAGGAAATTACAATATAAGTTTTCAAAACAAAAAAATAAAAATTGAGTTAGAATTTTCTTTAGTATACTTAGTAACTTTTATTTTTCAGGTTTACATGGTAGATTCATACTTATACAAGTTAAATGGTGAGTAGTTTACCACACGGCTGATGATTTTCAAGTGCCGTATTCCCACGACCTTCAGCAGAACAAACTTTGTTCTTGGGAAAATCGGCCTTGACATTTGGAAGCTTTCCAGCCGCCAGTGTGACCAGCCTTACCTTACTTTTTACAATATTTAATAGAGTATTAAACAGCCGAAACAAAGGTAAGTAAAAATTGTAAATATTCGTAAAAAAAATAATTAAAATAGAAAAGTATAATAAAGGCAGGTAAGTTTAATGAAAGGTAAGTATAAGAAACGGTAAGTGTATATTCAGATAATTGTTTATAAGAAAATTATTTTCAATTATAAATGTAATAAAGGGTGGTTAAATTTCAAGGGCCGATGTTGATTTTGAATAAAACACAAACTATTTAGGAAATTATTGTAATTTTATTTTATTATGATATATTGGTATTACTCAATTATGTATGGAATAAAATATCGACCAAATGGGCGCCGCGACCACGGCGGCACACCTCCATCCGATGGTCCAAGTTTTCGATGACCCTGAGGCATAATAAAGGTTCTATGCCGTTAATGTGCCGAATTATCTCATCCTTTAGCTGGTGAATTGTTGCTGGCTTATCGACGTACACCTTTTCTTTCAAATAACCCCAAAGAAAAACGTCCAACGGTGTCAAATCACATGATCTTGGCGGCCAATTGACATCGCCATTACGTGAGATAACACGGCCATTGAATTTGTTGCGCAAAAGAGCAATTGTTTCGTTAGCTGTGTGGCAAGTGGCACCGTCCTGCTGAAACCACATATCGTCTACATCATATCTCACGATAGCGAACACCATTCACAGTAACTGCCTGACCGGCCTCATTTTGGAAAAAATACGGCCCGATGATGCCGCCAGCACATAAACCGCACCAAACAGTCACTCTTTGTGGGTGCATTGGTTTTTCCACAGTCACTCTTGGATTCTCATTCGCCAAAATGCGGCAATTCTGTTTATTGACGAATCCACTGAGGTGAAAATGTGTCTCATCACTGAAGATGATTTTCTTCGAAAATTGATCATCATTTTCATAATAAGTCTGGATAACTTTAACACGTTGTTGGATTGTGTATCTCTCCATGGTTCAAATTGAATAAGTCTGAAATAGAGAAATGTTAAATAAAATTCGGAAAAAAACTTGGCGTTTAGGTGTGGTTCACATTCAAAATCGGCCCTTGAAATTTAACCACCCGTTATAAGTATATAATAATATATAATATAACTGTAAGTTCAACGTTCGAACTCATTTTGGTACTTTATATAAAATATTTCACCCAAATAATAGTTGTCGAAATTAGTTTGGACAAGTCTTTTCTTTTACTCTTATAAAAATGCACAAGATTTGAAAGTGATAAGATAAAGTTTTGATGTATCAAGATTTTGCAAACGAACGATATATATATATATATATATATATATATATATATATATATATATATATATATATATATATATATATATATATATATATATATATATATATATATATATATATATATATATATATATATATATATATATATATATATATATATATATATAATACTACCGCACCAATTTTTAAGGGTGTTCAAAATACTTGGATGTGAAAACGATTGCGTAAACAACCGGTATACTTTTAGTTGTAGTGCACCGGTGCAGATCTCTGGTGTGCATTACTTACTCACAAGTGTACATCAGATCATCGCTACAACAAGAGAAAAACAGTAATTTGATTCAGTTGCTGGCTAGATTTCAATGGAGCGGTAGTATTGTTTTTTAATTTTGCTTAATTATACTTTGTTGCTATTTCACACTAGAAAAATATATAAGGGTATTGAAATCAAGCTGTTTTCTGTATTACCGCTTTCACGCACTGAAAGTTTACTCTGCAAAGGAAGAATGGAGCCACTCTCTCAAGGCTCTGCAAATCAACCTTCCCGTATGTGTAAACTTATTTTATGTTAAAAAAAAAATTCTTTTTCTGATCTACTACGCAACAAAGTAACAACAAAGTAACTCATACATTATTTGCTGAATATCTCTTGTTAACTAAACGAAAGGCATCCAACTTATTAAATGTTTGCTTCCTTTACGTTCATTTGGAAATGTTGTTTTTTTAACCTTTTATATAATTTACTAATTAAATTGCTTTAAAATAGAGTTGTTCCTTTTGCATTTTATTTCTGCAATTGAAAAGAGTTCTGCACAAGTGAGTGATTATTAGGAGCAGTCATAAAAACGAGCTGCGAGGGCGGATTGATATTGAAGCTACTTAAGTAGGAAAAAAAAAAACATTTTGGTGTTTCAAAAACCATTTATATCCCAACATGGCCTCTTTTTAACTCAATACACTTTGCAAAACGCTATTCCAACTTTTTATACTGAATAATACGATTTCGGGTACCTCTCCAAATACGCGTTATATATAATCATTTCTTCGGTGTAGGCCTTATTTCAGTTGTACTAGGTCTGATAAAAAAATTCTTTCAAAAAGTAAGTAATCCCCCTGAGATATAATACACTTATGCCAGCATTTTTTCCAATCCTCGTAACACTTCTGAAATGCGTTTTTTGGTATCGTCATTGTGGTCGAAGAAAACAATGAGCAAAACCTTCACATTTGACCGAACTTGATTGCTTTTTTCAGTCTTGGCTCTTCTGGACGCTTCCCTTTGGATGACTGGACTTTGGTCTCAATGTCATAGCAATTCTTGAGGCAAGAATTCATGATGCACCACGCCATTGCAGTCGAAGAAAACAGTGAACAAAACCTTCACACTTGATCGACCTTAACGTGCTTTTTTCGGTCTTGGCTCTTCTGGACGCTTCCATTGGGATGAGTGGGCTTTGGTTTCAATGTCATAACCATACACCCATGATTTGTGCCCAGTTATGAACTTTTGGGAAAATCAGGATCGTCGTTGACGATGTTCAACAGCCCATGATTCGTCAGCTGTTATGACCATTTTGAGGAAATCAACAGCTACTGGGCGATGTCCATGCGACGTTGTTTTTGCTCTAAATTTAGCAATTTTGGAACAATATTCGCTGCCGCACGTTTCATGTCCAAAAAATCCAAAAAACTTGCTTGCCATGAGCCGAACGATATGCCAACATCATCAGCAACTTCTCTGATAGTGATTCGACGATTATCCAAAATCATTTTCTTCACTGCTTCAATGTTTTCATCGGTTGTTGACGAGCTCGGGTGACCAGAACGAGCATTGCCATCGACATCTTCTCAGCCTTCCTTTAACCTTATACTTGTGTTCCTTATACTGAACCGATGCAGTAATAGAATGGTGAAAGAAAAAAGTTTGTATATCTAATGCTTTTCTCAGAAACGGTATTTCAGTGGTGGACAAGCGGACATCGCTTAATCGAATTTTCTATCAACATTAGTTCAGAGTATATATACTTTATAGGGTTGAAAATGAAAATTCTAGAAACAACAAACAGAATCACGAACGCATATATGAATTGGTTTTTTTGAAAGTGGTATAAATCAATTTTTTCATATATTGAGATATTTAAGGGTTTGCGTTTGAATCAATTTAAAAATATTGGCCAACTTTAATCAGTTCAAGTGATGTAACTATTTAAACTATAAACTTTATAAATTTTGTTGTGAAATCATAATTACTAAAAATATTTGAAACAAGTAAGAGTGTGGTATATTCGGCTGAGCCGAATCTAAAATACCCTTCACGATAGTCACGTATATGTATAGTATATTAAAAAATGTGAACAAAATTTGCTCGGTTATATATGAACCGATATCGGAATTTTCTATTTTATGTATTTTAGTAACCTTCTTTTATAACGAGAATTACTTTTCAGAAAAAAAATGTTAATGGAAAAATAGGTTCAGGCTATATATCTCGGGTATATATGAACCGTATCGGAAATTTTAATTTTCCGTATTTAAGTAACCTTTTGTTCATTTCCAAAACTGCTTTTGAGCAAAAAAAGTTGTTTACGTTCGCCTACGCGACATTTTCAAGAAAAACCCGGTCTAGGCTGTATCTCGGGTATCTATGGACCGCTATCGGAAATTTTCAATTTCCGTATTTAAGTAACCTTTGGTTCATAACCAAAACTGCTTTTGAGCAAACAAAGTTGTTTCAGTTCGCTTACGCGACATTTTCAAGAAAAACCCGGTCTAGGCTGTATCTATGGACCGCTATCGGAAAAAAAAATTTTGTCCTTTAGTCACCATGCTTAATGAGTGTGTGAAGTTTGAAGCAAAACAAACAATTTGTTTTTTCATAAATTTTGATTCAAAATTGCAAAAAAATGGGGTTCTTCGGAATTTTTGATATATCTCAGCTATATGTGAACCTATATCACTGAATTTCAATAGCAAACCCATGAATCGATGGGGTAAAAGAATGGTGAAAGAAAAAAGTTTCTAAGTCGAATGGTTTTCTCAGAAACGGTATTTCAACAGCGGACGGACGGACAGACGGACATCGCTTAATCGACTTTTCCATTAATTCTGAATCAGAATCTATATACTTTATAGGGTCGCAAAAAAAAACTGTAGAAATTACAAACGGAATTACAAACTTATATATACCCTTTACATTTTTGTGAAGGGTATAAAAATGAACGGTTTTCTTAACTCCACATGGACTTATGCCACTCTCGAAAAGAACATATTGCAAGATATAAAAGTAGTAGCGTTAGTAAGTCCATTTAACGAGTGATTTTTTTGCTATTATCTTTTTGGCAACACTAGTTTTGACAGCTCACGCACGTTTTGTATCTTGTGTCATTGTCAAACATCTTCAGTTTGGTCTATAATTTAATCATGAATCGTCTTACAAACGAACAACGCTTGCAAATTATTGAATTTTATTACCAAAATGCGTGCTCTGTTAAGAAAGTTCATCGCGCGCTTCTTCCATTTTATGGTCAGTTTAATCGATCTACTGAGGCTTCTTTCTATTCGGGCTATTGTAAAAAAATTTCGCACCAAATTTACATTGTTGGACATTAAACCACCAACACGCTTACGTAGAGTGCGAACTGAAGAAAATATCGCAGCCGTATCGGCCAGTGTTGGTGATGACCATGAATTATCGATTCGGCGCCGTTCGCAGCAATTGGGCCTCTGTTACTCCACTACGTGGAAAATTTTGCGGAAGGATTTGGGTGTGAAGCCTTATAAGCTGGTGCAAGAATTGAAGCCAAACGACCTACCACAACGCCAAATTTTTGGTGAATGGGCTCTTGAAAAGTTAGATGAAAATCCACTTTTTTATCGAAGAATTGTGTTCAGCGACGAGGCTCATTTCTGGTTGAACAAGCAAAACTGCCGTATTTGGAGTGAAGAGCAGCCAGAAGCATTGCAAGAGCTACGAAAGCATCCACAAAAAACAACCGTTTGGTGCGGATTATGGGCTGGCGGCATCATTGGGCCGTATTTCTTCAAAGATGATGCGAATCACAACGTTACTGTGAATGGTGAGCGCTACCGTGCGATGATAACAAACTTTTTTTTGCCCAAAATGGAAGAGCTTGACTTGCATGACATGTGGTTTCAACAAGACGGTGCCACATGCCACACAGCACGCGAAACAATGGACCAATTGAGAGGCGAGTTCGGTGAACAGTTTATTTCACGCTTGGGACCAGTCAATAGGTCGCCCAGATCGTGCGATTTAACGCCTCTAGACTATTTTTTGTGGGGCTATATTAAGGCTAATGTCTATAGCGACAAGCCCGCTTCGATTGACGCACTGGAAGCAAACATTGCCAACATTATTCGTGAGATACCGGCCGAAATGTTGGAAAGAGTATGCCAAAATTGGACTAAGCGGATGGACCATTTGAGGCGCAGCCGCGGCCAACATTTGCATGAAATAATCTTCAAACATTAAATTATATCGACCCAAATATCGATCCAAATAAATATTTCATGCATTTTTCTGAATTTTATGTGTTTTTTTTTTTAAATTTCCGATAGTTCTTATAAAATCACCCATTATTTGTAGACATGTATATATATATATATATATATATATATATATATATATATATATATATATATATATATATATATATATATATATATATATATATATATATATATATATATATATATATATATATATATATATATATATATATATATATATATATATATATATATATATATATATATATATATATATATATATATATATATATATATATATATATATATATATATATATATATATATATATATATATATATATATATATATATATATATATATATATATATATATATATATTTATATACTTAGGTATTAGGAATGGACTTATTACACTTTCGAAAGAAATCTGTTTGCGATACCATTGTACAGCAAAACTGTTTTTGTTCATTTCATTTCAAAAAAGAACTGTATTGAAACTGTGATTCTTACTATAGAGAGAAGGTGTCTGTAGCTCATTAAAACTACCGTTAACTTAGTTTTTTTAAAAGTGGACTTATACCATTTTGAAAAAAAAACAGTTCATATATATATATATATACCTTTAACCTTGTTGTAAGGGGTATAAAAAGATATTAATAAATTAGGCTCAATATAACTTGAAACAAAATGAACAAGTGTTTTACGAAAATAACCCCATTGTGCATCACCAATATAAAAGTTTTCTTATTTTTATTCCATGTTATTTAATTAATTGCATTACGGTTTGGTCATCACACACGAGTAGAGCTCAAATTTTCTTTTAGTATTTTTTTTCCGTAATTTGTTTCTATTGAAATTATTTCAAGCATCACTTTTAAACACACAATACGGACTAAAACTAGTTGTGGCTTTAAAGTAATAATTAAAAGAAAATTAGGTTTTACAAAAGGAAAAGAATTTTATTAAAAGAAATGACAAAAAAGCCTCAACTCACAGTAAACTGAGCGTAACTTTATAATAATTTTATTATGAGCACAAAAGATTTTGTTTAAAAATATCAAATGACACATTAAAATTTAAATTAAATCATGAACTTGTGCATTAAACAAATGGGATTTATGTGATGTTTCCACATCACAAGCAAGCGACCGGTCAGAAAAGTACTTAATTTTTTGAATAGTTTCTAAACAAATATTTCAGACAAGTCGCTTGTTTGTGTTGTGGAAACATTACATTAGTGTTCAATAAAAAAGTTATGAAATCAATGAAACTTTTGTATCCTTATAATGGCAGATCCAAACATGATCATGGCATTATATACAATGACTTTTAAATAACTGTGTCTAGATTGAGTCATCATTTGATCTTTTTGAGGGAGTTTTCAGGAACTTTTTCGGTAGCATGTCATAATGTCCAGTGTCATAATGTCCATAGACACTGTGACACACATAAACGAGACGTAAGGTCCATGAACAGTATGTTACTTTTGAACATGTCATGTCTAGAATGAGTCATCATATGATCTTTTTGAGACAGTTTTCACTAACTTTTTCGGTAGCATGTCATAATGTCCAGTGTCATAATGTCCATAGACACTGTGACGCACATAAACGTGTCGTAAGGTCCATGAACAGTATGTTACTTTAGAACATGTCATAGTGTCCATGGGCATGTGTGACACTTTACAAATGGACATTATGCCATTTTTAAAAGTGTCATACAGAAACACTTATGGTAAAAATAAAATCAGCAAAATTATTGTCTGAGAAAATAATTTGTATGCATTGACAAAAATATCAAAAATATAACATTGGATATCGTATTTTGTTGTTGTTCAAAAAAATAGTTGTTTTCGATTAATAATTATTTTTACTAAACTTTTGTTTGAATCCACGAATTCCTTTACAGGTCCGCATTCAAAAAATTGTTTAATTGATTCAACGAACTTCGTTATTGAACACGAAATTTTTTTTTTTTTTACATAAGGCCCACAATTCAAAAGAAGTTAAATATGAAAATAACCGTTTATTTGAGTGATAATGTGAACCAATAAACGCCGTTCCCATTATCAAATTGGTTCACACTTTTGGTGGCAAAACTTGGTTGAATTATTTTTCTTAGATTTACGAGTAGTGTCCAAATTTTGAAAGCAACGAGAACAAACTGTAAAATACTTGCAAGCCTTTAGTAAGAAATTTCTTGGCTCTGCCATTCATGTAACGCATTTTAAGATTTCTGTCACCTGACTATTGATGTTGATAGCATTTTCTTCAATACTCGTATCTTTTGTTTCTGATTTGCTTTCTTTCCCAAATTTTTTTTTGTGGAATTAATAATCTTTATTACTTAACATTGCTTTATTACTCATAAAGGAAGTATGAAGGAAAAATCGGCGCCGATTTTTGCATTATCGTTCGCTGACAAAAATTAAAGAACGTCTTTTTTCTCTTTGTATACCTATACGTTTATATACTCGTATATAGATATGATTAAGATATTACAATTACAATTTCCTTTTCTAAAAATTTTTTATTATTACTTCAGTTATGGACGTTATGACGCTCTGCAAAGTGTCATAATGGTCACTGACTTTACAACACCTCCCTGATGGATATTATGTCACTTTCAAAAGTGTCTTAATGTCCATGGATTTTTTGACACTTTTAAGTGTGTCATAACACCCATAAACTTTATGTCACTGTACGTTATGACATGCCGCCACCTTTTCGCACATCGTATGGTATCTTAACGGTAATTTCACGAATGTTGGCTTATGGATGTTCCCATGTTAGGCGTAAGTATGATCATTGACGTGGCCTTGTAAGAAATAAAGGATGGGGTAACTCTTCAGGCTTAGGCAGGTGTAGAAAAATATGTTAAATTTTTATATTTCTCTTCTAGTTTATATTATATTATTTGGATTCCCTCAAAATCACTTGAGGGAACCCAAATGAGGACATTATTAAAAAAAACGAACAAATCCGTGGGGAATTTTGAAAAAGAATGACCGAAACACTGGTGTCGCCGGTTATCTGTAAGACGAGTGTCTGGATTGTTGGTTGGAGAACGAATGCCGTTAGTGTGTTAGCAATTGCTGGGAACTATGGCTGTAAAAATCTGTAGACCCCTCTCCTACTACATTCAGTTGGTTATGTGTCTTAGAGTTCCTCCACCAGCGCTAGTGTCCGAACACCAAGACTAGCCAAAGGCAAATATCGCTGTAGTGATAATCTCGCCCACCAATCAAAAATAACAGATTACGCCTTTCACAGGCCCGATATGTTGTTTACATCAGTGAACTGTAGAAAGTGACGTAGACAGTGATTTTTGTATACTATTGCAATAGTAAAAGGGGATGAAGAAACAAAAAATTATAGCAAGAGAGAATGAAGAAGCAGCAAACTGCAATCCCGTAAGACGTGATGCGTGGTAGAAAATTATTTGCTCAGTTTTTCGGCGTTATCTTAGTTATTTGTTTCATAGCCACGCCAGCACATGACATTGCACATACTAGTTGATCAATAACATGTGAAACCAGTACAACTCTGTATAGTATAGGGTGTAAAAACCAGTAGAACCCTCTCCTACTACATTCAGTTGGTTATGTGTCTAAGTGTTCTTCTATCAGCGCTAGTGTCCGAACACCAAGACGAAGCAAAACCAACTAGCAGTGTAGTGATAATCACGCCCACCTATTAAAAATAATAGATTACGCATTTCACAGGCCCGACATGTTGTTTACATCAGTGAACTGTAGAAAGTGACGTAGACAGTGATTTTTGTATACTATTGCAATAGTAAAAGGGGATGAAGAAACAAAAAATTATAGCAAGAGAGAATCAAGAAGCAGCGAACTGCAATCCCGTAAGACATGATGCGTAGTAGAAAATTAGTTTTGTCAACTTTTCGGCGTCATATTTGTTATTTGCTTCATAGTCAGACCAACACATGGCGTTGCACATACCAGTTGATCAATAATGTGTAGTATTGTAAGTGAGAGGGCGGATTTACCGTCATTCAATTTCTCCAGATATGTAAATTGTTTACCATCAGCTGCAATACACGCCCTACATATTCTTAAAAAAGATCTACTTATTAGCCGGGCATATCCTCGAGAGTTAATGTCCTCAGCGGCTTGAGAAATCCGCTCATGCAGCTTAGCTACGCTCTCAATGTGATTTCAATAAACTTTTTTGTTGAGAACGCCCTATTAAAAACAATTCAGGGAATTTAATTATGGGGAATACCAACCACTCTCGGTTGAGAAGAAGGGATACCCTTGCCACCATCAGAACGTTAAATAGGTGATTCTACCGATATTATTCGCTCAAAATAAAACTTTTTTGTCTAGCAGTGGCTGGACTTAAATAACTTTTATATTTAGTATTAAGATTTGAATACTTATTTGAAGATACAATAAATAAATGAATGAAAAAAAAAAAAAAATTTGGGGAAAGAGCTGTTTACAAGAACGTGAGCCTGAACGTCCAAGCCACTTTCCCGGGTATTCTGGTGCTTCTTGTTAATCCTTTGGTTAAAGTGGCATCACTACTCGTACCTGTCTCGCTCGCTCTTAGCAAGTATGTCTACTATCTATCTCTCTCATCATTTTGCCGTAAAATTAAGAACCTATCAAGAGCTTCTACGAAGAAAAAATATTTGAACGAACTTAGCAAAAATTGGGCTACTTGAGGTTTTTATATTTTTACTCGTTTCGTTTAGTACGAAACTAACAAGTATTGCACCAATCCTGCCTATATGCGCGAACTTTTAATGGCACTTGCCCAGGCACTTTAGTACATTTTTTTCAAAAAGGCGGGCCTTTCAAAGTCAACAAATTTTGAACGTTTTAAATTCATAGTGCCACAAATAGTCTTAATTCAAAAAAATGTTGGCCAATTGTGTCATTGTTTTTGACTGTGGTCCTAGAAATATTATTTAGAGTTACGGTTCCACTTAAATTTAAATGAACAAAAATAATAAAAATTAACCACAATAACCGAAAATTTTTTTAAATTTCTAGGTTTTTCTTAAGTGCCCGTAATTTTCAAACTGCCTAAGATAGATTTTTTTTCTGATCTTTCTCATGAAGAATACAATCAATCCTGTCACCCCGTTTCGTTGAGTTTTGGGACACTCTGTATATGTAAATATGTACTTACAAATTTACTAATATGTGTACATGTGTAAGTATATTTGATCTTTTATTTTATTTGTTAACGAATTTAATTTTCCAATTGTATAAAAAGAATAAAAGAACAATAACTGCTAAGTGTATGCATATTATTATCCCAATTGACCAAGACCTCTAAACATACTTTATAATGAAATTTTTTTGTTTAACTCCCGTTTATGTCGGCGTACCCAGGGAGAGGGTTGGAACCCACTGAGTGGTCTGTGCTCAGAGAAAAGTAGCTAGTTGGAAACCTCCCTGGTCTCTGCGGCCGTAACATAAACGAACTTAACGAACTTATTTGCAATGAGCTCTGGCTGCAGCGGTTCGACGTCAGGCTGGTTGGCTGCTTTCTTTTATTCCGTTGGTAGCAGTAGTCCAATTACTAACAACTTTTTTCAAATCAGCGAAGTTTTAAATATAAAATATAAATAAAAATTATAAATAGCTTGTTTTCTATGTTTCCCAGCTATCTATATGTCGACATTTCATAGGAACTACCCTAATCATCAGTAGACTTTGGAAATTTTTGAAAGATATTCTCATACATTCAACTTTATATCCCAAGAATATAAATAAATTGTTGAGAATTTAAAAGAAAAATGCTCTAATAATACCTTCAAAGCACAAAAAACAACCTTTTTCTTTTATACACGTTGAATGTTTGAGAATCTTTCAAAAATTTCCAAAGTCTACTGATAATTAGGGTAGTTCCTATGAAATGTCGACATATAAAGGGTGTTTTTTTAAGCCCGATAGAACTTAAAATTGTAAAAAATAACACAAAAAATTAAATTGTAATCAAAATTTTTTTTTATTCGAAAGATCAATACGTGACATTAACATTTGAAAATGATTTCTTGACGAAGCGCATTCTGGACGTCCAATTTTGGGCCACTTTTTCGAGCACTGCTGGCCGTATGTCACGAACAACACGAACAATGCTGGCCTCCAAGGCGTCAATTGTTGCTGGTTTATCAGCATAAACCAGTGACTTCACGTAGCCCCACAGGAAATAATCGAGAGGTGTCAAATCGCACTACCTTGGAGGCCAATTGACAGGTCCATTTCTCGAAATCAACTTATCGCCAAATTTTGATTTCGATGGTTGCGTTCGCCGTATGGCACGTAGCGCCATCCTGTTGAAACCACATCTCCTCCGGCTCAATGTCATCCATATTTTCAAACAAAAAATCATTGATCATGGTGCGGTAACGATCTCCATTGACCGTAACGCGAGCTCCGGCCTCATTTTTGAAGAAATAAGGTCCAATGATGCCACCAGCATGAAAACCGCACCAAACAGTGCATTTTTCTGGATGTAATGGAGTCTGTAGGGTCTCTTGTGGATTGGTCTCACTCCATATGCGGCAATTTTGCTTATTAACAAACCCGTTAAGCCAAAAATGCGCCTCATCGCTGAACACAATTTTTCGTCTATAAGTTGCGCGAATCGACGACTGATTTTCAAAGTAAATTTGGATAATTTCGTAGCGTTGTTCAAGCGTGAGTCTATTCATGATAATTTGTCAGAGTATACTGAAACAAATAAAAAAAATGTTTCATCAAAATTTAATTTTTTGTGTTACTTTTTACAATTTAAAGTTCTATCTAGCTTAAAAAAACACCCTTTAGATAGCTGGGAAACATAGAAAACAAGCTATTTATAATTTTTATTGGTATAAATGGTAGAAGCTAAAAATAGCGAATAAAAAACTTAATTGTATAAAATATAATACAAAGTGTTTAAGTGTAAAGGAAAAAGCAAAGTATAACCACTGTATCACCGAACAAAGTAATCTCCGAATTTGTAACCTAAAATACACACTTATTGTAAATAATGAGTAGAGAAATAAAAAGTATTGATTTCCCCCTAAAGACAAGAGCAGTGTTTTCTTTCTCCTTTTGTGGCACTGATCATAGCCAAGAAGTGACCCGCATCATCTCACCATCATAGGCCCATCACTGAAGACGCCTTCATCAGAAGTACCGCCTACCGTTACTGCCTGCAACTTGCCAGAACCAGCATCAGAAGGAAGCATATAGTAGTCATACAAGCGTCCCTTCACCCTCAAGTAGCAGATCTTTCGGTATGTCCAATTATTTCTTTGTTACCCCCTAACACCCGTGTGCCCCGCACATTTTGGTCCTTCGAGCCGGATCCGGGTCAGGTATAATGTGCGGGGTAGCAAAGAAGTGGACTTCCCAATATTTTGTATGTTTTGATGCCGCAAAAATATATAAAAATTATTTGTAGTTTTTAAAAATTATTTAGACGTGAAAATAAATAAATAAAACTACTTTTTGGTTTTAAAATTATATATGTACGAGGGCGGATTGAGGTTGAAGCTAGCTAAGCAGGCAAAAAATATATTTTTTCTTTTCAAAAGATCTTTCTGCACCTAGTAACAGTAAGAGCTTGAGCATAAAGCTATTGCTGGTAACTTGCTTTTATCTCTATTAGGCCCCACTGTATTTATTAGCTTGAAGTAACGATTCGCAGTCTTAATTCTAGCTGAAAAAAGTTGTTAATTTTTAAGTTTCGAATACGAATACGTGAATAAACTCTAAAACTTTTGCTGAGGATATTTGTGCGTTATTTTTATTGTACATTAAAGCGTAAAGACTAAAAATAAATATGTGAAACTTTTATTTGCTTTACTGTGGAAGAGGGAGGGCGAATATTATAACTAAATTGAATAAATTTATTAATTTAAAAACCGCTACCTCCACCTCTTACTCCAACATGTTGTCTCTAATATAAACATTTTGAAAAAGTATCAAATTTATACTTAACCCCCCGTAAAACATTATAATTCCTTTCTCATCGTTTTTACATTATTACATAAAGATATCATATACATATCGCTCCTTTATTGCAACATAGTCATAACACAAAAAAGCTTGTTTTGAGAAAAACACATTTCAAATTATTAGTTTCCATACAAGTCTTAGAAAAAATTTGTAGAAAATATCTCCTAAAGGACACAGTTTAAATAAAATTTAAATAAAATTTTGGCACAATATAAAAGGTAGTACTGTTAACAATTCTGCATTGTTAACTCGAAAAGCTCATTTTTTGAGATATGACTATGTTGCAATAAAGGAGCGATATGTCTATGTAAGTACATACTTACTCACATTATTTATTATTCAGCTTTCAACTTTAATCAGCTTAGAAAAAAATGAATGAAATTGAATTAATTTGGTGCAAAAGTCATAAACGTCAATTGAATTTGTTAGTTTATGTCGATATTGTATTACACAGTAATTATTATTGAGAATATATTCCAGAGTAGAAATAATGCTCAAATTAAATTCGTTCGCAAAAAAAAATTTAGCACGAACGAATTTAATTTTTCATATTTCAAAGAATTATTCTTTTTCCTTCGCGAATTTTATCCATAAAATTCGTGAGCTAATATAAAAAGAAGAATAATTAAATTCGAATTTAAAAATAAAATTTGTAAGAGAATTAATTTAATTCGTAAATGTGTTAAAATTAGCATTCTGGCAACACTACGAAACAAAAAGTGCTCTCATTATCAACGTTGGCAACTTTGACATTTCAAACGCATTAAAATAAGAAAAAAGCTATGCTGTAATAGAGTATTTTATGTTGTTATTGCTAAAGTTTAACCTCCACAAACACTACTCCCTCTTTCCTCATCATCAACCTATTTTCCTAGTTCCAGTACAAAGCACTGCATACGTAGGAGTCATCCCCTGAGTACTGCTCCAAGATAAAAAAAGGGCATTATTTCGACAAATATGCACCCAGTTTACACATTTGCTTTTTATTTTAATATTAACAACACGATAATACCTATGCTGTTATAAGACGATCAAGCTGGATCTGATAGCACCGACTGAAGGCATACCATCAAATTCGTTCAGTATTAAGAATAGAATACTTATTGTTAGTTCATTTTAATGATTCAATAAATAAAACAAGAAGCTAAAAAAACTCGACCGTGTGCAGGAGAGGGCGAAGAAGCCCATCGGTTACAGTAGGGTATCCAACTCTATTGACCCACTGAAGCATCGACGCAGCGTAGGGTTTGTTACTATGTTCTATCTTTACTACAATGGATTTTTCTCTGGCGAGGTTAGAGATCTTGTTCCCGAAACTCGCATATATTTGCGTAGCATGCGTTCATCGTCCAGAGCTCAACTATTTGTGATCGATTGCCTGGGGAATCGTACTACGCTCTGAAGAGAGAATTCATTTTTCAGCCGTACGCTTTGTTTGTAGAACAAATTGCCTGTAGACGTGTTTATTGTCTGTTATAACGTTGGAAAGTTCAAGTCAAATGTTCACAAACACTACTCCCTCCCTCTCCCTCCTCAAAACCTATATTCCTAATTCTGGTACAATGCACTGCATATGTAGGGGTCATCCCCTAAGTACTGGTACAAGAAAAAAAAAAAAAAAAGAACTCGTGTTTGCCAAACTTGGCCACTAGTGTGATTCTGGTACTTTTATTGAGATAATGGTATCTTTACAACAATTAGAAAGATATTCAAGGGATGAAATACTTATATGTTGAAAAAATTTTAAGGTTATCGTATCATTACAAATTACAAAATCGCACTACAAACCATCAAACTTGTGTAATAGCAATTCTATCAAACACAGTGTAAATTTCATTTATATTTTCGCAAGTGAACAGCGAAAATTGGTTGACTACGAGTAGAGGTGTATTTTAAGGAATTTGTTAAAATACACGAAAAATTGCTAGAATTATAACAAATAGAAGAAGAAGTTTACCACTATCAAGATTTATTGCAAATTTAGTCATTTACGAGGGCGGTTCGGAAACTTCTTAGCCTAGCACAAAAAGCATAGAAAACAGTTAAGTGTTTTGGAAACTTCCATCTCTGCTATGAACACATGTTAAATTTTGTTTCGATCTGGTAACTCCTTCATATTCAAACAGGTGTTCACAGAAGACGCATCCACGATTTTTTTACAAGGGAAAAATTAGAAATGCGTGGTATCATTAAATATTTTCATAAAAAAGGTTTATCGGGACAAGAAATTCATAATGATGCTCGTATGGTGAATGTGTTAGGTGAAAGTGCTCCTTCATATGGAACAGTAAAAAATTGGGTTACTGAATTTAAACGTGGTCGTACAAGCGTTGAAGACGAACCACGTAGTGGACGTCCAAAAACAGCAACAACAACATAAATTGTAGCCAAAGTGCATGATATGGTATTAAATGATCGATGAATAAAAGTGCGTGAAATAGCTAATATCATGGGCAGCTCAAATGATGGAGTCCATTTAATTTTGCATGAAGAACTACAGATGAAATAGCTTTCTGCAAGATGGGTGCCGCATTTGTTAACAGTCGACCAAAAACGCATAAGAATTAAAATTTCTCAAGCTTGTTTGGATCGTTTAAAGCGAAATAATATGGATTTTAAACGTCGTTTCATAACTGTTGATGAGACATAGATCCACCACTATACGAGCACTGCAGAGACAAAAGAACCATCCAAACAATGGACTGAAGCTGGAGGAAGTACTCAAAGAAGGCAAAAACAATTCAATCGGCTGGTAAGGTTATGGCAACGGTTTTTTGGGACCTCAAAGGTATATTATTGATTGACTATCTGCAAATAGTAAAACATTAAATTCAGAGTACTATTGCAAAATTTTGGATCAATTAAATGTACAAATTCGAGAAAAACGTCTCGGCTTACAACATAAAAAAATAATTTAACAATGGCTAAAATCAACGAATTAAAGTACGAGTTGCTGGACCACCCATCTTATTCTCCTGATATAGCTCCCAGTGACTTTTACCTGTTCCCAAATCTAAAAAAAATTCCTTGCCGGCAAGCGTTTTACCTCAAATGAAGCTGCAAATACAGTTGTAAACCACTATTTTGAAGACCTTGAGGAAAACTATTTTAATCAAGGTATAGAATTGCTAGAAAAGCGTTGGACTAAGTGTATTGAAGTTTCAGGAGATTATATTGAAAAATAAAAATATTTTTCAAAAACTCACTATTCTTTTCCATCGATAGTTTCCGAACTGCCTGTGAAGCGTGTTTTTTAGTTTTTTAAGCTATATTTATTCCTCAAAAGCCCTCTTTTAAATATTCTATTTTTTTCAAAAGCTTTTAACTTTAAGTCTTACTTCCTTTTGCACTTGAAGCTGTGTTCTGTAAAAGAATGGTCAATTGGGTATGCAATACTACTTGAAATCTGTTAAAGTTTTCATTAAACAAAATAAATAGTTTTTTTTTTATACCAGAACAAAGAAGTGAAACCACAAAACTATTAAAAGAGAATTTGATTGCATTATTCGTTGTCGGAATATTGTGAGAAATTAAAAATTAAAATGCAAAGAAACGTAATTTTTTGTATATCATCAACTTATTTCTTTCATTTGTGGTTTTGCATTTAATTCGTATTTACTATAATTTAATTTAAAGAAATAACAAAATTGCATAAATTTATAACAAACAGTTTAACAAAGCAAGAAATAAAGGTTTAATTTTATGAACTTTAAGTACTTTTGCTCATGTGTTGGGATCAGAACTCATGAATATTATACTTACAGAATAATTATATTAAAGTAGAACTCATAAAATGAAAGAAAGAAAAGCACAGCTGGACCAGCAGTCAGAATAATAATACTTTTAAATTAAAAATTGTTTGGTTTGTACATATGTACAACAGGTTTTTAGTTCAAGTTTTTCCTTTCTTAATTTTTTTCTTAAGAAGAATTTTTTACAATACAAATTTGCTGTGATCAATAATTTTGATTGAAGAAGACAAGAAAAATAATAATCAAATCTTTAGCTGGGGGACAACTAGCTGTTTCGTAGTCGCTACACTACTCATCAGCACCCACTGGGATTTGAACTCGGGACATGACGTATCATGATCTACTGCTTTAACCACTAAGCCACCGAGCATTTAATTATTTTCTATCTATATTCATCTCATATTGAATCACATATGCATTTTGTTAATTGCCCACATTGTTTGTACAGCGTTTGCTGTCTCAGAACTAGCGGTTTCCGCTAGTCATGTCCCGAGTTCAAATCCCAGTGGGTGCTGATGAGTAGTGTAGCGACTACGAAACAGCTAGTTGTCCCCCAGCTAAAGATTTGATTATTATTTTTCTTGTCTTCTTCAATCAAAATTATTGATCACAGCAAATTTGTATTGTAAAAAATTCTTCTTAAGAAAAAAATTAAGAAAGGAAAAACTTGAACTAAAAACCTGTTGTACATATGTACAAACCAAACAATTTTTAATTTAAAAAATTATAAAAGTTCAACAAAAATTTAACAAATTAATAATACTTTTAGTTATTATTTCTTCGGAGGACTAAAAAAAATCTTTGAAGAGAATTACAAGCTGTGTATTCACAATCTTGTGCAATTGTGATTGCAAATTTATGCTATTGCAAATATATGCTAGCAATTGATTATTAATTTTCTATAGCTCGATTCAGACTCAGGTTGCATATTTCTGCAATTGCAAAAGTGACATTTTTGGGTATATTTTGTTAGTGTTAAGTAAAAATTTACTCTACTATTTTGCAAATGCAATGGTGCAAGGCCATTTGCACAAGATTGTGAATAGGGCTTATATTTTAATGATAATTGTAGGTAATCGTGTAGAGATTGAACATTTTTGCCGTTTAATAGTAAATTGACTTCAGAGGAGCTGAGTTGTGCTTTTCCAAAGTGTTTTATTCTATATTGTTTGCACAATGGACAGACGTCAATGAAGTGGAAAGTATTTTCAGTTGCATCTATACTAAATACAGTACAAATGACCACAGAGTCATTTCGAAAGCATTTATTTCAAGTAAACCACCTCTTGCTTTTATTAAATGTCCAGCAGCGAGTGACGAAAAATTATTGTATAAGTGCGACCCATTGTAATTTAGGCTAGAGTATAAGTCATGAAATATTGAGTTTTTTGCATTTGTTACGTATTCTTCATATTCTTTAATTACAAGCAGATCAAGTATTTGTTTCCACTGAAGCGATAATGGTTGATCGGAAGTGGAATTATATTGTAATTGCTGACAGAGTTCAGTCCACTCATTCGCCCAATATATTTTTAAGTTTATTACTTCATTCCCCAATATGTTTGGCAGCCTATTCCATTCCATTCTCAATACTTTATTTATACGCAAAATGTAGTTTTAGTGTTGAAACAAATAGGGAGTGAATACCGGTTTCTATGTAAATCATGTAGTTCGGTGTTGTTTCATTTTTTTAATAAAAAATCTGAATAATTTTTCAACTACATCATATTTTTTGAAATCCCAGACTTGAGCAGCATAACACATAATCGAACTGGATGCTGCATGGCATATGCGAAGCTTATTTTGGTTGGATATTTTCAGGTTTTTTATGTATTTATTCCAAGTAGAACTGATTGCAAGTTTAGAAGCTGTTAGTTTATTTTTTAAATGGTTTCTGAAAGGTAAATTATACGCAATATCAAACCCCAGGTATTTATAATTATTAACAATCTCTATATTTTCATCGCCGAAGCGCCATACTAGGTTTGACGAAATTCTGGTGCCAGAACGAAATATCATAATTTTTGATTTGTTGAGATTTATATTTAAGCACCAGGTGAGGTAGTAAAACGCTGATCATTTATTGCAGCAAGTAGAACTATGTCGTCTGCACATAGCAGCACTTTTGTTTTTGTATTCGCCACTTTTACTCCGGCAGGCAAAATGTCAGCTATATCGTTTATATAGAGTGAAAACATTACTGAGCTTAGAACACAGCCTTGTTTTACACCTACTTTAACAGCAAATGGAGCAGAGAGAGAGAAAGAGAGAGAGAGAGAGAGTTTCCATTCCAAATGCAACTCTCATTGTTATTGTATGCACTTTGTAAAATTCTTATAAACTTTGATGATATGCCAAGACAAGAAAGTTTATAAAATAGACTGTTTCTTGGCATTATATCGAAGTCACACGAAAAGTCAACGAAGAAAGCATAAGTCTTTTTGCCATTGAATTCATTTATTTTCACTATATTTACCAAACTAAAAATATTATCTACTGTTGAGTAGTTTTTTCTGAATCCGGCTTGATACTCGTTTAATATATTATTATTTTCTGCCCAGAACTCGTTGCGTTTCGGTAAAATTCTTTTAAAGATTTTGCAGATACTATCTGTCAGCGATAAGCCACAATAATTGGTTGCAATTGTTGGATCCCCTTTCTTGAAAATCGGCAGCAATATTGATTTATGAAAACTTGTAGGTATTAACTCTGCTAAGAAGATTCTATTAAACACATGTAGCAACACGTTGATAAACTTTGTAGGTGCATATTTGTAGTGATCAAAGCTTATACCGTCCTGCCCAGGTGTCTTATTTTCCTTTAAAGATTTTATTACATCAAATATTTCGCATATTTCTATTGGGGAATATAAAAATGTGTCAGTAAAACAAGGCATTGCCCATCTTATCACAGAGTTTGTGAACCACCTCTATTGGTTAAGTTTGCACCACTTTTTGCAAAGCACGAAATTCACAGCTGATTGATAATTAGAGTAGAAAATAATTTACTAAAATTTTAGTCAAAAATAAATACGCCGAAAAAATCCTTTAAGGAGCAGTTAGTGGGCTTTTTAATAGAAAAAGCAATTTCAAGTTAGATAAAAAAAATTATTTGAATGCGGGATGAGCGACGGCAACTAAGCGGCGATTACGAACTAATTGGCTTGGATCGCAGATTGTCAGCTGTCGATTTGCAAGTAACTTGTGCATAAACAGAGCAAATAAAAACTACTCGTATAGGTTTTAAGTATTGCATATACACATAAGACTAGCAAGTGGATAGCTGTGTATTTTGTTAGTATAGAGTAAAAATATGTTAAAACTTTTTGCAAGTGCAATGATGCAATACCATTTGCATGAGACTGTGAATAGAGCTAATATGTTGTCGGGAGCAATATTACTCTGCTGATTGACGAATCCACTTAGGTGAAAATGTTCCTCATCACTGAAGATTGTAGGTTTCCTTCGAAAGTTTCTCATCCACTGTTGCCAGTTTTCACCATTGACGATGCTTGAAATTGTCAAGAGACTTTAGTTCTCTTTAGTAGTCAGTTGCACCTTGTAAGCGTGTAAATGCAAGTCTTTATGCATAATGTTCATCAACGATGAGCGTAAGAGGTGCAATTGTTGGGCACGACGACGAGTTGAGTTGAACGGCTCTTCAGCCGCGAACAGCAGCAATATTTTCTGCAGAAAGCGCTATATGGGCACGCACTGGTGTTTTTACATCTCCTACAGACTCGGATTGCACGCGCATTTTGACGATTAAATGGATGGAAAAAATCACGAAGTACACGATATGCACGATATAAACTCTCATTTTCATAATAAGCCTGAACAACTTTAAGAAGTTGTTCAACTTCTTGAATTGAGAAATGTCAAATGAAATGCAGAAAAAAAAAAATATAACGATTAGGTGTGGTTGACATTCATTATCGGCCCTTAAAATTTAACCGCCCGATATAAATAATAATGGCTTTATGTATAATAAAAAACCTTATGCTAACTAACTAGCTGCTATCTTTCCCTTATGGGAATTTACACACAAAAAACTTAGCAGCTACTTAAAGGCCCTGATTCACTATCCTACACGATCGTACGATTCATTTACAGGAAACTGTTTCAAAAGTCTGGCCGACTTGAAAAAATCGCTTCAAAATGGCGTTGTAGGCCACACTATTATACAAGTATGATTGAAATAATTTATTTACATAATAAAACAACTAAAAACTTTTATTAAAATAATAATGTTACATTACTTAAATTTTTTTCTTGAGGAACAAACAATATTTTAAAATTTTTCACAATTTATACCACACTGATCGCACAGAAATCATAATGTTTTGAAAAGTTTCCTAAAATTTTTCAAATCGCACGATTTGTCAAAAACTCTAATGCACGGTTGCATTTTTAGTACTTTTTCAGCACAGTTACTTTATTTAGTAGATCGCACGATCGTGTATGATAGTGTAAGAAGGCCTTAATTAGCATAAGGATTTTGATTATACATAAGGCCGTAAATAAACCATCCATTAATTTCTAGGTGACTTTTTCGTTTTATTAATGAAAATTTTTTAAAAGTTATTTTAGAAATTTGTAGCAAAAGTTGCTACAATATTCCACTATATTCATTGCTATCCATCCTATTAGTATTTCAATTTGATACATTTGATGAACAATATAAAACTTCGAAAATTGAATTGCCCGTTGGATGCATCAGTTTTTAGTTCATTTGTTGCTTGACAGAAACTATGTATCTCAAAAAGTTTTAATTAAGTTATTCTTTTTCGATTTAAAAATATTATTATACGCAACTTGTTGTTTATTTGCTTTTGTGTTGGGTTTGTGTGGTTGACATTAGCAAAAAGTAATTTGTTAACAAAACTTTTTTCATTTCGTTGCCAACAACACAAATTTTCAATTTAATTTTTAAGCACACACACACACACACACACACACACACACACACACACACACACACACACACACACACACACACGCACACACATACACACACACACACACACACACACACACACACACACACACACACACATACACACAACCATCAAGCAGAAATTGCTGGAACCCATTTTACGTATTCACGCTTAAGCCTTATAGCAAAATTCTATTGAGAGTAGAAAATCAATTGAAATGTCAAAACAAGTATTAAACTTAAATATAAAAAGAACCACAAAAGATTAGAAATGAGAAGACCACATAATCTAAGCTTTGGAAATTGAATTCGATTGTTGTTTCAACACACATATTGAATATGAAATTTAAGGAAAAACATTTTTTTTTTAAATAAATATGTATGGAAGTCCTTAAATTCGTTTAAGCACATGAATGCATGATGACAATAAAGGCCGTAGTACCCATTTTAAATGTTCTTGTTATAAGGATTGCTCAAGGTCCTCAAACTAGACATTTGTTTCGGTAATGAGTCTTTTGTTCAGCTCAATTCTTTTATCACCGAGCCATTTTTTTAGGTTTGGAGATAGAATATAATTGCAGGTGGCTATATCTGCATAATATGCTGGATGGAGTAGCAGTTCGTTGCCCAATTTATGAATTTTACGTGGGCACACATGCATTATTCTGATGGAACAGCATTGCTCTTTTATTCCGACAACGTCATAACTCCAAATATGTGTTTCGATAAAAGTATATTTTAAATCTTTAGTTTCCATACACGTCCTAGAAATAAATTTGTAAAAAATATCTCCCAAATATACAATTTAACTATAATTTTAATGGATTTTTGGCACAGTGTAAAGGATAGATAGTGCTGTTTAAAATTCTGCAGTGTTAACACGAAAGCCTAATTTTTTGTGATATGACTTTGTTGCAATATAGAAGAGATATTCGTTTTTGCCTTAAATCAGCATCTGTCTAGATTTTCCGATTAATATTTGACAGTGATCGTGCTATTCTTGTCTCGGTAGTCTATGTAAAAGACACCACGTGCATTGCCAGAAACTATGGCCATGACCTCATTGGCTGACAGACCCACTTTGGCCTTCTTTGGTACACGTTCAAAGTAGGTTCTGCTTGCATACTATCCCGGCACTGATCATGGGTGAGGTACCTTTCTTAGCTGCAATATTCAGGGTGTAGTTTAAACCTAAATCGCAGGAAGAGGAACTAGTTTCTCTGATAACTATTATACACTGCTGGGTTTGGGGTGCTAAAATCCCCCAGAGGTGATGTTGTCTTGTAACAGATACCTGTAGTGTAATGCTTTAAACACATAGACGCCAGCAGACAGCAAGCAGCAATCTGTCAAAAATAAAATACATGTGTTTAAATGCACACGATTATTTTAACGACATCACAGCAGCACGACTTCACAACAGCATTTGCTGCTGCTGCCAACTTAGATTCATTTCTATTTTCGTAAGCAGCAAAAAGTAAATGCAGTGCTGCCACTATAAATATAAATTGGCAGCAATAAAAAATAAAATTATTTTGAAATATTTAATAGAAATAAACATCACATAAATAAAATAAACAAATAAATTGATGAGTTTTTACATTTTTACGGGATATTATTACGTTTTCAGTCGGTAACTTTAATTTTATTCATGTAAAATATATATGTGGCACCTCTAAAATTTGCATTGCTAAAATCCACATAGTGCTGCTGCTGTCTTTAAAATAATTATGTTGCTAATGAGACGGCAGCATTCATTTGTAGTCGTGAAGTTGTGAAGTCTGCTGTCGTCTAAGTGTTTAGAGCTTAAGGATGATGTTTAGAAGGGCGAGTTGGTTAAGGCCTGATGCTCTGGACTTCGGTCTCATAACTCATTAAGCCTTGTCTTCCATTGACTGTTGTGGCATACAGAAGGAATTACAAGGCCACAAATCTTCAGTAAGGTTACTCGCAGTTCATGTGACTACAAAGCTATGGCAAGTTGGGACTTGTGTGTGCCTTGCAAGCCACATGGAAATGCTAGTGAATCGTAAATAACTCACACCGTGTAGTCGGCTTATGATGATGTAAATTAATTTGCAAAATCTAGGTAATGTATGCAAAGGACATCCCAATAAATTGGGGCCATGCTTTTGTTAGCTAAACCACAGGCCTTATCATTTCTTCGTGCACGTTCAGCTGGTGAAATCTAGTGTTTTCTTTTTGCTTTAATCTGTGAGGTGTTGTAAGGGATTCATATTTCGCGCCAAGACTTACGCGTAATGCAGTTGAACATTGCCAAATACTCATTTGAAGTTATCAAGCGGTTGTGTTTATAGCCGATTATATTCAATCATAGTATCGGTCCTGTAGATAGCTTTTACTTGTAAATTGTAGTGTATTCACTTAGCTGATATGACTATAGCCTCAGCCATCTTCCTCGCTTATCCAATATTATTCCATGCATTTTAGTGGTGACTTCTTATATGAAGCATCATTTGTGCTGTAACGACCACATTGCAATTCAGTAAGCTAATTGCTTCGCAATTAAAACTGATGGTGCAGAGTTCTCATTGCATTTATCAGGCCTCTCAATGGCTTCAGTGCTACTTTCTTTACGGGGAAAAAAATCATGCTTCATTGCAAGTAAAATAATTACACAACACGTTTTCGTTACACAGTATTTAAATAATTGACCACTTTATATAGATTTAACACCACTGTGTATTAAACCACTGGATTTGCTTATTTTGCTGACTTAAGACTTGATCCACGTTTAAAAATCGGCCGAACATCTGCTTGATATTTATACTGCTTTATTAGCTTCTATACTGTTTGTGCGGCTTGTAATTAAAGATAATTTCCGAAGCAAATAAACAATTATAATTGCTACATGCATATACACATAAACCTGAGAATTAATAAGAACGCAACAACAGCAATAAAATCATTGGTGGTTGACTTACTTGAAATTTTGCCTTTTTGAAATCATATACATATGTTGGTTTATGTATTATGTTGTTTGTGTGAATGGGCGTGTAGATTTAAAACAAGCAGATCAACGACTTGCACAGTGGGTTATAGGTGATGTAAATTCGTAACAATATAATTCATCAATTGTATAGTGTAATTAGAATATTGGAATGCCAATTGTAGGGTGCTTTTTATATATTAGAGGTATATGTTGGCAACGCTTTTTTAACTGCTAAACATTTTGTAAGTGTAGTTAGGTGATTTATGCTTAGTGTGGTCTGGCATTACAATAGGAATAGACTGGAGTATTGTGCAAATGAGTCCCAAACAAAATTGCCATTGACTGTGCATTTAATATACGAATTTTGCGTTGAAGAAAATTTTTTTAGCTTTGAAGCTCCCTTTTGTTTGTTGCAGTAGGTAGATGTTAGTTATATTTTCTGTTTTATTTGATTTTGCTTTAGTATAATCGCACTTGGAATGATGAAATAAAGGCTATGCTCGTCGGCTTTGGGAGGGTCCTTGATCACACTAAAGGTATCAACTCCTGGCAAGAGAATTAGAAAATTTGCATTCCAAAACTTAAGGGAGATATTTAGAGACTTTATATATATATTGTCTATCAAAATGTCAGCTAACGATAAATGTTAAAAAAAGCCTGTATGACGAAGTATGCTATTCGCCAGACATCGCCTTGGCATCAATCAAGCAATGTTTACCATTTCTAGCTTGAACTTATGTGCAAGCATCCACGTCATCCACGCGACCACTTACTCTTCCATTTTCAAATCTTTAGACTTATTTTGTTATAGATGTTTTGTGCATACTTATATATAAATTAAGATTTTGAAGTAAATCTTTACTATTTACATAAGAATGTACTTATTATTAATTTTGTAGACTATTCTTTAATTTCAATTTTTATTTTGTTCATTTGTGGAAAAAAATAATTCTTTGAAATATGAAAAATTAAATTCATTCGTTCTAAATACGTTCGCAAAGGAATTTAATTTGAGCATTATTTCTACTCTGCAGATGACAATGTTTTGAATAAAGTATATTTCATATCAATTAAAAATCTCATCATCTTTGTTTTATTCCATATCAAAGTTCTATACGTCTCTACACTGAAAGAATTATGCGTCATATATTTAATGAAACTGTTTCATTGAATATTTTTCATTAGTCCAATGAAAACTTTTCACAATATGCATGAAACTTCATATATATTATGAAATAATTCCACCAGAATGGTTTCATTAAGTTTCATAGTTTCATTAAAAAAAATCATTGGATTTATGACTACAACAATATAAAATTTTTTTAAAATTCTTTGAATTTTGGTAAGATATACTAAAGAGCATTTATTAATCTTAAGCTACATTTTAAAAAATGTCAAGTTTTTTTTTATTAAAATGTAAGTTTTATGAGTTTCATAATTCCAATGAAATAGAATTCATTAGATCAATGATGTACTTTATATTTGATTTACGCCTCTGACATGCCAACGACACCCGGAATCCACACTTCAACTTTTGCAGACGATACAGCATTCTGCAGCGTGCATGAAAACCATCAAGTAGCTTCGCGAAATTTGCAGGAGTATATTTTAATATTAGAGATGTGGTTAAAACTTTGGAAAATTAAAGTTAATGAACAAAAGTGTACTCACGTTACATTCACGCTGCGTAAACAAACATGTTCAGCCATCCAAATCAACAATTCACCTATTCCGCAGCAAAATGAAGTCAAGTACCTTGGTATTCATCTCGACCGTAGGTTAACGTGGAAGTCTCACATAGATGCGAAAGTTATTCAGTTCAAGTTAAAAGCAGCTCAACTGAATTGGCTTATGGGCAGAAATTCTACATTGAAGTTGGATTGCAAACTTTTATTATACAACACAATTCTAAAGCCTATATGGTGCTAAGGAATTCAACTATGGGGCACCGCCTCCGCTTCAAACGTTGAAAAAATTCAAAGGCGACAAAACAAAATTCTTCGAACAATTACCGCAGCTCCATGGTACGTAAAAAACTCACGAATTCATAAGGATCTCTGTGTTCCTCTTGCAAAAGACGAATTTTCAAAGTACGCAACAAGGCATATCAATAAATTGGAACTTCATCCAAATCGTCTTGCACGCAATATACTTAATTTCGAAGGACACTCTCGGTTGAGAAGGAGGGACACCCTTGCCACCATCAGAACGTTAAATAGGTGATTTCACCGATATTGATCGTGCAAAATAAAACATTTTTGTCTAGCATTGGCTGGACTTAATTAATTTTATGTATTTAGTTTTAAGATTTGAATACTTATTGTTAGTTCACTTTGTGAAGATTCAATAAACAAATGAATGAAAAAAAAAAAAAAATTAGATCAATGACAAATAAATTTCTGGCTGCCGAACTTGGGTGTGTGTGTACATATGTGCATGTACTCAAATCAGCATAATAATAGTTTAAAAAATTTAAATACTAGTGTATTGAAGTCATTTGAACTAATAAAATCTGTTTTATTTGGTGAATACTTGTTCAATATTTTCTTTTAGCATAATTACGTACAATTTCACAAAAGCAAGGAATAGTATTGTTTGTGTAATGAAATAAAGTATCAATGAATAAATGAAATAATTCCATTGATCTTATTACGTACATTTGTGAACATATTATATTAATGTGTGTTATGATATTATTTCATTAAACAAATGTAACTATTTCATTGATTTAATGTAAATTTTTCAGGTGCTCAATGAATAATAAAATTAGATAAATGAAATAACTTCATTGACCTTATGAAGGAGTTTCATATTTTTAACGAATATATTACATTAATACAAAGAAGTTATTTCATTAAATAAATGTTACATTCATTTAATGTATAGTCTTCATGTGCTTTATGAAATTGATTCTTTTATCTCAAGAAATTATTTCACTAATCATATGATTTGTTTTTCATACTTTTAATGCAAATAAGTCTTGTTTCTTATTAAAATTTTTCATTAATTTTATGAAAGTTTTCATAAAATAATCTAATGAAATTTGTTTCATTATTTCTATGAAAAGTTACAATGGTTGAAAAATAATGAAAAAATTCATAAAAGTAATGCCAAAATTCAGAGAATTTCTGAACAAAATTTTTTCAGTGTAAAAACTCCCCTTTGTATATATTTTATTTTTATTCTCTTCGTGAGAAAAGCACTTGAAATTTTGTGCAAAAATTAAATTGTAATAATAGTTTAAGAAAAAAAAACTATTTAAACAGCTTCCTTCTTCCTCTGTCTCAAAAATCGATTGCAAAGCTCTCTAAAAAAACCTAACTTGTCCCTATAGCAAACATTAAAGCGTCTTAAAGCAGAATTTGTTAAAAAAAAAAATAAGACGAGTACTACTTGTTGTTACTTTATATACCATAAGTAGGTCATTGATTTTGCCCTAAAGCTTATAAGTAGCTTGTAATTTTATACGTTCAGCAAACGGACTGTTTTCATTTGTTACTATTGTATGGCACATATGTATGCACATAGCTGCAGGTAACGTTTTTTGTTGCCAGCTTATTGAACAATCGATGCAGCTAATTTGGATGAATTGGCAAAATTTTCGCGAAATGGAAACAGTAGTTGGCGTTATGGTTGTAGTGGTGGTGGTGGTGGTGGTGGTGGCTTTGCTGTTATTATTGTCCGTTTAATGAACACATTAATAGGTTTTGTGTTGTCATTGTCCATTCCATACACGTAGATGCAGATTTATGTCCAGAAACAGCAATATTAAAAAAAATTACATAATTTTCATACATAAGTACTTTTCAATATAATTGAACAGCCTCACTTATACAATTGCTGGTCTGTTATGTTTAACTTATTGACTGCTCGAAGGCCAGCGATTTTATTATGTGTATGTCTGTTGTTATATTTATTAGCATTTCATTTAAGACTGCTCTGCCGATAGGCTTAACAAGCGCTTTACTTTGCCATTTATGTAATGATTTTATTTTAAAAGGCTACAAAAGAAAGGAAGCAAAAAATTGTTACTCCGGCCGACTAAACAGCCTTTTTAAATAACTAAAGCTGCAATATGCCATTTTTTTATTATTGTAAACAAATTTTTAAATTCTGTTATTATATTCTGTTGTAGCTTAATTTATTTCGTTGTAAATCGAATTAAATATATTGGACAACAAACGTTATTATCAGTCTATATTCAAGTCTTGAAATTTTGTTTTCTATCTGGAAGCTTCACTTCCAATAATTAATGCATTCGCAGATATATATTTTTGGTTTCAAATTTATACAATTTTTTCAGTTAAAATGTTAAATGTTTTTGCAATTCTCATTGTTTTATTTACTAATATTATAAATGTGAAAGTAACTCTGTCTGTTTGTGACCTTTTCAACTCTGAACTGCTGCGTACCGAATTTCATTTAAATTTGGAAATCAATATAAAATAGCTTATACTGTTAGATTTACCCCTTGTATATGGGAAAAGTTAATGAAATTTAGTTAGTATAAAGGGTGGCGTATGAGTGATATTTTCATATGAAATACATGTTTCATACGTTACATATATATGGTGATTGGCAAAAACTTGTCTCATGGGCGTTTGGGTAGTCCGATTATTTTAGCCCTAGTATTGTAAACATAGTCGGTAAGGCGAAGCAATATTTTTTTTATACGATATTTTCTGATCGCCTGCTCCTATATCAGCGAGCGCTCGTTGAGAGTTGTATGAGCTTGCACGCAGACGGGCTTTGTTTTGCATAGATGAGTCCTCTGTGAGGCGAATTGGATCAATAAAGATAATTTTTTTTTATTATAACAATAATTGCCGCGATTAATAGCACTTGACCAAAGAAGGCAGGAAAAACTAATTTCATATATATCGGGTGGTTAAATTTCAAGGGCCGATGTTGAATGTGAACCACACCTAAACGCCAAGTTTTTTTTCCGAATTTTATTTGACATTTCTCTATTTCAGACTTACTCAATTTGAACCATAGAGAGATACACAGTCCAACAACGTGTTAAAGTTATCCAGACTTATTATGAAAATGATGATCATTTTTCGAAGAAAATCATCTTCAGTGATGAGGCACATTTTCACCTCAGTGAATTCGTCAATAAACAGAATTGCCGCATTTGGGCGAATGAGAACTGCCGTATTTTTTCCAAAATGAGGCCGGTCAGGCAGTTACTCTGAATGGTGTTCGCTATCGTGAGATGATAACGAACTTTTTATGGCCCGAATTGGAAGATATGGATCTAGACGATATGTGGTTTCAGCAGGACGATGCCACTTGCCACACAGCTAACGAAACAATTGCTCTTTTGCGCAACAAATTCAATGGGCGTGTTATCTCACGTAATGGCGATGTCAATTGGCCGCCAAGATCATGTGATTTGACACCGTTGGACTTTTTTCTTTGGGGTTATTTGAAAGAAAAGGTGTACGTCGATAAGCCAGCAACCGTTCAACAGCTAAAGGATGAGATAATTCGGCACATTAACGGCATAGAACCTCCATTATGCTTCAGGGTCATCGAAAATTTGGACCATCGGATGGAGGTGTGCCGCCGTGGTCGCGGCGCCCATTTGGCCGATATTTTGATCCATACATAATTGAATAATACCAATATATTATAATAAAATTACAATAATTTTCTAAATAGTTTGTGTTTTATTCAAAATCAACATCGGCCCTTGAAATTTAACCACCCTTTAATAAGCTGATGGACTCGTAGTCGCTACACTACTCGAATCCTAGTGGTTGCTGATGAGCAGTATAGTGACTACGGAACAACTTGTTGTCCCTCAGTTTAGTGTATTTAATTATTTTTTCCAGTATTTTTATCAAAGGTTATTGATCGCAGTATTTATGGTTATAAATATAAATAAAAAATTTACCTTTATTGATAAAATTGGTTTCACAGGTTTTGAAGTCATATGAACGTTTTTGTTTTATGTTTACGATTTTAGGGTTAATATTATAATCCATGAATTTTTTATATATGATAACTAAATACAGAGTGGGCTAAAGGTTACTTTGTAGTCCATAAATTATTTCAGACTTCATACATTGTTTTAAAATATACAAGCCGTTTGCCAGTATGTGCACACCGTAAACTTATCCCTGTTGTTGCATACAATGTTTGTAAAAAAAAGCTTATATCAAATAACGCCGGAAAAAGTGAAGACAGAAAATTACATTTAACAAGCTCACACTTGTAAACTAAGAAGTTTTTGTTTATTTGAACATAAAAACTATATATTTTAGCATTTATACGAGTACCTCCACCCTCTCCTCCATTATTTTATCTCTGTGAAAAATATGATAAATATGGCCATTTTACAAATAATATGGCAACATAAACATGTTGGTGTCGCATTATATTTTAATCTGTTGTTCTGAATAATTTAATCATTTACCTATTTATATTTTATCTATTAATCGTTTGCAAGATAGTATAACTTAGGGTGCCCCCACATTTGGCAACTTAGTCCCAAGTCTTTTGCTTGTGGATGTGAGAGGCAAGAGCAAGGATGTGAGAGGAGGAGGGAAAATTGTCATGCCCTGCAATTTATTTTATTCTCACATTCTTGTTTTTATGTGTTTAATTTTTGGGTCATTATTTATTTTTTGGGCCATTTAAAATATTAAGAAAATCGAAATAAAAGAAAATTAAATTTGTGCAAATAAATTGCTGTATGTGAAAGTAAAGGTTAGTTTGAAAAAAATTTAATAAAAATAGATTTGCGCAGCAAAATTGCCAAATATGAAAGCTCTGTTAGTTTTGTCCGAAGTTTTGTATATTGAACGTTATATTTTTAGTTGGTTCACTACACGTAGAAAAAAATATATGGTTGATACAACAATATTTTAAGGGTAACATACTATTGTTGGATTATATGGTTGCACTTGGTAATACTATATTGTTACATTACAACGCTATTGAGTGGATGCAGCATAGTATTGTAACAAAAATATTCGAAGCAACAATACTATATTTTGATTTAACATTGGTGTATTGTAATAATAAGTAACATACGCAATTATAATAACCTTTCATACTATTCTCATATATAACCATATTACTGTCATTAACTAACCATTAATAAATATCTTTATTGTAATAGAAGCATATTTTTGTATACAATACAAAATATACGTGTAAAATAAATACAATGAATAAAAAATAATAATAATCGGAATGCATCTCAACGGAACTAATGCAGAATTTCCTCTTTGATGTTGATATATCCATTAGCTGCAACAGAACAAAAAATATTTGTTAAGTATTTCAATCAAAATTTCAAAAGTCATATATAACCATAATAATATGGTTGCATGTGTTGTTGGATACACCATATATATGTAGGAATGTTTTCATCTTAATATTAAAAAACATTTACCTTTTTATGTTCTCAATATGTATTTGTTTACAATTTCACGTTTTTTTATATAGCTGACCAAATATATATAGTTTCAATTTTTAAACAAACACACACAACATCTTATTGTTTCCAAAGAAAATATCAAACTGAAACAAAATGTCAACGATTAGAAGGAAAATATTGTTAATCACGACAATAGTAAATATATTCTGTAAACTTACTATTGTTGCATATGAATTTGCGGATTATATATATGATAAAAATATATATTTTGATGTTGAGTGTGATAAAAGCTATTGTTGTTTTTAAAAAATTTTTTAAATTGCTATTGTTGTATGTAACCATATTTTGAAATTTATAGATGTTAACAATAGAATTACAGAAATGCAAATAATGACATATTTATAGAGAAACAAATTATAAATAATATACAGTATTTAACAATAATGCACAATGTTATGGAATATATACTAATGTTGTTGCAATCATGTATCAAACTGTCTTTTCTTTGCGTGTACTGAGTTGAAGTTCAGGAATTCAATTAGCAATAGGTATCAAAAGTGTTGCTTATGACTTTCACTTTTGTGAGCTGCCTAGTAAGTATACTGCAAATTTGTATTGAACGTTATGATTTATTATGTGCAAAAGTGTACATTAAAATCCATTGTAATTTATATAACCTAGCAGCTGTAATTTTATAAATGGTATGAGAAATGTGAAATTCGTTAGAAAATGTAATGAGCGTTACTTTGAAAATTTTCCTAAATAACCTGACTATAAGTTTCAGTGTGCTTAAAAAGATGAGCGCTAGAAGAAACATAGAAAAGTTATAAAAATTAAAATGCTGTCCACACCTGACATGAAAATACTAACAGAAACAGCAAAATACTTTTACTATTAGGTGTAGACTGCAAATTTTTACTGTTTTCTTGCCGTCTTAGCATTGCTGTTAAGACGTCTGTTTAAAAGTTCTGTCCTGACAGAAAATTACGTTTTAATATGACAGCTTATTTTTCTTCTGCAATATTTAACAAAAAACAGAACTAAATGGTTTAGAACTAAATGAGTTTACAAAAAGGTCAAATTCTTATTTTAGCTTGAAAATTTTGCAATAAAAGTAGTTTTTTTTTGCACAAAGGACATATTTTTGTTGGCAGAATTAAGACACCGTGTAGTCCACCATTTAAAAATCAGACGTTTAAAGATATGTTTTAACAAGATGTCTTAACAGCCCTTCATGTCTGCTGAAGACGGGCTGTAAATTTCTACAAACGCAGAAAGCAAAAGACTACCAACGAAAACTTGGGAAGGACTATGTACATATTTAATACCAAACCTCTTCTAGGCTTGTTGACTCTTAGTTACTCGTACAGGATTGTATGGTTTAATTTAAGATCAAGCAAACTATGAGATGTAAGAAATTTGGAATTAAGAATATATGTACATACAGATGATCGTACTGCCTTTTTCTTTGTGGAATCTTATAAAAACACAATTTTTATTTAATTTTAATTGTAAGCTATTTTCTTTATCAAATATTATTTGAAAGGTATTTAAAGACCTGAATGTGTTACATAAAATTTATATTCTTTTGAAAAGTTTTATGTAACTAATTTTTTTTTTATATAAAATCTCACCTTTTATGCAATTTCCTGTTAAACTTCTCCTTTAATTTGGTTACAATGTTTCCTTTAAGCTATTGTCTTGTATAAAATTCGTTGCTTTTTTTTGCATTATTTTACATCATCAATTTATCTGGACAATCATCTATTCATTCCTCTTTTGTTCTGTGTTTTGGATATGAAATATCTGATGTCAGCGTTGCCAGTAATATGATTTAAAAAATGTTTTTTAATGATTTTAAAACAAAATAGAATTTTATATATATAAAATTTTTGGTTTGTACATTTGTACAACGGGTTATAGTTCAGGTTTTTTCTTTCTTAAGTTTTTTTTTTTTTTTTTTTTTTTTTTTTTTTTTTTTTTTTTTTTTTTTTTTCTTAAGAAGGATTTTTTACAATACAAATCTGCTGTGATCAATAATTTTGATTGAAGAAGACAAGAAAAATAATAACCAAATCTTTAGCTCGGGGACAAGCGACTACGAAACAGCTAGTTGTCCCCCAGCTAAAGATTTGATTATTATTTTTCTTGTCTTCTTCAATCAAAATTATTGATCACAGCAGATTTGTATTGTAAAAAATAATTAAATATCGGAACCTCAATCATTGTACAATTAACAATAGAACCTCAGAAATAAATCAAAACCTGCTGTTATCGCCACCAGCTGTGTATAACAGTTGTAAACTTTACGTGTTTAATGCAAATACAACTAAATACAACTTTGTAAATGTCACTTCATTTTGTATATACATATTTATTATTTGCGCCAAAATTGTATCTGGTTGTCCTATTCTTATATTATATTCCAACATTTCCAGTCGGTTTTGCTGTGTAAAAATCCATATAAAAGGTAAAACGGCAATTTTTTCGACATTAAAATAAAAACTGTTCTTGGTGCCCACACCAAAAAGAATTTTAACATACGAGTAAAATTCATGTAAAAAAACCAATTTTGAAATAAAGTTTGAAATATTTTGAATTATAACTCTGTGTTCATAATCTATAGTGGATGCCAGGAACCCGGGCATATTTCCCGATAACACCTGCCTCTAATTTTCAAATAACATTTCTCTAATTTTCAAATACCAAGAAGCGTGATATCAAGACTATTCTGTTGAATATACAAATTGAAATAAAAAAAAACATTGCTGCTTGTCTCGAACAATTTTTTTGTTTTATTGTGATTTAGACTTATTTAAAAACACCCAAAAATAATCTGAAGATTTAATGCCGCAACAAATGACTTTTTTCTTTTGGCAACTTCTGATTTTCTTTCCAAAGCTGCTGGCAACATTGTCTTGTATGTTTTGGTTTCTCTCTCTCCCCCTATCTCTCCCACTTTCTTTTGTTGTATTAAAATGTTTATCATGTATTAAACGAAATTGCTGTTTAGATTTTTTTGCTGTTGGTCCTGATGTTTGTTAACAAGTCTCATTGCATTGCAAAAGCTTATTAAGGGATTTGGTTTCACTTTAAAGGGATTCAGTCAAAATATATATTTGCTTGCCACATCAATGTATTAGTTTAGTTATTTTATTTTAGTTTTTTTGTGAGTTGAAATAAAACTTAAGTTCTGGTGTTTTTCTGTTTGAGATGGAATAGTTCCTAAGAGAGTTTTGTCTACTTTAAATGGATCTTTATGGAAGTTTGAATTAAAGTTATTGTTTGCTGAGAAGCATCATGATTTATCGTTTTAAATATTCATTTATTGATTTTTCTACTTCTTGAAGAAAAAATATTATTCTTTTCAAATTAGAATCAATATAAACTTCAATTATCTCTTGTTCAATTAATTTAATGAACTGCTATTTATTGTACTTTTTCTTTTCTTTTATCATTATTTGCTTGTGCATCTTAATTTTTCTTAACAACTTGAGAAAATAAGAGGAAAATTATAATAAAAGAAATAATTCTGTAAAATTTTATTTCTGCTTGTGCTTTTTCTTTATTATATCTGACAAGATGATAATTTATAAGAAGATATTCTAGGTCAAAGAAAAGTTTAAATGAAATGCTATAAAAAGATGAGAGCAAAGCATAACAAATTGATGAAAAATTGAACGCAATGTTAATTTCTCTTTTTTAATAAATGCGATTATCTTTTAAAATATTTATAATAAAGTTTTTGTTTTCATGGACGGAATTTAAACTGCAGGGAAGTGTTTGGCGATTACTGGGTTGTGCACTCACAGAAAAAAGAATCTTCATGTTGATGACGGCATGTCATCAGATTTGTGGCATCTATATTATGTAAATAGTCATCAGTAATGTGAAATCTGGCATCAAACTAATTGACAAAAATCATCAGAGAATTTTGTCACATATTGAGTATCAGCAATGCTACAACTGTGGAGATATCAATTCAATGATTTTTGAAAATTTATTTTTAAAAAAAGATAAATAGTTTTATTAAATTTTCTATTTATTGCTGAAAAGGAATTTTATTGTTAAAATAGTTATGTTTAAATTTAAATTGATTTTTAAGAAGTAAATATGTAACCACAGCAAGTATTGTTTAAACAAATGCAAGCAAGTATAACTATAAAGCGAATATATAAATCAGGAGTGCCCAACAGTTCTACATGGAAGAGCAAACACCAATACATATAATATTATTATTTTTTATTTTTAAGCATTTTTTTATTTATTGAATCTTCAAAATGAACTAACAATAAGTATTCAAATCTTAATACTTAATACAATACATATAATGACAAACAAATTTTCGTTTTTGCTTTGCACTTGTGTATATACACACATGTGTATATTAAAGCGCACAGCATATAGCTTTTGCAAAAACAATTGAGTACCAAGCTCATAGGGCTTGAGAACTTCTAATATAAATAAATATAAGCCAAGTTTGCCCAGCCCTATGCGCTTGATACTCAATTGTTTTTGTAAATGAACAATTATATTGATACTCAATTGTTTTTGTAAATGCGCTTAGCTATAGGGCTGTGCTCTTTAATACACAAACACTGCGCTCAGCACTAGCAATGAAAAATTCACAAACAACTTCGTCTTATATATTTTTTCGGTCTTCACCGCGCACACACACAAAAGCAAAGCAACAGCACTTTCGCATGCTTTGTTAATAAACATTGACGACAGCGATTATCAGTACAAACTTTGTTTTTGTAAATTTGTTTTGCTTTTTACAACAAAAAAATATGAAATAGTTTTTCCTTAAATGTATTGGTGTTTACTCTTTCATATAGAGCTTGTGGGCACCACTGATATAAGCCATCATATTGATGACAATTTGTCATCACATTCGGCGTTAGGTAAGTAACGAATATAATGAGATCGTAGAGAGTAACATAAAGAAAGGAACTACAAGGGAAAGAAAGAGATTATGCTCGTATTCGGGATACACACAATTAAAATATGATAATACGACACACACACACACACATTATATTGATGACAATATGTCATGAAAAGTATTACAACGACTTTAATTCTCAAACTAATATCCGATGTACATATGTACAAACAAAAATCTAATTTAAAAAGCATTATAACAAAAATTCAATAAATTAATATTTACATCTCTGGGTACGGAGAATTATTAAAATACAAAAATATGTATGTTAATAACTGCAAAAAAAAAGGAAATACCGCTTGTTCAAACACTGTGGGCAATAAGTTATTCTGGCTTATTATGAAAATAGGCGTTCAAATCAAAATGTATGTCATGCACTTCGTGGTTTTTTTGTCAATTTCAGCGTCCAAATGTGCGTAGAATCGGAAAAATCATGTAAAAATTTTAGCAAACCGGGTCTACAGGAGATGTGAAAACACTAAGGGATACTCGTATAGCTCATTCTGCAGAAAATATTGCTGCTCACCGCGATAGTGTGAAGATCCACCCACCTCAATGCGTGCAGATTTGCATTCACACGCTTACAAGTCTGTATGTTAACTAAAAAAAAAGAAAAAAAAAAAAAAATACCGCTTGTTCAGAGACAGAAAACGCTGTACAAACAATGTGGGCAATTAACCAAATGCATATGTGATTCAATATGAGATGAATACAGATAGAAAATAATCAAATAGCTCGGTGGCTGAGTGGTTAATGCAGCAGTTCATGATACGTCATGACCCGAGTTCTATTCAGAAATGGTGCTGATGAGTAGTGTAGCGACTACGAAACAGCCAGTTGTCCCCCAGCTAAAGATACGATTATTATTTTTCTTGTCTTCTTCAATAAAAAATTATTGATTACAGCAAATTTGTATTCTAAAAAATCTTTAACTTAGAGAAAAGAAATACCAAAAAAAGAACTAAAACCCGATGTATATATGTACAAACAAAAATCTAATCTAAAGATTTTAATTCTCATTGATTTTTTGAAAACGCTATCTTTGAAATTATTAAACTGAATCGTGGTAAAAGTAATGATATTAAATAGCGGCCAGTGTTCACGCCAAACATGCAAACAGTGGATTCTGAAGACCTCAACAGGTCTGGCTAAATTTGGTGAACGGATTTGGAATCAGCAATCTCAGATTAACCAAGAACTCAAATTTCATTGAAATCTGACAACTTTTATGTGTCGCTGCTGAAAATGGGTTAAAGGATTTGTGCTAAAATACGATTTCATGGCATATACTTTGATACCATTATAGCTGGTACTAACAAAGCGCACTCCAGAGCACCAATTTTCAACGCTCAACTATCCGGAGGCAGTGAGTGCTAAGTCGTTGATATATTCCTTCGTAGCCTCCAACACCATCCGCTTACACCAGCATGACATATACTTATGAGAACGACAGGTCATATCCTGGCAACATCACTTCCAGCACACTCAAGTCTGAAGTCATCTATCCGGAGGCTGAGTCGTTGATATATTCCTTTGTAGCCTCCAGCACCATCCGCTTACACTTGCATGGCATATACTCATGAGAACAACAGATCTCAAGTCTGAAGTCATCTACAGTGAGTGCTAAGTCGTTAATATATTCCTTCCTAGCCTCCAGCACCATCCGCTTACACCTGCATATCATGAGAACAACAGATCATATCCTGGCAACATCACTTCCAGCACACTCAAGTCTGAAGTCATTTACTCGGAGGCTGAGTCGTTGATATATTCCTTCGTAGCCTCCAGCACCATCCGCTTACACCTGCATATCATGAGAACAACAGATCATATCCTGGCAACATCACTTCCAGCACACTCAAGTCTGAAGTCATCTATCCGGAGGCTGAGTCGTTGATATATTAGCCTCCAGCACCATCCGCTTGCACCTGCATAGCATATACTCATAAGTACGACAGATCATATCCTGGCAACTTCACTTCCAGCACACTCAAGTCTAAATCATACTCGTATAAGTATTCATAACAGACCTCTTACAGAAATTTAACTAAAATATTTTGGTAACCTTTTCACATATTTGTTTATTTGTTTTAATTTAATTTATCGCAGAAAAAATATCTGTGCAGCAGAATTGCTGGAAGTTATTTCAAATTTGCGTTTGCTATTTTGCGTTACAAATTTTGTTGCAACTGAAATACTCGTATCAATTTTAATATGATCTTTTTGCAGTTGCAGGAAAAATTCCTTTCTGCTTTAAATTCAAACTGGTTTGTGATTTCAATAAATTCATTCCTTTTTCTATTGTTTTGTTCAAGGCAAAAGAACTGCGAAAGTTTTTTTTTTGCTTTAAAATTAATTTTTCTGATATGAAAATAGAAACTACAGCAAATAAACGAAAGCATCCAAACAACTGGACACTTATTGCTTCTTTGTAGTTTCATTTGAATTTTTGCAGTTTTATGGAAATTTCTTTTGTGCATTTTTTTTTCTGCTTACTTCATTATTCAGTGATACCAACACAAATATACTTCTGCTGTGTTTTTGTTTTTTGTTTTGCAAACAAATACCTGGAACAAACAATAGGAAATAACAAAATGATGAAATCTGAAACCTGTTCGTTTTCTCGAGGTACCGTCACAATGGGGGAATATTTGACAGAATCTTCTCATCGAATATTAGCTTCGTGTAATGTGACTGTAAAAAGTTATTAGCTGAAAACAAGAGGTTGTTACCAGCGTTTGTAAGCATGTAAAGACAATTTTCTTTCAGCAATTAAAACTGCAGCTAGTGTGAACGTAGAACAAACACACATTGTCAACTATTTTCCCCTTTTTTTTTTGACAGTTGTTTCAGCTACAAAGTTTTTTCTAAGAGCGAATGGGGTAAAAAAATGGCATGAAACTTTAGCCGTGAATAGTATTTTACATATGTATATACAAATTACTGTAGCATTCGTATGCGTTCAAAGTGAAAAAAATATGTAAAGATACGATTTTATTTTGACAACAGGCAAAGGTTATGCCTTATGCTAAGAACACAACTGCGACGAACGACGAATTTCACCTATCGCGACAAATATTAGCACACAAACCAATGACCGCAAGTGCTGCCTCATCTGTACTCATGGATGGTATAAATATTGAGGAATCGGATGCTCTTGGAGTTCTGGGAATGAAGATACAGTGTGACGTTTGCTGGACTGAACACATTTTTAATTTCTCTAAAGAAGCATTCTAGTTCCTCGGGGTTTTTAAACGGTGTAAGATATACTTCACTCCATCCGACCTCCTTACTATTTATACTACCTACATCCGACCGAAAATGGAATACAACTCTCATGTTTGGGCCGGTGCCTCAAAGTCTATTTTGGGGTTACTCGACCGTGTGCAGGAGAGGGCGAAGAAGCTCATCAGTGACAGTAGGGTATCCAACTCTATTGACTCACTGGAACATCGACGCAGTGTGGGGTGCGTTACTCTGTTCTATCGCGACTACAATGGATTTTGCTCTAACGAGATCAGGGGTCTTGTTCCTGAAACCTGCACATTTTTAAGAAGCTCATCGTCTAGAGCTCATCCATTTGTGGTCGACTGCCCGGGGAATCGCACTTCGCATTACAGAGAGAATTCGTTTTTCAGCCGTACGCTTCGCCTGTGGAATAAGTTGCCTGCAAACGTGTTTCCTGTCTGTTATAACGTTGGAAAGTTCAAGTCAAATGTTCACAAACAATACTTCCTCTTTCCCCCTCCCCACAACCTATTCTCCTAGTTCCGGTACAATGTACTGCATATGTAGGGATCATCCCATGAGTGCTGGTCCAAGTAAAAAAAGAAAAAATTCGCCGGCTAATATTCGAACTTTTGTGTAGATAACATTTTTTACATATAACTACTAAGGTGGTCATATTAAAAGTCAACCCATATAAATCCATCCGAAAGAGGGATTTTTGAACTAATTATCTGAGGCACTTTCTACATTGAGAACATCTTTATAAATTTTTTACTACATGGATTAATATAAATCCAAAAAGTATTATTTCGAGAAAAATATTTTACTTCAACTTTCGTTGAGTACGACGAATTTCGCCCAACACCACGATTGTGTGCATTTTCATATATAGCAATGTGTTTTATTTTTTAGGACGAATATTCACGACCAAAAATTCGTCGTTCGTCGCAGTTGTGTTCCTAGCATTAAGGGAAATCTTCAATGTCTTAATTTCTGTGCCCTGAAAAAAGTGTGATCATAGAGAAAGTTTGTTTGTCCAAGTAACTTCAAGCCGAGGAGCAAGGTTTTCCTTTTTTGTTTGCTTTCTGGCACATATCCCCTCTATGGAGTTCGTCTATTGTTGTATCGGGTGGATTAATTTTAAGGGCCGATGTTGAACCACACCTAAACATCACATTTTTTGATACCAATCAAAAAATTATAAACAGCTTGTTTTCTATGCTTCCCAGCTGTCTCTATGTCGACATTTCATAGCAGCTATCCTAATCATAAGTAGACTTTAGAAATTTTTTGAAAGACATTCATCTTTATTGAGAATCTGAAAAGCAAAATGCTTTAATAATACTTCTCAAAACACAAAAAACAAGCTTTCTCATTTATACACGTCTCTACATTTCTTTACACCTTTCACGCATTTCATTTCGCATTTCCCAATTTCAGACTATTTCAATTTCAAACATGTAGAGATACATAATAAAGCAAGGCGTTTAAGTTATTCTGGCTTATTATGAAAATGGGCGTTCAATTCAAAATGTATGTCATGCACTTCGTTTTTTTTTTGGTCAATTTAAGCGTCCAAATGTGCGTACAGTCCGAAAAATCAGTAAAAGTTTTAGCAAACCGGGTCTACAGGGAATGTGAAAGCACTAGTGAATGCTCGTTCTGCAGAAAATATTGCTGCTGATCGAAGAAGCTTATCGGCGACAGTAGGGTAGCCAACTCTCTTGTTTCTTTGGAGCATCGACGCAGTGTAGGGTGCGTTATTCTGTTTTATCGTTACTACAATGGATTTTGTTTTGACAAGATTAGGGATCTTGTTCCCGAAACTCGCACATTTATACCTAACACACGTTCATCATCCAGAGCTCATCCATTTGTAGGCGATTGTCCGGGCAATCGTACTACGCATTACAGAGAGAATTTGTTTTTCAGCCGTACTCTTCACCTGTGGAATAACTTGCCTGTAGGCGTGTTTCCTGTCTGTTATAACATTGGAAAGTTCAAGTCAAATGTTCACAAACACTGCTATCTCTTTCTCCCTCCTCAGAAACCTATTTTACTAGTTCTGGTACAATCCACTGCCTATATAGGGGTCATCCTTTGAGTACTGGTCATATATAATAAAAGAAATAATAAAAAAAACTTATAGCAAAAGTTACGATCTGTATTAGCCTTGCAATCCACACGGGGGTGCTGGTGGGTCGTGAATAATTCCCCCTGCAGAGTTGGTTCACCATTAGACAAGACCCTCAAGCCAGGGGATGATGACATATCCCATCCAAATAATTATTTTCCATTGTCTTGCGGCTGTTTAAGTGGGTATTGTGACGCAAAAATAAAATCTGTTTCAAATTAGTTTATTTTTTCGGCAAATAAACATATTGGACATAAATGTTTTCCTAGTGTGACCGTATTGCTAAAACATTTCAAGCCCTTTGTGCTTAGAAAAAAAACAGCACAACATGCTTTCGAACACGAGCTCAGAAGATTTATCGTTTGTATGAAATTGTATTTAGAAACAATTTAAAAGAAATCTGCAAAGTCTTAAGTTGATTTATGTCTGTTTTATGAAGCAGGACATGGTTTAGCGTCGAGCATAGGCTTTCTGTTTCTGTGTTTGCTGGCAGGTGTTGAGAAACAAAGCAGGCAAAAATACTGAAAAACTACAACTTTAATTAGCAGGACACACCTTATGTAAAACAAGAAAAAAACTTGTTGGCTTGATGGAAAAGCCATGGAAACCTACAGACACTTCTCAGGAGTGATTTATATAAATAGATTTCAACTTAGATGTTGCTCGATTCTAAAGATAAAATATTTTATGGAAATTTGCAGGCAAGTGAATTGACGTCTATCGGTTTGCTAAAGGTTTCCTCTGAAGTATTAATTTTCTTGATTATTACACAAACAAGAATTTATTAAGTTTTTTTTTGTAGCAAATAAATCTGTAAAGAGATATCAATCAATTAGCAGAATCTTATCTAATATCATAAATAACTTTGTTATGGGAAAACATCAATAACAGTTTTATTTCTTTTTACAAAAAATATTTATTGCTATTTTGTTTTTGATATAAAAATAATACTATTTTTTTTTCTTAGCTATTTTAGTTTTTTTTTGATATTTTAAAATTATTTTTACAAGACAGATTATTCTATGTTCATGTTAATGGTGATGATTCTTCCTTTGGACCCAATAAATTTGGAGTGCCACAAGGAAGTGCAATGAGTCCTACTCTGTATAACATCCACACAGCAGACATAGATAATTTAAACATAGCCATATATGCAGATGACACTGCTATTCTGTCTTCTAAGGCCTCTCCAGTTTAAGTAATATTACAAATCGAAAAATGGTTACCAAAATGGAATATAAAAGTACATACGGAAAATTCAGAACATCAGAACATGCAACTTATAAAAGGAGATTGCCTCACGCAACAGCTAAATAAATATTTTGTACAAAAATTGACAAAAGTGAAGTAGTTAGAACTTTGTCTAGATAGAAGACTCACATAGCAATATCACGTCAAATCTAAAAGGCAACATTTAAACATAGAAACGAATATTTATAATATAAAAACTAAAAAACACGCTTTGATATCAAATTTAAAATTAAGAAATATCTGAGCAACGCATTCGAAACTTTTTTGAAATTCCCAAAATCGGCTTCAGAAATTGCCAAAATCCTCCACTTCCCCGGAAACAATATGAAAGCTTCAATTTTCGCACTAAACCGACTGATCGTTAATAGTTCAGATATACGTTCCACTTTCAAAACGTGTACCAAATATGAAGAACCGGTTCGAAACCTGTTAGCGAAATGGTTCTGAGGTCTTTGGAAATTCCCAATGTCGGCTTCAGGAAACGTTAAAATCCCCCACTTTCACAGAAGCAATACAACTTGAATTTTCGTACTAAAGCCAATGACCGTTTATAGTTCAGATGCATGTTTTACGTAAAAACGTGCACCGAATATGAAAAATCGGTTTCAAACTGGTTGGCAAAGTGATTTTTTTTGAGAATTCCTAAAATCAGCTTCGTAAATCTCCAAAATCCCCCCACTTCCCCGGAAGCAGTACGGCAACTCCAATTTTTGCACTTAAGCAGCAAGACTTAGTTTTATATACCTACATATGTAATAATCATTTATATGGCATGGGTTTCGAGTGTTGCATGTTGCATGTTGCACATACAAACAAACATACAAGTGAAACTAATATAAGCTTGTTAAAAATTTAACTTAAATAAAATTTTGCCACACAAAAAATTTTATTTTGCGCTATTTAATGCTGTGATGGTAGCATGGGGTCGTCTAAATTAATTATGTTGCGTGCAAGAAGTTTTGGGTGAAGTTGCAGCTTACTGTTATACCTGGTCGCGTAATTAGAAAATTCATATTTTACCAGCGCAACACACAGATCCTTTTGAATACGTGAGATATAAAGCCTAAACCGATTATTCCATTAAAATTTTCCTTAAGCGAATTTATACAATTTGTTTTTGCTTAAAAGCAGTTCTGGTAATAAAAAGAGGTTATTAAGATTAAGAAAATGAAAATTTCCGATATCGGTCCACATATACCCGAGATATAGTCTACACCGATTTTCCATGAAACAATTTGTGTTGTTTAAGAGCTGTTCTGGTAATAGAAAGAGGCCTCTAAGATACAGAAAATGAAAATTTCCGATATTGGTCCATATATACCTGAGATATAGCCTAAACCGATTTTTCCATGAAAGATTTTTCCCCCAACACCGGTCCATATACATATATAATCATATTAATTCAAATTTGTAATATTTACTATATATATTGGGAAGGGTATTTAAGAGTCGGCCCAGCCGAATAAACTACACTTATACTTCTTTATTATTATTATTATTATTGGAAAGCAACTTTTATATTTATGAAGAATTTTTATTAAAATTTGTTTCTTAAGTTTAAGAGGATATAGAACTTAAGAAATTTCGTTAAAAGTAAGTACACAGTAGGGTATCCAACTTTATTGCCTTACTGGAGCTTCGATGCAGTGTAGGGTGCATTACTCTGCTCTATCGTCACTACAGTGGATTTTGCATCTGAAGAGATTAAGGATCATGTTTCCGAAACTTACACATTCATACGTAACAGGCTTTCTTCGTTTAGAGCTCATACATTTGTGGCCGATCGCCCGGGGAGTAGTACAATGCATTATAGAGAGAATACGTTTTTCAGCCGTACGCTTCGTCTGTGGAATAATTTGCCTGCAGACGTGTTTTCTGTCTGTTATAACGTTGGAATATTCAAGTCAAATGTTCACAAACACTACTCCCTCTTTCCCCATCCAAACAACATATTTTCTTAGTTCTGGTGCAATTTTGCTTCACAATTTTTATTTATACTGGATGTTTTTGCTATTTCCCATCTGCTAATTATGGTCATACTTCCTAACTTCTTCGATAACTTTTTCATTATTGTTCATTACTTTCTTCTTTCGTTAATGTATTTTTTAAACTTTTATATTTCATGACAAACATTTACAAACTTCAAAATCAAATTTTTTGTTTACAATAACTTTGTGAGAATGTGCAATTATTCAAAAACTATGGCAACATCGGAAAGAGAGTAAAAAGCTTACGGAATAACAAAGTTTGCAATGAAAATAAAATAAATTTTAATTTTATGCCATTCCGCATTGCGGTTTTTTACTTCAAGATCGTATGAAAACCCACACTGCAATAAATTATCGTTACATTGTGTTCAGACTTTTACACAGTAAATAATTGTTATCTGCAATTTTACATATTTTAGACTTGCTAAAAAATTCTACGCCGTCTTCAAGAAAATCAGTTAGAATTCTGCCAATAGTTAAATTAGGTGTTTGCTACTCGGCTGAGGATGGTTATCAGAAACGGGTGGCTAGAGTCGATGAAGTAGAAATGGTACTCTACTTTCTGAAAGATTCTCTCACAAGTATTGAATATTTCAGCATAATATCTTTGTGAACGATGGCAAGCTTTCGCGTCAAAAGAAGTGAGTAGATCTCTAACGCCTACATTGCTCGTGAGCTTTCTAGTTATTAATAACTCCAGGCTCAAAAGCAGAAATGCTTGCGGAACCATAACACCGCCGCAACACCAATAAAACCATTGGTGGTTAAGTTAATTGGCATTCTTTAAATCCTGTTTGTGTATTATGTTTTTAGTTTTATGTTATTTGTGTGGATGTACACTGAAAAAATTATGCGTCATATATTTGATGAAACTGTTTCATTAAATATTTTTCATTAATCCAATGAAAACTTTTCACAATATGCATGAAACTTCATATATATTATGAAATAGTTCCATCAGAATGGTTTCATTAAGTTTAATAGTTTCATAAAAAAAATCATTTGATTTATGACTGCAACAAAATTTTATTTTTTTTTTTAATTCTTTGAATTTTGGTAAGATATATTAATGGGCATTTATTAATCTTAAGCTACAATTTAAAAAATGTCAAGTTTTTTTTATTAAAATGTAAGTTTAATGAGTTTCATAATTCCAATGAAATAGAATTCATTAGATCAATGACAAATAAATTTCTGGCTGCCGATCTTGGGTATGTATGTACATATGTGTATGTACTCAAATCGGCATCATAATAGTCTAAAAAATTTATATACCAGTGTATTGAAGTCATTTGAATTAATAAAATCTGTTTTATTTGGTGAATCCTTGTTCAACACTTTCTTTTATCATCATTAGGTACAATTTCACAAAATCAAGGAATAGTATTGTTTGTGTAATGAAATAAAGTATCAATGAATAAATGAAATAATTCCACTAATCTTATTACGTACATTTGTGAACATATTTTATTAATGTGTGTTACGATATTATTTCATTACACAAATGTAATTATTTCATTGATTTAATGTAAATTTTTCAGGTGCTCAATGAATAATAAAATTAGATAAATGAAATAACTTCATTGACCTTATGAAGGAGTTTCATATTTTTAATGAATATATTACATTAGTACAAAGAAGTTATTTCATTAAATAAATGTTACTTTTTCATTAATTTAATGTACAGTTTTCATGTGCTTTATGAAATTGATTCTTTGATCTAGAGAAATCATTTCACTAATCATATGACTTGTCTTTCATACTTTTAATAAAAATAAGTCATGTTTCTTATTAAAGTGTTTCATTACTTTTATGAAGGTTTTCATCAAAATAATCTAATGAAATTTGTTTCATTATTTCTATGAAATGTTACAATGGTTGAAAAATAATGAAAAAATTCATAAAAGTAATGTCAAAATTCAGAGAATTTCTGAACAAAATATTTTCAGTGTACGTGTTAATTTATAGCAAGCAGATTAGCGGCCGCTCAATTGGTTAGAAATGATACAAATTCGTAACGATATACTTACATAGACACTTGAGTTTTAAACATTATGGTCAACGCAAGCTCGGCTTTAGTCAGAAACCAACCGGATAATACGAATAACGAAAGGAATATATAGTTAAGTAATATATACATACATTCATAAGTAATATATATACATTCATAAAAAACCCCTTTATAGACATTTAATATTTTTAACATCCCTCTTCCTCTATAAAAGAACTACAAATGCCAACAAAATTGAATGATTTTATTTTTTCTTGCTTATTTTAATAAAACTCTAATCAATTTGGTTTGAACAATGCTTTTACTACCTGAAAAAAAAGAGTGGTTTACCTCACGTTAGTGTTAGTTCATTGAAAACTTTATGCAAACCAAAAGTTTAAAATGTAGTTTACCACACTATTATAAGGCAACACGGCTCATAATAAATTTAGTGCTAAAATGGCACTATTTTTTCATTTAAAAAATTGCAAACTTTAACCCACAAAATTTTGCATGTCACGCTTAATGTACAAAAACAAAAAGTACTAAATTACTCGTACGAGTATATTGCATGTTTACGACATGCAAAAGGCATCCTTTTAAATTGTTTATTACTTGGCTTTTATATGCATCTATTAGTTTATGGGTGTGTGTTTTTATATTATAACATATCTAAACATACATATAACATTTTATTGATGTTGCTGTTTTAATGTTTTTATATAGCTTATTTTACTCTCATACGTTTTCTAATAGTGGTCTAATTTTGGTAGAGAAGGTTAAGGGCTATAACCAACTTTTTTTTTAACGGAAAATATTCCTACTTATTGAAGTTGTTTAATTTAAGAGAAAAAAGAACGCCTGGGAAGGCCTTGCTGGTAGTAGTTTTCATTGTGGGAAGTCGTTATCATGAACTTTACAAATTAGTCTTTATAAATGAAATGAAATACTAGATGAATTATTTTAGTATCTGTCTGGTGGCTTATCCATGAGTTGGACTAATTCATGGTTCACCAGCGTCCTCATGTTGTTTGCAAGGCTCACATAGATGGGATCTTCTTGTCATATGTTTGTAGCCATATAAACAAACCACTTGCTGAAGAGTTTGGGTGTTAATACCTCCTGCATGCAGTTTCTCAAATAGTCAGAGGAGGTATCGCATATTGGTGACAGGAAGATCGTAAATAGTATCAGCCTTTAACAAAATCTACCATCTTCCTCCTACTTTTATTTCCTTACATTTCTATAGCGAAATAGCAGGAAATCGGAATCTTTATGTAAACACTCTGTAGCTTAAGCTACAGTTGTGAAATCGATTTCGGGGTGAACTGTTCACGATTCACCGACGCTTGCTAGGCTGATACAGGTCGAAACTTTTTGCTGTAAATTTGTACCCATATCGACAAACCCTTTGCTTGAAAACTGGGGCCCTTTAATCCTTCCTATATGCAATTTCTCAACAGTCAATGGAAGACGAGGCTTAACGAAATTGTAGGCCAAAGCCCATTAATAGCATTAGCACTTAACCAATACACCCATCCAATAATCACTCCTGACTCCTTACGGTACAAATATCTGTTCCAAGAGAACAACAACAACGGCTGTTGTTAAGCCCCGAAAACCGTCATGCACCAAAATTATCAGGGAAACTAATTCCCCTTCCTGGGATTTTAGGTTTAGGCCACAGCCAAAACATTTCAGGCAAAGCAGGTAGCCCAGCAATGATCAGGAGCAAAAAATCTGCAAGGCGGAATTTCCCAGGGTCCCTGCTAATCCTCATACTGCCAATTTTAACTCTTATAAAGGGTTTCGGAGCGTAAGTCATGCGGCTTTCTAGTTTTGATTGGTAGTGCAAACGAAAGACTTCATCCCCTCTATGTCTCAGAAAATAGAGTGCTCTGGCTTAGTCTATGCCAAGGCAAAACCTGTTTCCCGAGGGAAGGTCTCAGCGTCCCCGTGTAGCTGACTAGGCTCACACAGGTAGCAATTTTTATCATATTTTTGTTGCCGTATAAGAAACTTCTTGTAGAGGAGTTCGAGCCTTCTAATCCCTCCTGTATGCAATTTACCAGTAATCAATGTAAAGCAAGGCTTAAGAGTTGGTAGGGCGAAGCTCACTAAGAGCATCAGCCCTTAAACCAACTCACTCATCAACCACCCCCGCTGGTTCCTTACAGTACAAGTGTCTGTTGTAAAGAAAACTTTCAGGAGCTTGTTAGTTCCCGAAAAAAGCCGCGCAAAAAACTATTATCCCCATTTCTGCATATTAGGTTTAAATCACAGGCAGACCATTTCAGCTAAGGTAGGCACCTCAACCTCAGTTAGCCTGGGTTGAACTGCAAGCAGAGCACCCGGGGGTATGCTGATCCCCGTGCTGCCAACTTATACCCTTGGTAAGGGTTTCGGAAGCCAACAAAACATAAGTCATGAGGATTCCTACATTTTTCTTTGCTACAACAAAAGGTGGACTTCTTTTTTTTTTGGACCAGTACTAAGGGGATGACCCCTACATACGAGTATGCATCGCATTGTTCTGGAACTAGGAAAATAGGTTATGATGAGAAGGAAAGAGGGAGTAGTGTTCGTGGAGGTTTAACTTTAACAATAACAACATGAAAGAGTAAAACAAACTCTATTGCAGCATTTAAAATGTTGGAATTAAATTATTTAAAACTGATCAGTGCCCAGTGTATATACCTTCGACACTGCTCAGATTAGCAAAATTTTGTCCAACACCTTCGACACTAAAAGGTAATGAATATATATGCATATATATACACTACGCCCTTTTTACCCGAAAAACAGAATGCCCTGGTTTGATATACGCCAAGGTAAAACCTGTTCCCCGGGGGAAGGCTTGAGCTACAAACAGAACTTTTTAGCCGAGACTCAGCTACCTTAATCACGCTCGAGGCCAGAGTGATCTGTAAGACAGAACCTGCTAGGGACTTGCTGATCCCACTGCTAAAAATCGGCCATTGCTCAGGATTTTGGAAGTCCCAACACAACTTAAGTCATGCCTTTTCGTGCTATTTTTTTATATGTCACAAAAACTGAGAAACTGCTTTCTTTCTATTCCCCAGAAAGCCGAATGTCTTAGTGTGGAATATTTCAAGACATCCGGGGATTATTGTAGAGGTTTCTCGTGATGAGCTCGTTTTTTGTCACAATGCGATGTAGAAATTGTCTAGCGTCATTACTTTGCAAGCACCTGTTCATAAGCAAACTTACGCCGTCAACATCTCTTGGTTTCAACTCGTACGCAACAACTTTTCTTCTTTTTGAATCTTTTCCAGGACTTGCAGGCATTTTGAAATGCCTTGTTGTCTCACTTCAAATGATCCTGCCAGTTCTTGTTGCATTGGATGCGAGCTTGGAGCGAATCCTCCAACTATGCATATTCGCAAACCTTCCCTCTTCCTCCGCCATGCTGGTCTTCGACGTCAAAATCACCATTACTGAACCGTTGAAACTACTCCCGGCATGTTTTTTCACTAATAGTGACCTCACCATAAATATCTAATGCCTATTTCTTTTCTGAAAAAGTTTTGCATTTATGCTGCACTTTTTTTCTTAAAATATAAGTTTTAAAATTTAAGTTTTATTGAGATGAAAAGAAAACGTCACAATAACTATAAATATTTGAAAAAAAGTTGAGAAAACTGTATACTTCTGTATTTTTTTGGCAAAACAATATTGAAAATGCTACACTTTTTCTAGAAAAGAAAACGCCATAAGAGTTTTCGATTAGCCTCAGCCGCAGATTTCTTCAAAATAAAGCAAAAAATTAAAGCCTCCCGCAATTGACGGGAAATTGGCTTGTAACCTGACATGTTTAATCGATAATAACTTTATGGTGACGACACAAATCGACTAATATTTCGATGGCGTTAAGTTTACAAATACCTAAGCTAAGTATGTATGTTGTGTGATTGCTACGATCTATTTATTTCGACTACCATTTACTGCTATAGGCAACTATTCTAAAAACGGCGGCAGCAAAGTTGTACACCTAATAGTTGCATCACACTTTATTATAAAAAATAAAATAAAAATTACAATAAAGGCAAACAAAACAACGATATAACAGGCTTTTCTTAAGTTACAACAGAGAAAGGAACCGTGAGGGGATTGTGTGTACCCCAGCTTTAAAACTACAGCAACTGGCATTCGTTACATCACATACACACTCACACACACACAGCTTTTCGTATGTAACTTATTGTTTTGTAGTCTGATTATGCAGCCAATGAATTGGGGATTAATTTTTTTTGCAAATTTACTTTGTACCAAAAAACCCCAAACACCAAATATGGTCAGTCAATTGCAAGCAAACAACTCCAAGTAACGTAACTTTTTCGTTGCCATCGTTTTTTATTATTATTTTTTCTCTTCTGAATCCTGCGCTTATGTCTGCTACAAATTTATTATTTCAGATGCGACAAAAAACGACGTAAAAAATCTTCACCACTGAAAAACTCATACATTTCTTGCATGACTACATTATTAATTTTTACCTCTTTTATTTTTTTATTAAATACTTTTTTTTTGGTTTATCTGTTATTTATTTTAACCGTAAATTTATTAATTGCTGTTGCATTGCCTGTCAGCGTTAACACTGGTCGGCAACTGGTATATGATGTGAGGAATTGCAATTGTTAATTTGTGGATATAAAATTGAAAATACTTTAATATATTAACAATTTTATTACTGTTGTTTAAGTTTTTCCAGGCAGATGATTAAAAAAATATATTTTTTTTTAAATAACGCAAAATTAAGCTAATTTTAAAGAGAAGTCAATTAAAAACAAACAAGAGTGTAGTATATGTACCAAGGCGAATTTATGCATTCGCCTTGGTACATATATTCGATTATCGCTAGCTACACTGGCTTCAATGGTTTTTCATCACAGGCAGCTTTTGTGAGTATTACTTGAGCCAAGAACCAAAAATATAATATTGATTTTGCAATGCCAAATAATTTAATTACAGACATACACCAATTTTGGTGGGATCTCTTTGCTTCAATCACTTCATTCTTGAAAATATGCTCACAAACCGATTTTTTTTTAAACAAAATTATTAAATAAAAATCGTTAATATTGCATTAAATAAACCCATGACAAACTTGACTGGAGATGTATAATTTGATATTTTGCAAAAAATTCAATTTTGAAATAAAATATATAAACATTTGCCATAAGAAATAAAATATGAACTGACATTTCTACCGCCTGTCAACACCCCCAGCAATTACATGCAATAAGTAAACTTTCAAAATAAAATGATAAACTTTTGCCCAAGAAAAAAATGCAAAACTACAGCTGAAAAAAACAAGAAACTTTTATTCTTGATAGTTTTTACTTCCTTCCAAGCATTTTAAAAACCATTTAAGGATGCCAACAAAAAAGATGTCTGCGCCTTTTTTGCATTCTCCCTTGCAGGCTGCAAATTCTAAAACTTTCCTTTCTTGACAAACTTTTTCATTCCGGCGAGTATTCTTCTGCTTTTTGTTTCATTTCGTATACAATAAAAATTTTCCTTTGTTTTTTCGCTTTTCGATGAACAAAATAAAACTATTTAACTATAAACTATAAAACAGTTTTCTGACATGATTTTTTCGGCAGGGAAAATATGATTGCGTGCGTGGAGGGCGGGAGGGTAATGAACTGTCTGTGTTTGGTTGCTGTGAAGGCAGCTGAAACTACCAGTTTAAATAAGAGTGACTGCTCGAATTGATTAGTTTGTGCAAATATTAAACAAAAAAGTATATAAAAAAGTTATTTTCCTAAGTTATGAATTATTAATTACACTGTAAAACAAAATCATTTCCTTTTTTGCAACATTTAGATTCCGGCGCTAGATTGGGCTGCAGAGGAAACGAAACACAAAGAGTAAAATTAAAGTTGACTATTTTCGTGGCGGTGTCCTTCTAGCTGGCTTTTCCATTCGGCCGATATATATGTAATTAATTTACATCAGCATCTGCCAGAATGACCTAATCCGACAGCACTGCTCACGGCCCAATGTCAACTTTCTTATTTAAGTTACTTACTACAGCGTAAAATCAAAGTGTTACACTACGTTGCGCTTTACTCCCGAATTTATGCTGCACTGTGAACAGCTGAAATAACGGCCGCCAGTTAAAAAAGTGTTGCCAATATAAAATTTTATGCCTATATAAAAAATAGTTATTTTCTCTCAGTGTGCATTGCTTTGCTTTACTTCGCAACAAGTGCCTAAAGCTTGGTTCACCCATTGTTTCCGAACAAAATTTTTGTCCGGACAAAATTTTTTTATATGTAGTTTGACGTCTCTCTTCTTGAGAGAGAGAGAGAGAACATACTTTTTACGAACAACTCCCAACTTGAATTGGTTTAGTTTTATATTTTGTCCGGACAAAATTGAACTGAGATGCCAATAGGATACATTTTTTCATACAAAATTGTATTGAATTGCCCCATCGAATAAAAAATTTACATAGTAATTTTATTCTGATGACATTTCAATTGTGGCTGCCATTTGATATATGTACATAGTCTTAATAGTTATTAAAAAATAAGTAATAATTTTAATATGGAAATAAATGAATTAATTGTCCAAAACGTTATTGAAGAAATGAAAAAGCCAGGAAGAGAGTCCATGTACGATATAATGTGTAAAAATAGCCTATTGCTCTTCTTTGCTTTAAAAGTCTTTTCACTGCAACTCTTTTTAATTTTTTTTTTATATATGTACTTGGCTAATAATAATGCTTTAAGTATTTCAATTGCCATAAGCAAAAGCAGTTTTCTTTTTTCCATTATTATCACATAATATTTACTAATAATTGAGAATATGTAAAATACGTCAAGAAAATAAACCAAAATAATAACAAGCTGTACTACCACCTTGTAAAACTAATAGATTTTATTCACATATGGCAGCTCTGATTTTCCGGAACAATTTTTTTTTTTGCAATAGATGAATCGTGCTGCAGAAAACTCTCAGTAAAAAAATTTTTGTCAAACAAATGGTTGAATCCAGCTTAAGAAAATTTGTTACAATACAACTTCCTTTTCTTCTTAGGGAAGAATATGACTTTTTTTTACATGGTTGTTGATAATAATATACACACATATTTTCTCTAAGTGTGCGTTGCTGTGAAAGACTTCGTAACAAGCGCCTGAAGAAATTTGTTATAATACAAAGTTTCTTGTCCTTTTAGTAAAAGATATGATTCTCTTTACTTCTTCTTTGATAATTTCGAGTGCATTTTATTTTTCTTAATATTTTTTAAACTTTTATTTTCGAAATTACTTTTTACTGCATGTTTAAAATAATTTGATATTTTCAGTTAACTTTAAGCTATAACTTACATAAGAATGTTTGCTCGTTATTATTGAAGTTTTATGTGGAAAACAAACTGGGGAAGAAATGAAAGAGAACGAGTATGTTCTTTGAGACTAGTTTCAATAATATTTGGAGAAAATATAACAACGTAAACAAGAGCGTAATGAGAGTTAAATATACGAGTAATATGTTTGAAAAGTGTAATAGAATTACAGCAACAATTTTTTCTCTGCATGTATAGTTGAAGACCATTGATTATCAATGTTATACTAGGCTTCCAATAAACTAGTGATGCTTAAAGAAAATTCCATAGTTACGCTCTGAGTGTAAAAAAATTTGTACTGGGAGAAAAAGTACGCAATTGAAAAAAATCGTTTTACTTAGAATTTACTTAAAGTTAAAGTAAAAATAAAGAATAAATATATGAATTTATGTTTTTAGTATTTTTAATAAATTTTATATGAAAAAGAGTAAAAAATATGCAAAATACAGAGAAAAAATAATAATAAATAAACATCCCTGCACGTGTTCATTCGTCGCTGTATAATTGACGGCTAACTTCCCTGCCAGCAAATTGGTAGTCGACTACGATTAAAATCAACTAGTAATTCACTTTTTTTTGGCCTAACTACAAGCTAGCTACAATGTAATGCAGAATTTTCCCAAATGAAAGTATATTTATTATTCTACGCAGTTAATATTTTTTTTTTTTTTTTTTTGGTTTATTTTAATGCGTTTTGTGTCTTCGTTAGTCAATCGTATGATATAACCTGCTTGCAGAAGTGGAAAGACGATGTCTTTAAATACACGACGGCTTCAAGCTGGTAGTAGAAATTTCGTTTTTAAGTTATATTTTTGTAAGATTATAATAATCGTTTTTTAATGACGTTGATTGTTATAGAGGAAAAAAACCAGGATTTTCTTTTTTAAAGTTAACATATAGGCTAGGAGGAAGTCAGATAATAGACAGTTAGTTATTTAACTAACTAAAAAAAACAATTCTAAATCCACTGATGAACGGTTAACTTCTGAGTAGCTGTATATAAGTCCGTTAAAAGTTGACTTTTAAAAAACTATCTTTAAGTTAGTTGAAAAGTATTGCAGAGTCGGACATTTGACTACCTCCTAGGACATAGCCATGTTAAAATCGTCAGTTATCCCCATTGAAAATAATCTAAGTGTCCTCCACCATCAGCTGCAAAAAAAATTAGTTTAAAGTTAAATTAAAGCTAACTGAGTTGCCGGCAGGGTTAATGAGCGTAAGATTGTGTTTGCTTTTGTTTAGCAATTAAATAGCATGTGTTGGCATCGCTACAATAAACGCTACGCAGTAGTGCAATTCACTAACTTTTAACGATTTTAAAAGAGCATAACTTAACGCGAGCTATTGTGGTTTGTACTAACGCTTACCCTGCATTTAGACATACGAGTAATCTCATGCGAGTGCTGAATATGTATTATCAACGAAAATTTCTTCGAAAAACTCGAATCTCTTGCAATTTTCATTTCTGTCTAAACATGCGAGTGAGAGTTCATTTTAAATTTGTCGTCAGCACGTGAACTTCAAACAATTTGTTTCCTTCATATATTTTGTTTCTTTGCCTGTCTTTATAAACTGGAGTTGCCGTGTTCTTCACTTGAGAATATTTTTAGAAAATAGTTGGCATTTGTTTGTATTATCATTATATTATCGATATTAACGCTTTATAGTTTTAACATTTCTATCTATAGTATTAGTTTTAATAAATTAACATACAATTTAGCAAACAAACTAGCTAAAACTTAAGTTTTAATTTTATAATGATCCAGTTGATTTGTTTAAAATTATTTACACGGTAACACTGTTTGTTTGTTTGACATTTGATTGCATGGAAGTGCCAAAAAATCACTCGCATGCAAATTTAGCTGCGAGTAGATCTGCGAGTGTGAAAAATGTGAATGAAGTAGTAAAAAAATGTGAGTGTATTGAGTTTTTCGAACTCTTACTTGTATGTCTAAACACTGGGTTATGTGATTCACTAACTTATTCTTAACACCTCTGGTTGTATATTAAAAAAAATTTGAAATAATGTGGCACCTTTGTTAAAAATAAAGAAAACCACAAAGAGGAACAGAAAAAAAAAAAACAAACAAATTTGCAAATAATTCCATGTTTAGGGTAAGTAAAACTATTTATATGTTTATTATTTAAAATATTTTTGATAAGTTCTCAAGGAGAACATGCCGGCCGACTGTTGGAGTCTTCCGACAAGTTGGATGCCAAATACTGTGAGGTTATTCTAGTAGAAATTTTAACGACATTGTTGTTAAGATAAACACCACAAAAATAATTGGTGTTTAGCTAACGCTAATCAGTCAGGCTATAAAAAAAGCTGATTCAAAACGAAGACAAAAACTGTTATAGAGTTAAAAACTGTTATAGAGTCGGGAAAATACCAACTTTAGTGTTAATTTCTCTAAACGAATTTTATTAGCGTTAAAACAGGTTAGTGAATTGGACTACAGATGGCCACTTCTATAAGTAGATTAATGGTGAATATCGCAGGACCACAATACCATAAAATGAATCTAATAATGGCAATGACGCAGCCAATTATATTATATGGGTGCCAAAGAAATGGTACAGTGTACTTTTGTTCTGAGGATGGCAAAACCATATAACAGAGTTATCTGTCAGAGCCTGCTGGCAGGAATAATGGAATGGGGAATCTGGTGGCAGGTGAACAGCGAAATTGACAATGGACGTTATCAAAAGCGTAAACAGAAAGCATGGCTAAATAGTCAATTATTTAACAGCGTGTTCAGACATACACAATAATTAACACCTTAATTGAGCTCAATATTCCATACAAAAAGTCAATTAAGTTATTGAGCAATTAGTAGTAAATTGATATACAATTGAGAAGAATTTGAAATTCAACACTGTTGCGGCTGTGCAGAGAGCAAAATTATTCACAAAAATGGTCATATTCATGCGGAGATGGCCAATGAGCTCAATCAACAGGGCTATTATTCCCCAAACGACGTAAAAACGGAAAATTTTACACAGCGCTACAGGTATTTATATACATAGAATAAAAAGTCGTTCAAGAGTTATTATTTTGTCCGTGTCTTTTACGGCATTAGAAACAAAACACCAATCATGTGAAAATGTTTCTTAAAAGCAACATCTTTGCAGAAAAGAAAATGCTGGGGTTGCTTTAACATGGTGACACTTTTCGAGGCTCCATCAAATAGATATAAATCTACAAACGATTTGACATTTGAAACCATTAATTATATGTAAATTTATAGAATTTTTTGATGAACTTTTATAAATTTTTAAATTAAATTTTTGGTTTGTACTATAACCCGTTGTACAAATGTACAAACCAAAAATTTAATTAATTATATGTGTTTATTCACTTTGAGAAGAACTATATGTTTTTCAAAATATATAACATGTTTTTAATATATAATAATGAACTTTTTTTAAAACACGAGATTTTTCAATTTTTATAAATTGGAATATGCAAATTTTGACAATCAAAATCTGTGTGTCTGTTTTTTTTAGCTGTCAAATGATAATTGGTTAAGGTAAATTATGTGTGTAAGAACACGGTGTAAGATGTACTTCACTCCATCCGATCTCCTTACTATTTATACCACCTACTTCCGACCGAAAATGGAATACAACTCTCATGTTTGGGCCGGTGCCTCAAAGTCTGTTTTGGGGTTACTCGACCGTGTGCAGGAGACTATTGACTCACTGGAGCATCGACGCAGTGTGGGATGCGTTACTCTATTCTATCGATACTACAATGGATTTTGCTCTGACGAGATTAGGGATCTTGTTCCCCGAAACGCGCACATTTTTACGTAGCACGCGTTCATCGTCTAGAGCTCACCCATTTATGGTCGATTGCCCGGGGAATCGTACTACGCATTACAGAGAGAATTCGTTTTTCAGCCGCACGCTACGTCTGTGGAACAAGTTGTCTGCAGACGTGTTTCCTGTCTGTTATATTGTTGGAAGATTCCAGTCAAATGTTTACAAACACTACTCCCTCTTTCCCCCTCCTCGCAACCTATTTTCCTAGTTCTGGTACAATGCACTGCATATGTAGGGGTCATCCCCTGAGTACTGGTCCAAGTTAAAAAAAAAAAGAATATAATTACAAATATCTTTGCCTGCTTAAGTAGAGATGTTGGGTCGCCTGTCTGTTTTGCATCTATATAAAAATGTTTGGATGGAGAAAGGAAAAAAGAACTGCTCACATTAAAGCCATTTGACAATTTTCAGTGATATTAAATTTACAGCACATAAAACCATTACTCGTATTTAAAGAAATGCCCTTGTCTGTCGCACAAAAAAACGGTGAGAAAATCGTTTTTGTTTTTCATTCAGACTTCCATCAATCATCATCAAAATCATATCATTTACATCATTTTATTTGAAGCAAATCCTTTACGACCACATTATAATCATAAAACGTGCATTTTTTTCTCTTTTGTTTGTGTGTCGTCGTCGGTTCGACTATTTTGCATTCATCTCAAATAAAAATGGTTCCAACATATCCGAGCACACTTTCATGTTGTTGTACAAGCGTACAAATATAAACATACCTCTATATATGGCAGTTAGTAAGCATAGACATCTTAAAACCTTTTGCTGCAGAAAAGTACAGTGAAGCTTCGATATAATGAATCGCAAGATGATTCCAAATACTTCCTGCTAGTCATTGGTTCAAATTAAAAGAAATGCAAAAAAAGTTTTTGTTACTATAGTTGGTTTTCATCCAGGTTCTAATTTGCTTAAGAGTACTATACCTGTTTTCATTGAAGTTGACAACATTTAAATTGGATTGGCGAGAATTTCAAATGGTATTGAAGGATCCAGTTTGAAGTTGAGAAAATTTCAAATAAAATCAAAAGTTCGGTATAAAAATTAGAAAATTCGAAAGAAATTGAGACTTTTAAATTTAAGATGAGAATTTCTATTTCAGTGTGAGACCTACTGGATCATCGTCACAGAGTGGAGGAGTTTCCTTTGTTTTATGTTTACTACAGTGGACTCTGCTCGGACGAGATAAAGGATATTGTTTCCGAAACTTATATATTTTTCATGTATTTCTGGTCCACTCTTTAAGTGAATTGTACAATTCGTTCTTCTGCCGCATTGTTTGTCTATAGCAAGTTACCCGCAAACGTGTTTTCTTTCAATTATAATGTTGAAAGCATCTAAAAGCACTATTAAATTTTCCCTCCTCCTCATAACCTATTTTATTAGTTTTGGTGCAATTAATGGCTTCACTGGTTCAAGATAAAAAAAAACCGAATAAAATAGAATTGAAAATAAATGAATTTATTTTGTAGTTACAATAGTATCCACATAGCTCGTATGTTCCCGAAGAGTTTGACTTTTATGGCAAAAAATATATTATCATATATCACAGTTTTTTTCGTTGTTACTTTTTAGTGTCAATTTTGATAGCAAATGCTTGCAGGGTACGTCACTTTATAATAGCTAGATATTGTTAAAAGTTTTTGTCATTTCTAACCCACTGTACAAGACGTTAAGATGCTTGTTATAAATACACGCACATCCACACATACAGAATAAAGCTTAAAATATAACTCACACACAAACAGACATACATGCCATAAGAAGGGAAAATTTCGAGTATATCAACCACCAATAACTTTATTGTTGTTGTTGCATTTTTATTGTTTGTTGTTATTACGTTCTTATAGTTTTGCAAGCATATGTTTGTGTTTTATATTTTTACATATAAAGCTGGAATCCTCGTTAATCCAAAAAATGTAGAAAATAGAAATAAGTTTAAATAGCAGGCAGATGTTTGGCAGAGGCAAAATTTTGAACGTTGTGCAAGACAGTCTTGAGTCAGAAATGTAGGCAAGCCTAGTCAGCGCTAACAATAGAACAATTAAAGATATTAATTTATTAAAATTTTGTTGTTTTTTTATGTTATATTACAGAAGTGTATTCGTAATTCGAGGCTTTATTGTAACAACCTGGTTATACATTTATGATTCAAAGTAAGACCATCGCTGGTCACAAGTTTCTCCCAGCTTGGGGCAGTGTACAAATCTCGCATTGAAAAAACTATTCAGCTTTTGAAGCGATCCACGAATCGATCCAATTTTTTACTTGCTCATAAGAACGGAAGTGATGGTCAGACAGGGCATGTGCCATTAAATGAAACAAGTGATAGTTGGGGAGATCATCGTCTGCAGAATACAGCGGGGGAGATAGGACTTCCCATTTTAACGTTGTAAAGAATGTCTTGAAACTAAAGAATGTCTTGAGACTTTTGGTTGAGCTTTGTCATGCTATAAAATCACTTTATCATGTCTCTCGTTGTAAATATTGTGGGCATTTGTTTTTCAATGTCATGGTGGTCTTCGACTTCAATGTCACCGTTCTTAAAGTGTTGGAACTACACTCGGTACGTACTTTCCCTAACTGTGGCCTCAGCATAGGTATTTTAGAGCATTGAATGAGCTTTAGCTCGGGATTTTTTCATATTGAAGCAGAAATCTAAAAAAATGACTAGAATTTGGCTCTCAAGCTGACAAGTTTAATCAAGAATAACTTTATAAATAGACTGATGTTTCGTTGACCTTATGTTTACAAATATCTAAGCTTATTGTATGACATGCACGATCTATTTTTTTACCACTTACCGCTATAGCCATCTAACGCAAAGTGGCGGAAAAGTTATACACCTACACTGAAAAATATTTGCTTCATATTTCTAATGAACCCAATTCATTAGATAATTTTCATTAACGGAATGAAAAGTTACCTGCCATCAATGAAGATTCATAGCATTAATGAAAATATTCATTGAAATTGATTCATTAGGTTTCATAATTTCATTAGAAAATTTCATTGGATTTGTAATAAAAAATTTTTGAAGGCTGAGTGCATAATTTTAGAGATTTAGTAAAAGTGAGATGATAAATATATTACAACTACCAACTAAATGATAAAGTAAATTATTTTATACAGTAATTACTGTGTAAAAAATTGTTTAATAAAAATTTCAATAGTTTATTAAAACAATAAAAAATTGTTTTAGGCTTAATGAAAAAAAATTGTTTAGTTTCTCTTCAGTAGCACAATTCTAATGAAAAAAGATCATTAGAATAATGCAACTCTTCCTTAAACTAATGATTTTTTTTCGTTAGAATGAAGAAAATGTTTCACCAAATTAGTAAACATTTTCATTGGTTTGGCAAATGTATTCATTACACTAGTGAAAATGTTTCATAAAAATAATGTAACACATTCATTGGCTTAATGAAAAAATTACGTTTGAATGATGAAGAAGATTCATTAAAGGAATTAAAGGTTTACTTAATGTTAAAGTACCAAATTCATAAAACTAATGTAATTGAGTCGTTAACTTAATGAATATTTTCATTGTTTTAATGTAAACTATTCATAAATATTGTGATTCATGCTTCATTAACTTAATGAAGTTATCATTAATCTAACGAATATATTCATTACATAACTTTTAATGAAACAAGATTCATTAGTCCAATAAAGACCAAAAATAATGAAAATTTTCATTAGATTAATGTCAATATTCATTATATTAATGAAGGAATTCTTTTCAGTGTAACAGAAAGCAAAAATATTTTCCAAGAGCAAAATTTTTTTTACACACTGGTCACACTGAATATATTTTGTATTCAACATAAATAAAAGTTACTTTAACCCTACTACGGCAAAGATATCAGCGTGGGCCTGCAGTCGTATCGCCTTGCTGATATCAAAACAAACGTTTGCATTTAAATGAATGTATTTTATATTTGACATATAGCAGTCGGCTATCTACTGGCTATAATGCTTTAAAGCGGCTTTGCCTTTTCCCTATTGTGATTTTGTTTTAAAGAAGCTTTTGAATGATTACTACTCCACACAGAACTTTCATTATACAAGTATATTGTAACAAAAACTTTAGAAATGAGGGGGGAAAAGTAAAGCACTAATTGTATTAAGCTTTCCATTACAACAAAGTTCGTTATATCGAAGTTTCCCTTTATATCAGATTATGCCAAAAGCATGTATATATAGAACACGTTTTATATGTGTCAAAATTCATTCAGCACCGAGAAGATTAATTTTATTTTACAGAACTTTAAAGATTTAAACAAATATTAAAATAAACTTAAAGTTTTCGTTAAGGCAGATTAATGTAAAAAAATTTAAATTTAAAGTTTATATCATAATTTAAGTGCGTAACAGAAAGTTTTCAGTTTCTGGTTTCATAAGTAAATAAATCATTGTTTTTCCTTTTGTATTATCAGATGAAAAAAAAAACTCAAATTTATCGGGATGGTTGGTTCAGAATTGAAAATTTATGCAGCCAAGCAATTCGATCACATGTTCATTTTCACACAAATCCATTTACGAGTACAGGCAGTAACAGTCAAACGTCATGTAGAATCAAAAGAGGGCACAATGAAAATAAAAATAAAATATATTTAACAAACAAATAAAGTCTACTTAAGTTGTACTTATTTGAAACAAAGTTTCTTCTAAAGCAAAAAAAGTATATTTTTTTAATATTATTTTTATGCCACAGTGTCATGACGAAATGGAAGATAAGTATCCCAGCAACAATGAAATAAATTTCTTTCAAGAGAATGATTTCAAAATTGGCAATTATCTTACATTTTTTAATTTCTGGAACTATTTCTTTTAAATAAAATGCCTTTGAGTTATGAAGACTTTATTAATGAAAAGTTTGTTGAACAAAAGATACAAATTGCTTGTTGTTTTACATTTGTTAGTTGGCTATATGTCAACATATTGTAATTTCATAGGAGTTACAGGAAACAAGTATTTTCTTTTGTATTTTGAAAAGTATTATTAGAACATTTTTCTTTTTACAATGTTAATAATTTATTTAAAATATTGGCTTTATTAAATATACGAGTAGTTTATTGTACGACATTAACAAAGTAGTTGTGAGTCCAACTTCAGTCAAGAAGAAGTATTATTTTTTTTAATTATAACAATAATTGCTGTGAAACAATAAGACCGAAGAAGAACAGAAAAAATAATTGAATACCATATTAGCTGCACGTAGAAAAAAATATATGGTTGATACAACAATATTCTAAGGGCAACATACTATTGTTAATAATATGGTTGTATCTGATAATATTATATTGTTCTACAATATCTAAAACGCCATTGATGTTCACCATAGTGTTGTCAAAAATAATATAAGTAACTATACTATATTTTAGTTCAACATTGTTATAATAATAAGTAACCATAGTATTAATTAAAGTTTTTAAATAATTGTTACACTCAACCATATTATTATACTGACCATTCATGGTTTTTATCATATGTAACATTACGAGTATTACATTCATAAAATAATCAGACTAATATCAAAGATAGCTTTATTGTAAATTTTATTACAATTAGCACAAATATATATGTACATATAATAATTAATTACACAAAAAGGCAGCTTATAACATATGTATGTATTTTAATAATATGTATAATATAAAATAGAAAAAACAAATAGTCGGATTGCATGGAGTTAATGAAAAAATTTCTGATTTGATGTTGAAATATCCATCTGCTGAAAGAAAACAGAAATCTTTATTGAATTGCGTCTGCAGTTACAATTTCAAAAATGATACATAACCATAGTAATATGGTTGCATGTATTGTTGGATATACCGTACATATGTTTACATCTTAATATTAAACACACTTACATCTATATATTCGCGAATACTCAAGACTTTTATTTCCCGGAATTTCCCGTTTTTGCTCTGTTGTAAATAATGCAGGACAAATTTATTTAAACATTTTTAAAATCAAAAACAAAAAAACCTCTTTTTATTTCCAAAGAAAAAATCGAACTGAAAGAAATCTATGTGTCAGTGAATTGAAGGAAAATATTGTTAACGACGACAATAGTAAATTCGCTTTGTAAACTTACTTTTGTTGCATAATATGAATTATCGTATCATACACACTAGAAAAACAAATAGTATTGGGTATGATAAAAGCTATTCTTTTCAAAATTGTTTCACAATTGCTATTGTTGTATGCAACCATATCTTAAAATTTATAGATGGTAAAAATAGAATTATAAAAATGCAAACAGTAACATATTTATAGAAGAACAAACTATAATTAAACTGATAATATGCTGTTTTCAACAGTAATACCCAATGTTATAGAAAATATAGTAACGTTGTGGCAACCATATATCAAACTGCTTTTTCTTTGTGTGTGGGGGAAAATTAGCTGTTTCGTAGTCGCTACACTACTCATCAGCACCCACCGGTATTCGAACTCGGGATCATGTGAACATGATGTATTTTTAATACGGCCGCTTAACCAACTCAGCTGGTATATGTATAGCATATTTAAAAATCTGAACTAAATATAATCGGTTATATATGAACCGATATCGGAATCTTCCATTTTCTGTATTTTATTAACCTTCTTTTATAACGAGAGTTGCTTTTCAGCAAAAAAAAAAAAAAAAAAAAATGTTAATGGAAAAATCGGATTAGGCTATATCTCGGGAATATATCGATATACCGGTATCGGAAATTTTCATTTCCAATATATATATATATAACCTTATTTCATTACCACAACTGTTTTGAGCAAAAAAAAGTTGTTTACGTTCGCTGACGCGGCATTTAAATGAAAAACCCGGTCTAGGCTATATCTCGGACCGATATCGGAAATTTTGTTTTCCATAATTATATAAAATTATTTCATTACCAAAACTACTTTTGAGCACAAAAAATTTGTTTAAGCATTTTAATGAAAAACCCGGTCTAGGCTATATCTCGGGTATATATGGACCGATATCGGATATTTTCATTTTACATATTTATATAACCTTCTTTCATTACCAAAACTGCTTTTGAGTACAAAAAAGTTGTTTAAATTCGCTTACGCGACATTTTCATGAAAAACCCGGTCTAGGCTATATCTCGGGTATATTGGACCGATATCGGAAATTTTAATTTTCCGTGTTTATTTAACCTTATTTCATTACCAAAACTGCTTTTGAGCAAAAAAAGTTGTTTCAGTTCGCTTACGCGACATTTTCATGAAAACCCCGATTTGGGCTATATCTGGGGTATATATGGACTGACATCTGAAAAAATTTTTTCTTTGCCTTTTAGTCACCATGCTTAATGAGTGTGTGAAGCTTGAAGCAAAACAAACAATTTTTTTTCCAAAAATTTCTATACAAAATTGCAAAAAAAAAATGGGTTTTTTCGGAATTTTGGATATATCTCAGCTATATCCGCACCGATATTACTGAATTTCAATAGCAAACCCATAAATCGATGGGGTAAAAGAATGGTGAAAGAAAAAAGTTTCTAAATCTGATAGTTTTCTCAGAAACGGTATTTCAACGGCGGACAGACGGACATCGCTTAATCGACTTTTCCATTCATTCTGATTCAGAATATATATACTTTATAGGGTCGCAAATAAAAACTGCAGAAATTACAAACGGAATCACAAACTTATATATGTATATCCGTTACATTTTTGTGAAGGGTATAAAAAAACAATCAGATCCCAAACAATGAAATTTATTTATTATGTGGTCATTTTTTTGTTTCGAAAATCATTTTGTTTTTATTTGTTTTCCTATCAGTTCATAAAAATCTTTTTTTTTTTTTTTTTTTTAGCAGATTTTCTCTATAAATATTGTCTACATATAAAATACGAGTACACGCAGCATTGATTAAAAACTAAATTTAACATGTTGACATCAATGTATTTGTTCACATACGAGTGAGTATGTTGGGAACATTGACATGTTCTGTTCGGGAACATATTCAAAAGAGGAAAATATACAGAACATTGTATATGCATACACAAGTGTGTGTACGTATGTATGTGTGCAGGAGGAAGAGTTCTAAATATGTCAGCTAACCCCACTGATATGTAAATAAAAGTCAGCCAGCGCGTTAAAGTAGAAAAGATTTTTTTAACAATACTTAATGTACATATATATGTACATATTTATACTTGCAAAATAATGAATTTTGAAAATTTCAGATTATGAGCGGCTTACACGTGTTAATGCTAAATAAGTTGTTGTTTTTGTAGCACACAAAAATTATGCGATACAAAAAGCTTTATGTTGTAATGACAACTGCCTGGGGCTTACACGTCGTGTATGTTATAAAAATATATTTTTACTTTTAATTCAAATTGCGTAACGGACAGGCAGTAATTTTGTAATATTATATAAACACACAGAAAGAAAATATATGCTCTTAGTTATTTCTACTAATGAAGTTAATAATTAGTGTTAAAATTGCAATATGTAAAAAATAGAACCGTCGATATCAAGTCGTTACTAATCATTCGATCATAATACCAAGTTAGCTTGATAATGTCATGAATTTCTGGAGACAACACAGTTTTTCGGATTATTACACTCGCATATATGTTTGAACATGTCATTAAACAAACAGCTTTGGTATATGTTTTCTACTTCTGCGCCATCTCTAATCTAAGGTCTTATCATCAATAGTCTGGAAAATCTGTTACACTAACACTAATAACATACTCGTATATACTTAACCATGGTACAATAACATACCAGGTAACCATAGATGCCAGATAAATCTGGTTTAAAATCGTCAAATTCGATGGAAAAAATCTTAAATATGTGCCTCGTTTCTGTATTACTCGCATCGAGAAATTTCTCACACGAAACAAAGGAATTGACAGAGAAACTATGCGAATTGAAACAAAAAATGGAGTTTCTCACACAAATGTTTCTGTATCTTTGAGAAGCGAGAAATATCTGTCAAAATAGCTTTTTTGACGTAATTCGTTGGAAGCTTGTGAGTAAACCTGTTTCTGTATTAAAATTTTGTGAGAAGTTTCTCGCTAGAACTGTCAAAACTTTTCACAAATAAAAGAGTTGCGGAAGTTATAAATTTAAAAAATATATAGTTGACATAATGAATGCAAAAATATAGGAAAGGTAAAGTTTTTAAATATTTATACACATATTGTCGTATTCATAAAAAATAATTTGCAATTAGTAAAAGTTTGCTTGACATACATACATATTTTTACACAAAATTTGTCAATTAAACCTTTGTTATGTGTAAATTATTTATTATGAATACGGCAGATATTGAAAGTAGTTCATTATTCATTTCTTCTTTTTATTTTAGAAAATTGAAAGAATTTCCACGGAGATATAATATAATAAATATACAAAAATTATGAATTAAATTTTTTTGGTTTTTTCTTTATTTCTTAATATTTATGTACATACATACAGTATGATAAATTCAAAATTTAATGGCAAAATCTTAATTTTAGCCTGTCTCGAATGCGAGAAGCTTCCCTCATCGGTTCAGGAACTAAAAAAGGGTCGGTTGCAGCCCTTAATCTCTGGCTGTAAATGCGCAACATGTTTCGCCGGTCATATATTGGTCAGCAACCATCACCACAAAACTATACCTTATTGAAAGTTTTTATGAAATTTATTTATGATTTGAATGTGTTTTTATATATGTACACGTGTTATTGATTGACACAATTTTATTTTATTTATAACACTAAATTCAATTGTTTTATTCACTGCTAAACATTTGCTTCTTAAATTTTCTTTCTGTTTGATAAATTTTTCCTATATTCTTCTTCTTAGTTGTTTACTTTTTGCATTTTGACAGCTGCTTAATGGAAATATTCCAATAAAGACGTAACTTAATCGATTTAATATACAGAAACGCTGTTTTTCTCGATAGTCGAGAAACGATGGAATTTTATGTTTCATTGTTTTCGATGCGAGAAACTTTTCACTAATCCTACAGAAACGAGGCAGTGATTAGTGCAAATCGTCAAAAAATCGTCAGCTAGTAAATTAATTATTTTTGAATAAAAGATTTATTTCAATGGCGTAAACTATAGAAAAACAAGTCGTGGCTACCTTTAATAAAAAAAACTACAGCATTTACGCTGCATTTACACACGCAATTAGTGGCATGCAAAGTTTGTATACGTATTATCTACGAAAAACAATTCGAAATACTCGAATCTCTTGCCACTAGCTTTTCAGTTTACACATGCCATTGGAAATTAATTTTTAAAATGTCCTCGAAGCGTATACTTCAAGCATTTTGTTTACTTCTCGTATTTAGCCTCCATTTTGAATTTGTCTTCTCTTTACAAAATAGAGTTACCGAGTTCACCATATTTGGGGAAACGATTAAAATTTATTTTTATTAAAATTATTTTAATAATTTAATGCTATATAATTAACGAAACTGTTCTTTTTATGCGTATTTCAAGAAATAAATCTTAATAATACATATGGGAAGCTAATATTTGTAGTTACATTTTGCTATAATGCAGTTAATTTGCATTAAATTCTTGGCCGGGTAACATTGTTTATCATCTTGACATTCAGTGGCATAAAAATTTTCACTCGCATGAAAAATTTGCTGCCACTGGAGCTGCCTTTGCGAAAAATGTGGATGTATTAGTGAAAAATTGTGAATGTATTGAATTTTTCGAACTGGCAGTAGTGGCATGTGTAAACTCTAAGCTTAAGCTATAACAACAAAGTATACCATCGTGAGTATAATTTTTACATTTTTGTAGTATATTTAATAAAAGGAACTATTATTATACTAAACACTTCAGTTAAATCCGACATAACAGCCGCAGATGCAAAGTTTTAGATACGAGTAGTCTTTAGTATACAGCATATTTTCAGAAAATGGCCTCTTCAACTAATTTCTTATTTTGGTTTTGTAAAGTTCCGTGTACCTGGATGCAAACTCACACATTTGCGGAATACGATGACTAATATTATTGCTATAAACTTGTAAACATAGAAAGATACTTTATTCCAAAAATCTAATATTTTTTATATATAAAGCGTAAAAGAAATTTTCCAAGTTTAAAAGGCTTCGTTACTTTAACTCGTACTAAATTTTTATCTAATTAATTTTTTTCAGCGATTGATATTGAGATGATACTTTAAACTCAACTCTAACATATACTCTAAAATAACTATCACATACTATATCGGTAATATATTATATAACAGACATATATATTTGTATGCATATTTATGTAATATATTACTTTCATTTCCTACATAAATTAACTTAAAAAAAAGGAAGTGTGCATGTACGAGTAGTTGCTTGAAAGATTTGACAGTAAAAATGTGATCTACAAAAATCGTCAAAAACAGGCCTTAAATCGTCAAATCGTCAAAGTGCTATTTTTAGCACCCAAAATCGTTAAAATGACGATAAATCATCAAATATGGCAACTGTGCAGGTAACAGCAAAGCAACAACAAGTCAGCAATAGCAAAAAACAATAGAGCTTTTTATTGCTGTTTTGTGCTATGAAGCTTAAAACAAGAGAAAGGAAAAATAACAACATATATATGTATTTTATTTTGTGTTTCTATTATATAAATTTTTTTCTCTCTATTGCAAATAATAATACAAAATATATGTGTATATTCTCTCTTGCAAACAATGCAAAACAAAAGTCTGTGTGTGTATATTAGCAACATATAAACAATTTTTGACAATTACTAACATCAGAAAAAATAAGTAAGAGTGGAGTATATTCGGCTCGGCCGAATCTAAAATACCCTTCAGGATAGTAGCATAGATATACTAGGGCTGATCAATAAATAACCGTTATTTTAAATATTTCAAAATGTAATTATTTACTCATCAATAACTATAGGGTGTTTTTCTAAGCTAGATAGAACTTTAAATTGTAAAAAGTAACACAAAAAATTAAATTTTGATGAAACATTTTTTTTATTTGTTTCAGTATACTCTGACAAATCATCATGAATAGACTCACGCTTGAACAACGCTACGAAATTATCCAAATTTAGCAGTTGGCAACTGACCCGTTGTTTTATCGCAAAATTGTGTTCAGCGATGAGGCGCATTTTTGGCTTAACGGGTTTGTTAATAAGCAAAATTGCCGCATATGGAGTGAGACCAATCCACAAGAGACCCTACAGACTCCATTACATCCAGAAAAATGCACTGTTTGGTGCGGTTTTCATGCTGGTGGCATCATCGGACCTTATTTCTTCAAAAATGAGGCCGGAGCTCGCGTTACGGTCAATGGAGATCGTTACCGCACCATGATCAATGATTTTTTGTTTGAAAATATGGATGACATTGATCCGGAGGAGATGTGGTTTCAACAGGATGGCGCTACGTGCCATACGGCGAACGCAACCATCGACTTACTGAAATCAAAATGTGGCGATAAGTTGATTTCGAGAAATGGACCTGTCAATTGGCCTCCAAGGTCGTGCGATTTGACACCTCTCGATTATTTCCTGTGGGGCTACGTGAAGTCACTGGTTTATGCTGATAAACCAGCAACAATTGACGCCTTGGAGGCCAGCATTGTTCGTGTTGTTCGTGACATACGGCCAGCAGTGCTCGAAAAAGTGGCCCAAAATTGGACGTCCAGAATGCGCTTCGTCAAGAACAGCCGCGGTGCCCATATGCCCGAAATCATTTTCAAATGTTAATGTCACGTATTGATCTTTCGAATAAAAAAAAATTTTGATTACAATTTAATTTTTTGTGTTATTTTTTACAATTTCAAGTTCTATCGGGCTTAAAAAAACACCCTATATATTGTCTATTTTAAAGTAATCCCCCTCAGCCAGCGTTTTTTCCAATCCTCAAAATACTTCTGAAATGCGCTTTTTGGTACCGCCAACAGCGCATGTTTTGGTTTTTTTATCTCCTTAATTGTAGCAAAACGCTTTCTGTTCATGGGTTTCTTACGTTTCTGGAGGAGGACCGACGGATATAGATAGTTAAGAAAAAATTATAAATAGCTTGTTTTCTATATTTCCCAGCTATCTATATGTCGACATTTCATAGGAGCTACCCTAAGCAGCAGTAGACTTTGGACATTTTTGAAAGATATTCTCAAACATTCAACTTTATATCCCAACAATCTAAATAAATTGTTGAGAATTTTAAAAGAAAAATGCTGTAATAATACCTTGGCTCTTCTGGACGCTTCCATTGGATTGATTGGGCTTTGATTTCAATGTCATAGCCATACACCAATGATTCATCACCAGTTGTGACTTTTATGAGGAAATCTGAATCATCGTTGACGATGTTCAACAGCTCCTGAACGATGTCCATGCTATGTTGTTTTTGCTCAAAACTAAGTAAATTTAGTAAAATATCGAAGAGCACACCAAAACACGACTAAACTTTTTATCTTTCAAAAACAAACTGACAATCTGAAATGGCTGATATTGCCAACATATACACATAACAAACATGGGTACCAAGATGACAGAAAAAAAAAATACTAAAATCGATAAGTAACTCACGAAAATAATGGTTAGTTTTTGATCAGACCATGTATAGTATACATTTTTTTAAAATTTGAACTAAGTATGCTCGGATATGGACCGATGTCGAAGAAAACCTTATTTTACCTTGTAATCGCCATGCCAAAAAGGTAATCTTTGATATAAATTTTCATGGAAAAATCAGCTTAGGTTATATCTCGGATCTATATGGACCAATGTGTTTCCTTTTGTTACCAGAACTGTTTCAAAGTAGAATAAAATTTTTTAATGAAAAAACCGGTTTAGGCAATATCTGGGGTATATATGGACTGATATCGAAGTTTTTCATTTTCTGTATTTAATAATCTTCTTTTATTAACAGAACTGATTTTTAGAAAAAAAAAAATGTTTAAGTTCGGTCACGAGATATATTCACAACCGAAACTCACAACAAAAACAACTTTATTTGCTTCTAGTTTTAGATTATAATGATACAATTTTTATTAATTACTTTAATTTTTATAGTATTTAATTGGTAATAAAGCAATTTTATAATTCTAGGAATAAAGTTAGGAAGTAAAAATACAATGTTGAAATAATGCAACTTAAGTCTAACCCAATTATCGTAAATAAAATAAAAGAAAATAGAATAAAATAAAATATGCAATGTTTGCAGAATACGCCAACTAAAATACTTTAAACAAAAGTGTGCCAATAAATAAAACATCAAGTAATATTATTAGGTCAATTAATGTGAAAAATTAAGTAAGTCAGTTTTATTATTGGGTTGTTGCCCTCGGTGGTTTTATTGGTGGTGTTATGGGTGTTTCCGTAATTCACGCGACATTTTCATCGAATAATCAGTTTTGGCTATATCTCGAGTATATTTGGACCGATATCGCAAATTTTTATTTTCTGTATATTAGTAACCTCTTTTTATAACCAAAACTGCTTTTAAACAAAAAAAAAATTGTTTAAGTTCGCTTATGCGACATATTCTTTAAAATATCGCGACATATTCTTAAAAATATAGCCTAAATCTCCGGTATATATCGAGCGATATGCCAAAATATTGTGTCAAGTTTGAAGCGAAACAAGCATTTTTTTTTAATTTTCATACAAAATTGCAAAAGAAAAATTAATTACTTTCGGAATTTTTGATATATTTCAGCTATACGTGAACCGATTTTACAAAATTTCAATAGCGAACCCATGAATCGATGGGGTAGTAGAATAGTGGAAGAAAAAAGTTTCTAAGTCTTATGGTTTTCCCAGACACAGCATTTCAACTGCCGACAGACGGACAAACGGACGGACCGACATCGCTTAATCGAATATGAATGCTGATTCAGAATATGTATACTTAATAGGGTCGGAAATGAAAATTGTAGAAATTACAAACGCAATCACAAACTTGTATATAAATTTTACTTTTTTTTGAGGGGTATAAAAAAAGTCCAGTCATAAGCAAAGGCATTGAACTAAAACTCCTTACCTCTACCCTCCTACGAAGGCAAACAATTTTCATCTTAGTATAATTACTTAACATCAAATATAAAGCAAAATATTTGAGAGTTAATTTTTCACGTATTTTTGCAAATATGAGTCCCTCAGTAGTAAAAGAATATATAACATAAACTCATAAAAAAAAATTCAAAGTTGAATACACAAGAGTGCTGGTAAACGCTTTGAATATTACTTCTTAATGTTTCTCAAATGCAAGTCGTCATTATAATACCATGACTCTTAAAAGGTGTATGTGTATGGGTGCATTTTTATGTGTTTGTTGTTTTCTTTGCCATTGTTGTTGATGTGTTGTGTTTAGCTCATAAGAGAAAAGAATGTGAGAAGAGCATACGTTAAGCGATTTATATTACAAAAGTGTTTTCTTCTCAGTAATGTTCAACTTTTTTTTTTTTTTTTTTTTGATTTAGAGTTTAGGAATATTAAAAATTGTTAAGCACCAGAAAGCCACTTTTTTTATATTAAATTCTTTTTTTCTCAATAATCTCTAGACTAGAAATCGTACACGCAAAGAAAGAGAAGTTTGAAAGATAGTATTAGCTACGTTAGTATACATATACCCTATAATTGTGTGTATTAGTATTAAAAATAGTGCATTATTGATTGTAAAAATAAAATAAATGTTAGAAAGAGAAAAATTATTTCAGTGTTTATTTTGTAGTTTCAATTCGACCTTTTTTGATTTTTATGGATTTTTTGTAGATTATTTAATACTACTACGGTTTTGTAGGTTATTTAATACTACTACAGTAATTCTTTTTATTAATTATATTTTAAATTCGTATACTCTTGAATTTAAATAGAAATAAAAAACAAGTTTTTTTATATAATATTTTTCCTCCGACGTTTCGTTGGGATTTTTCCAACATTTTCAGGGAGTTTTTTTATTGATCTGGCAACATACAATTAAATAAAAGCTTTAGTTAGCACATACATATAATTATATAAATTTCTATTTTATATGAGAATGAGGAACCCATTTGTTGTAGCAAACAAAACTCTAGGAAGCCGCATAACTTATGTTTATTTAAACCCGGGAGGTGAGTTGGTTTAAGTTGGTTGGCTGATGCTATAAATGTGCTTCGGCCTACCAACTCATTGCTCTTCTGTTGATTGCTGGGCAAATGCATACAAGAGAGGCTAGGAGGCCCGCACTCTTACGCAATGGGTTCATCTATAGGGCTACAAACTTATAGTGAAAAGTGGCGATCTGTGTGAGCCAAGCAAGTCACACGAGGACGCTGGTGCTTTGTGAATAATTCATACCGTGATCCATCATCATATTAGGCTGTGAAAGCAGGTCCAGTTCAGAACCAACTCCAGGATCGGATGAAAGAATCCACTACATCACATTCTGATACTTCTGTCTAATTTTGCAGGATCGGTCTCTCTATTATGTTTATTTACTATTACAACGATCCTGAAACAAAATATATGATATTACAATTTTTTTACAAAACTATGGTAAGTCATATCAATCACGTAGCAGATATAGTAATATAATGTGGTATGCAATGGCCATATAATTTAATATTAAGTGTAAATAAATGATATAATTTTATTTATTTAGAAACGTGATTCTTTTAATTGATAAATAATGAGAAGAATTGAGTTCTATAGAATAGCAATTAAGTTATTTATGATATTTGCATTATTGTTTAATAAAAGTTATATAGTTGGTTATGACAAAAATATTGTTAATTAGTGTTGTATGAAATTAATGTCGCTCGCAATGATGGTAATTTTATATAGTTATTTATTTGTTTATTTAAGCCTTTAGACTATAAGTCCTTACAGACTAAGGAAAAAATATAAAGGAGTACAATTACGTATTTAAGTACAAAATTATTTTTCGTTTTAGAACATCATTGGATTCAGAGATATCTATAATATGATAAAATTTCTGAAATATTTCACATATGCGACGAAAGAGATCATTGTTAGCATAGACGGCCCTGTGATAATCTAGACTTAGTAATTGATAGTTACGGGTTTCTCTTATTTTGTTCAGCAGAAACTTTGAATCAGCTTCACAGCGAAACAATCCAAGGAGGAAAGAGATACTAAGCATGGTTCGACGACATTTCAAAGTTGGCAATTTAATGAGTCCAAGCCTACTTTCATATGATGGCAGCACTTACCAGTTCCATCCAAGACCCCGTAGACAGAAAATAACATTTTTTTTTGTATAGATTCAATACTATTTATGTGAATGGTGAAGTAAGGATATCATATAGTTGATCCATATTCAAGAATAGGGCGAACCATGGAAATATAAAGTTGCTTTGTAATGTAAGGGTCTGAAAATTCTTTAGACCAGTGGTGCCCACAAGTTCTATATGGAAGAGTAAACACCAATACATTTAAGGACAAACTATTTTTATTTAATATTTTTTGTTGTAAAAAGCAAAACAATTACAAAAACAAAATTCACACTGATAATCGATGTCGTCAATGTTCACCAACAAAGCATGCGAAAGTGTTGTTGTTGTGTGCGGTGAAGAACGAAAAAAATATAAAAGACGAAGTTGTTTGTGTATTTTTCTTGCTAATGCTGAGCGCAGTATTTGTGTATTAAAGAGCACAGCCCTATAGCTAAGCGCATTTACAAAAAAAAAAAAATTGAATATCAAGCGCATGGGCTGTGCACACTTGCTTTAGACCATCGATTCATAAATCCAAGAACTCCACTAGTCTTATTAACAGTTAGCGCAATGTGATCTCGAAAATCAAGTTTATGATCAAGGATGAATCCCAAAGCGGTAATAGTATTAACTTTTTCAAGCATTATTCCATTAATGTGATGACAATAATTTGAATAGTTGTTTCGATGAAACGACATTTGTTTACATTTTTTTATAATAATGTACATAAAATTAAGTTTGCACTATTCCTCAAGTTTATTGATATCGTCGTGAAATAAAAGTTGATATTTTTTTTTTTTTTTGATTTGGATACTCAGGGGGTGACCCCTACATATGCAGTGCATTGTACTGGAACTAGAAAAATAGGTTATGATGAGGCAGAAAAGAGGGAGTAGTGTTCATGAAGGTTTAACTTTAACAATAACAACACGAAAGACGAAAATAAACTCTATTGCAGCATTTAAAATGTTGGAATCAAATTAGTTAAAGCTGATCAGTGCAAGGTGTATATACCTTCGACACTGCTCAGATTAGCAAAATTTAGTCCAACACTTTTTTTTTTTAGCATTGTACCACAACTAGGAAAATAGGTTATGAGGAGGGGGAAAGAGGGAGTAGTGTTTGTGAACAATTGACTTGAACTTTCCAACGTTATAACAGACAGGAAACACATCTGCAGGCAACTTATTCCATAGACGAAGTGTACGACTGAAAAACGAATTCTCTCTGTAATGCGTAGTGGGATTCCCTGGGCAATCGACCACAAATGGATGAGCTCTGAACGATGAACGCGTGCTACGTAAAAATGTGCGAGTTTCAGGAACAAGGTCCCTAATCTCGTCAGAGCAAAAGCCTTTGTAGTAACGATAGAACAGAGTAACGCACCCCACACTGCGTCGATGCTCCAGTGAGTCAATAGAGTTGGATACCCTACTGTCACCGATAAGCTTCTTCGCCCTCTCCTGCACACGGTCGAGTAACCCCAAAATAGACTTTGAGGCACCGGCCCAAACATGAGAGTTGTATTCCATTTTCGGTCGGATGTAGGTGGTATAAATAGTAAGGAGGTCGGATGGAGTGAAGTACATCTTACACCGTTTCAAAAAACCGAGGCACTTGAATGCTTCTTTGGAGACATGAAAAATGTGTTCTGTCCAGCGAACATCACACTGTATCTTCATTCCAAGAACATCAAGAGCATCCGATTCCTCAATATTTATACCATCCATGAGTACAGATGAAGCAACATTTGCGGTCGTTTGCTTGTGTGTTAATAAGCAACATTGGGTCTTACGAGCGTTGAAGGCGACTCTGTTTTTACCACCCCATTCGGAGATTAATAGAAGGTCACTATTCAGTGAATCATTCATATTTAGCCTCTTGGCAGCGATCTCTGATAGGCTAGGCCTATAGCTAAAAGAGTACGAGTGGCAAATGCTGCTGTCATCTGCGAAAGAGGGTTGGAAGTTTGGTAGAGAAGATAATTTAGAAAAATAAGGAATAGGGTAGGAGAAAGAACGGAGCCTTGCGGAACCCCTGAACTTTCCACACTACAAGAGAATGAAGTACATTCAGAAGAAAAAGAAACAAGAAAAAACACGTGTAACCATACTGCTACCTATTCCGGTGCACTTTAATTTCTTTGGGGTCATTTGAGCCTTTAAATAGTTTAACATCATCAGCATACATTAAAATTCTTGAGTGCAAGACGGCAGAAGGCAGATCATTAATAAAAAGTGTAAATAACATATGGGACAAAAATGAAATTGGTTAGTATAGTAGTATAGTTAGCTATGACTATAGTATGGTTGCTATTATTACTTAATATTATACCCAGAATATAGTTACTATTACAATATATTTCATAAAACTTGAAAGAGCCATATCAGTGCTATTTTTTATATGATAATAAGATATTATCCAAACCAAATTCAACAATTTGATGTTGTTCTTAGATTATTGTTTTGCCAACCATGTATTTTTGCTGCGTGTAATAGCTGGGGAACTCATACTTTTGCAGAGAACACGCATAGCTTTAACAAATTGTTTTGCTTTGGATATAATTTGGCCTTACTCATTATATTTACCATAATATTTTATTTTTAAATTAAGTAAATTAAAAAACAATTGCTTTTCTTTTGACTACTTTGACTTTTTGTTGTCTTGCTTCCAAGAAAAGAAATTTTATTTTAATTTCTTTATTGTGCCTTTAGTTTAAATAGAACACATATGCTGCGTATTTTTTTTTTTTTTGTTTAATTTAATTTCTAGCAGTCACAAGAGAGTTTTCAATTCTTTAGTGTTTGTTGCATGTGAACATGAGTATTTGCTGCAAAATACTTTGGGGCACTTTGACGCAGTCATTACTTTCAAGAAATTTCTTGTAGAAAAGTTTTAACAATCAGCCACTGGGGTGCAATAACTGCAGAGACGCACAAGGACACACACACACACACATACATACACATACACACACACACACATACACACACACATACACATACACTTCATCTTATCGCCGTAGAACTGACATTGAATTGAAACTGTAGATAGATTGTGTAAAGAAGAGGAATTAATTTTAAAAATTAATCATTTTTATTTATTAATTTCATTTGTTGGGAATGAACTGCTGCCTGTCAAGGCCTAATTGGCTCAAGTTTGCACTTGCAAAAGAGTTTGTATGCTCTATAACTTAATTATCTTAGACTGACTTTCTCTCCTTTTCAAATTGTTGTAAGGAAGAGGTGGTAAATTTGAAATGAAAGCAAAAAAACTGAAAAAAATTAAAATTCATTTTGAAAATAGGCTATCATTTAGCCTGATGCCATGCCATTTATTAGTGCGAAGGTGCATTAAATTGGGCAACAGTGATAGAAAAACTTTCATTTATAAAGGGTGGTTAAATTTCAAGGGCCGATGTTGATTTCGGATAAAACACAAACTATTTAGAAAATTATTGTAATTTTATTTTATTACGATATATTGGTATTATTCAATTATGTGTGGAACAAAATGTCGGCCAAATGGACGCCGCCACCACGGCGGCACACCTCCATTCGATGGTCCAAATTTTCGATGACCCTGAGGCATAATGGAGGTTCTATGCCGTTAATGTGCCGAATTATCTCATCCTTTAGCTGTTGAATTATTGCTGGCTTATCTACATACACCTTTTCTTTCAAATAACCCCAAAGAAAAAAGTCCAACGGTGTCAAACCACATGATCTTGGCGGCCAATTGACATCGCCATTACGTGAGATAACACGGCCATTGAATTTGTTGCGCAAACGAGCAATTGTTTCGTTAGCTGTGTGGCAAGTGGCACCGTCTTGCTGAAACCACATATCGTCTACATTCATATCTTCCAATTCGGGCCATAAAAAGTTCGTTATCATCTCACGATAGCGAACACCATCCACAGTAACTGCCTGACCGGCCTCATTTTGGAAAAAATACGGCCCGATGATGCCGCCAGCACATAAACCGCACCAAACAGTCACTCTTTGTGGGTGCATTGGTTTTTCGACAGTCACTCTTGAATTCTCATTCGCCCAAATGCGGCAATTCTGTTTATTGACGAATCCACTGAGGTGAAAATGTGCCTCATCACTGAAGATGATTTTCTTCGAAAATTGATCATCATTTTCATAATAAGTCTGGAACACATTGTTGGATTGTGTATCTCTCCATGGTTCCAATTGAATAAGCCTGAAATAGAGAAATGTCAAATAAAATTCGGAAAAGAACTTGGCGTTTAGGTGTGGTTCACATTCAACATCGGCCCTTGAAATTTAACCACCCGATACAACAATTTTTTGCATTACAGTTACGATTCTGGAATGTTGGCTTGTACTTTATTATCGACACTTTGGGAGATATAATGTTTGTCATTGCTTTTCTTTAATTCATCACGGCCTTCAAACCTTCAAGCAACCACTCATCTTTCTTACAAAATTTAATAAAGAAATATTCATAAAGCAGTAAATAAATAGATAAATTATACTGCCCACTTTAAATTAATGCTCTATTTTATTGTCAAAAAAAATTTCCATGAACAATATTGTAACTTACAAACTTAACTTAAAGCATTCCAGGAACAAGCCTGCTTTTCTATTGCGACTTTTATTTTAAAAAGCATTTGAGAGAATTGACCTTGTTAACGTTTCCTTTTTTATTGTCAACAATTTTCAGCTGTCTTTAGTTGTGGCTAGAGGGAATCTGTAAAAATATTCAACTTTAGCTGGTATATGGTGCTTTTTTTGTGGTAACCCAAGTTTGAATTTGAATTATAATAGAAAAATAATATATCGCTCCTTTATTGCAACTTAGTCATAATGCAAAAAAGCTTGTTTCGAGAAAAACACATATCAAATTCTTAGTTTCCATACAAGTCTTAAGGCCCATTTAGCCGACCGTAAATGTAGAAATGTAAATGTAGTCGGAACAGCTGATCGATTTTGTTATACGAGAAACAATGAAAATGCTTATCTGACTGTAATGAAATGTAACCGTAACGTCTGAACCTGTAGAAAATAGAATTTCATTACGTGTTTACGTGACAAATGTAGTCAGTGATGGTATACGTTATTGTGAATGGCAGGATGGCACAAAAGCACTGTTTTGGTACTTTTTATTTATATGATAATTGAACTATTTAAGTAGTTAAATTTGTATACACACGTGATATATTTTAATAAATTTAAGAGTTTTTCTCTGAATACTGCAAAATGAATGTACATATATAGGTAGCACAATTCATATACTTCGCACGATTTTTGCAAATGTCAGATTATATTTAACCATTACATGTATTCGCCTGATTTCCAAAAATACAATATATTCCACAAGCATGATCATCCAAAGACAAAATAAGTTTTGATAATCGGTTCAAAATACAGTTATGGTGCTATGAACGTAAGAAAGCAATACATTATTAAATTTAGGTCTGTGAAGACATAGAAGTGTAATAATAAAAAATGTTAATATTTTTTAAGTATAATACATTAATAATAAGGCATTATAATATAACTTTTTATCAAAGTTATTACATGTTGAAGTAATACATATGTATGCATAAGACTAATTTCAGGTACTATTGAAGCAAGATTCGTACCATTTGAATATGTACTGAATGTTATGAACTTTCGTCACTGCTTTGAACAGCTGTATTGCTTTTTATTTGTTTTTTGTAATTTATATCTTAAACAATTTTTCAACAATATAAAAATTCAGCAACAACAAAGAGATAGATTAAAACAGTAACAAAAATGGATTGAGCTATCTTAATAGGCTACTAACTGGCTACATAATGCTTCTCTGAAGGAAGAAAAATGTGAGGTAAGAAAATTTAATATATTCCTTATGTATGTGTATCCATTATTAACAAATTTCTTTTTAGTAGTGCAGTATTACTTTTGCGCAAGAAAAAGTTCTAGGAGTCTTTGCTTGCCAAAACAGACAAACAGCTAGAAAAGTTAGCTGCAGATATTGAGTTCATCTAGGTCGAAATTCAGGTAGGCATTAATAAAATTGAAAAATTAATGAACGAAACTCATGAAGACATTGAAAAGCAGGAAGAAATTGATTCTTTGCTATCGAATGCACTTACGCAAGGAGACGAAGAAGACGGTGTTTTGGCTGAACTAGATGCTTTGGCAGCTGAACAACAAAATGGGGTGTAACTGCCGGATGTGCTCACTAATGAAGATAACCCAACAATTGCAATAAGCAAAGTTTTACATAATGGAATTTTGTATATTTTGTTTATGTATATTTTGTGTTGTGGAAATTAAGACATGCTAAGTGATTTTTGTGAAATTTTATAATAAAGGCACCTACGCAAATGCTAATTGTATAAAAATGTTTTATATTTGTAGAATGAAACACCATTCTTTTTTTTGGTGCAGGCAAATCAATGCCTGTATAGCAAATATTATCCGGGATATAAAAACCCGAAGTAAAAAACTTGTTATTATTGGTTTATGTCAAAAACTCATGATACGGTTTTAAGCGTTCTATAAGTGCTACTACATTTACATTTACGTTACATTTACAATTTCTACGGTCGGCTAAATGGGCCTTTAGAAAATTTTTTTTCATGTCTACAAAAAACTATTTCACAAACTGCGCAGCATTGTGGGGGGGAGGAAATACACAAGTACTTATGTAATGTATGTATATCTTCAAGTATATAGATATTTAATATTATTGAAAGTGATATGGGTTCGCACTCATACATGCAGATACATATTGTATTTCTTTGGTGCTGTGGTAAGAAATACTCTCGCGTGTATAAGTATAAGTAATATATGTGTGCAAAGTACCCATTTGGCAATGTCTTAAAGATATCTTAAACGATGGATACACGACAATAGAAAAACGTGGAAGACATGTTGACGACACCTCAAACAAATTGTTGACGAAATTTTCGATCAAATGGCCACGAAATCACGCAAGACCACACAAGAGACAGTTTCCCACACCACATTGTCGACGATTATATACACAAAATTTTCCTTTACCATGTTGTCGACAAATACATTTAGAGCGTTTTGTTTCTTTATAAAGAGGAACTCTAATCTTTATTTCAATTCATAAAAAATCTTTTATTAAACTCAATTAAATTAAATCTATAACTAGATTAAATAATATATTGTTTTGCGTTCGCTGATAGTGTGCAGACCGCGAGACGAGCGTAAAAAGGAATGAATGAAAAAAAAGGAAGTTTGTTCTTCTTTTACCTCGTTGTAAAAAAACATTGCTCACACTTCTAACACAGAGTTGTTTTACAACAGGGCGCCACATCATTCCACCCGCTGGAGAGGACTCACCTGAGCCTGGCTGGAAGTCTAATTTGTCGGCCGCTAGAGGTTGTTTTGGGCAAACTGACTTCAGGTGAAAAGCTTACCATGGGCTTCGAGCAAGATGTTGTCGACCTTTGTGTTGTTGAAGCAGGTGCTCTTTTAAGGCTGTCAGAAACATCTGGTAAATTCTGTTGGCTAGTTGGGATACAAAAGTGAGAATATCCATACTACATCGTCAACGATTGTGCAGGCGACGATTTCACACCACAGTATCGTCGAAAATTGCATAGGCGACTGAAGATTGTTCCGACGATATCTTTACTAAACTGTCGTAAACGATAGTCAACGATTTAATGAAAATTATTAATTAAGTTTTTTCAGCTTACGATTTCTTTTAAAAATGTTTTTCTAATTTAAATCATTAGAAAATTCAAACAATTAAGTTTTTTATTCGCTATTTAAGCTTCTAACATTTATACCAGTAAAAAATTATAAATAGCTTGTTTTCTATGTTTCCCAGCTATCTATATGTCGACATTTCATAGGAACTACCCTAATCATCAGTAGACTTTGGAAATTTTTGAAAGATATTCTCAAACATTCAACTTTAATAGCGAATAAAAAACTTAATTGTTTGAATTTTTGTTCTCTGCTTTTCGATACTTTCAAAAAGCAAATCGTAGCAACCAACGGTTGTTCATTTGTTTGAAAGGTGTAAAGAAATGTTAGAGACGTTTATAAATAGAAAAGCTTGTTTTTTGTGTTTTGACGGATATTATTAGCGCATTTTTATTTTTAAATTCTCAGCAATTTATTTGGATTGTTGGGATATAAAGTTGAATGTTTGAGAATATCTTTCAAAAGTTTCCAAAGTCTACTGATGATTAGGGTAGTTCCTATGAAATGTCGACACATAGATAGCTGGGAAACATAGAAAACAAGCTATTTATAATCATTAGAAAATATTTATAAAATGATTAATAGTGTCATAATACAATTTGTAGGGAATTCTAATAAATTGTCTGCAAAATATGTAAAATAACACAAAAATTTTTTAAATAATTTAAAAAATTCAAAGGGTTATTTAGAAAAGATATTGATCGTTTATTTTTTAAAACTTAATTTGTATGTATATGTAATTAATTGAAGAAAATATGTTAAATTTTTAGAAAAATTCAAATTAATGTTTCAATAGCTTTTTGTTTTAGCTATAACACATATTTTTTAATTCATACAAATTACGTACAGAAAAATCGAAGATGTGTCTGGTACTGCTGTTAATAATCAACTGAGTAAAAATGTATATTCAAATTCTATACATTTTTGTAATTTTTTTACAGTCCAGTTAATTTTTTTGCAGAAATATTTTACTTGAACGATTTGAAGACTAGATTGAAGACATTGTCGCTCATCGTGTCGCTCTTTTAAACACAAATATAATCTATAAGTAATGCTTGTTTTTTTGAAATGCCTACATGAACAATTTGTAAACATGTAGTGGACATATGAGCGGCCAGATTGAAGACATTGTCGCCTATATGGTCCTCTTTACATTAAAAATCTAAACAAAAGAGGACAAATCGTGCATATATCTTCGAAGAAAATATCGTCCAGGATGATTTTGCTAACTGGGTAGTCATGTATGAAGGGATGTACCCAATAGCAAGAATTTAGGGTAAATACTTACGGCCGTATTTATAAAAAATATATTATATTTATCAAAGGTGTATTTGACAGATTTTGTAACGAAATTTGTCAAATAAACCTGTAATAAACAAAAAATATTTTTTATGAATATGGCCTTTACTATATATTTTTTATGAGTACTCATTGTCAGTTTCGGATGAACATATAGTCGTACAGAAGACGGACGAGCATGAAAAATCATGTGTAAACAAGTTGGAAGATAAAACACATGTTAGTCGATGTAAACAAGTGACTTTATATCTCCACAAGGAATATAATCGAAGGATTCATATAACAGGATCTTGAGGACAAATTAATCAGACCACTAAGTGAAATTATTCTTTCGTCAAAAGTTTCTTTGAATAAATCAGTTTGAGGCAGGTAGTTCCATCTAGCTAGAACCACATGCCAGCAAGTTTAATGTCACCTCAAAGTAATGAACCTCTAAAACAAATACCCTATATATAAAAGCCTAAAGTATTTTTTCTAATTTTTGCTTTAAAATACAAATTATGTTCAAAAATTTTTTAGCTGGAGAGTTGCAAACATGCCTTGAGGGAACTTAACGCGAACACTGGCAACAGCATTTGGTGCGAATTGAAAATGCCACTTGAAATTAAACACATTTATTACACACATACACATAGAAAAACAAACAAGCACTTCAATAAAAACTTTCTTCTTTTCGGTGAGGATGAAGCACATTTTTTATGATCATGGTTATGGTTATTGTTTCAAGTGCTTAAATATAATATTTTGTTACTGCGCTTTAATGTGTAAATTGTGCAAAATTCTTATTTGCTGTAGAAATGGTTTATAATGAAATTAAAGTAAAACACTTTGACTAAATTTACTATCAGTTATTTACACAGCTGTTTATTTTGTGTTTTTTTTTAGCTGTCTTACTGCAGTGTAAAGGCGGAATTAGTTTGTGCGTTCTTTTTCGTTCTGAATCAGCTGTTTTGTTTCTGTTCAATTGAAACTCTATGTGCCTGGTTTGTTTTTACTTTTTCGTTCTATTGTGTTGCGGACTAATCTGTTGAAAATAGAATGCAACGTTAAGTGACGGCCAGATATGTGTGTGTTTTATTTTTTTCAGGTATGGAAACATTAATATTTTATATTTATGTATATAATATTTTTGGTCAAAAGCTAAAAAAATTTGTTTCAATTAAAGATTTTTAAAAGTCAATACATTTTTATCAATTAAGCTACTATGGATGATCAAGAGAATATTATTTTTGCGAGGAAAAAATTATAATGGGTAATTTTATAAAAACTATCGGAAATTTAAAAAAAAAACACATAAAATTCAGAAAAATGCATGAAATATTTATTTGGATCGATAGTTGGGTCGATATAATTTAATGTTTGAAGATTATTGCATGCAAATGTTGGCCACGGCTGCGCCTCAAATGGTCCATCCGCTTAGTCCAATTTTGGCATACTCTTTCCAACATTTCGGCCGGTATCTCACGAATAATGTTGGCAATGTTGGCTTCCAGTGCGTCAATCGAAGCGGGCTTGTCGCTATAGACATTAGCTCTAACATAGCCCCACAAAAAATAGTCTAGAGGCGTTAAATCGCACGATCTGGGCGGCCAATTGACTGGTCCCAAGCGTGAAATAAACTGTTCACCGAACTCGCCTCTCAATTGGTCCATTGTTTCGCGTGCTGTGTGGCATGTGGCACCGTCTTGTTGAAACCACATGTCATGCAAGTCAAGCTCTTCCATTTTGGGCAAAAAAAAGTTTGTTATCATCGCACGGTAGCGCTCACCACTCACAGTAACGTTGTGATTCGCCTCATCTTTGAAGAAATACAGCCCAATGATGCCGCCAGCCCGTAATCCGCACCAAACGGTTGTTTTTTGTGGATGCATTGGTAGCTCTTGCAATGCTTCTGGCTGCTCTTCACTCCAAATACGGCAGTTTTGCTTGTGCACGTATCCATTCAACCAGAAATGAGCCTCGTCGCTGAACACAATTCTTCGGTAAAAAAGTGGATCTTCATCTAACTTTTCAAGAGCCCATTCACCAAAAATTTGGCGTTGTGGTAGGTCGTTTGGCTTCAATTCTTGCACCAGCTGTATCTTATAAGGCTTCACACCAAAATCCTTCCGCAACATTTTCCACGTAGTGGAGTAACAGAAGCCCAATTGCTGCGAACGGCGCCGAATCGGCTGCGATATTTTCTTCAGTTCGCACTCTACGGTAGCGTGTTGGTGGTTTAATGTCCAACAATGTAAATTTGGTGCGAAATTTTTTTACAATAGCCCGAACAATAGCCATAAAATGGAAGCAGCACGCGATGAACTTTCTTAACAGAGCACGCATTTTGGTAATAAAATTCAATAATTTGCAAGCGTTGTTCGTTTGTAAGACGATTCATGATTAAATTATAGACCAAACTGAAGATGTTTGACAGTGACACAAGATACAAAACGTGCGTGAGCTGTCAAAACTAGTGTTGCCAAAAAGATAATAGCAAAAAAATCACTCATTATTATATATAAAAAGTGTCATAAACTCTGCATATTGTGAGAAAGAAATGTATAGTAAGCAACCAGTGGTGATGGTTGACGGGTGAGTTGGTTTAAGGGCTGATGCTGCTAGTGGGCTTCGGCATCCCACTCATTAAGCCTTGTCTTCCATTGATTGCTGGGAAATTGCATACAGGAGGGATTAGGAGGAACTCTTTGGAACTCCTCAACAAGAAGTTGTCATATGGCTACAAACACATGGCACGATGGCGCTGGAGAATCGTGAATAATTCACTCCATGGAACTGGTCCATCATCAGATAAGGCCGCAAGGCAGATGCTGATATAAATCTTTTTCACAACTGTTTTATTTTTATCTTGGACCAGTATGCAGTGGCATTGTATAAAACTTGAGAAGTTAATTTTTGGCAAATTTTAATATTCAGAAAATCTAAATAAGCACTTAAATCGTCTCTTAGAAGAAAAAATTAAACTCGACCTAGAATACTATTTTTCATTACTATTTGTAAACAAATTGAAGCCAACAAATTTCCTTTAGATAGCTTGTTTTACAGTTGGCATAAATTGTTGCACAAAAACAAGCAAAAGTATAAAAAGAAGGTAGTAGCACTTGTGAATGATAAAGAAAATGTGTTCTAATGAAAGAAAAAAAAAAATTGCTATTAATATTGAAAACTGATTGTACAAATGAAGAGTAACTTTTATGACAGAAATAACTTCAAATTATATAAAATTGTTAGTAGTTTCTTTGAATACTTTGACATATTTTCTCTTTATTCTAGTCATTGCTGTGCAAAAATAACATTTTTCTTATGTGCCAAGGAAACTACTTGTAACTAACTGCAGACGCAGACATGAGCACACACATGCACAGTTTTATGTTCACATTTTGTAACCTAGTTAACAATTTGGTGATTGGTTTGCAAAAATTACTTGACTGACTTAGGGTTCTCATATTACTGGTACTTATGATGATTAAAAAATTATTTGTATATGATGTATGTATGTGTGTGATGTATGACAAAGTCGTTTCAGCCACGTAAGGAGTGATTGGACTGTATATTTTTCATGACGCCATTAGAAATACTGTTGCTTGGTGAAAATGTGGTTTCAACAAGATGGTGCAATCCCATACACTGCTGAAACCACAATGGATATTGTGGCATTTCCTGGTCGAGTAGTCTCCCGTTTTGACGGCCATTCCAATATTTTTTCTATGGGGATAGTACAAGTCTCCTTTAAGGAGAATATTCGGTAGAAATGCGAAAAGAATGTGGAATTGATTTACGTTAACACCTGCCTAATCGGGCTTACCTGATGATGGACTAACTGCACGAGTGTATTGTTTACGATTCATCGGAGCCCTTGTGTGGCTTGCAAAGCTCTCACAGGCCCCAACTTTTGCAATAAGTATGTAGCCGTATGGCTGAGGAACTTGTAACCCCTCCTGTATGCAATTTTCCAGACAGTTAATGGCAGACAAGGCTCATTTAGTTGGCAGGTTGAAGTTCATTAAGAGCATCAGACTATAACCAAACACTTCTGACACCTTGCATCACAGGTTTCTGTTGCAAGACAACCACATCTTGGGTTTATTAGTCTCCAAAAACCAGCACGTACCATTTTTATCGAGGAAACTGATTCTCCTTCCTGCAATTTAGCTTTAAACCTCAGGTCTATAAGCACGTGCCGGCAGCTTTGCCGATCCCTGTTCTGCTAATAAACCTTTGGTGAATGTTTCGAAAGTCCAGTACAACATAAGTCGTACGCATTGCTAGAATTTTAACTGCTACAAAAAAAAACGAGAGTCTCCCACCTGTCTATGCGGCAAAAAGCAGAGTGCCCTGGTTAGGTGTACATCAAAGCAAAATCTGCTTCCTGGAGGGACAGGTATGCGAAAAATTATCATCAGAAATATTAGGAAAATTTATGGAAAAGCGATAAAATTTGTACCAACACTTGGCCGATATCATATTTTCCTATAAATAGGAAATATTTAAAATAAAGATTTTAAAGGCTCAAAATCATTTTATTTTTATTTAGTAAAAAGTTTATACAAAACACAAAGTTTGATGATTACTATCAAATTGGTTGATGCAATAAAAAAACGACCACATTTAAAGACGAAAATAGTGTTCTCTCTTCAAGATAACGAACCGGTTCACATAGCATTAGATGCTAAAATTACATGAAATATATTTCGAATTGGTTGATCATCCACCTCAGAGTCCAGATTTAACTCCTTGTGACTTTTTTCCATTTCCAAACTTGAAAAAATGGCTCGCAAGAAAAAGATTCATCCAATACGAAGAAATAATTATCGAAACTAACGCGTATTTTGAGAGGCTCCCAAAATCGTATTATTCAGATGGCATAAAATTGTATTACTATAATTGTATTAAGCTAAGAAGAGAATATGCTGAGAAATATGTGGTTTTTGAAGAAAAATAATTCTTTTTTCCTACTTCAGTAGCTTCAGTATCAATCCACTTTCGTTCCTTCTGTTTTTTTTTATAGTACTGTGGGTTTTTTTATTCCACTTTCGAGCTTCAAAATCCAGTTCAACATTTGCTCTATTAAAAACAAAGAGGTTCGCTGATGGGATATTTTTTTTTATTATTATGATATAGTTGTTATGTCAAGTGGCACCATCAGATCTGCAGCAAGATTCCACCCCCATTGTTTAATCTTAATCGATATTGCCCAGGTGCGTTCTTTTAACCCGTTAAGAACTGAGAGGTGAGGTCGTCTGGAGAGGCAAGAGGGAGCCTCTGAGCTACTTATGGGAAGAAGAGAATAAAACTCCAAGCAATTCTTACTTACATAACCATCCACTTTATTTTTTGTATTACTTATTGTTAGATTACTTATATATGATGATGATCTATTCTAGATGAGCGTACAATCCCTTCTAAAAAATCCATAAAATCAAAACTTCAATACTGATGCCTGTTCTATTGACAAGCGAATTCAAACGAAGTACGGTGAATAACTAGAAACTCACCACAAGTGGAAGTGTTCTAAACTAATGCAAACTACCGTAACGGACGTTATATGCACATATATAAATTCAAGGTTAATAAAAATAATATAATTTCAAGATGTAATAATAAATTCAAAATAAATAATAAATTCAAGAAAAAAGATGCTGCACTTAAACACCCATAACGATGAGCTTTTAGCTGGAGTATGATGCCAGCCCCGCTAGTAGTCTGACCACACGATGAATAAATTGTTACGATTATGATGCGATTCCTGCATCAGACGAGCACAACAAACACACCAACAAAACAACAATACCCACAACTACAGCCAGACATATATGTTGATAGAACAATCTCGCCCATCGAGGTACTTTGCAAAAATAAAAAAGACGAAAAACACCACGATATGATTGCAAATACCGCCAAAAGTTTGAACAAAAATGTATCAAAAAATCGCCTCGAAAATGATTCTTTTGACATGATTCACCCGTTGGAAACAACTTTTTCACAATGAGCGCATTATTTCTAATTCAAAAATAAGCTTCTATAAAGATATTTGTTTGGTGAAGCTGATTCCCAAGCAAATCGATTATGCTGCCATATGTTGGCTGGGAAAGTATTGCAAATTCTCTTTATGCTACCCAGAAGTATGCAACACATTTGAGGGTAAATAAAATCGTATTAAATTGAAGAAAATCAACTTTTCAATAGAAACAAGTTTATTGAAATATTTGGTTTTTCTGTCATATCCGAAATTGTGAAATATCGAAACTACATCAAAACAGAATTTACGAGTGTACTTTAGTAGCAGAAATGTCTTAAATTTTAACTGGGTTAATGCTTGAATCCTTTTGAACAAATTTGAGTACTTTTACTTATTTGTAAGGGTTCTGCTTGTTTTCAATGTAGAAAATTTATAGTTTTAGCTTTAATTTGTGTAAAAATTATTTATCTGACAACCTCCTATTTGAACATTAATGTTTGTAAATATTTTTCAATTGAAAATGAAAAAGTTGTTTCGCAACAAAGCAAGATTGACATGAAATTTAATTCATTCTTAAGGTAATTTAGCATTATTATTTACATAGAAAAGTAATTTGTGTGGACTTTGGGATGCATAATTTTTTTTTTTAACATTATTATTTTATTTATTGAATCTACATAAAAAATGTAATGACAATAAGTATTCAAATCTTAATACTAAAAAAAATTGTGATTAAAGTCCTGCCAGTGCTGGACAAAAATTTATTTTTATGCGAATGGGGATACGGGATGCATAATTGAACGAAACTTTTTTCAAAATAGTATTTAAAAAAAGTAGTTAGTGTTTTTGAGTTCTTCATAATGTGTTTGAAATTTTGGCAAATAGTGTTAAGTGTTTGATAATATCTTTCAAAGGTTTCCAAATATACTGACTTATGAAATGTTGATACACAGCAAGCGGTTTGTATTTAAAAAAAATCTATAATTAATTTTTTTTACTTAAAATTTTTTCTGTAATGCTAGGAACACAACTGCGACGAACGACGAATTTTTGGTTGCGAATATTCGTCCCCAAAAATAAAACACATGAATATGAAAATGCACACAATCGTGGTGTTCGTCGTAATTCGTCATTCTCTGCGAATGTTGAAACAGATTTGTTTCTAATTGCTTCGTCAGCGAACGATGAACAAAATAGTATCAGGTGACCAGGTTTCTTACATAAAAACAGTATTTTCACGAAATAATAATTTTGATAAATAATAAAAAATAACTGGTTGCTCAGTGACAGCAAACTGTAGAACAAACAACTGGGATTATAACAAATTGCATATGTGATCAATATGAGACAAATATAGACGAAAAAATAAATAAGAGTTCAGTGACTGAGTTGGTTAAGCGGCCGTATTGAAATACAATACAATACATGTTTACATGGTCCCGAGTTCGAATCCTAGTGGGTGCTGATGAGTAGTGTAGCGCCTACGAAACAGCTAGTTGTCCCCCAGCTTTAATGTATTCAATTATTTTTTCCGGTTGTCTTTGTTCAAGAGTTATTGATCGGGGCAATTATTGTTAAAATTAAAAAATAAAAATATTTCTTGGCTTTAGCCAGGACTGAACTTGAGCCAGACGAATAAAACCAACCCATTATATAATACAAAAAATATTAAAATAAGTATGACTATTTAACCTTAATAATTTTTATATTTATATTAATTCATGTAGTAAAGAATTTATGAAGATGTTCTCAAAATATAAAGTACGTCAGATAATTTGTCCAAAAATCCCTCTTTCGGATAGGATTTATCAAGGTTTATTTTTAATATGGCCACCTTAGTAGTTGTATTCATTTTAAACATTTATTTTCCTTTGCACGAAATGTAAACAATATTCGTTGATATTGTGCTTCACATGACGAATTTATACAACGAATATTCGCAAATTAAAGATATGATTGGATAAAGTGTTTGTGACATGGTTGGGAGGGCAATATCCAGGGCGAACATCTGTCCTTGGTGTGGTGGTATTACGTGGACAATAGTGTACGAATAGTAGATCTGCAAAGTTTAAGTGTATGGGGTTTTTTGTTTTTTGTTTGGGATATTTTCAAACATTTTTGGTTTTTGTGGTGTAGAATTTTCTTTTTGTTTTTTTATGCCGGCATACTCAGAGGGAGGTTTGGAACCCCCCGACTGATCAAGTGCTCGTTAATATGGCTAGTAGGAAATCCCTCTGGTCTCTATGGCCGTAACATAAAAATAAATACGGCGAATTCGTCGCGATGGACGAAATTCGTCGTTCGTCGCAATTGTGTTCCCAGCATAATGTGTTGTGTTTTTACCGAATGTGTTGTACAGCTTACAGTGGCATAAAAAAATTTAAAAACTGTCGCCCTTATGTATAACCGAAGTCCTTCTGCTCACTAACTAGCTGTTAAGTTTTTTGTGTGTAAATTTCCACAAGGGAAAGATATCAGCTAGTTAGTTAGTTCACATATGATTTTATAAGAACTATCGGAAATTAAAAAAAAAAAAAACATAAAATTCAGAAAAATGCATGAAATATTTATTTGGATCGATAGTTGGTCAATATAACTTAATGTTTGAAGATTATTTCATGCAAATATTGGCCGCGGCTGCGCCTCAAATGGTCCATCCACTTAGTCCAATTTTGGCATACTCTTTCCAACATTTCGGCCGGTATCTCACGAATAATGTTGGCTTCCAGTGCGTCAATCGAAGCGGGCTTGTTGCTATAGACATTAGCCTTAACATAGCCCCACAAAAAATAGTCTAGAGGCGTTAAATCGCACGATCTGGGCGGCCAATTGACTGGTCCCAAACGTGAAATAAACTGTTCACCGAACTTGTCTCTCAATTGGTTCATTGTTTTGCGTGCTGTGTGGCATCTGGCACCGTCTTGTTGAAACCACATGTCATGCAAGTCAAGCTCTTCCATTTTGGGCAAAAAAAGTTTGTTGTCATCACACGGTAGCGCTCACCATTCACAGTTGTGATCCGCATCATCTTTGAAGAAATACGGCCCAATGATGCCGCCAGCCCATAATCCGCACCAAACGGTTGTTTTTCGTGGATGCATTGGTAGCTCTTGCAATGCTTCTGGCTGCTCTTCACTCCAAATACGGCAGTTTTGCTTGTTCACGTATCCATTCAACCAGAAATGAGACTCGTCGCTGAACACAATTCTTCGATAAAAAAGTGGATCTTCATCTAACTTTTCAAGAGCCCATTCACCAAAAATTTGGCGTTATGGTAGGTCGTTTGGCTTCAATTCTTGCACCAGCTGTATCTTATAAGGCTTCACACCCAAATCCTTCCGCAAAATTTTCCACATAGTGGAGTAACAGAGGCCCAATTGCTGCGAACGGCGCCGAATCGATAATTCACGGTCATCACCAACACTGGTCGATACGGCTGCGATATTTTCTTCAGTTCGCACTCTACGTAAGCGTGTTGGTGGTTTGATGTCCAACAATGTAAATTTGGTGCGAAATTTTTTTACAATAGCCCGAATAGAAGCCTCAGTAGGTCGATTAAACTGACCATAAAATGGAAGAAGCGCGCGATGAACTTTCTTAACAGAGCACGCATTTTGGTAATAAAATTCAACTAACTAACTATGACGAGAATTGCTACCACAGAGGGGCACTGGTAAATCGTGAATATTTCACTCCGTGGGATTGGTCCACCATCAGATTAGGCCGTTAAGCCAGGTGCTGATGTAAATCATTTTTACAGTTAGTTAGCACAAGGTTTTCTATTATACATAAGACAATGTATATTTTGGTAAAAAAAAGTTAGAATTTTCTTTGCAATGATTTCTGCCAAAAACTACTTATAGTTGTGAAACAACTACAATTATCTTCATTTAACGCCTCCCAAATGAAAATGCTTCTTTGTTATGAAATCTACTGCAAAGCAAAAAACATGGTAATTTATATCAATTTTTGTATTTACACATTGTTTACCGATTACCTTGCAATACATCTATATACATACATATAATCCATATAGTATATGTACTTAAATAAACTAAGTTATATTTGTTTGTGTGTTTGATTTTAAATTTAATGTACATATTTCTCTGATATTAAATACATACAATCTCTGCATTACAAGAAAGGCAGTCGTTTGCTTTTTATCGGCTAAAGCTTCTTTTACGGCTGCTTGTAATACGTAGGCCCAAATTTTGGTGAGGGAAAGAATATATATTACAATATGTATTTCTGTTCTGCTAATAACAGCGCCCCCCACCGTGTGGCTGTTTTGGCTCACACGGGTAGCAATTCTTGCCATATTTTTCTAGCCTTGTTGAGGAACTCGGGCCTTCTAAACCCCCCTGTATGCAGTTTTAGGTGCAGATCGTCAAGGGGACGTGCTTGAAATCTTTACAGATGGATTCAAGTCGGAATCGGGAGTTGGTGGGGGTATCTCTATCCACCTTTATGAGAGGAGGATGAGTTTTAGGTTAAAAAATTAGTGTAGCGTAGTACAGACCGAAACCGCGGCCGTTATGAGGGCAGCTAACTGGTTAAGGTAGGTACTGCAGAATATAAGGGGAGGATATATGAATTTGTACTGATAGTAAGGCTGCACAGGTTCATTAATGCCGGATGTCTGTAAACGGAGATTGTGAGACACTCGAACATGTGTGGTCGCGGCGGCACACCTCCATCCGAAGGTCCAAATTTTCGATGACCCTGAGGCATAATGGAGGTTCTATGCCGTTAATGTGCCGAATTATCTCATCCTATAGCTGTTGAATTGTTGCTGGCTTATCGACGTACACCTTTTCTTTCAAATAACCCCAAAGAAAAAAGTCCAACGGTGTCAAATCACATGATCTTGGCGGCCCCTAGACATCGCCATTACGTGAGATAACACGGCCATTGAATTTGTTGCGCAAAAGAGCAATTGTTTCGTTAGCTGTGTGGCAAGTGGCACCGTCCTGCTGAAACCACATATCGTCTACATCCATATCTTCCAATTCGGGCCATAAAAAGTTCGTTATCATCTTACGATAGCGAACACCATTCACAGTAACTGTCTGACCGGCCTCATTTTGGAAAAAATACGGCCCGATGATGCCGCCAGCACATAAACCGCACCAAACAGTCACTCTTTGTGGGTGCATTGGTTTTTCGACAGTCACTCTTGGATTCTCATTCGCCCAAATGCGGCAATTCTGTTTATTGACGAATCCACTGAGGTGAAAATGTGCCTCATCACTGAAGATGATTTTCTTCGCAAATTTATCATCATTTTCATAATAAGTCTGGATAACTTTAACACGTTGTTGGATTGTGTATCTCTCCATGATTCAAATTGAGTAAGTCTGAAATAGAGGAATGTTTAGGTGTGGTTCAAATTTAACCACCCGATATATAGATGAGATTGTTAAATACAGCGTCAACTTTTTGAAACCGTACAAGAGAGTTCTAGTGAGGTCACCTGCCGAACATCAAGACTGACATTGAATCAGATATTTTCGATTATATTTTCAACTTTGAAGACCCGCCTAATCTGAACTAAGCTTAGCAGCCAAAAAGTTGTTAAAGTTTAGTTGCTCTTTTTATCTCTTTAAGATTTTTTTTTTTTTTTTTTGAGAAAAGAACTTTCTTCATATAAGTTTGTTATTAACAGAGTTCGTTCTACAAAATAACGGAGTTTGTTTAAAGCTAAAAACTCTAAGGTGGCCACACGTAAAGTAAACTTTTATGTGATGAATTTGATGTTGTTGCCGCGTTCAAAATAATTCAGCACTGGACTATACGACTACAACTGCCGGTTACAGCATTGGCTTACATGAAGTCACAAAGTCTATATACTTTGTGAATAGTTTTATTTTCTTATAAACTTGAACTAAAGCCTGATGTACAACTGTACAAAAACCAAATATCTAATTTAAAAAATTATAAAGTTCAACAAAAATTCAACAAATTAAAGTTTTATTTTCTCAATTAGCTCACTTCAATATTTACGTGCGAGTTGAAACCTCCAAATTTTAAGCGTGTTTACCAGAACTTGTTTGGCGATTTCAAATCGCAAAACCACAATTCTTGCGTTAGGCTTTTGTTAGAACACCTATTTGGCTTTTTCAAGTCGAAAACTCTAATCTTAAGCGATGTATATATGCTAGAATATGCCCGATATATGCCAGTCATAGTTCCTATATATATTTTATTCGTTTCGCCTTTCTTTTATTACATATGAGTAAAAGCGTGTTGCGTGCCGAGCAAAACCGGTTACAGATATAATTGACATTCTTTAAGACTACAATTATAATAAATATATAAAAAGACAATTGTTGTGCAATTTGTAAACTAAAAATAATTTATTTATGTCTGCAGTATTTTGTCTGCATTGCAATGGAATTTATGCACAGAATTGTTTTTAGTATTTATTTATTATTTAAATTGGTTCAATAAGTTTTGGACTCCAGTGAACAAAAATACATTATCACCTATCAGCTTGACATTTATCGTATATTTTGCATTAGGAAGTTGTTAAAATATGTTTCAAATAAATGCTTGAATTTTTGTTTCAACTCACTGCAGGTGTCAATATAAAAACGACAATATACCTAAAACAATATACAGCTTCACTCGGCCCACTGGAGGATGTGTTTTATGGAATTATTAAATTAAGCTACAAATTATTTTAAATATAAATTAAAATCAAACGCAAAAATTGCAGTCAATTTATGAATATTGTAAACTGGAATGAAACCATTTTAAAGTCATCCACAGACGATATGTTTTTACATCTGACTTTTTAAGTTTTCTACTCACATGTTTTTCTTTATTTGCGTATTTTAAAGAATTCTTGCCACTTAATTTACTAGTTGGTTTCATTGCTTTCGATTTTCACTATAATTCTATAAAGAATATTTTGCAATGATGGATTACCCATTTAGTGGTTTCAAAACCACTGGTCTGGCGTGGCACTCAGCTGGGGAAATTTCATTTCTTAAGTAAAAGTCATTTGCAGTAAGCAACCTTTGTGTTTCTTGAAAAATGGAAAAACGTGAATTTCGTGCAGTGATTAAACACTATTATTTGAAAAGGAAAACGGCGAAAGAGACAAAGGAAAAGCTCAGTGAGTCTGATCCGTTAGATCACATGGAAAAATACTGGATTGCTGAATTTAAACGCGTTCGAACAAGTAGGTGGTTACTGAAGAAAATATCAAGAAAATCCCGGATATCGTTATGAATGATCGTCGAGTCAAGTAATGTGAGATTGCTAATATGGTAAACATATCATATGAACGTGTATTAAATATTTTGTGTGATCATTTGCACATGAAAAAGTTATCGGCAAGATGGGTGTCGCGTTTACTCAGTTTCGAACAAAAATGAGTTCGACAGACCACTTCACAGCGGTGTTTGGACATGATAAAGCGTTGTCCCGTTGATTTTTGACATCGATTCGTAACTGTTGATGAAACGTGGGTCCAACGTTACACATCTGAAACCAATAATGAATCGAAATAAAGAATAGAAGCTGGTGGAAGTGCGCCGTAGAAGGCGAAGACAGTGAAATCGTCTGATAAGGTTATGGCCATTGTATTCTAGGGTGTACAGGGAATATTGCTCATCGATTATCTTCAAAAAGGATCCATAATCAAAGGAAAGTATTATCGTGCATTATTGAATCAATGGATTGATGCAATCAATAAAAAAAGCGACCACATGTAAAGAAGAAAAAGGTGCTCTTCCTTCAAGACAACGCACCGGTTCACACAGCATTAGAAACAATGCTAAAATTACATAAAATACACTTCAAATTGGTTGATCATCCACCTTATGATACAGATCCTAGCAACCTCTTCCTGTTTCTGAACTTGAAAAAATTGTTCGCAGGAAAAAGATTTATCTCAAACGAAGAAGTGATTTGGAAACGAATGAGTCGTATTATCGTATAAAAAAGTTGGAATATCGTCTTACTAAATATATTGAGTTAAAAGAAGACTAACATGCTTATTCTGAGAAACGCAAATCGCTTAAGTTTAGCGTTTTCGATTTCAAAACGCCAAATAGGTATTTTGAGAAACGTATAACGCAAGAAATATACAGCCATGTTCAGAGAACGCGCGTTCTGAAACCGCATTGCGTTTTGAAAAACGCTTAATTGATTTTTAAGTGTTCTGAGGAACGCGCGTTTTACTGGCGTTTAAGAGTTTTTTCCGAAAAAATACTGCATGAGTTTTACATACGTATGTATATATGTATGTGCTAGTTATATAAATAAAAAAAAAATTTGACAACAAATAGACAAAATTTTTAATTTAGTTTTTTTAATTGAAAATGAGTAAAATTCTTTAAACTTTTTATTGAAATAAAAAGAAAACATATTAAAAATAATTTTATTGCCTTTTGAAGTTCAGTTTTAGCAAATTCAATAAGTTCACTTGAATATACGAGTTGAAGTCACCAATTTTAAGCGATATGCGTTTTCCAGAACACCTATTTGGCGATTTCAAATCACAAAATCATATTTCTTGCATTATACGTTTCTCAGAACACCCATTTGGCGTTTTCAAATCGAAAAAGCTAAATTTAAGCGATTTGCGTTTCTCAGAACATGTATGCTAGTTTTGCGTTTTGAAATCGCCAAATAGGTGTTCTGGAAAACGCATATAACTTAAAATTGGTGGCTTCAACTGGCATGTATATATTGAAGTGAACTGATTGAATTTGCTAAAACTGAACTTGGAAAAGGCAATAAAATTATTCACAATTAAAATTTAATATGTTTTCATTTTATTTCAACAAAAAGTTTAAAGAATTTTACACATTTTCATTAAGCAAGCTAAATTGAAAAAATTTTCTATTTATTGTAAATTTTTTTTTTTCGTTTTATATAACTTCAACATACATATATCGTATGCAAAAAACATGTTGTATTTTTTCGGAAAAAACTCCTAAACGCCAGTAAAACGCGCGTTCCTCAGAATACTTAAAAACCAATTAGGCGTTTTTCAAAACGCATTGCGGTTTCAGAGCACGCGTTCTCGGATTATGGCTGTAAGTTAAGAAATAAACGTTTTTTGAAAAAAAATTTTTTTTCCCCACTTAGGTAGTTTCAATATCATTCCGCCCTCTTAGATTAATTGTGTACATGTATTTTGATCGTTGATCCCGATTTTTATGAGCGAATTTTATTTTACATCAAATACTGCCGTATTTGGAGCGACGTTAATATCTGTGGCATTATATTATAATATCTTAAGTCAAGATAAGACAGAAAAAAGTTTTTAGGAACAGTTTTAATGAATAACTATTTCTAAGAACAAATGAAAATAAACCAAAATTACAACAAAATTTCGTTAATAATACGAAAAAATATTTTAGCAAACAAAAATTTTCTATATAATAAATTAATCAAAATAGATACCATTTTTAAAATTTGACTTAAGTTGTTATGATAAAACACCACAGATATGCCAGTTTATGTTGATAGTCCGTTACATCCAGATAAACTCTCTGGTTGGGTGGTGTAGCATGTACCTGTATGGGTTAGTGAAAACGATCATTGAACAAAAGTCGCTCAGTTGAAATTAAACTAAATTGGCTTATGGGCAGAAATTCGACATTTAAGTTGGATTGCAAACCTTCACGAGTATTGTACAATGCAATTCTTAAACCTATATGGTGCTACGGAATTCAATTATGGAGCACCGCCTCAAAGTAAAACATTGAATAAATTCAAAGGCGACAAAACAAAATTCCTCGAGCAATTACTACAGCTCATGGTATGTAAAAAATCTGTGTGTTCCACTGGTGGAAGGCAAATTTTTTTAAGTACACGACAAGGTATAGCAGTAAGCGAAAACTTCACCCAAATCCTCTTGCACGCAACATACATAATTTTAGCGGTCACGCTTGATTGCGAAGAAGGGATAACCTCGCCATCATTAGAGCGTTAAATAGGTGAATTTATCGATATTGTTTGCGCAAGATAAATCTTCTTGTCTAGCATTGCCTGGACTTATTTAATTTTTAATATTTGGTGTTAAGATTTAAATACTTACTGTTAGTTCATATTTTGAAGATTTAGTAAATAAAAGGATGACAAAAAAATAATATAAGAAAGATTCATTTATATTTTATTGCATTACAAAGTTGTATACCTCTAAACCAGTGGTGCCCACAAGTTCTATATGGAAGAGTAAATACCAATACATTTAAGCAAAAACTATTTTTATTTAATATTTTTTGTTGTAAAAAGCAAAACATTTACAAAAGCAAAGTTCGCACAGATAATCGCTGTCGTCAATGTTTAGCAACAAAGCATGCGAAAGCGTTGTTGCTTTGCTTTTGTGTGTGTGCGGTAACGAATTTTTTTTTCAATATATTATTTTATTTATTAAATCTATATAAAAAATGTAATGACAATAAGTATTCAAATCTTAATACTAAACAAATTGTGATTAAAGTCCTGCCAGTGCTGGACAAAAATTTATTTTTATGCGAATATTATTTCAGAACTCAGTCATCTGCTTAGAGCTCGAATGGTAGCCAAAGTATTCCTCCTTCTCAGACGGGTGTTACCACCAAAGTTAAGAATATTAACTGCAAGAGGATTTGGATGGAATTCAAGTTTGTTAATATATCTTGTCGCGTACTTCACAAATTCAGAGTTCACAAAAGGTACGTTCAGATCTGCGTGGATTCGTGAGCTTTTAACGTACCATGGAGCATCTGTAATTCTACGGAGAATTCTATTTTGACTTCTTTAAATTTTTTCAATGTTGGATACCGAGGCTGTGCCCCATAATTGAATCCCATAGCACCATATTGGCTTTAGAATCGAGTTGTACAGCAAAAGTTTACAATCAAGCTTTAAGGTCGAATTTCTGTCTATTAGCCAGTTAATTTGCACTGCTTTCAATTTCATCTGCGTTACTTTTGCCTCGATGTGCGACTTCCATGTTAGTCTACGGTCAAGATGAATACCGAGGTATTTGACTTCACTGTGTTGAGGTATTATTTTATTGTTAATAGTAATGGGTCAGCATGTTCCTTGACGCAGTGCGAATGTAACATGGGCACACTTTTGTTCATTAACCTTGATTTTCCAAAGCTTGAGCCATTTCTCTAGTTTGTCGATATGTTCCTGTAAGTTTATTGATGCTTGCTGGTGGTTACTATGTATGCTAAGGAATGCTGTATCATCTGCAAATGTTGAAGTGTGAATGTTGGTGCTTGTCGGCATTTCAGATGCGTAGATCAAATATAAGATAGGCTCTAATATGCTGCCTTGGGGAACTCCAGCTTCAATGGGCTGGGTGGGGCTTATGAAATCGCCTTCTTTTATTATAAATTGGCGACAATATAAATATCTCTCCAAAAGGTTATGTACGTTTGCAGGTAAGTTAAACTTTATTTTATGCATTAAGCCATCGTGCCACACTTTATCAAAAGCTTGTGAAACGTCGATGAATAAGGCAGAGCAATATTTTTTATCTTCAAATGCCTTTCTTATGACGTTAACTAACCTGTGTGTTTGCTCAATGGTGCCATGTTTCGCTCTAAAACCAAATTGGTGATTGGGAATACAACCTTATTAAGCATTGGATCCAACTTCGCCTTTAGCAATTTTTCGAAAAGTATGATTCTACTTTCGTGTGATCCTTCCCTGGCTTAGGAACCATTCTTATCATGGATACCTTCCACTCTGCAGGGTAATACTCAAGTCGTAAAACAGCATTAAAAATAAAAAGAAGAATTCTTTTAGCTACACGAGGCAGCTCTAAAAGCATTTTGTTGCTGATTTTATCCATACCTGGAGCTTTTTTAAGGTTTAGATTATTAATAGCATTTTCAACTTCTTCAAAAGTGAATCTTAAAGGCACAGGAGGTCTACTAACAATAGGCGGCAACTCAATTATGCACGAATAATATTGATTGAGATTTTTTTGCAATTAAATTTTCAACTCTTGAAATTTAAATACTTGCCAACAAACTCCCAGCTCTGTTTGTCCACTTTCGCTGTGTAAAAATATTTAATTTACTTAATTGTTGTTGTACGCGTCCGTATTAATTTATATTTCGTTGTATTAATTACACATCAAATGCATGTCTGTGTGAATTTTGTTGATTTAAAGTTTGTTGTACGTGAATGATAATATCTTCTTTGTTTGTTTGTTCGTTTGTTTGGTTGCTTGTTTGTTTGTTTGCTTACACAGTTGATTAACTAGTAAAGGCTTTGTTGTTATTATAACACCCCGACGTACAAAAACACAGGCACGCACAACTCTAGTCTTTACGCCATAAATAAATTAAGAGAGTTTCATGAATTGCATATCAAACGTGGACAAATTAGCAAATTGTTCACTAAATTAATTTGCACACGTGTATTAGAAAAAATATATTTAACAATCAAGTTCAATGTCAAAAGTAGAAACTTTTGCAAACAAGTTTTGCCAAAAAAAGCAATGTGTGCTATTTTGTTGAATGGCTTGTTGGCAGTTTTCTGAGAAGTTGCGCAACTTAAGCGCTGACTGCTTGTTACAGGTTTATAACTTTAAATTCTTTATTGAAACTAAAGAAAAGCATTTACTTAAGAAGTTTATTTTGAAAATCCATTAAGATTGCAATGAATTTTTGAGCCGCTCTTTCTCAAAAAAGGACTTTTATATCAATACGAAAAACAAATACAAAAACAACATTCGAAATTTTGTTATTGTTTTATATGTAATTGTGCGAATGAACGAACAGCTGCGTTATCGTAAAATTGGCACTAAATATTTTTAACTATTATTAGATTACAATCATAGGAGCTACTGTTAGAAGCTGATATAGCTACTATTCCTAGATAACTATAAACAGCCTGTTTTCTATGTTTTCTAGCTGTCTATACGTCAGCATTTCATAGGAACTACTCTGACCATCAGTAGACTAGGAAAACTTTGAAAAGTAGTTGATAGATCGGGCTCTTTTCTTCCATTAAATACAATAGATTATGGCTCTCAATGTGAAACTCAGCTGAGGAATACAAGAATAATTTTACACCAGAAGAAATTGTGTCACATATCTATTATATGGTACGTAAAAAACTCACGAATTCATAAGGTTCTCTGTGTTCTTCTTCATCCAAATCGTCTTGCACGCAATATACTGAATTTTGAAGGCCACTCTCGGTTGAGAAGGAGGGATACCCTTGCCCCCATCAGAACGTTAAATAGGTGATTCTACCGATATTGACCGTGCAAAATAAAACATTTTTGTCTAGCATTGGCTGGACTTAATTAATTTTATGTATTTAGTATTAAGATTTGAATACTTATTGTTAGTTTACTTTGTGAAGATTCAATAAATAAATGAATGAAAAAAAAAACATATATGAAAACCCTTTTAAAGGAAATGGTGTGCCGCTTTCCTGACAACATGAAGCTATTTAAAGTTTTTAAAGATATTCAACAACAAATTGCCGTAATCCGCCAATCCAAGCATAGTTTTCGATGATTCATGATTAAAAGCCTTTATGAGAACAACTGTTTCAGCAGGTGTGTATGAGGTTGTGCTATATTAATTGAAGGGATAATTTCAGTGAAAAAATCCCTATGAAATTATTCGATTTTTGATCTAGTGTTTATAACTGCAACAAGTAAGTGTGTAGTGTATTCAGCTGGGTCAAATCTGCAATACCCTTCACGATAGTCACGTATATATACAGTCACTCACATTTAAAGTCGGGCAGACGCATGAAAAAACTTTAAGTCCCAATATTTATAAGCTGACGGAAGAAAAAGTCGTTTTAATTTTGTTTATTTTATTACAAAAGTTCTTTTATTTAAAAACAACAAAAACAATTTATTCCAAGTTCTTTTATTAAATGTATACGAAGGCTTAACTTAAATAAGGTCACTTTTCAGTCTCACATTTAAAGTCGGGCAATTAATGAAAAATTAGCATTATGTGAACATAACGCAAAATTAATATGTTGTAGATCCACCTTTTTGGGTTTCAACAGCTTGTAAACGGTTAGGCAAAGATTCCACTAATTTTTTGCAAACCTCAGGACTTATATTATTCCACTCTTCCTGTAAGGCCTTCTTTAGTTGTGGAATTGACGTACTCTGCCTGCCCTGCATCCGGCGGCCTAATTCGTCCCACAAATGTTCAATAACATTGAGGTCCGGACTTTGTGCAGGGGTTTTAATAACCTTCGGACAGTTATAGAGCAGCCAATTCTTTACATCTTATGCTGAATATTTAGGATCATTGTCCTGGTAAAATTGGAAATTAGTTTCAATGCCGAGTTAGTTTACGCTTTCTTTTAAATTTTTTCTCAAAATATTTAATTAAACATTCTTATTCATAACACCGTCAATGAAATGCAAATTTCCAACGCCTGAGGCTGTCATGCATCCCCAAACCATAACCGATCCACCACCATGCTTTACTGTTTTTCTTAAATTCTTGCCTTCCATCTCTTTGTTTGGTTTGCGCCATACTTTGCCTCTTCCATCGCACCCAAATAAGTTAAATTTACTTTCGTCAGTAAACACTACCTAAATATCAATAATAAGCCTAATTAAATTTTTATGTTTGTTCCAACTTACGGTACTCCAGAAATCTTTGGTCATATATTGACGAGCAAAAACAAGCCGTTCGCTTTGGTTTTTCTTATTTATAAGAGGTTTTTTCCGTGCCACTCGGCCATGAAAGTCATTCTTGCGAAGAAGTCTTCTTATTGTTTCTGGGGTTACCTCCGTCCCAGAAGCTTCCTTGACCATTGCTGTCAGTTTTGGAGCAGAAATAAAAGGATTTTTCTTCACCTGTTTTAAAATCATGTTCTCATCTCTGGGTGAAAGCTTTCTTGCTCGGGCTCCGCGTTTTTTATTTGCTACCAAACCACTTTCTTTATATCTAGAAATGATGTCATGCACTGTAGATTTGCTTTTTTTTATCAAATTAGATATTTCCCTTTCAGATTTTCCATCTAAGTGCAATTTTTATTTTCCGTTCTTCGAAGGTGGATTGTTTAATTTTGCGCGGCATTTTTCAAAAAACTTTTATAATCTTCACTGATCGAATGATTGTGTAAGAAGAAATAATTGTTTTGGGGACAAAAGAAGAAAAAAGTGGAAATAACGGTATATTTCACTTTTTCACTGTACAAAACATTAAGTGCCAGACTTTCAATGTGAGACAGAGAATTTACTTTTTCTCATTTTGTTATTCTTATGTATTTTATAACGGGACTTAAAATAAAATTTCTATGGTTTTTCTATTAATAAGAGTTTTTATGATAAAACAAAAAAAAGTTAAACGCATCATCTTTCATCAAAACATAAATATTAAGATCATAAATTTTCGACAATGTTTGCCCGACTTTAAATGTGAGTGACTGTATAGTATATATTACAAATTTAAACTAAATATGCTCGGATATATATGGACCGGGAATTGGGGAAAAAATATGTTTGCCTTGTAATCACCATTCCAAAAAGAAACCCTTTCATGGAAATTTTCATGGTAACATCTCGGGTATACGAGTATATGGACCGATATCAGAATTACTCATTTTCTGTATTTTAGTAACATTTTTTTATTACCAGAACAGCTTTTAAGCAATAAACAAAGTTGTTTAATTTTTCTCTTGCTTAATGAATATATATCAAGTATACGCATATGCTCATTAACATGCCATCCCTACAAATTTGTTTCAAACATGCTAAAATCGAATTGAAATTTATATTCTCATAAAAAATATAGCTCAAACAAAGAAATTCTAACTCAAGCTGACTTTTACTCGTGTCTTCTTGGACTACTTAAATTTTTCCCACAAGAACTTTCAACTAAATTAGGAATTAATATAGATATAATATATTTGTTTTTTTTTTACCTTTCAGGTGTCTTGATAACAATAAATATCTCTATAATTTTGGCGCATTTAGCAAAAACTCATATTATAAAAAATAGTCTAAACTGGAGTACACAAGAGTGCTGGCAAATGCTTTGAATAATGCATTTTAATGTTTCCCAAATGCATGTCATTATTATAATGCAATAGTCCTTAAATGGTGTTTGTGTATGAGTGTGTGTGCGCGAGTGTGTGTTTGTTATTGTTGTCGTTTATTTCTTGTATTTTGCCAAACAAAAACATGGTATGTAAGTATAAAGCGGTTACCTTTAGAGCAGAGTTGCCATCGCTGGCGCTTATCTTCCTATTTACTAACGCTAATACCATGTTTCCACTACCAAGGAAAACACTTGTTTTCAGGAAAACATTTCGAAGTGTTTCCATTATGATATAAAGTGTTTTTAATTTCGAATTTTCGAAATCAGATTGAAAAACAATTTGTTCCGTCAAAACAATGTTTATGCTGTTACAATAAAGTTTTTTGCATTCAAGATAAGAGATCAGATTCATTATGAATATTTGTATGTATGAGAATATATTGCATATTTATATTTTTTAACATGTCCTAGATGGTTGGTTTGGTAGAGTACTCAACCAATAATCTCGAGGTAGCAAGTTTGATTCCTACTACAGATTATGGATGTTACTGCAGGCAACACAAAAAGCTTCGCAGTTTTTGTGTTTGTTAAAAAAATGTATCATATAACTTAAAAATGCATCATATAACTTATGAAAACTAATTTAAAGCTCTCATCTGTTGCATATGGACACTGTATATTCAATAAAGACACACATACTTAGTTTAATTATTGTTCAATATTTACGTTATAATGTTTAAAATTTGACCAATTTTTTAAAGGCATATGGAAAATTGTAATGTATTTCAATTTTACTCAAATGTACTCATTTTATTCGCTTTTAAAGTAACAATCAATCAATCAATGTTAATTTAAATTGCAAGCTTCCCGAGCCAGACCCTCTTTAAAAGAAAACTGCCTTGATTCGATATGAAAGTCGCATTAAAAAACTTTAAGCTGCTGGCTCCCGCCATAAAGTCTTGGTTCAAATTTACATTCATTTAGGTATTAAGTTAAGCCCCACGCAAAAGGACCTCTTTTGTATATTTCGCTCAATTTATATTCTATTTATTATGTTTGGTTGTATAATGTTTCGTTTGTTGTTTTTTCCTAAGAAATAGAAATGTCTCTTTCGAATTTGTCATTCACTTTTAATGGATAGTACAATATTTAACTTTCCTTATTCAGTACAAACAGTGTTGTACGGAACATTTTCGAAGTGTTTTACTCCAAAACATGTAGCTTGAGATGTTTTGCTCTGTTAAAAAATGTATGGGAAAACATGTTTATTTCTACATGTTTTGCGCAAAACACGTGTTTTCGAGCAAAATACCTATATGGAAACACACTATAAGGGCAAAATCACGCATTTGCTGTTTGGCAAAAATACATATCCGTTTATATATACTAAGAAGTTGTAAACTGAGTTATTTAAAATGTTTATTTATTATTATGGCTGTGAAAAATAAAGATATAATGGCCAGCAAAGATATGCGTTCTAATGGCTAAAAGGTATTTGTATGGTTCTTCGAGTCGAACGTTTTAAAGTCACATACGATTCAGGGGCATCAAAAACACATAAAAAATCGCAAACTAGTCGTAAAAGTGGTTTAGAAATATGTTTTACAACAACAATGTTATGGCAAGAATGCATAATGAATTCTTGTGGCAAGATGATGCAGCATGCCTTTGCAGTCGAAGAAAACAGTGAGCGAAACCTTCCGAACGAGACGTACTTTTTTCGATCTTGGCTCTTCTGGACGCTTCCATTGGAATGATTGGGCTTTGTCAACATTTCAAATCTCCTTGTGCATTTAATTTCATTTTTTACACAAAACTTGATACAGTTTCTTTAATCCATTTTTTCGAATAGTAAAAAATCGAAGAGCACACCTAAACACGACTAAACTTTTTGGCTGTCAAAAACAAACTGACAATCCAAAATGGCTGATATTGCCAACACACTCGTATATAACAGATATGTGTACCAATATAACAGAAAAAATTACATAAATCGAACATACCTAACTCACCAAATTTGAAAACAACATTTATTTTTTGATCAAACCTCGTATGTGTTTTTTTTTTGCAATTTCTTAATTTTTTGCTGACATTTTTATAGTTTCTGATCAAAAAAACAAAGAGTATATTTTAGATGGCAACACTGGCTTATAACCTTTTTATTCAATATTTAAATATATAAATTAAGTTTTTCCACAGTTGTGCCCTGTAAAAAAAAATTTCGTAAATGAATTACTGTTTGTTTACTTTTCTGCTAAAAATAATAAAAACTCTGACCAACCACAAACGTTTTTTTCTGCTGATTTCCCAGTTCTTAAGTCCGGTAGTCGAGAATACAATTTGTGTGCAGGAAAAGACACACACGTGTTTTTGCACCACTGTTGTTATTTTCTGGGTGAGTGGTAGCTGTTAAAATATTTATTTTGCTGTGCTTGTGTGTGCATGTATGTGTAGATTTATTGTATCGAGTGTGACACTGCATACTTTTAGGCCATGTAGTCCATAAATTCTTTATAATAATTTATAGCTGTGAGAATAAAGCTAAACTTGATTTAAGGTACAAGATAAAATTACATAAAAGAAATATTATGTTCTAGGTATTTAAAACAAAATTAATGTTTTCTTATATTTTTATTTTTTTCTATGCCAATTTAAAATGAAAACTTTTTGCGTTAAAAAAAACTTAAGACCCCTGGGCAAATGTTATGGGCAGCTTGATTTTTTTGTTCAAAATGTTTGTATTGTGTGTAGTAAAAAAATATTTTAGCGCATAAGGAGAATTTATTAAAAGCTGTAAATTAAATAATAACCACACAAATGAGTTTAATAATGGCGGTGTTACAAAACAGAATGTTATAACTTTATGTTACGCTGTTTAAAATGTTGAAGGAGTATTTTTTTACGCAGAGAATAAATAATTTTCACTCATATTATACCGAACGCTTAAATCTTAATCTCCATCTTTCGGTTATACACTATATAAATAGATGCTGCTTATGTAAAATAAATTATTTTTTTATTCGCTGTTTTAGCTTCTAACATTGATACCGATAAAAATTATAATTAGTTTGTTTTCTATGTTTCCCAGCTATCTATTTGTCGACATTTCATAGGAGCTACCGTAATCAGATATTATTAGAGCACTTGAGGCTGACTAGGCTCACACAAGAAGCATTTTTTGCCATATGCTTGTAGCCATATGAGCAACTTCTTGTTCATAAGTTCGGGCCATCTAATCCCTTCTGTATGCTATTTCCTAGCAATAAATGAGCTGGTAGACCGAAGCCTAATAGCAGCATCAGCCCTTAACCCAATACACCCGTCAACCATCACCACCATCACAGTGCAGGTACCTGCTGTACAGGCAACAGACCCGCTCTGTCCGCCGAAAAAAGCCATATAGCAAACAATATGCAACAGCAAGATTGTCTCACTTTGTGATATGAACAAATTCAGTTTGCATTATATTAATTTTCTGTTCCAAAACAATTGAACTGTGCTGCCAGCATTTAAAATTTTTTTAAAGCAGAACTGAACTGAGCTACCACATCATGTTTCATGTACATAAAGGGTGGTTAAATTTCAAGGGCCGATGTTGATTTTGAATAAGACACAAACTATTTAGGAAATTATTGTAATTTTATTTTATTATGATATATTGGTATTACTTAATTATGTATGAAACAAAATATCGGCCAAATGGGCGCCGCGACCACGGCGGCACACCTCCATCCGATGGTCCAAATTTTCGATGACCCTGAGGCATAATGGAGGTTCTATGCCGTTAATGTGCCGAATTATCTCATCCTTTAGCTGTTGAATTGTTGCTGGCTTGTCGATGTACACCTTTTCTTTCAAATAACCCCAAAGGAAAAAGTCCAACGGTGTCAAATCACATGATCTTGGCGGCCAATTGACATCGCCATTACGTGAGATAACACGGCCATTGAATTTGTTGCGCAAAAGAGCAATTGTTTCGTTAGCTGTGTGGCAAGTGGCACCGTCCTGCTGAAACCACATATCGTCTACATCCATATCTTCCAATTCGGGCCATAAAAAGTTCGTTATCATCTCACGATAGCGAACACCATTCACAGTAACTGCCTGACCGGCCTCATTTTGGAAAAAATACGGCCCGATGATGCCGCCAGCACATAAACCGCACCAAACAGTCGCTCTTTGTGGGTGCATTGGTTTTTCGACAGTCACTCTTGGATTCTCATTCGCCCAAATGCGGCAATTCTGTTTATTAACGAATCCACTGAGGTGAAAATGTGTCTCATCACTGAAGATGATTTTCTTCGAAAATTGATCATCATTTTCATAATAAGTCTGGATAACTTTAACACGTTGTTGGATTGTGTATCTCTCCATGGTTCAAATTGAGTAATTTCTCTTTGTAGAGAAATGTCAAATAAAATTCGGAAAAAAACTTGGCGTTTAGGTGTGGTTCACATTCAACATCGGCCCTTGAAATTTAACCACCCGATAGATGCTGCTTATGTAAAATAAATTACAAACAGTTGAGTTTTTTATTTGCAACAGCAAGATTGTCTTACTTTGTGATATGAACAAATTCAGCTTGCATTATATTATACCATGTTCAGACGGTAATATGAAACACTTGGTTCGCTCTCTGAACCACTATTGCGAAACTATGTGTTCAGACGGATGTTTTTTTGGTTCACACTAATGTTGACATATTTTGAGCAAACGTTTCACTAATTCCATTTTAAATTTTTATTTAAATCTTAATGTAAGTATACAATTTTTATCTGTTACATGTGTTTCTTTTGATTTTACACACATTAATTATCTGTTTTTTCTTTGTTTACATATTTTTGAGAACTAGTTCAGATAAACTAGCGATAATTTATTATCAAATTTGGAGATGATAGTAGTTTTTGCATGGTTCGCAACATGATTCAAAATGGACCAAGTTGGTTCGCTCATAAAATTTTGTATGGCGAATCATGTTGGTTCAATAAAGATTCGGCCGCGAACCACGAATGAGAGAGCAAATCTCGAATATAAGCCTCCGTGTGAACATGCTATTAATTTTCTGTTCCAGCATTTAAAATTTTTTTAAGCAGAACTGAACTGAGCTACCACATCATTTTTCCTTTACATATATAGGGTGTTTTTTTAAGCCCGATAGAACTTGAAATTGTAAAAAATAACACAAAAAATTAAATTGTAATCAAAATTTTTTTTTATTCGAAAGATCAATACGTGACATTAACATTTGAAAATGATTTCGGGCATATGGGCACCGCGGCTGTTCTTGACGAAGCGCATTCTGGACGTCCAATTTTGGGCCACTTTTTCGAGCACTGCTGGCCGTATGTCACGAACAACACGAACAATGCTGGCCTCCAAGGCGTCAATTGTTGCTGGTTTATCAGCATAAACCAGTGACTTCACGTAGCCCCACAGGAAATAATCGAGAGGTGTCAAATCGCACGACCTTGGAGGCCAATTGACAGGTCCATTTCTCGAAATCAACTTATCGCCAAATTTTGATTTCAGTAAGTCGATGGTTGCGTTCGCCGTATGGCACGTAGCGCCATCCTGTTGAAACCACATCTCCTCCGGATCAATGTCATCCATATTTTCAAACAAAAAATCATTGATCATGGTGCGGTAACGATCTCCATTGAACGTAACGCGAGCTCCGGCCTCATTTTTGAAGAAATAAGGTCCGATGATGCCACCAGCATGAAAACCGCACCAAACAGTGCATTTTTCTGGATGTAATGGAGTCTGTAGGGTCTCTTGTGGATTGGTCTCACTCCATATGCGGCAATTTTGCTTATTAACAAACCCGTTAAGCCAAAAATGCGCCTCATCGCTGAACACAATTTTGCGATAAAACAACGGGTCAGTTGCCAACTGCTCTAGAGCCCAATCGGCGAAAGAACGACGCATACAATGGTCTCGTGGCTTCAATTCAATGATTTGTCAGAGTATACTGAAACAAATAAAAAAAATGTTTCATCAAAATTTAATTTTTTGTGTTACTTTTTACAATTTAAAGTTCTATCTAGCTTAAAAAAACACCCTTTATTTGTATAATAAAATACGGTATACAATACAAATACAATACAATATAAATAATATTGTTTAATATAAAAAAATAAAGTAAATAACTTGAAAAAATTTTTGTTATAAATTTCAACGATTTCACCGATTGTACTGAAATGCAAAAGCCGTTATCATTAAAAGCAGTCATTTGCCAAAATGCTGCCACCTGTTGCACATTTATTTGACATGTTAATTTTTTTTTTTTTTTTGCAGAAAAGTTGTTCGAAGTATTAAAGGTCATGTCGACTTGCGTGACGTTTAAAACTTTAACAGAAAAGCGCAAAACAAAAGGTGTATGTCCTAGTAAAGACTTTGGCAACGCTCACGATTTGTTTATTCACGTAAAAAATGATTGTTAAATTAAAATTAATTTTTATAATTAATTATTTCTTAAGCGGCCCATACACGTTTCAATTCAATTGTGAATTGAGTCTTTCAACTGAATTGATTATTGCGCACACATTTCATAAACTGAATTGAAAGATTTTCATTCAACAATTAAATTCAATGAAACTATAGACAATTTAAAAAATATATAATATTCTCTTTGCAAAAACACTGCAAATATAAATTTTAAGACCTGATCAAGAGTCTCGAACACACACAGCACAATCGAATTGAAAGACTTGCTAGTCAACTTGAAAAAATCAAAACATTTTAATTTTTGTTCAACCAACTCGACAACTGCCAAACTAATCAACTGACAAAGCCATACACGCTTTGATTTGGACAACAACCGACTCAGTTGCCAACTGAGTTGAAACGTGTATGGGCCGCTTTATGATAATAGAAGTTAGAAATGTTATTGGACGAACTACTAAAATTGGTTCTAATTGTTTTCTTACTGCATAAAGCTTTGGAGCTATTAGAAAAAAACTTCAACGCGTAGAAAGATGAGAGTTGCCAAAGTTTTTGCTTCACGTTGCGTTAAAAGTACTTTATATGACATGTTTTATATAAGTATGTATGTTTTATCTTACATGTCAAAGCGAAATTGTAACGCAAAGCGAAGCAAAAGTTTTATCTGACACGGCCTTAAGAAATATTGTTCAACTAAACTTCTCTCAGGGTACTCTCCATTTTAAATTCTCCAGTTGTTTATTTTCATTGTCATTATTCCCATTAGTATTGTTTGCATTTTTTTCAGGTACAAGTTTAGTAGTACGACTCGCCGTTACAAAATATTCTGCTGCATTTAAAAAATACTCAATTTTCTCTTAATTAGCTCTTAACATTTTTTTTACTAGAGTGCTACTCAGCTAAATTGTAAGAAAATTTAGAGAACAAAAAAAAGTATATATAAAATAAAATCGTTCTGCCACTTGAAAAGAATTTGTGCACGATGTGCAACATGAGAACACTAGAACTCACAATACATTCATTCGTACATCTATTTATTCCAGTTGCTGCAGCAGCAAATTAATTTGTGTTGAAGTTGCATGAACATGAGAGCGAGCAGCAGTGGGTGGCATATTTTAGGGAAACTCATTTTAAATTTATTTAATTCTAATAAGGTTTAGTATTTCAAAATAATATTTCTTTAGAACTGCATAATTCGCGTTAAAAAAAAGCTGCTTGTTGTCGTTGGAATAAATCAAAAATTTTAGTTTAAAATCTTTTAAACTGTGATACTCCCTCATGCCCTGTTTAGTTAAATTTTTTTATGTAAAATGCATTTGCTGTAATTAAATGTTGAATGAAAAGATTTGGATTAATGTAATTAAAGCACGAATAATTTTAAAATAAAAACCTCATACCCATAGTATTAAACTCTTAGCTATATGTGCGGAGAGTAAATTTTTTATATAACTAAATGTTGCATGTCATTGTATTATATATGTAAAAAATATGTACCAAAAAGGAAACAAAATTTCGACATAAGCTTTCATTTGATATTCAAATGAAAAAAAAAATTAAATTTAATGAAAAAAAAACAATGAGAATAAAAACCAAATTTTTAGCTGTATTGGAAAACCAAACAGACAGTATTAAAAAAATAATTAAGCAAATCGTAACTAAAAAATATTTATATTGAATTGTTTAATATATCAATACTCTCAATTACTCATGTTAGTGGAAGAGTTATTCTCTTAACAAGTGCGGCCATGTGCACAAATATTTTATTGCCAATCGGGTTTAAAAAAATGCCAAAAAATTCTAACAAAATCCTAAACAGCAAAAAAAAAAAAAAATGCTAAAATTTGAATTGTATTACTTTTTTTACTTTAGTTAATATAAGTGTCTTTATAAAGGAATTATTTGCCATTTTTTGCTTTATAAATATTTACTGTACTTTCAATTAAACAAAGTGATTAAAAAATTATATTAACATATTTATTTAAAACTATATAACAAATTTATTTATAACAAGTAAGAGTGTAGTATATTCGGCTGGGCCGAATCTAAAATACCCTTCACGATAGTCACGTATATGTATAGTATATTAAAAATGTGACCTAAATATGCTCGGTTATATATGAATCGATATCGGAATTTTCTATTTTCTTTTCTAATAAGAATTGCTTTTCAGCAAAAAAAAAAAAAAAAAATGTTAATGGAAAAATCGGTTCAGGCTATATCTCGGGTATATATGGACCCACATCGGAAATATTTATTTTCCATATGTAACCTTACTTCATTACCAGAACTATTTTTGAGCAAAAAAAGTTGTTTCAGTTCGCTTACGCGACATTTCAGTGAAAACGCCGGTCTAGGCTATATCTCGGGCATATATGAACCGTATCGGAAATTTTCATTTTCCATAATTATATAAAATTATTTCCTTATCAAAACTGCTTTTGAGCACAAAACAGTTGTTTTAGCATTTTCATGAAAAACCCGGTCTAGGCTATATCTCGGGTATATATGGACCGATGTCGGACATTTTCATTTTCCATATTTATATAAGCTGATTTTATTACCAGAATTGGTTTTAAGCAAAAAAAAGTTGCTTAAGTTCGTTTATGCGACATTTTCATGAAAAACTCGGTTTAGCCTATATCTCGGGTATATATGGACCGATATGGGAAATTTTAATTTTCCATATTTATATAACCTTATTTCATAACCAAAACTGCTTTTGAGCAAAAAAAATTTGTTTCAGTTCGCTTACGCGACATTTTCATGAAAACCCCGATTTGGGCTATATCTGGGATATATATTGACCGATATCTGAAAATTTTTTTTTTGTCTTTTAATTATCATGCTTAATGAGTGTGTGAATTTTGAAGCAAAACAAACAATTTTTTTTTCAAATATTTCCATACAAAATTGAAAAAAAAATGGATTTTTTCGGAATTTTGTATATATCTCAGCTATATGTAAACCGATTTTACTGAATTTCAATAGCAAACCCATGAATCGATGGGATAAAAGAATGGTGAAAAAAAAGTTTATAAGTCTAATGGTTTTCTCAGAAACGGTATTTCAACAGCGTACAGACGGACAGACGGACATCGCTTAACCGACTTTTCCATTAATTCTGAATCAGAATATATATACTTTATAGGGTCGCAAAAAAAAACTGTAGAAATTACAAAAGGAATCACAAACTTATATATACCCTTTACATTTTTGTGAAGGGTATAATTACATTAACATATATATTTAAAGCGGCCCATACACTTTTCAATTCAATTGTGAATTGAGTCTCTCAACTGAATTGATTATTGCCCACAAACTTCATAAACTAAATTGAAAGATTTTCATTCAACTATTAAATTCAATGAATTTTAAAAATATATAATGTTCTCCTTGCAAACATGATGTAAATATAAATGTATTGAATTTTTTGATGAACTTTTATAATTTTTTAAATTAAATTTTTGGTTTGTACATTTGTACAACGGGTTATATACATCTCTGGGTACGGAGAATATTAAAATACAAAAATATGTATGTTAATAAATAAAATAAATACCGCTAGTTCTGAGACAGCAAACGCTGTACAAACAATGTGGGCAATTAACAAAATGCATATGTGATTCAATATGAGATGAATATAGATAGAAAATAATTAAATGCTCGGTGGCTTAGTGGTTAAAGCAGTAGATCATGATACGTCATGTCCCGAGTTCGAATCCCAGTGGGTGCTGATGAGTAGTGTAGCGACTACGAAACAGCTAGTTTGTCCCCCAGCTAAAGATTTGATTATTATTTTTCTTGTCTTCTTCAATCAAAATTATTGATCACAGCAGATTTGTATTGTAAAAAATCTTTCTTAAGAAAAAAACTTAAGAAAGAAAAAACCTGATCTATAACCCGTTGTACAAATGTACAAACCAAAAACATTTTAATTTTTCTTCAACCAACTCGACAACTGCCAAACTAATCAACTGACAAAGCCATACACGCTTTGATTTGGACAGCAACCGACTCAGTTGCCAACTGAGTTGAAACGTGTATGGGGTGCTTAAAACTATAAAACAAATTTATTTATAATAGTGTGTTCAGAAATGTAATTTCAATTGAGTAAATTATCAGTTAATTGGCAATATTGTTTTGCCTGTTCATACATACACAATTTAGCTCATTCAATTAGAATTTGACAGCAGGAAAAAAGAGACAGGGTGTCCCAAAACTAAACGTCAAGCCGAAATGGGGTGACAGGGTTGATTGTTACCATCATGAAAAAAATGAGCATTTAAGAAAAACCTGGAAATTTGGTCAAACTGTAACGGTTTTTCGTTTGTTGGTGTTAATTTTTATTACTTTTGTTCATGTAAACTTTAAAGCCGTAACCCTAAGTAACATTTCTAGAAGCACAGTCAAAAATAATGACACAATTGCTACAAGTTTTCTAAAATAAGGACTAGTTGTTTAACTATGAATTTAAAATTCTTAAAATGTTTCGGCTTTGAAAGGGCAAATGCCTTTAATAGTTTATAGACAAATGAGGGAGAGATACTAACTGGTGGCTATTTGTTGTTAATTTACTTGAAACTCGACTATTGATCTTTAGTTCTGTCTGTTTGTGCATTCTTGTCTTTTTTTTTTTTTTGCTTTATGTCGTATGTGTAGATGTGTGTGCATAATTATAACAAGCAGAGCAACGGCTTCACATAACAGGCTGAGGAGATACAAATTCGTAACAATATATTGAAACATTCAACTGTTTATTAAAGTATTTAGTAAAACACAATTAGAATTGTAGAAGTTTTGTAATAATATTTATTCAGAAAGCAGCAAAACTCTGAATCCTTAATTACGAACGATTTTAAATTATTATGTCCTCGTATACGGAAATCATTTAATAAAATAAGAAGTGTTTCGTAATCTTTTGACATAAGACTGCAAGTCGTTTTAAAGACGCTAAAAAAGTTTGCATTAAACATTTATTTTCTTCTGTCTTGCATTTTTTATTTTTATAAGTTTTTTTTTTCACTAAAGTTCTTTTGTCTTCATAAGTTTTCAAGTTTTCAATATAAACGTGTCTTCTATTTTTCATTTTGTTGAGAAAAGAAAAAGATAAGTTTTATCTAAACTATAAAATAGTTTAAGCATTTTTTTCCTCGTTCGCTGGATAAATATGATTATATTAGTTTCTTGAATTGAACATAATGTTTGCCTTTGATTTTTCTTTTCTTTAGTCAACTTGAGGCTTTTCATGATGAGTTTATATAAAATATATAATATTGAAAGATAAAATTTTGCTTAAACTCTAATTTTCTTCTTTTTTATATTTTTTTCTTCTAAAATATGGTTTTATTGATCGATCAACTAAAATTTTAAAATACAATATTAAGTTTCACAAGCATTTGCCGCGCAAGAAATGTTAATAATTTTATTGGAAAAGCGCTATTTAAATTTCTAAAAGGAGAATTTAATTAAAGTTTTTAATAAATAATATGATAAATTTAGGCAAATGAGAAAAATTCAGTTCATTTTGTTCTGTTTAGGTAAAATATATATAATGACTGGTCTAATCAAATCGCGCGATGTTATTTGCAAATAAAAATAAAAGTTCTCAGAGAATTAATTTAAAAAAAAATTTATTATCATAAAAGAATCTATGGCGATAATGTGTAAAGCAAAGTATCAATCAAATGCTCGCCGCGGCTTTAGTGGCAAACTTCTAGCCGTTGGTTTATATTTTTGATGATTCTGAGGTAAATATAACTAAGGTTCAATGATGATAATGTTCCCAATTTGTCTCCTCCTTTAGCTCTTTCTTTTTTTTATTTCTTTTATTTTGGACCAGTACTCAGGAGATTACCCCTACATCTGCTGTGCTACAGAACTAGGAAAATAGATTGTGCGGAGGGGAAAAAAGTGAGTAGTGTTTGTGAATATTTACCTTGAACTTTCCAACGTTATAACAGACAGGAAACACGTCTGCAGGCAACTTGTTCCACAAACGAAGCGTGCGGCTGAAAAACGAATTCTCTCTGTAATGCGTTGTACGATTCCCTGGACAATCGACCACAAATGGATGACATCTGGACGAAGAACGCGTGCTTCGTAAAAATGTGCAGGTTTCGGGAACGAGATCCCTAATCTCGTCAAAGCAAAATTCATAGTAGTAACGATAGAACGGAGTAAGGCATCCCACACTGCGTCGATGCTCCAACGAGTCAATACAGTTGAATACCCTACTATCAACGATATGCTTCTTCGCCCTCTCATGTACGCGGTCGAGTAACCACAAAATAGACTTCGAGGCACTGGTCCAAACATGAGAGTTGTATTCCATTTTCGGTCGGATGTAAGTGGTATAAATAGTAAGGAGGTTGGATGGACATCTTACACCGAGGCGCTTGAATGCTTGTTTACAGACATGAAAAATGTGTTCATGTCCAGCGAACGTTACACTGTATCTTCATTCTAAGAACATCAAGAGCATCGGATTCCTCAACATTTATACCAACCATGAGTATAGATGAAGCAGCATTTGCGGTCGTTTGTTTGTGTGTTAGTAAACAGCATTGGGTCTTATGAGCGTTGAAAGCGACCCCATTCGAAGATTCAGTGAACCGTTCATCTTTAGCCTCTTGGCAGCAATCTCCGATAGACTGGGCCTATAACTAAAATAGTACGAATAGCAAATGCTGCTGTCATCTGCGAAAGAGTGGATAGGGTTAGAAGTTTCATAGTGAAAGTCGTTAAGAAAAATAAGAAATAGGTTAGGAGAAAGAACGCTGCCTTGCGGTACCCCTGAATTAATCTTGAGCTCGTTTGATAATATCTCATCTATAACAACTCGTATAGTGCGGTCTCTGAGAAAGCTCGATATAAACCGAGAGAAGTCATCACCTACACCAAAAGCAGTGAGTTTTGCCAGTAGTTCTCCATGCCACACTCTGTCAAATGCTTTGGAAATATCCAGAGCCACCACCTTAATTTAACTCTTAAATTATTCTTCGCTTATTGACATACACTTCTTCTTTTAAAAATCCCCAAAGAAAGAAGTCCAACAGTGTCAAATCATATGATCGTGGCTTGACAAATGAGACACGTTCATTGACTGACATAACAAGGCCATTGAATTTCTCGCATGGGCTATGTGACAAATGGCATCATGTTATGGGTATCACATGTCATCCAGGATCATATCCTTAATTTGTAGCCACAAGAAATCCATTGGCATCTTGTGTCTGGAAACACGGTCGCTACCTGCTCGACTTTATTTTCGAAGAAGTATGGTCCAAAGACGCCGCCAGCCCATAAACTACACGAAACGGTTACTCTCTGTAATTTTCGAGATTTGCTATAGATCTGGTGTGCTGAAACTTGCACATAATTCTACTGAGTCGCTCTTTGTGAATGTATCGTGGCTCTCATTTGTCCAAATGCAGTAATTCTGCTTGTTAATGAATCAGCTGTACTGAAAGTATATGCTGACGCTTAAGATAATTTGCTTTGCAAAATCACTATTCACCTCTATCTTATCAACCAAACATTCGCCGTATTGAATACGCCCGAAATTGTCATTCAGTTCCAACGATTGAGTCAATAGAACCTTTTAAGCGTGAGGTATTTAATTGTTCGGCACGATGACGAGTCGAACTTAACGGCATTTTCACTTTTCGTAATGATTCGGTTTGCTTCCTTTCAGGAAGGTTTTGCAGGTTTTGCCTTAGAGTACACCAAACCAGGGCACTCTCTGCCCTCCGTGGTATAGAAGGGCAGGAGTTCCTCGTTTTTTGTAGCAAACAAAACTTTAGAAAGCCGCATGACCTACATAGTGTTTGACTTCCGAAGCCCTCCCCAGCGGTTAGTTTACGGAACGAAGATCAAAAAGGCATTCCAGGAGATTCTGCTTGTAGACCATTTCTGCACTGATCCTACCTTGACGGATGCAATATCGATTTTTTGGGACTAATAATCCCCGACGTGTTATTTATCTATACAGATACATATACAGTACAGATACCTGTACTGTAACACAACACACAACACTTGCGACCTGTATGAGCCTTGTAAGCCGCACGTGGATGGTGGTGAATCGTGAATAATTAGCCCCGTGATGATGATGCTGATGTAAATTAATTTCATGTTTCTTCTATTGAACGAACTCAACGGCGTATTAACGACACCTTTTCATACTGACTCGATTTGATTCCTTCCAGGCAGCAGGTTTTGCCTTGCTGTACTCCTAACCAGGGCACTCTGCTTTCCGTGGTATAGAGAGGTAGGAGTTCCTCGTTTTTTGTAGCAAATAAAACACTAGCAAGCCACATGGTCTATGTTGTGTTGGACTTCCGAAGCCCTCCCCAACGGTTAACGGAGATTATGCTTGCAGACCATTCCTGCGCTGATCCTACCTTGGCGGATGCAATGCGGATTTTCGAGGGCTACTAACCCCCAACGTGTTATTTCTCTGTTAACAGATACCTGTACTGTAAGGAACAAGAAGAGGGGACTAGACAGGTGAGTTGGTTAAGCAGGTAATGGACTTCAGTCCATCAACTTAAGGCATTGTCTTGCATTGACTGCCTGGGAAATTGCTTACAGCAAGGATTAGAAAGACCAATCTCCTCAGCAAGGGATTTGGTTATAAACTTAAGGCGAAACTTGCGAGCTGTGTGAGTCTTGCAGACTGCACGGGGGTGCTGGTTAATTGTGAATAACTAACCCCGTAATGATAGTGAATTAATTTCATATTCCGTCTGTTCAGCCACCCAAAAGTAGTATTGACGACGCCTGAACTAGTGGCTACCCTTCAGCTAACCTTCATGTCCAAGAACCTTATATCCATGGACACTATGACATGCCACCACTTTAGCCCTAATGTAATATAGCTATATGGCACTTAGTTTCAGGTGGTAATCGCTCTTGATGGTTGCGCTCTCTCTACAAATTCTTTTCAAATGAATTTCTATCCAGCTTCTAAAAAAGTTACCCTCACTAATAATCTAATTTATTCTATTATTTTTTGTGTTATAACAAAAGAACCCAAATTTAGCGAAACGAAGGGGTAACAAAGAAGCAAAAATTTATTAAAAAAATAAATCAGAATTTAACTGCCCAAGGAAACATTCAATCTTAAACATGAAAAAAAGTTCATAACCTTTTTTGAGGTGAAAATATTTTTTCTTATCATAGAATGAGACAAATTCTTTTGTTTTACTTTTGTTTGCAAATTTCAAAGTTTACCATCAAAGTGCTTTTATTCTGATATATTTTTTTTTTGAAATCTGGTATTTGTTTTTATTGTTTAAATAAAAAAATCTCGGTTGGGGGAAATTCTGTGGTTTTTGACTTAAACGTTTGTACGCAGTGTTTTAAATGCTAGAAGTGGAAAATATACAGTCAAGCATATTGAGTACATTGCATTGTTCATTTAATTCAATCTTTTGAAAATTTAAAATAAAAAAGAAGGAAAGCTAACACACTTCTTATTCACGATGACAGGTTGCAAAGTGAATCAATATTTTAATTCATATTATTTATTTATTTACTCTAAGTTTAAAATAAAGGCTCTTTAAACAGCTCTTTACCATTAAACAATTATTGTAAAAAAAAACCAAAACATCAAAAAGAACCAAAAACACTATGAACATGTGCATGAACACAAATTAAGAAAAAAGTGCTGCCAAGTCCATAAAAATAGTAGTTGTAAAATAAAATAGTACTACCTATTAAAACCGCGCTGTGGTGAATTTAGTGATATATGTAAAAAAAAAGAAAATCGTTATAACTAAATATTATTAGTAGGATAAGGAACGAATTTCAATGAAATTTAGAATATTTCAGATTAAATTAATATTAAAGTTAGGGCGTTAGTGTATTTCAAAAATATGTTCATACAAACTTATTATATATAAGTTTGTAATGCCGTTGTGCTATTTTTGTGAAGGGTATTATAATTGAACACTAAAGCTAGCGGATAACTTGCTGTTTCGTGGTTGCTACACTACTCATCAGCACCCACTATGATTCGAACTCGATATCATGTAAACATGATGATTTTATAATGCGGGCGCTTATCCAACTCAGCAATAAATACTGTAAAAGTTGTCAAGTCTACTTACAACTTCAACTTCAAAAATGTTATTTATTAATTTAAAATAGTAATGAGGCTACTTCATTTGTATACGAGGGTGGATAGATATGGAAGCTATCTAGCACTAGATGGTAGCAGAAACACAAACATTTTTTGAAATTGCGTTCTGTCAAACCAAGAAAATCGTCGATATCGTTTTGAAATATCACCGAAACAAGTTACGTGAGATTGTTGAAATGTATATATATTGTTAAGAATTTTTATCACATCTAACCCAGTGTGCAGCTGTTGATCTACTTGTTACGAATGTGCAACACATTCTCACAAAGAAAATAAAACGAAAAACATAATACACAAACAAACAAACATACATAATTTAAAGCACGTAAAATTGCAAGCAAAACAACTACAAATGATGTTGTTGTTATTCTTGCATTCTTATGTGCATATTCATAAAAAATTAAAATGTATTTGAAATGAATTTTAGTAAAATTTTGTATGGAATTTTTGAACTAAAACACATTTCAAATTCATTAAAATTTTTATGAATATGGCCATTAGTATTTCGTTTTATTATTGTTTGTTGTTGTCACTTGCAAGCATGTGTGTGAATGTGTATATGCGTAAGAAATACATTTGTACATTTGAGGCTAGAATTACGACTGATTAGAAAGATCATGTTGATTGTAAAAAATGATATAGACGTATAAATAGCAGGCAGATTGGCGGCAACATGTCAGTTTATTTTTAAGCTTTATGCAACACAGTCATAAGTCAGAAAGTAACAAGTCTAGTGTTTTGATATACAATAGTATCAAGTGTTAATAAAATTGTGAATTATTTAAGTACTGTATCACGAACAAGTGTGTGAGTCATTAATTCATTTGCAATTAAAGAATCCGCAAAAGCGTTTTTAAAGGCAAAAATGTTACAACAGGTGTCAGAAGTGAAATTGTAAAATGAAATTTGACGAGCTCAAGGTGGAGCAACTCAAAAAGAAGTTGGGCCAGCTAGACTTGCCTACAGCGAAGTTGCAGAGGAAGCTTATCGCACGGTTTAAGCATATTGGTGTGGACATCGATTCTTATGAGTTTGAGGAAAAAGAAGAACTGAGATGAGATGTTGAATTGAAAAATCCGCAAAAATGTTTTTAGACACAAAAACGTTAAAATATCCTATGAACGTGTGTTCAACGCCGCGTTTACTCAGTGTCGTACAAAAACGAGTTCGACAGATCACTTTGCAGCGCTGTTTGGACATGATAAAGCGTAATTCTCTTGATTTTTGGCATCGATTAATAACTGTTGATGAAACGTGGGTCTAGCACTACACACCTGAAACCAAAAATCAATTGAAACAATGGGTGGAAGCTGGTGGAAGTGCTCCGAAAAAGAAGAAGAAGACAGTGAAATCCGCTGGCGAGGTTATGTTCACTGTATTTTGGAATGCATACGGAATATTGCTCATCGGTTATCTTGAAAAAGGATCCACAATAACAGGAAAGTATTATAGTGCATTATTGAATCAATTGATTGATGCAATCAAGAAAAGAAAAACGATCACATTTAAAGAAGACAAAAGTGTGCTTTCATCAAGACAACGCTGCTAAAATTCGAAGTATAATTGGTTGATTATCCTCCTTATAGTCCAGATTTAGCTCCATAAATGGCTCACAGGAAAAAGATGCATCTCAAAAGAAGATGAGATTACCGAAACTAACGCGTATTTTGAGGGGTTCCCAAAATCGTATTATTCAAATAGTATTGGAAAGTTTAAATATCGTCTTATTAAGTGTATTGAGCTAAAAGGAGACTGTGTTGAGAAATAAATGGTTTTTGAAAAAAAAAAATGTTTTTTTCCGACTTAAATAGCTTCAATATCAATCCGTCCTCGTATATCTTTCATTGGTTGCATGCATCCACATATGTATGGTATTAAGTTGAATTCATCACTGTTAGAAATTTCATTCTTAAGGATTATTGCAAACAAAAATGTTGCTCTTATCTTCAGTATTCCGGTTCGTTTATAATTGAATCAACATCTTAAAGAAAAATAAATTGTATCAATACTAATTAAATCCCCTTCTTTGTACAAATTCTCATTAGCAGCATAAATAACTAAAAGGAATGAAAAACTTTTTCTAAAGTCTTCCTTGTCGATATTTTCGTTTAGTTGTAAATAATTTTTTAAGTATTTCTTTTTTTCAACGATTTTTCAAACATTTTTCTATCTGTATTGGCTTAAATTAGTTTGGAGTTCTTTAGTTTATTTGGCTGAGAACATTGCAAAACAAACACAGTTTAATTAATTTATTTTTATTTTTCGAACAAGTACTCATTTGCTCATTTACGTTCTTTTCCACTTGATTAATCAATTTTCACGTTAAGGAGGAAATTTACAAGACATCACGTGCCAGCAACAAAAATAAAACAGAAAAGAAATTAAGAAGAGGAATTAATATGAAAAAGATATGTTCATGGGAAAGAATTGTTGAATTGTACAATAATAGGTGTAAAACTTTGCTTTCGCCGTTTCGTAAAAGATGGCTGTAGCGTAAAATAGTTGCAAATAGTAAATACGAGTAAATCAGCTTTGGCATCTGTAAACATAATGTCGTCGAGATATTAATCGATTTGTATCTGCATCATAAAGTTATTTTTGACTAAACATGACGACTTAAGTCCAGTTCAGACTATTATTAATACTTGTCAAAAATTCCAATAATACGTGTAAGTCTGATAGTCTGAATATAATCCGTCATAATTACGAAAAATAATACGATAAAAATTTGACATCCCATACGACTTTGTTGTTTTTTGAAACTTTGCAAAACGATAATACTTTCCATTGGATCAGGGTTGTGTTTTTTAGCTAACCAGCTGTTTGAAAATTGAGTAGCCGACTATTTTGTAGCCGATGATGTGCCGTCGCTGATAGTATTTTTTGTCGTTATACTTTTTTATACTTTTTAGCTCGAAATTTTTAGTCGTTTATAAATTCATTTTGCTGATGCTATATGTAGAACATAAAATATTTTTGTGCTGTTAAATTTGGATCTGTTTTAGATAATTATTATTTTAACTGTTGAAGATTTTCCAGCGCCGGCGCGTCTATCGCCTACGGAGAACAGCGCACCTGCCGCCGTGTTAAGTTTTATGTTGGCATGTCTATTTGCTGACCAAAGTTTTACATATTTAAAATACTTAACATTTCTGTAATGAGCGAAGATATTGTTATTAAGGTATGTTATTATTTTTGTTCTTCTAATTAAAATAAATGCTGTCACAACTCCTAAAACATCTTTTATCTTTATTTTTGGCTCATCATTTTTTAAATTTGTAAGTTTTATAATATTTTTCTTTAAAAATGTTGATCACTGCAATTTTACACGATAAAATAATCACAATTTATTGTTTTGTAAAAAACGAACAGCTGTTTTATTTTCTCCTCAAATTTCTTGGTTTATTTCAAGTGTGATGATGTGAATACCAATTTTAATTTACGTTAGACTTTTTGGCAGTCGCGAGAAATGTGTTTAGACTTTTATCTTACAAAATCGAATAAAAGCATTTATACTTGTATAATAGTCTGATCAGAGGGGTTACTCTCTATTGCGATGCGAAAGTAAGTTGGATGCGAAAGGTTAATGCGATAAGAGTATAATTTGGTACTTTGTGCCGTTTGCGCAAACTTTTTCGCGAAATATTTTAAAAATTAGGCAACATTGGTACCACAAAATACTCAATAGCAAGAAATTATAAAGTAAAATGTGCGAAAAGGAAAAATTAAAAGCGAAAAAATAATACGAAAACGCAATGCAGGATACCAATTCTTCGATTTTTCTTTCACATCGCAATAGAGAGTAACCCCACAGGCCTTTACGAGCCCAATTTTTTATTTGTGGGAGGTTTAAATTGCCTGCTTTAATCTGAAGACATCTGCGGCTAAAAGCACCTTATCATGTAAAAACAAAATGTACTCAATAGGAGAAAAAATTCAAATGCAAAAGTTGACAAGCGGTTGGTAAATCTTTATTTTCTAAACCATTTCAGAAAACTCTGTATTCTCATCACATCAGAGGTGAATTTTTAATTTGCTTTGGCAGCACTTCGAGTATTTATTGAAGGTGGTACAACTTTTAGAAACCCAAACCATTGCAGTTCAAGAATATTGTATGTTGCTTTTGTAAATATTGTAGTATTGTAACCATCAGTAATTTTATTGAGTAATGCGGAACACACAAATTGTATGTAAAATAGTTTTTCTGATAACCTTCTTCAGACGGTGTTAGTGGTTAATAGTTACCTGACATAGTTCGATTATCTCAATGTAATACAGATTTTAGAAAATTGCAGGCACTATGCCATTTCTAACTTAATAATGATGTTAAATGGGCCCAAGGCCTTGTAATTTTTTTTTATATAAATAAATAATATATTAATGTATATATTAAGTTACCAAGTTACGTTCTACCTAAACATAATATTGCATTGCCTTAATAATGTTCTCCTAAAATTATAAGATTAAAAATTTGGCTTCAGTTCACTGATGGTGGTAAGAAGTGGCAGAATTGTCAAGATAGTATAGCAACCACAACGAAAACAAAACTTTCTTACACCATAAAACGTTGAGAGAACAAAATATATTAATTCCACTTGTTGTGCAATTCCTTAAATTACACATTTAACATAAACGTAAACTGGCTGTAGTCATTCTATTACTTAAACTACAGTAAAAAAGCAATAAAGGAATCATTCTATTTTGTTGTAAAATGGCGAAAGCACCTGAAGAACACACTTCCCCTTCCCCAGTCTTTAAACTGGAGATAAAAAGTTAAATTTGTTCCTGTTTGCTTTACAGCGAGAGCTGACAATTATATTGGTAATAGTATAAGGTGAACGTGTTTGAGTTTAGTTGGTATTTTTGGTTTTCTTTTTGTTTTCAATTTAAAGAACATATTTTGTTGGGTTTGTGTTACTTTTATTCCATGTACGTAGATGACAATTTTATGCTTTAGCACATAAAATTTGACATATCTTACTTGACTACTTACATAATGATATCAGTGGTCATACGCAAGAGTAGCCCAAGTCGGTATAAGCGTAAATTAAGGCCTTGTTAGGTTTTTGCCTTTAAAAATGATTTTTTCTTTAAATGTAAATAAAAAACTGAAACGTGACAATTGTTTAAATATGTTTCCGCCTTTTTCTCCAACCTTCTAGTATAATACTGTTACGAATTTGTATCATTTTTTACCCATTGTGCAGCCGTTGCATCTGCTTGTTGTAAATGTACATGCATAAAGAAACAAATAATAATAATACCATCATTTAAATAATAACACCATTTAAGGAATGAAAAATTCCAAGTAAATCAACCACCAATTTATTGTTGTTATTGCGTACTTATTGTTTCGCAAGCATGTGTGAAAGTGTGCATATGCGTAAGAGTCTAAACACAATGTTTGCAGTGCGGTGCGATTTCCCGTTGCGGGAGAGAAAAATAAACATAATACAACGAAAGACGGCAACGGCAATACTTGTCACTATTAGTTTACATTTTTATTAATTTATTTGTGCATACATTTATGAAAAATTCAAGACAAATTTACTGTTTGTGTTAAGTATTTTTTAATGGTAGTAAATAAAAAATATGTAGCTGGCTTTGGTTTTATATGTGGTATTAGAAACCACGGGACATACTAACAGGAGATGATGGCTAAGACCCATTGATGTACCAACGGATTTGAAAGCCAGGATGAGAAGCATCTTTATCTAGCAACAAGAATCAGTATTTCTAAAAACAAAGTGCTCGTTTCTCTACTTAAACCGAAACTGGAAAAACATTCATTTAGAAAACCACTTCACGCCGATTATCACTTACCTTTCTGTAAGTAGAAGTGATAATGTATAATGTTAATTAAGTCTGCAATGTGTTTAGAAATATGATTACAAACTTCTTGCTTCACCATCCCCAAACCTAATTTTTTATAACTGTTCATTAAGCAACCTTACTCACCTGCAGAATACAAGTTTTGGATTGAGCATATAAAATTAGAGTAGCCACGATAACGAAGATTTTTATGAAACATGCGAAGAAATATAGAATGAATTGTAAGAAATTTTTTTTGACTAATCCGAATATAACCGATTGGTCCCAAACATCATTTTCTTTTTATGAAAAAAACAGATCTTCCTCATTGTTTGGGGGCCATAGATAGCAAACACATCATTTACATTTTTTACCCTGAACGTTTTTGTAATTTCCCGATTGCAAATAATAAAGACAGTCATACTTCCTAATTTCTACGATAATTTTTTCATTATTGGCAATTTTTGCTTATACCGTTAATATATTTTTTAAACTTTTACATATCACAACAAAAATTTATAAACTTTCAAATCATGTTTTCTGTTTTACTGTGGTGAAAATCGCCAATTATTCAAAAACTATGGCAATATCGGAAAGAGAAAGAGAGTCAATAATGTATAGAATAAAAAAGTCCGCAATGAAAATAAAAAAAATTTTAATTTTATACCGTTCCGCACTGCGATTTTTTACTTCAAAATCGTATGAAACACCACACCGCAATAAATTATCGTTACATTGTGTTCAGACTCTAAAAATAATATTAGTATATTTGATTTTGGAATTATCAATAACTAGAAAGTTCTTGATTATTGGAAAAACTAATAAAAAAGTATATATGTCAGGGAGACGTTGTCCAAGATAGTCATAAGTCAAAAAAGTAAGCAAGTCTAATATGTTAAAACACAGTGGTATTAAGTGTAAATGAGATTGCGAGGTATTTAAGTACTGTGTAGCGAACCAGTTTCTGTGTCATTACTTCATTTGCAATAAAAGAACTTGCAAAGCATTTGGAAAGGCAAACACTTAGCAATATTTATATATGGGCGAGAAACTCGGCAAGCTGTGGTTTGCGTAAAGACCAGAAAGCGTTACAAAATCAGCTGTCTTGGATTTTGCTGCACATGCCCATGGACACCAATCTCTGTCAGCGGTGATGCATATCGGATAATGTTGGAAAATTTTGTTAGGCCAGCTTTGCAAACGAGATGGAACCACAGCACATACTGCAGGTACCGCAATAGCTTCGTTAAGGGAAAAATTCGAAGAATGTATTATTTCGCGTACAAACGATTTTAACTGTCCTTCACGTTCACCAAATTTAACAGCTCCTCACGGTTTTCTTTGGAAATATTTTTTTTTATCTTGGACCAATACTCAGAGGATGACCCCTACATAGGCAGAGCATTGTACTAGAACTAGGAAAATAGGTTATGATGAAGAGGAAAGAGGGAGTAGTGTTTGTGGAGGTTTAACAATAACAACACGAAAGACTAAAACAAACTCTATTGCAGAATTTTAAATGTTAGAATTAATTTTGTTAAAACTGATCAGTGCCCAGTGTATATAACTTCGAAATGCATTGAAAATAAATTAATATAGAACATACGAGTATAGAGAAAACACGCATACTGCTACCTATTCCGGTGCACTTTGATTTCATACGAACATATGTATATAGAAAATACGGACAACGGTAAAAAAAGAGAGAGAGAAAAGATAAGCATGTGCTTATAATAAGCTTGATACCTATTCCGCTGCAATTTAGTTTCATACGAATTTAATTAATGAACATACATATTTAATTAATGACCATACATATTTGAATACAATAGTTAACGTTAACAAATTCAGAACCCTACTACAACCAAAATTCGAAATGAAATCAAAATATATCCACATCTTGGCATGAAATATATACGCAACTTTTACAAAAAGTTAATAGAAAACAAAAATAATAATAAAATAAAATCATAACTGGATATACTGAAATAATTTACAATTACCGACTTAGACCGTTCTTCACTTTGTCATAGAAACATTGTATGACAATAACGATAAATTTACACCAATACCAAGACCGTAATATAACAATGCTTAACCTTTTTTCCGTGACAGGTAAAAGACATACGGACACTTCTCTTTGGCAAAACTAATAAAAATATATGAAATTGGAGTGAGTGGTGAAGATCAAACGGAAACCCAAAATTTTCAATGTCTTTATTAAAATTTAAATCATTTTAAAACGACATTTACAAGGATATTACGTTTCATAGCTATATGCTCAAGTAATTTAAAAATATTTAAAAGTTTGGTGGAGACTTAAAACATAACTATAAGAAAATATAAAACCAAAAGTTAAATTTATATGTATTCTTAGTCTATCAATGAAAGAGAATAGTTAGTTTTTCAAAAATATTTTTATTTTTCAATATAATCTTCTGAAACTTAAATACAATTAGTCCAACACTATTCTAGCAATTCTATCCCTTGATTAAAATAGTTTTCCTCAAGGTCTTCAAAATAGTGGTTTACAACTGTAATTGCATCTTCATTTGAGGTCAAAAACTTGCCAGCAAGGAATTTTTTTTTGGATTTGGGAACAGGTAAAAGTCACTGGGAGCTAAATCTGGAGAATAAGGTGGATGGTCAAGCAACTTGTACTTTAATTCGTTGATCTTAGCCACTGTTAAAACACTCTTGTGCGCTGTTGCGTTGTCTTGATGAAAAATTAGTATTTTTTGTGTTGCAAGCCAGAACGTTTTTATCGGATTTGTACATTTAATTGATCAAAAAGGTTGCAAGAGTCCTCTGAATTTATTGTTTTAATCTTTTGCAGACAGTCCATCAATAAAATACCTTCCAAAAAAACCGTTGCCATAACCTTACCAGCCGATTGAATTGTCTTTGCCTTCTTTGGGGCACTTCCTCCAGCTTCAGTCCATTGTTTGGATTGTTATTTTGTCTCTGGAGTACTCGTATAGTAGTGGATCCATGTCTCATCAACAGTTATGAAATGACGCTTTAAATCCATTTTTTTTCGCTTAAAACGATTCAAACAAGCTTGAGAAATGTCCATTCTTATGCGTTTTTGGTCGACTGTTAACAAGTGCGGCACTTATTTTGCAGAAAGCTTTTTCATCTGTAGTTCTTCATGCAAAATTAAATGGACTCGATCATTTGAGATTCCCATGATATTAGCTATTTCACGCACTTTTATTCGTCGATCATTTAATACCATATCATGCACTTTGGCTACAATTTCTGTTGTTGTTTTTGGACGTCCACTACGTGGTTCATCTTCAATGCTTGTACGACCACGCTTAAATTCAGCAAACCAATTTTTTACTGTTGCATATGAAGGAGCACTTTCACCTAACACATTCACCATATCATTATGAATTTCTTGTCCCGATAAACTTTTTTCATGTAAATATTAAATGACACCACGCATTTCTAATTTTTCCATTGTAAAAAAATCGCGGATGCGTCGTTTATGAACACCTGTTGCAATATGAAGGAGTTACCAGATCGAAACAAAATTTAACATGTGTTCATAGCAAAGATGGAAGTTTCCAAAACACTTAACTTTTTTCTGTTTATACCGCTTTTGCTAGGCTAAGAAGTTTCCGAACCGCCCTCGTATATATACATATATATATATATATATATATATATATATATATATATATATATATATATATATATATATATATATATATATATATATATATATATATATATATATATATATATATATATATATATATATATATATATATATATATATATATATATATATATATATATATATATATATATATATATATATATATATATATATATATATATATATATATATATATATATATATATATACATATATATTATATATATACATATATATTACTAAAACTTGTGTCTATAATTGTCAAATATTTAACTTGATTTGCTATGCAATATATTTCACTCGAAATCGTTTTGCTACTAAAATGCAACCCACTGACCTCCAAAGCCAAAGACTAGCATTTGTCAGTGGTTTTTACCCTTTTATTCTATATTTTTTTTCCTTTCCTCTCTTTAGTTTCTCAGTTAATAGAACTGCATGAAATCTCGATTCCTGTACTTTTGTTTTAATGCAAAAAAAAGAAGCTTTAATGTCAATTGCTGGTTGAACAGAATTGTGTTTTGTTGTAAAATGGCAAAGACAACAATAAAAACAAGAAAATAAGACAACCATCATCAGCAGCCAATAAAATAAAACAACAACAATAAACAGCAACCGACGACACTCAATAAAATATATAAAAATTTGTAAAAAGTAGTCAAATAGTAAAAATAGTTTTTTGTATTTAAACAAAATTTTCAATTCTTGGTGTCTGTATCAACAGGAAGGACACAATCGATGCATCCCAGCCAACCATTTGGTATATAATTTAGTAAAACATTTCAACTACAAGTATATACTTTTCAACTATTTAACTTAATTTGCTATGAAATATAATTCACTCGAGATAGTGGACAGAAAAAGAAAAACAATGCAAAAAAATTATTCTGTTTGGACTGATATTAGAAAAGTTATGAGTATTTATTCGGGCACGGTTTTCTCATAATTCGGCTTTTTGAAAACGCGATGTCTCTGAAATCATAAGCCGAAAAAATCTGAAAATTTGCTGAAATATGCTGTTCAATAGGGCCATCAATTAATAAAAAATAAAGGAAATCAAAAAAAAAATTTTTTCGGAACTGTCCGATTTGACTTGGATTGCCCCATATATTTCTATTTTGTCTCTTTAGTTTCTCAGTTAATAGTTCTGCATAAAATCTTGGATTCTGTACTTGCAAATGCCAAAAAAGCTTTCATGTCAGTTGCTGACTGAATAGAGTTGTGTTTTGTTGTAAAATAGTGAACACAACAATGCCAAAGCGATGCTATATCAATAGTAGAAAGTATTAGAGTGAAGATCGGTGTCTTTTGTTAGTACTAATTAATTTTTTCTAACACTCAAAATATTTAAATGCCCATGAATAAAAAAAGCTATGACAAAAAAGCAAAAGAGAAAAACTAGAACGTGCTATAAACTATTACACAACCTGTTTTTATTTATTTTATTTATTTATTGAATATCGCATACAACAAGAAATTTATCATTTAAATTATATAGTACACGATTCTATAATGATTACAAAAAAATTTGTGAACAGTAGAAAAGAAATTGTACAATAAAAAGTAAAAAAAAGAAACAATATCAAAAAATAGAAATATATGTATAGACGTACATATACAACATTAAACATTTGAAAATAGAATTTTTTTAAATTGTAAGGCGTTGCCATTGTTTTGCAGTGGGTTTGGTAACGAGTTCCACGGCCGTATTGTATTTATGAAGAACTGCCACTCAGATATTAACGTACTGTTTACATGTGCAGGTGCAAGTTCGAAAAACTCAATACATTCAAACTTTTTTACTAACACACGCACAATCTCTGCACTTGCAACCAACTTTCAACTGAACTGACAAGCAATTTCAGTAGGCAGTGATTTTTTGGCACTTACTGAAAGTCAAATGACAACTGAAATAACAGTCTCTTGCCTTAAAACAAGTTTTGCGGAGATTAACTGATTTTAATATAATGGTTTTGTCATATTTAAATTTTTCAAAACATATTTTTACAATAATTCACATTTTTTTTATTAAAAATATATAAATTAAGCAGTCTTTGCCTTTTTTAATGAAAAAAGTTAAAATTATTCTATTTCATTTATTTATTTTATTCGTGCTATTCATTTCCCCTGAAAAATAAAATTATGGTTTTCTATGGTAATGCTGTTTTAGGAGCTGTAGCCTCTCCGCTGACATTTTTAAACTGAACTTCCATGTTATTCTTTACATACTAATGCAACTTGCAAGAAAGTCGAGTATTTTTTTGACATTTTCGTTGATAATACGTACACAGGACTTCCATGCAATTACTTGTACGTGTAAACGCAGTGTAAAGTTCGGTATTTTAATTGAATAATTTGTTTTCCTCTGTTGGATCTTGCAGATTGAATGCGATCAAATAAATAAGACGGTTCTTGATTATACATAATTTTGTGCAGTAAGATTAATGCTTTGATTCTTAGTAAGTCCATAATTTCAACACCATATAATGATTTGGAATACTGAGATGTACTATATATTTTTATGCCGAAGACGTATCGGAGAATCGCATATAATCTCCGATACGCATATAATGCGATATATATATGAATCACAATAAGCAAAAATTTCGCTTCCATACAACAACTTGGGCACTAGAAACGTTTTCGCAAGTAGCATACGGATATTAATAGGTGTAATGTGTTGTAGCGGATATAGCATTCGAAGCATACCAAAAAGTTTTCCTGAAGCGGAATTTATATGGGTATTCCATTGAAGAGATTTATTAAAAATTATACCAAGGTTTTTAGCTGATTCAACAATTGAAATGTTTTGATATCCTAAAATTATCGGAATATCAATCAATCATTTGTATCACAAATTCGCATTTAATTTCACTTTTGGTCTGATGCCTTTTGAGTATATATAAGAAACATAAGCAGTGGTCGCCAGTGCCAAGTAGTGTAGTGTAGGTCAGACAAGTACGAGTATTGTCTGGGTGTTTTGTTAAAGTGTTTGAGAAATAGTCTCGTGATCGCAGCTTCGATTCTGGGTGTTTCGTTAGAGTGTTTGTGAAATAGTGTTGAAATCGCAGCTTCGATTTCTGCTTTACTCTGTTGCAGGCTGTAGATCCATTACCAATAAACCTAAAATATTTAAGTGTAATTTATGTACTAAAGAGATTGATTGTGATGACAATCAAGAGCCTCTGGATACATTTAATGAAGAACTGAATTTTACATAAATTGATCTGTAGTATGAAGCAATAATTTCAGGAATGGAATCACAAGCGGTGCAAAACGTCTGTTATCTGACGGAGTTACCATAAGGTAAGAAAAGTAATTAATTGCAATTGGATATATAAAACTAAGATGCAGATGACAATAAAGTACATTGCTAAGCGCTTTCAGTTGTGGCCTCGTAATAACTCTCTAACTCTTCAACTAAGTAGGCCAAATTTTTCCCCCCATGGTTCCTACTAGCCCAAGGTATCCTCTGCAGGAGTTTAGTTATAACCAAGCATTACCAACTTTTTCTTCCCGAAATTTTTCTTGAACACAACCCCACTATACCTCTTCTCCTTATGGGGGCTTCCATATAAAAATGTTTTAAACAAATTTCCTTCCCATCTTCTAAATCGCTTCAGAGTGGCCCTTGTGGGTCTAAATGTATGACCTCCATTATCTGTTTTAAGTGTTTGCGGAACACACCAGCATCATAGTGTTTCGAAATCGAAAAATTGTGTGAAAAGCGAAATCACTTTACCAGGTGAAACTAGATTTACAATAAGTATAGCAATGCAAAAACAATATGGTGCCTTAGTGTTGTTTAAGCGGCTCATGTGACTAAAAAATGCACAGAGAGTATGTGAATATCTACTTACATACGTACACATATCGACTTTACATGCAAATTTGCAAAATAAAAACAACTTTTTCACTTGATGTCAAAGTCGAAAAGAAAGTGGAACATCTGCTTTTTCTTACACCTGGTAAAATATATTCGCCTATTACAATTACACGTGCGTTTAACAGAAACAAGGCGAATTAATTATTAGGTGGATGCATCGGCGAATTCAGGCGAATTCGGTTAATATGGCGGCACTTCCTCTATCAAGTTTTGTTTACCTTTTTCGGCGCCATTTAAATTTTTGTACATGTTCTTTATCAACTACTTTTGACAGCTTAAGTATGAATTAGCTTTTTTTTATTGTTGTGTTGTTGAAGCGAAGCAACTACCTTGTTTTTTGTATCATGGACAGAAAGTTATGTAGACTTTGTAGCATTACACGCAGCGTAGTAAATAATAAATAATAAATATAGTTTAAAAAATTACCAAGCATGCTTCGATATCAAACTAATCATCCATATAACCAGATAACTATTAATTCCCAAAACCGACTTCAGAAATCGCCGAAATCCCTCACTTTTCTGGAAACAAAATGCGTACCGAATGTGAAAATCCAGTTACCAAACATGTTCCGAGTTTTTTGGGAATTCCCAAAATAGGCTTCGAGAATCTCCGAAATTCCCCCACTTTTGCACTAAAGCGAATTACCGTTTATAGTTCAGATGCATGTTGCACGGCAATAATGCACTCCGAATATAAAAACCCAGTTCCAAATCTATTAGCGAAGCGGATATTTTTGAAAATACCCAAAATCGGCTTCGTAAATTCCCAAAATCCTCCAACTTCCACGGAAGCAAGATGGCATCTCTAATTTTCGCACTAAAGTAGCAACTCTGTATATGCAGTTTTATGTATCGAGAATCTCCAAAATTCCCCCACTTTCGCACTAACGAGAATTAGCGTTTATAGTTCAGATGCATGTTGCACGGCAAAAATGTACTCCGAATATAAAAACCCAGTTCCAAACCTATTAGGGAAGCGGATATTTTAGGAAATACCCAAAATCGTCTTCGTGAATTCCCAAAATCCTCCTACTTCCACGGAAGCAAGATGGCATCTCTAATTTTCGCACTAAAGTAGCAACTCTGTACAAGTATATGCAGTTCTACACGTGCAGTAATCACTCATGGGTTTCGAGTGATTATTACATATGTGATTATTGCGAGTACAAGTGAAACTAATATAAGTGTGTTAAAAAGAAAAGAAAATTGGACGACAACTTGTCTTTGCAGACTTAAGTCGCACACAATTAGCGGAAGTTAGTATATAATCATGGGTTTACGAGTATTAAGCGTGGAGCTTTGTAGGAAAAAAAGGGAAACACAAGGGGAATATTAGTTTAGAGTTAAGTAAGTCTGAGCAGTTAATGGAAATTACTGGAAAGATGGCTGGAACGCAAACAAAAACTGAATCTATTTCTTGATATAAATTTTTAAAAATTTTTCATATACAATTTTTGGAATTATTGTTTAGTGCATTTCTCAATAAAACATAACATTACATTGAAAATTGCTGCACAAAATATTAATTATCTCTAAATTTTATACAAATTTTAATACCTTTTAATTAGATCCCATTTAAACCAAAAGGATATATTCATTTTTAATTGATTTTCATTTATAAAATTGCCAGTTTGAGTGTAAAAATAACCATCCTGTTCGGTTTGAACATTCGAATGCATTTAACTTTAAAATTAAAACACAAATCTGAAACTAATATTGTGGTTTAGAAAATTGATTCAGCTATTTGTTTACTTTTTTTTCTGTTTCCACAGTTCAGTGTGTAAATAACAATTTTTCAAAAGATAAAAAAAAATGTACTCGGTTAAATAAAATATTTTCACACAAATAAGCGAAGTGTTTTGTTGAAACAGTGAACAGACCGAAAATATTTGCTAAAGTGGTTTTATTTGTTAGACAAAAATATAAATATTTCGATTTTATAATATCAAAGTAAGCAATTGGTGTTTTCTACTCCCACAAATCTTTTGAAATTAAACATTAATTTACGTCGCATGAAAAGAACTAAATACATTAAAATGTTGTAGAATTATTTATTAGTTTTCATCGTATTGGAGAACTTATATGCATTTAATTTTTATTATTTTCCATCAGAAGGACCTTCAGACTTTTTGTAAGTCTCTCTTTCTCTTATTTGCTCTCCTCCCAGAGTTTCTGAAAATACTCAATCCCAGCAATCAGAAACTTCGAAGCACATTTCTACACAGAAAAAGAAAGCTCATACTAATTTTAAGTATTTTCCATTTGCTTTTGTACGAGTCGTACTAAAAAATTTACGTACGAATAACGCGCAAGTGTACTTAACGTAGTGTTTACACGCGCAGGTGCAAGTTCGAAAAACCCAATACATTCAAACTTTTTTGAAAAATTAAAACAAACAAAAAAAAAAAAATATTCTACAAATTGAAATTAAATAAATATTATTTGGCCTGAAGAAGCTATCCAAAGGAAAGCGAAATATTGCCAGATAACTAAAAACCAATTCAAAATTTTTTACTAACACACGCACAGTCTCTGCACTTGCAACCAACTTTCAACTGAACTGACAAGCAATTTCAGCAGGCAGTGATTTTTTGGCACTTACTGAAAGTCAAATGACAACTGAAATAACAGTGTTGCCTTACAACAAGTTTTGCGGAGATTAACTGATTTTAATATAATGGTTTTGTCATATTTAAATTTTTCAAAACATATTTTTACAATAATTCACATTTTTTTTATTAAAAATATATAAATTAAGCAGTCTTTGCCGTTTTGAGTGAAAAAAGTTAAAATTATTCTATTTCACTTAATTATTTTATTCGTGCTATTCATTTCCACGAAAAATAAAATTATGGTTTTCTATGGTAATGCTGTTTTAGGAGCTGTTGTCTCTCCACTGACATTTTTAAACTGAAGTTCCATGTTATTCTTTACATGCTAATACAACTTGCAAGAAAGTCGAGTATTTTTTGGCCATTTTCGTTGATAATACGTACACAGGACTTCCATGCAAGTACTTGTACGTGTAAATACAGTGTTAAATACTAATGCAATGCAGTGTTATATACTAATGCAACTTGCAAGAAAGTCGAGTATTTTTTGGACATTTTCGTTGACAATACGTACACAGGACTTCCATGCAAGTACTTGTACGTGTGAACGCAGTGTAAACTAAAACGAAAACCAGATTATTTAAGAAAACCAAACCTTCGATGTCTTAAGTAAGTATAAAACTCTTGAGTCTATTGCATAATTCTTAAACCGAGTAAAAATCGAAAACAAAGTTACATGTATGTATTACAGGTGAATGAATAGCTGAGAGATTGCAGTTAAAGGATTCTCTACAAAAAAAGCTGTTTTTGTGGTTATATATATATTGTTTATATATATATATATATTTTTTTTTTTTCGAATTCTCATTAATTTATTTAAAAGAATGAAATAAATAGTTAAATATTTCAAAATATTTTTCAAATAGTTCGGTGGTTGAGTGGTTAAGGCGGCCGTCCATGATGCGTCATGACCCGAGGTCAAATGCGAAAATGGGCGCTGATGCTCGGCTAAAAAGCTTTGATTATTTTTCTTCTTCAATTAGTCAAAAATTATTGATCACAGCAAATTTGTATTGTAAAAAACCCTTCTTAAAAAAATTAAAAAAAAAAAAAACTTGAACTTAAACCCGATTTGCAAATGTACAAAAATCAAAAACTGATTTAAAAACAATTATACCAATCAAAAAATTATAAATATCATGTTTTTTATGTTTCCCAGCTGTCTATATGTCGGCATCAGTGTTGGCAACTCGATGCGATTCGCACCATTTTGGGTGTGTAGTCATAATAATAACAGCTGATTTCGGTCGAGAGCGAATATAATTAAATACTGTTTCTGAATACCAAATTTGAGATACGTCATCGTAATATCGAATATCATTATAATTATGGTAAACATGTCATTGTCCACATGTCAGTACCAGAATCGCAATAGGCGATAAGTTTGACAAGCACGAGCTCTAGCTATTAAACAAATTTGATGGCATGCCATCAGCCGGTGCTATCAGATCCAGTTTTATCCTCTAATAGCTGCTTAAAAGGCTGTTTCATTATCGTTTTTTTAAAGTAACAATATTATACTCTTATAGTACAAAATGCTTTTTATAGTACAAAATGGGTATTTAAAAGCGAAAAAAATCTAAACTTGCTGCGGTTTTGCTGATATAACGCGTTTTTTTCTGCATTTTGGTGCGTTTTGAAATTTCAAAGTTGACAACGCTGATCGGCATTTCCGTTGTGTGCTCTTTTTAATTCGAATATTTTCGTACTCAATTTGTAAATACAAAAGCATACAAATACATACTTACAGTCTGACTGAGTACAATAAAACTCAAATCAATGAATGAATGAATAAAGTGAATATTATTCGATTGTACATTCATTACATATAAGCACATTCAGTACAGATAAGAAATTACGCAGGCAGTCATATTTGTTAGATTCCCATCGTGAAACTACATAAAATTCTAACAATCATCAGTACTCCTGTTTCCCCCCCGGGGAAACAGGTTTTGCCAAACCATAACACTCTGTTTTCTAGAACATAAAGGGGAATAAATCTGTCGCTTGTTGTGGCAAACAAGAGGAAGCCTCATGACTTATGTTGTGTTGGATTTTCGGAACCCGTACCAAATGTAAAAGTTGCAAAGCGGGTATCAGCAAAGCTCCCAGGAGAGCCTGCAGATCTCTCGGTGCTGATCATGGTTGAGGTGCTTAGGTTAGGTTAGGTTGTACAGGCCGCCAGTTTCATGAAACCAGCCCACTTGGATCCTTTTGGTCCCGTTGTGTTGCCTGAGGTGCTTACTTTGTCTTAAACGCTCTGCCTATGAGCTAAAGCAAAATTTGCAGGAAGGTGAATTGGCTTCCATGATAACTATGGTGCACACAAGTTTTCGGGGAGTAACAACCCCTCGAGGTGCTGTTGTCTTGCTTGCAACAGATACCTGTACGTAAGGAACCAGGAATGAGGGTTGGACAGGTGAGTTAGTTAAGGACTAATTGCTCTTAATGATTGATTCGGCTTACCAATTTGTAAGCCCTGTTTCCATTAACTGTTGGCGAATGGCATATAGGAGGAATTAGAGGGCCCGAAATCTTGAGCAAAGGTTGCGTCTATAGGGCTATAAACTAGCTACACAGGGGGCTGGTGAATTGTAAATAATTCATACCGTGCAGTTGGTTCATTATCAGGTTAGGCCGTCATGGCAGGTGCTTATATCGGGTGGTTAAATTTCAAGGGCCGATGTTGAATGTTTGGGCGAATGAGAATCCAAGAGTGACTGTCGAAAACCCAATGCACCCACAAAGAGTGACTGCTTGGTGCGGTTTATGTGCTGGCGGCATCATCGGGCCGTATTTTTTCCAAAATGAGGCCGGTCAGGCAGTTACTGTGAATGGTGTTCGCTATCGTGAGATGATAATGAACTTTTTATGGCCTGAATTGGAAGATATGGATGTAGACGATATGTGGTTTCTGCAGGACAGCGCCTTTTGTCACACAGCTAACGAAACAATTGCTCTTTTGCGCAACAAATTCAATGGCCGTGTTATCTCACGTAATGGCGATGTCAATTGGCCGCCAAGATCATGTGATTTGACACCGTTGGACTTTTTTCTTTGGGCTTATTTGAAAGAAAAGGTGTACGTCGATAAGCCAGCAACAATTCAACAGCTAAAGGATGAGATAATTCGGCTCATTAACGGCATAGAACCTCCATTATGCCTCAGGGTTATCGAAAATTTGGACCATCGGATGGAGGTGTGCCGCCGTGGTCGCGGCGCCCATTTGGCCGATATTTTGTTTCACACATAATTGAGTAATACCAATATATCATAATAAAATAAAATTACAATAATTTCCTAAATAGTTTGTGTTTTCTTCAAAATCAACATCGGCCCTTGAAATTTAACCACCCTTTAAAAATCAATTTTACAAGTTTGACCATAGATGCATTGACTCCGTTATCATAAGTAGCTACTTTAGGCATCCCATAAAGTATTTGCTTAGGCAATCCGTTCAGCTTCTTTTGTGCCGTTGATTTCTGCCATCTTATTCGAATCATGCCCATCCAGGCCATTTCCAGTGCATTTAGCTTTTTGTGATACTCCAATATAAGCTTGGACGTAAAAGTGCAACTACTAAAGGCGTTGAAGACCGGTGGACTATCAGAGAGTATTATTTCATTACTCTGTCATAAGCTTTATCGAATAGGATTTTCGTCATTACTACTATTGTAGTGCCATCCCTGCAGCATTAATAATTATGTGTCAATGATGGTAATAGTGCCGCCAGGAAGATTGTATGCCGTTTTTCTACACGCTCTAAGCCGCACAATGCTAACTCCCACTCCTTGGAGCATTTTAGAACGCCTTTTTGCAACACGTTCCATGAAATTCAATGAACGAAAAGGAGGAATCATTTTGTACACAGTCTGTGAAGAAAACTAGATATAAATTATTAAGATTGAGTACGATCAGCCATTCGTTATTGTGTGTCAAACGTGCCCCAATGCATTTCGTTTAACTAATTTTCACAAAGCAGAATATGTTATCAGAATTTTATAATTTTTATTCTTGCATGAACTTTGTGTTCCAGGCTCAACATCCTTGGAGCTGTGTAGCCTAGTAACATGCTTTTCATGTCATGCTCTTTTCACAAAAAGCGCGAATATATTAGCATGTACTTAGGAACATCTGTTCCATTTATGTTATACGAATAATTGCCCCACATTAAAATGAAATCTTATTCTTTTTATATTTTTATTTTAATATTGCAACAGACAATTGTAGTTTACCATCAAGTGGAAGCATAACAGATGAACTCGCTTTGAACGTTATTTGAATGTAATGTAAAAAATATGTTTCATGTTTTATTATTATTGCAATACTTTTTTAAGAAATCTATTAAAACGAACTAAAAGTAAGGGAACATTTATTTAATAGAAAAAAAAAAAATATGGGGGGTTGAATATTTTTCATTCGCTTTAGAATTTCAAATAAAATTTTATTGCTTACACCACAAATGGGTAAATACGAGTATAAAAGCCATGTAAGATGCGGGTGACTTCGCTTTTCTTTAGTTTTAGTAAAACTTCGTTTAAAGAACTAGATTAATATTTGGATGAAATAATAATAAAATGTTTGCAGCAACATAAAAAATAATTAAATAAAAAACTTGCAACATAAATTATTATTTTTTTTTAATTTGCCCCTGATTAAATGCATAATTTACATGACACAGGGTGGTGCAGAACTATCTTTATTGTTTGAATGTTTAATAATTTTTTTAGTTTATCTAAATGTTGTTGAATTTTAAGGCCCAATGATAATTTTGAATAAACCACAAATGATTAAAAATTGTTGTGGCTTCTTTTTATTATAAAGGGTGGTTAAATTTCAAGGGCCGGAGGTTCTATGCCGGTAATGTGCCGAATTATCTCATCCTTTAGCTTTTGAATTGTTGCTGGCTTATCGACGTACACCTTTTCTTTCAAATAACCCCAAAGAAAAAAAACCAACGGTGTCAAATCACATAATCTTGGCGGCCAATTGACATCGCCATTACGTGAGATAACACGGCCATTGAATTTGTTGCGCAAAAGAGCAATTGTTTCATTAGCTGTGTGGCAAGTGGCACCGTTCTGCTGAAACCACATATCGTCTACATCCATATATTCCAATTCGGGCCATAAAAAGTTCGTTATCATCTCACGATAGCGAACACCATTCACAGTAACTGCCTGACCGGCCTCATTGTGGAAAAAAAAAACGGCCCGATGATGCCGCCAGCACATAAACCGCACCAAACAGTCACTCTTTGTGGGTGCATTGATTTGTCGACAGTCACTCTTGGATTCTCATTCGCCCAAATGCGGCAATTCTGTTTATTGACGAATCCACTGAGGTGAAAATGTGCCTCATCACTGAAGATGATTTTCTTCTCGAAAATTGATCATCATTTTCATAATAAGTCTGGATAACTTTAACACGTTGTTGTATTGTGTATCTCTCCATAATTCAAATTGAGTAAGTCTGAAATAGAGAAATATCAAATAAAATTTGGAAAAAAACTTGGCGTTTAGATGTGGTTCACATTCAGCATCGGCCCTTGAAATTTAACCACCCGATAGTAAAATTGCTATGATTCAATTATGTTTGGAACAAAATATCGGCCAAATAGCCGCTGTAATTTTGGCGGGACACCTCGTTGGTCAAAATTTTCGATGATGCTGAGGCATAATTGAGGTTCTATGCCGTTAATGTATCTAATTATCTCATCTTTTAGCTCTTAAATTGTTGCTTGTTTATTGGGGTATACATCTTTCAAATAACCCCAAAGAAAGAGGTCTAATGGTGTCAAATCACATGATCTTAGCGGCCAATTAGCATTGCCACTATGTGAGATATTACGGCCATTGAATTTTTGTCGTGCAGAAGAGCCATTGTTTCGTTAGATGTTGAAACCACATATCGATGACCACATCCAGATCTTCCAATTCCGGACATAACAAGTCGTTATCATCTTCGAACACTGAACAAAAAATAGTACCAACTCAAAGCGTTTAAGTATCTGCGTGAAGAAAAGTTGGACTACTTTGCTTAAACCTTTCCTCGTGGACTGCCAACTAGAATTGTGGAGATGTTGAATTTACCAGAAAAGGTGACTATAATTCTCGCGGGATGGAAGAATTATAATAGGGGATGGGTGGAAGAAATAAAAGGTGACGTTAAATGTTTGACTTCAGGAGTTTATTTCATTAATTTGATGAACAATGTTACCTGAAGATAGCTGCTCACACTGAGGACGAGACAGCCAATTGAATGTTAATCAATCACAGCTTAGAAAAGCAATAACAATTAAAAATCCACGTAATGGTGACCTTCAACCATGATATTCAGCCTTGGGAAATTTTCAAATTTCCCATCATCAGTGTGGTCAACTTTACATTTTCTTTAGGTTGCTACATTTTAGGTAAGTATAAAAAATAGATAATAAATAAGGTGAGTATAATTCTATGGTGAGTTGGGTATGGGTTAGGTTGTATAGGCCGCCAGTTTCATGAAACCAGCCCACTTGGGTGCTTTTCGCCCCGTTGAACACTTAAGGCAAATACAAAAATTCAAAGATATAACATTTCCTTTTTTCTTTTTTTTTACTGGAAATTCAAATTATGGTTAAAAGAAACACAACAAATTTAGATTGTCCTAATTACTTTGGACAAACACTATTCACAGCAACTGCCTGACCAGCCTCATTTTGGAAAAAATACAACCCGATGATGCCACAATCCCATAAACCGAATCAAAGTTAATAAACAGCCACTCCTCGTGGATGCATTAAGCGGCCCATACACGTTTCAATTCAATTGTGAAATGAGTCTTTCAACTGAATTGATTATTGCCCACACACTTCATAAACTGAATAGAAAGATTTTCATTCAACTATTAAATTTAATTATATTATAGACAATTTTAAAAATATATAACGTTTTCTTTGCAAAAACACTACAAATATTAATTTTGAGACCTGATCAGGAGACTCGAATACACACAATACAATCGAATTGAAAGACTTGCTAGTCAACTTCAAAAAATCAAAATGTTTTAATTTTTCTTCATCCAACTCGACAACTGCCAAACTAATCAACTGACAAAGCCATACACGCTTTGATTTGGACAACAACCGACTCAGTTGCCAACTGAGTTGAAACGTGTATGGGGTGCTTTAGTTTTTCCACAATCAATATTGGATTGATTGTCGATCAAACTTGATTTAGAACCCAATGTACATATGTATAAACCAAAAATTTAATTTAAAAATTATAAAGTTCAACACAAATTCAATAGATTAATACATATGTACGATATTAACTAATCAGTTCTGAGTTCGAGTCCAACTTCAGTCCAGAAGAAGGATTATTTTTAATTATAACAATAATTGCTGTGAAGCAATAAGATTAAAGAAGAATAGAACAATAATTCCCCGGGCAATCAACCACAAATGGATGAGCTCTGGATGATGAGCGCGTGCTACGTAAAAATGTGCGAGTTTCGGGAACAAGATCCCTAATTTCGTCAGAGCAAAATCCATTGTTGTAACGATAGAACAGAGTAACGCGTCGATGCTTCAGTGAGTCAATAGAGTTGGATACCCTACTGTCACCGATGACCTTCTTCGCCCTCTCCTGCACACATTTTTAAAATTTTAATTATTTTATTTTAATATAATAAAAAGGTCACAGACAATAATGCCGTCTGTCCAGCTGTTAAAATAATCAGGGTTGTTTTATTTATTTGTTTGATAACCCTGCTTTTATCGTTTTGACATAACGTTGCCGCTTTTGTTAACGGATGGCGTTTCAGTATTAAAGCTCAGCGGAAAAAAACGTTCCGCTTGCCGCTCTTGTTTAGGGATGGCAGTTAAGAAAAAACTTAAGAAAGGAAAAACTTGAACTAAAACCCGATGTACATATGTACAAACCAAAAAAATTTTTACTTTCAAAATTATAAAGTTCAACAAAAATTTAGCAAATTAATAATTTTTCAAAATGAAAAAATTTTTTTATTAACATATTAATTTTCCTGACGATGATAACAAATTGTTATCGAAATATTGAAAATATATACCGTTCAAATTTATTATATAACATAAAACGATCTTTAGCTGCAAAAATAAAAAATATTTACCTAAACAAGATCAAATAATTAAATATCAAATAAAATAAATCTCTCAATTCCCTAGACAGTCAGAGTAAGTTGATGTCATTCATGAATGAATTAATGCAACTGAATGATTCTCTTAAGTGAAAGAATTAAATATTTCTGTATTCATTCTCTATTACTTTCGTCATACCATTTATTTCCATATTTCGTCATCTTTAATTTAGTACCAATTATTATTATTAGTTATTATTTAGTATCAACTATTAATTTTATTTTGTACTTTTAAATTTAAATCAATTTTAAAAGTTAACATTAATGTGCTGTTCATAGAACGCAGACGAGAGACTCAAATGAAAATCACTTAAAAAATTGAGTGACATTCATACAAATTTTCTAGACGGATTGCTCGTCTGTGTTCTCTGAATATCACTTAAGTAATTTTTTATATACTGCGTTAAAACAAATTGTGCCGTCGTTGCTTTATAATAATTCGTTATGCAGCTACCTGACATACATAATTGAAACATTTTTATTCATTCTAAAATATTTGGCAAGCAGAATGATGAAAGAAAAGGATGAATTAATTCACTTAACCGTTTTGGAGGAGAATGAAAGATTCACACAAATGGGAGATTTTGCCCAACACTAGATGTTGAGACTTCTCGTATTGATGACCGCAAGTACACAGAGAGCATCAGCCGTTGACTTAATCGCCCATCTTTCCACCACTTCTGGTTCTATACATTACAGATGTTTATTGCAAGACTTCAATTAGCGCTACGAAAATCGGCTATGTTTATTAGGGAATACCCTTTCCTGGGATTTTATGTCTAACTGTGCAACCTAAATTAGCGCGTCAAGCGTAATTTATCTGTCATAAATCCTCATGTACATACAAAATGTATGAGACCAATCCAAATAGCGCGGCGGCAACGCTTTGCAATTGGAAAATCCATTTATGACAGAGCGTAAGAGAGAAAACTTTACTGCCTCTCAGAAAAGTTCGCTTCAAAACAAATGTTGCCCATTTTTTGGGGCAATTAGTAATCACACTTTAGGTGCTTGCAGACTAATTGAGCGACTTTGTATTTTTTTGTTATAGATATTTAGTGATTTTTATTAAGCAAGGTTAGTGAGCAATACTGTTTAACTACACTACAGCTAAAATCTACTACAGCGTAAAATCAAAGCGTTAAATTACGCTGCGCTTTACGCACAAATTTAGTTTGCCCAGTAAACCACAGCTAGAACGTTTTGGCCAAGATACAAGTACCAATGAAATGACCCAGTTTCGAATATTGTAATCTGCTTACCGCGGGAAATAATTTGTGATATGAGCTGAGTTTATAAGTTCGCAGGACTATTTTTAACAACACCATATGTGAATCCATTCAGATGCAAATTACATCCAAGGATTGTTAACTGATTAATTTTAAAAAACAAAATGTGCCTGTTCTTTAATTCTAAGAACGCTTTGTTCAGAAGATTTCTTATTCTTAGCAAAACCAACAAACAAAAGCTGCACATGCAATAGAAATGAAGCCAAATAGTAAAAACTAAAACACAAAAACCAGCAATCAGAGCAGAAGCCCATTCACGCACACAATAAGCAATTCTCTAGAGAAATACAATGTCGATTGCGTTTCCATTTTAGCCTGAATACATGTTTATAGTTTCATTGTATCGGCCACAAACTGAAACAGAACAAAAAAGCTGCCATGAATTTAAGTTCACCATGCTTCGGGTCGCACTACAATTACACATACACATAAGCTAAGCTGAGCACAATAGATGTACATATATACATGTGAACGGGTATATACACATGTCATTATAAAGTTGCTGTAGCTAAGGAATATCATTAGCAATTCTTAGTGATGCAATGAGAATGAATTCGTCGATACAAGCGAATACCAGACTGGATACGAGTATCTAAAGCAGTGGTGCCCACAAGTTCTATATGGATGAGTAAACACCAATACATTTAAGGAAAAACTATTTTTGATTAATATTTTTTGTTGTAAAAAGCAAAACATTTACAAAAACAAAATTCACACTGATAATCGCTGTTGTCAATGTTTACCAGCAAAATAAGTGAAAGTGTTCTTGCTTTGCTTTTGTGTGTGTGCAGTGAAGAACGACAGAAAAAATATATAAGACGAAGTTGTTTGTGTACTTTTCATTGCTAGTGCTGAGCGCAGTATTTGTGTATTAAAGAGCACAGCTTCTATAGCTAAGCGCATTTACAAAACCAATTGAGCATCAACGCATAGGGCTGGGCACACTTGATTTACAGTAATGTTGGTATGTACTGAAAAATACTTGAGCAAATACAGGGTGGCTGATGAAAGCTGCTACCAAAAAAAAAAAAACGTAATATCTTATTTTCTGTGTAACTAAACTGTTACATTTTTGTTGCGTTTTGTAAATTTCTTTAAAAATTGAAGTAAAATGGAGAATTGGGACACGCTTTAGAGTCCATTGTTTCCGTCCAAAGAGATTATAAGCAGACGTTTGGTGGCACTCCTCCTAGCAGATGTAATAAAATGAGGCTCGTAAAGAATTTTGCCGAGCGTGACAAAATCACAATCAGGCCTTACCATGGAGATCCCTCAGTTCGGCCGCAAGAAAGCATCGCTGTTGAAGTTGCTGTCATACAATCCACTCCTAGAGTTTCGACAAGGTGCTTATCTGCTCAAATGGGTGTCAGCAGACAGTCACTGCAAAGCGAATATTGACTCCCATTTGGCAGCACTTCTCCTGTCAGATGAACTATAATGACGCTCGTGAATAAGTTTGCCAATCGCAAGCACGCCTTATGACCGAGATCCCTCAATTCGGACGCAGGAAGCTATCGCTGCTGTCATATAATCCACTCCTAGAGTTTCGACAAGGTGCTTATCTGCTCAAATGGGTGTCAGCAGACAGTCACTGCAGAAATTTTTGCACCAAGAGTTAAACTTATTTCTATAGAAGATTCAACTAACAAACAAACTGAGTCCTAGAAACTTTCCGATTCTAAAATAATGTTGTTGAGCATCAAGCGCATAGGCCTGGGCGTGTTTGATCTAAGGTAGTGTTGGTATGTACCGAATAATACTTGCACAAATATTTAACAAAAGTTAGAGAAGACTTATCTGTTGCTCGATTTATAAAAAAATTATTTTATATCGATTTATAATTTTTTGAAATTACGTTTTACTTATTTTTGGTAGTATAGATCATAAAAACTTGTAAAAATAAAATACATAATTATTTTATAAATCAGATTTTTGCACATCTTGATTTTAGTTCAAATTTTGTCTTTTTTAACTTTTTTTCTTTACAAGAATTTTTTACAATACAAATTTGTTGTGATCAATATATTTTGATTGAAGAAGACAAGAAAAATAATAATCAAATCTTTAGCTGGGGGACAACTAGCTGTTTCGTAGCCGCTACATTACTCATCAGCAGCCATTCGGACTTGAACTCGAATCATGACGCGTCATGAATTATTGCTCCTTTTGATCTGAAATTGTAATATTTTGTCTTTCTTATATTGAAGATTTTTTGAATTTTATATAGTGAATTTCTTCTTCCGTAAAGTAATAAAAAAAAAATCGAGATACATCCTTTTTTATATTAAGACATCAACATATAAAGGGTGGTTAAATTTCAAGGGCCGATGTTGATTTTGAATAAAACACAAACTATTTAGGAAATTATTGTAATTTTATTTTATTATGATATATTGGTATTACTCAATTATGTATGGAACAAAATGTCGGCCAAATGGGCGCCGCGACCACGGCGGCACACCTCCATATTTTCGATAACCCTGAGGCAAATTTTCGATAACCCTGAGGCATGATGGAGGTTCTATGCCGTTAATGTGCCGAATTATCTCATCCTTTAGCTATTGAATTGTTGCTGGCTTATCGACGTACACCTTTTCTTTAAAATAACCCCAAAGAAAAAAGTCCAACGGTGTCAAATCACATGATCTTGGCGGCAAATTGACATCGCCATTACGTGAGATAACACGGCCATTGAATTTGTTGCGCAAAAGAGCAATTGTTTCGTTAGCTGTGTGGCAAGTGGCATCGTCCTGCTGAAACCACATATCGTCTACATCCATATCTTCCAATTCGGGCCATAATAAGTTCGTTATCATCTCACGATAGCGAACACCATTCACAGCAACTGCCTGACCGGCCTCATTTTGGAAAAAATACGGCCCGATGATGCCGCCAGCACATAAACCGCACCAAACAGTCACTCTTTGTGGGTGCATTGGTTTTTCGACAGTCACTCTTGGATTCTCATTCGCCCAAATGCGGCAATTCTGTTTATTGACGAATCCACTGAGGTGAAAATGTGCCTCATCACTGAAGATGATTTTCTTCGAAAATTGATCATCATTTTCATAATAAGTCTGGATAACTTTAACACGTTGTTGGATTGTGTATCTCTCCATAGTTCAAATTGAATAAGTCTGAAATAGAGAAATGTCAAATGAAATTCGGAAAAAAACTTGGCGTTTAGGTGTGGCTCACATTCAACATCGGCGCTTGAAATTTAATCATCCGATAGAAATAGAAATGAGCGATGAAAATCAAATTGTTTTAGAACTTCTTAAAGTTAAGTTGTATGAAAATTAAACGAATGCTTGATGAAGCTTCAAGCAGAAAATTACAAAGCATTTAACACACCTACAAAAAGTTAACACCCAGCTTCTTGATCGTGCCTATTCATTTAAAAGATTTTCCATTAAGCATCGCTGGTATCACATATACTAACAAATTCTTACACATATTAGCAACATGCTTGTTTAGCAATTTGCACGTGTGTAGCCTGTTGTAAATACAATAGCTAGATTCATAATCTGGTGCATTTGAGGTGGTATATTTTTGCAATTACAAAAGTGACTTTTTTGGGTGTATTTTGTTAGTGTAAAGTTAATATCAACTTCATTATTTTGCAAATGCAATGATGCAAGGCCATTTGCAGAAGATTGTGAATAGGGCTATTGTTTTCGAAAAGCGGTTACTTATATTTAGCGAATGCCATTGTGAGACTTATTCATGATATTCGCAAATAAAAAAGCGAATAGCAACATTTATTAATCGCTGGTTAGCACACACATATGTAAAAGCACATACGACTATATACAAGCACAAGTACAATTACCCATGTGGCCATGTGTTTAACACATCTTAAAGAGTGGATACCATACAATAGAAAATCGTGGAAGACATACTCAGGACAGCCTAAACAATTCTATGAAGATATTTTTGAACAAATGTCATTGAAATCTTGCAACAACACAAAAGCTTTAATTTGCCTTATCATATTGTCAACGATTATGCCAACGACTGTCGTCGGCGGCTGTTGACATGGAAACTGAATAATATATATTTTTGTTACTATATTTTGGTGTTTCTAAAAGTATTATTCGTTAAGCATTAAACAAATTGACCTAGCTAGCAGACAACTGCACGCAAAAATATTACAGTTTGAAATATGGTTACAGCAACACTAGTATATACGCTACAACATTGTGTATTATTGTTAAAAACAGCTGATTATCGATTTAATTATAGTTTGTTTCCCCATAAACATGTTTTCGTGTGCATTTCTACAAATCTATTATTGTCATCTACTACCACATCCGAATATGGTTGCATGCAATGCTAGTATTGTATGTAATTTTTAAACCCACAATAGCTTCTATCACATCCAATACAGACATATTTGGGTTTATCATGTTTATGATGCGGTTATTTATATGTAACAAATGTTAGTTAACAGAATCAATTTACTATTATCAGCATTAATAGTTTTTTACTTTAGTCGTTGACATAGAAGTTTCTTTTAGTTTTATTTTTCTTCTATGAAAAACAGATTTTAATTTAAAAAAGTTCATTGATCTACATACACAACAATAAAAAGAAGGCTGATAACTAAAATTGTGCAAATAATGTTGACAATAGTAAGTTTGTTCCGTAAACTTAAATATGTTATATGTGAGTAAGTGTTTCACAGACATGATAAAAACAAATATTTTAGTATTGGTTGCAATAAAAGCTATTATAATTTAGAAGAAAATTACACAAAATACTAACATTGCATGCAACCATATTCGGAAATTAATAGACGGTAACAATAGATTTACAGATATGCAAACGAAAACATGTTTATGGGGAAGCAATACATATATAATAATACTCAATGTTATAGTGAATATTCTAATGTTGCTGTAACCATATTTTAAACTGCCTTTTCTCTGCGTGTGTCTTCTTTTAGAATTATGTAGCTTGTAAACAAAAGACAGCTGCACTTTTACCACTACCTGTAAAGACTGCCTTGCTCATTTCCCTTGAATGTTTTATTTTTAAAAAGTGTACAGAAATTTCATGAAAGTACTTTCTTGTGTAAAGGCAGGGTTAAATGAAATATTTTTAGAAAACCGAAACAAAAGAATACAAAGCATGGACACATGTACTTAATGGAGACTGTGTCGTCTAGGACAGTTTTGCCAACTGGGTATTAAAAATGCTCCCAAAATTTCTATACAACTATTGTTAGCAATAATATGCTTAAATTGTTTCATATTAAAATTTTCAGGCCTCTCTGAATTTCGCAATTAGTAATTGTTTCTAAGGTGATGTCTGTTGATATTTGAACATAAGTAAATGTGCTTTGCAGCTTTTGTTGTGCTTCAATGTTTTGTTTTGTTTCGCTAGTTTATGCTCATTATTTGAGCATGTATGTCCTTGGGCTAGCTTTGAAGTCAAATTTGTTTAACCGTGCTTCCTAGTATTTGATTGTTCAAATTATTTTTGCATTTTTAAGGTGGTTTCGTTTCTGGAAAAAAAATTTTCATTTTATGCTTGTTTCTTCAAGATTGTTTGCACTCTACAAGCTTTTCAAGTTCTTTTCAACAAAATTTGCTTTTACTAACCACAAAATGCTTTGCACTTTACGCCTCGTATAAAATGACTGGGTCGATAGTGCCCTGAAAAAAGGACACTTTTTGTTTATACAAGTATATGGAGCTACCAGACATAGTTGGAAAAATAATCGCTTTGACTCAGGAGTGCAATGATATTCAGTTTATAATATTTCTAATATTATATGACGATGGGTTGGTATCATTCGTCTAGCTCGTGTTCAATCCTGGCTAAAGCCAAGAAATATTTTTATTTATAATTATAACAATAATTGGCAATCAATAAAAGCACAAGCTACTATACATCAGGTGTGAGGACACATTTTTTATAAAAAAAAAGTTAATCAATTCGGAGTTATTAAAAATGGATTCAAACACTCATCGAATATTTAACTGCCGCCGGAGTAGACCCCGATATGACCTGCAAAAAGCGTCACGAGGAAATTGACGCAAAGGCCGGTGACGCTAATTTATCAGGTGGTAATAGGACCACCGCGGATGCGACCGACGTTGCACGAAAGAATGAGTATAAAGCCTGCCGACGAGATATCCTCTGTCTAGGGCCCGCTGTCCAAGTGCCCGCCGGTGAGATGCCTGTGTTCCAGATGCCTGCGGTCCAAACGCCTGCTGTACTGAGTCCCGCTGTCTAGACGCCTGCTGGCAATGCCAGTACATCTGGTATTAGAGTGTACGCAGCTATGGAGGCAGCTGTTGAAACACAAATTTTGTTCGCTTGAAATGTAGCTGCTATTAAGTTGTCCAGTGCTCGCATGGAGAGATGTGCGGATTTACTCTCTGCAAGCACAACAGAGGCCGAAGTTGAGCTGTTTTCCAGACTCATGGTTTTTGGCAATCAATAAAAGCACAAGCTACTATGCTATCAAACTTTTGGAAGTAGCCAAATTGCAAAGAAGTATTAAAGATGATGGACAAAGCTGTTGCCAAACTTTTCCATTTTCTTTTGCCTATCATTCCATTTGATTGTATGTACATATGTGAGATAAATCAATCATAATCAAAATCACACCATAATCATGAGTATTATTCTTAAAGTTCTTTTTTTTATTTTTGTTTCTTTCACTTTAATACCAATAAATACTCGTAGATATATTCACATCAAAATGTGTGTAACTATAAGAAATCAATACAGTATCTGTATTAATATTTTTATATTGAAAATAGACAACATTGCTGATGTAACATACAAAATAATATTATAATGGATGCAAAAGTATTTTTCTATAAACGTTTTACATTTCAAACGAACGTTTCCTTTAAGAGCACGTATATTATTGCTTAAAATATTACGTGTTTTTGTTAATATGCAAATAAGTAAATATGAATGTATGCATGTATGTCCATACATATCGTTGGTATCATGTAAAAAGGCCTTAACTAACATAATATCAACTTTACGGGGCAAGAATAGAAATGGCGAAAAAAAAGTTTAAACACTTTCAGCAATAATAGCTTTTTCTACATCACAGAATTTTAGGCAAATATACGGGGTGTCCCACAACTCAACGTCAAGCTGAAATGGGGCAACAAGATTGATTGTAACCATCGTGGGAAAAATCAGGTATAAATACCAGAATTAGTGGAAATTTAAGAGCAGCCTTTTGTAGTCTGGAACCAACTAAACAGAGTTTATGGGTAGTCGTGAGTATAATAACTTGAAAAATGAAAGTAGAATTTCAGTATTTAAAAAACTTTTAAAACAACACATTCTGCAGCATATAAATGAACTTTTATTTTTAATGGTTTCAAAAATTTGCGTAAAAAAGAAAGTGACTTTCAGTTCTTGAACGATTTGAATTTTAAAAGGATGGAAGTTCAGATCCTTTTTTAAAATTTCATGAGTAACCTGTTTTGGAAGTCCCAGCGAGGTTGTTCGTTTCCGTATTTAGAGTCGTGGATTTTCACGTAAACTGCTTTCAACCAGTTTAATGTTTTCGAGAGTCCTTGACGATCGACTGGATCCTGGCCGTGGGACGTTTATAGCTGAAGTAGTTGCGCAGAATCTCTACACTCACGAACGAATTAAATTTACACTGGGTCCATCACGTCTTTGCCGAATACTGATCTTTGAACAAAATTGTCGGCGAACAATTATGTAAAAATCATTACTCTTGAAAAATGTCTCTATAGCGAACGCGCGATGCTCACTCGACCACTGCGACTTCGAACTGACAAATTCACACAATCAGTAGTTCCAATGGTGCTACTGTCCGCCCGTACCCTTTATTACTTTTTGAAATAAGCGTATTTAAAAATTTAAATTTGCCATCAGACGCCCTGTAGCTTCAATTGAGCATAAACAAAACAGCTGATTTATAATAGAAAAGAATGTATCAACTAATTTTGTCTTAAATCACAGCATTCTCGTTTATTTATTCATTTATTTTTCTAAACAAAAATTCAAATGATACCAGTCATTGCTAAGCTACATGCGCAATCATTTATATTCAAGCACGAGTCTTAACGATGATTACATTCACATAACGAAGATGTTGCTCATTGTGAGTGATTAAAATCAACTGTGCACTTGTGAGGCTGAACACAAAATCATGTTTGAAGGCAATATTAATATTTCTTGTTGTTGATTAAGTATGATTTTTTTTCAAGCGCACAAATACTAATACAAAAAAAACTTCTTTTACTGGCTCCTTTTGTAGGATCCCTAAAAGAGTTCATCTGGCACCTCTGTTTCAGAGATAATTTCAATTGTTTAGCTTAAATAAATTTGGTAGTGCTACTAAAAACTAAACAGTATTCATACTAAAAGCTCTGGCGAGATTCGAACTCACAATCTCCTATATACTAGACAGGCGCTTTAAACAATTAAGCCACGGCGTCATATAAGCTTCCTAAGGTTAAAAGGTTTATCAAATATCTGGCCTCAACTAATATAATTCGATTCGAAAGCAAAACTATTCGATTTTGCATGTTTCTAACACAGAAATTCGAAAGAAATTTTAAAAAAATGTTTAACGAAACGACTTATATGGCGCCGTGGCTTAGTTGGTTAAAGCGCCTGTCTAGTAAACAGGAGATCGTGAGTTCGAATCTCGCCGGGGCCTTTAGATAACATTTTTGTTCTCGTTAAGAATAAATTAAGTATTAATTAAATACAACAAATGATTTTTTGTAACAAAATATATCTAAGTTGAGCAAATGTTTGACAAGTGAAATATAGGGTGTTTTTTTAAGCCCGATAGAACTTGAAATTGTAAAAAATAACACAAAAAATTAAATTGTAATCAAATTTTTTTTTTTATTCGAAAGATCAATACGTGACATTAACATTTGAAAATGATTTCGGGCATATGGGCACCGCGGCTGTTCTTGACGAAGCGCATTCTGAACGTCCAATTTTGGGCCACTTTTTCGAGCACTGCTGGCCGTATGTCACGAACAACACGAACAATGCTGGCCTCCAAGGCGTCAATTGTTGCTGGTTTATCAGCATAAACCAGTGACTTCACGTAGCCCCACAGGAAATAATCGAGAGGTGTCAAATCGCACGACCTTGGAGGCCAATTGACAGGTCCATTTCTCGAAATCAACTTATCGCCAAATTTTGATTTCAGTAAGTCGATGGTTGCGTTCGCCGTATGGCACGTAGCGCCATCCTGTTGAAACCACATCTTCTCCGGATCAATGTCATCCATATTTTCAAACAAAAAATCATTGATCATGGTGCGGTAACGATCTCCATTGACCGTAACGCAAGCTCCGGCCTCATTTTTGAAGAAATAAGGTCCGATGATGCCACCAGCATGAAAACCGCACCAAACAGTGCATTTTTCTGGATGTAATGGAGTCTGTAGGGTCTCTTGTGGATTGGTCTCACTCCATATGCGGCAATTTTGCTTATTAACAAACCCGTTAAGCCAAAAATGCGCCTCATCGCTGAACACAATTTTGCGATAAAACAACGTCGCGAATCGACGACTGATTTTCAAAGTAAATTTGGATAATTTCGTAGCGTTGTTCAAGCGTGAGTCTATTCATGATGATTTGTCAGAGTATACTGAAACAAATAAAAAAAATGTTTCATCAAAATTAAATTTTTTGTGTTACTTTTTACAATTTAAAGTTCTATCTAGCTTAAAAAAACACCCTATAGAAAAGACAAAATACCGCTTTCATGTGTGTGCTATTTTGACAGCTTTAACATATTTTATTTCATCTCACCAACTAAAAAATAAACGATGTTTGGAAATTGTTCCAATTTTTTGTGCAAACATGATTCAGGGGAACAATATCTCTCTCGGACGGCAATAAAAAATACTTCAGCAGTTGAATTGAATACAATCCTCTCACCATTCTTGAATCAACATAAAAATATCGGAATTGTTAAATTGGAGAGATTAGATTGAAGTGATAATGGAAAAGTAATATCTTTCAAATAAAGTTAAAATCCTGGCATTTTATATCTATTATGGGTTTTGTTTTCCTTTCAGTTTTTATTCCCTAAAACACATCAAGAGTTGTAATAGTGCTAAAGGTGATGCATTAAAATATTACCAACATGACTTTTTTCTGTACACATAAATTACCCTTTCTGTATTCTGAATTTCTACATACAAAATATAGCACAAAATCTGTTCAGATATGAGGCGCCGTGGCTTAGTTGGTTAAAGCGCCTGTCTAGTAAACAGGAGATCGTGAGTTCGAATCTCGCCGGGGCCTTTCGCGGGTGCTAAATATTCTATTTTAGTTTTCCTCTGGAATAATTAAACTGGAAGATATTTTATCTTCTGTTGTAATAACAATATATGGCGAACGCGAACGCAGGTGTTTCCTATCTCTTAAACTCAGGAGATTTTCCCATGATTTTTTCACAGGTTCTTCCTCAGAAATCCAAAGGCTTTTTCTAGCGGAGCTAAGCTTTTTCTCAGAAATATATCTGATAGGTACACTCATTGAGTTTTTTTTTTGCAATTTAAAAATGTATTGAAAAATGCCAAAAAGTTTTTCTTTTATAAAATACCACTCTTTTCACTTATTCCGGTTTTCAACTTATTACGGTTTTATTATTTTGCGATCAAAAACAAACATGTCGCAGCTAGACTTCAAAATTAGCTTTCTTTATATACTAGTACATATCGCTCCTTTATTGCAACATAGTCATATCTCAAAAAATGCGCTTTTCGAGTTAACAATGCAGAATTGTTAACCGTATTACCTTTTATATTGTGCCAGAATTTTATTCAAATTGCTTTTAAACTGTTTTCTTTAGGAGGTATTTCCTCAAAAAATTTGCTAAGGCTTGTATGGATACGAAAAATTTTAAATGGGTTTTCTCGAAACGAGCTTTTTTGCGATATGTCTATGTTGCAATAAAGGAGCGATATATGTGAGTGAGAATGCATAAGACTAGTTGTGAACGAGTTATATTGGTATTTATTTTTAGTATTTGAATAAAAAAGTTCAAAAAAATGTTAAGTTTTCGAGTTATCATACTAAAATAAATAACATATGACGTTGTTTTTATACATATCGCTCCTTTATTGCAGCATAGTCAAAACTAAAAAATGACTATGCTGCATGACAGCGTTTCTGAAAGATGCGAATCTTTATCAGACATGGCGGGCAAAGGTATTGAATTAATATTCATGCAGAAGCTAAAATATATAAAAACAAATTGCAGAAAGGTAAAGATCGGGTAATGCTGCTGAACAAACAAAACAAAATATTTAATGTACAGAACTTTACCATAAGAATATTTTAGTAGTTAAGTATAAAGTTCGCCCCAGGATGTGGAACGTTGACGTTCGCCAATATTAAAAACTACAACTGATTTACATCATATTAATATATAACTATTAAGTGAAATCTTTGTGAAAAGGCATATTTGTGTGAAATGTATTCGAATTACCAAAAAACTTAGTTTCGTAAAAATACCAGTTAGGACCTTTCTACCCAAGACAAGCGATATCTATATTAACTAAAGCTTACAATTTTTGTTCTAGGGAATGATTAAGTAAGACTATCGGTATTTCTTTCAGTTCATTTAAACTTATTGCATAAATGGCATAAAAAAATAAATTCAAAATCTACTAAAATTTTTTGTTGCGTTATTTAGACAAAAAAATAATAAATAAAAAAAATTTTGTTAAGCTATAATGAAATCTACTCTTTTAAAATTTTCTTAATCTAAGATTGAAACTTTTAGAAAGAGACATTTATTTAAATTATGAAAAAAAATATTTGTTCAATTATATATGGCATTTCTAGCAGCTATAACGTTGGGTTTCCCAATAAGGACTTGACAATTTTTTTCATTACTTTTATTGTTATTTACAAAACTGATTAGGGTAGCTCCTATGAAATGCCTACATATAGATAACTAGGAAACATAGAAATAAGCTGTTTCTAATTTTTTTTATTGGTATCAATGTTAGAAGCTAATATAGTAAATAAAACTCAATTGTTTGAATTTTTGTTCTCTGCTTTTCGATACAAAAAACAAAATGTAGCATTCATTTGTTTGAAAGGTGTAAAGAAATGTTAGAGATGTGTATAAATGAAAAAGCTTGTTTTTTTTTTGTATTTTGACAGGTATTATTAAAACATTTTTACTTTTTAAATTCTAAATAGTTCATTTAGATTGTTGGGATATTAAGTTGAATATTTGAGAATATTTTTCAAAAGTTTCTAAAGCCTACTGATGATTAGGGTAGTTCCTATGAAATGTCAACATATAGACAGCTAGGTAATAGAAAACAAGCTGTTTATAATTTTTTATTCCAAATTATTGTGAATCTGCAAATTATTTTGTCACTAAAATATAAGTACATAATACTTGTTGTGTAAAGAGTTCTTGCAATAATTCCATTGTAATTATGGCTGCATGCGATGTGGCACCGTCTTGTGCATATGACATGTTTCGAAACTGCGAAGGCGGTTCGGAAACTTCTTAGCCCATCAATGAAAGAGAATAGTTAGTTTTTCAAAAATATTTTTATTTTTCAATATAGTCTCCTGAAACTTCAATACTCTTAGTCCAACACTATTCTAGCAATTCTATACCTTGATTAAAATAGTTTTCCTCAAGGTCTTCAAAATAGTGGTTTACAACTGTAATTTCATCTTCATTTGAGGTGAAACGCTTGCCAGCAAGGAATTTTTTTTTAAATTTGGGAACAGTTAAAAGTCACTGGGAGCTAAATCGGGAGAATAAGGTAGGTGGTCAAGCAACTCGTACTTTAATTCGTTCATTTTAGCCATCGTTAAAACACTCTTGTGCGCTGGTGCGTTGTCTTGATGAAAAATTATTTTTTTGTGTTGTAAGCCAGGACGTTTTTATCGAGTTTGTACATTTAATTAATCCAAAAGATTGCAATAGTACTCTGAATTCATTGTTTTACCCTTTTGCAGATAGTCAATCAATAAAATTCTTTTGAAGTCCCCAAAAACAAGTTGCCGTAACCTTACCAGCCGATTGAATTGTTTTTGCCTTCCTTGGGGCACTTGATCCAGCTCCAGTTCATTGGTTGGATTGTTCTTTTGTCCCTGGAGTACTCGTATTGTGGTAGATCCATATCTCATCAACAGTTATGAAACGATGCTTAAAATCCATTTTATTTTGCTTAAACCGATCCAAACAAGAGAAATGTTAATTTTTATGCGTTTTGGGTCGACTGTTAACAAATGTGGCACCCATTTTGCAGAAAGCTTTTTCATCTGCAGTTCTTCATGCAAAATTAAATGGACTCGATCATTTGAGATGCCCATGATTTTAGCTATTTTACGCACTTTTATTCGTCGATCATTTAATACCATATCATGCACTTTGGCTACAATTTCTGTTGTGGTTCATCTTCAATGCTTGTACGACCACGTTTAAATTCAGCAACCCAATTTTTTACTGTTGCCTATGAAGGAGCACTTTCACCTAACACATTCACCATATCATTATGAATTTCTTGTCCCAATAAACCTTTTTTATGTAAATATTTAATGACATCACGCATTTCTAATTTTTTCATTGTAAAAAAATCGCGGGTGCGTGTTTTGTGAACACCTGTTTCTATATGAAGGAGTTACCAGATCGAAACAAAATTTAACATGTGTTCATAGCAGAGATGGAAGTTTCCAAAAGACTTAACTTTTTTCTGTTTGTACCACGCTTTTTGTGCTAGGCCAAGAAGGTTCCGAACCGCCCTCGTAATCAAGACCAGAGCAAGCAGTTGTGGGATCAAAAAGTTTTCAATCATAACACGATATCGCTTCCAAATTCACAGTTACCGTTACTCCGTTTTCATTTTCAAAGAAGTAAGGTCCAATGATTCCTCCTGACCAAATTACACACTAGACTATCTTTTTTAATGAATGTAAAGGTGAGTGATGAATAATTTTTCTGTTTATTCACATATCTATTCAAATGAAAATGCACCTCGTCACTCATTATGATTTTTTCATAAAAATCATGTTTCTCATGGACGAGCTGTAACATTCCATTGGCATATGTAAATGGTCTTTTGTGTCAAGTGAACTAGATGAAAACAAATGCCTATCCTTGTGCAAAATTGTGGCCGAGGTTGTTCTTTAAAGACCTAGCTCTTCTGAGCACAGTGTCGAATTGAGGTTGATGGATTGTTTTGTACACTTTCTTGAGCAGCAGTAATGTTTTCAGTCGATCTGGCACAACGTATGTGGTGCATGCATGCAAGGGGTTTTCCTGGAAATCATTAACTACACGAAAAATAGTGCGTTTTGTTGGCTTGTTGTTACTGCAAAAATTTCACGTAACTTTCTCATCGTCACAGTAATCGAGGATTTCTTTTGATAAAATGATTTAACAATCAAAACACGTTGGTTTATTGAATATTTTTCCCTAATAAATTTGCCACGTGTCTACTTCACGATTGCCAAATATGAACTGTCAAGATCAAAGTGGCGGCACAACAAAGTTTTATACCGTTCCGGAAGACACCCGGCAGCTTCAGTTTAATATTTAAAATTTGTTACAATAAATCTTAATAGCTTATAAAAAATGTATGCTCCTTAAGGACATTTTCCTTATATTTATTTAATGACTTCAAACAAACATATTTTTCTTTTCTCAGTCGTCCTGCTATCATCTATATTACACATGATATTTAAAATAATAGCTATTGTGTATTTACAAAATATTGATTTCATAAGGACTCCGACGTAAGGAAACATGCATTAGTAAAGATTTCTTTTTATATCCTTCTACGTCCACAGAGCCATTCAATATGTTGACAGAAGAAAAAGGCCGAGAGCATTTTAAAAATGAATGTGAATTTCTCAGGCACTTTTGCTTGTATAAATTCCACATACAGTGATTTCTTACTTTAACGAACTTGAATAGGGCCAGGCCTGTTTGTTAGTGGAATAAAAATAATGAGAAATGTAATCTGCTTTAAATTTACTAGTTTAGAAACTAATGCCAACATAACTTACCAAGCTATCAAGCGTGTATCTGCTATCAGCTATTAGTTAGTGCAATAACTCGATTAGCAATTACTACCACAAAAATTTTATAAGAATGTAGCAGCGCTGGTTTGCTGGATTACCAATATTGCTTAAAGCAGGTGTGCCCAGGCCTATGCGCTTGCTGCTTAATTGATTTTGTAAAAGCGCTTAGCTAAAGGGCTGTGCTCTTTAATACACACATACTGCAATGAAAAATACACAAACAACTTCGTCTTATATATTATTTTGTCGTTCTTCATTGCACACACACAAGAGCAAAGCGAATTCATAACAGGTATATGCAAGAGCAATAAATACAACACTACAAAAAATAAATCTTTCTCAAATGTCACGGAAAAATATAATCACAAAAAGGAATACAAAAAATATATAAAAAAATTTACAAGAAAAAACAAACTTTTAATTATTTCGGGAAACTTTTCTTTATTTCGTGAAAATTAAGTCTCAGATCATAAAGCTAGGAAAAGTGAAAACGGCCAGTCAGTTTGGGGAGGATTCTGCATGATAGCTGGCGCTCAAAATACTAAACACAAATTAAAAAATTGTTTTAAATTTTTTTTCAAATTTCTGTTAAACAAATTTACAATTAAAGAAAAACTTAATTATTTCGTGATACTTAAAGTCTCAGATCGTAGAGCTTGAAAAGGTGAAAATGGCCAGCCAGATTGGGGAGGATTCTGCGCAATATCTGGCGCTCAAGATACAATACATAATATAAAAAATTTTTTAAATTTTATTTCCCATTTTATTTTAATAATGCCGTTGACATCTGAAACAGATTAAAATTAAAAAAAAGTTATCAGCTGCGCTGTCAATTTCACCTGTTATGAATTCGCCTTGCACAAGAGCAAACCAACAACACTTTTGCATGCTTTGCTGGTAAACATTGAGAACATTATCAGTGTAAACTTTGTTTTTATAAACTGTTTTCCTTTTACAACCAAAAATATTAAATAAAAGTGGTTTTTCCTTCAAAGTATTGGTGTTTACTCTTTCATTTAGAACTTTTGGGCACCCCTGGCTTAAACTAACGTTGCTAAATTAACATTATGGTGAAATTAGTGAAACTAAAATGCTGTCTGTTTTTATTTTCTTTTGCAATTAAAGGTATCTTTAAAACGTTTTTAAAAGGTAAAAAACGTAACAATATATCAATTTGTTTGTTACTTGCGCAAGTTGCTGCAGCTTGGGATGAACTTTTGCATCTGTAAAACCAGTAGGTAGCTATAATTTAACTACCGTAATAAAAGCGGCATCATTACTCAATGCAACTCAGGATCGTCCAACCATAAAGCATGATGCTAATTGTGAGCCACGCCAAGGAAGGTGTTTCTCATTTGTTGTATAGCAAATAAATTTCTAAGAAGCCGCATTACTTACGTTGTGTTGGACTTTCGAACCCCTAATCCAGGGTAAATTGGCAAAACGGGGATCAGCATAGCCATCGAAAGGATCTGCTTGCAAATATTTTCGATGCTGATCCTATGATCAGCAGGTGCCTAGTTTAGCTGAAATATTCTGGCTGTGGTTTAAACCTTAAATCGCAGGAAAGGGAATTTGTTTCCCAGATAACTTTGGTGCAAACCCGCCGTAGGGCTGTTGTCTTGCAACAAATACCTGAAAACTTCTTGTTTTTCTTTCTTTCTTGTTTTTTCTTGTTGAAAAAAACTTCTTGTTTGCAATAACCCCACAAAAAGAAAAAATCAGGTATAGTGAGTTCAGGATACCTGTGATCCCAACGGAATGTGTAATTTCTTGAAATCAGTTTATTAGAAAATTGTTGCCTCAATTCTGTCATAACAGGCGTGGCTCTGTGACAAGTTGTCCCCTAAGAAACACTTGCGATATCTTTAAGCTGCCACTAAATCTATTATTTCTTGCTTAGTGCAGTGCGTTACAATTTGATGTTCGCACAATTAAATTGTTGTTAAACTGGAGCCCCACTGTGTTAAGCTTCTTCTATTGTGCAGATGATTTTTTTAGATTTTAGTTTCCTTTATCTAATACGACTATTTTTTTTTTTTTTTTTTTTGTCAATATTGAGTAAACTTGTGTGTTCATATTTAAATTTGAGATATTTTTCAAAGTAAACACATACATATTTACGTATTTTGGGCAAAACACAAGACTATTATTTTATCAATTATTTCTTTAATCTATATAATTTTTCAAACAATAGACCAACAACTTCTTTAAAAGGAGAAATTTAACTGAACACTCAAAAGTATAATAGACAAAAATGAATTGCAATATATTATTAAACAATTAATAATTTAATAACACGTATGTAAATATACATATATAGTTTGTGCGGGGTTTTAACGATAAATAAAAACTTACCGATGAATGTGCTGATAGAGGCTGCCGTCCGTAAAACCTTTGCTTTATGCTTTTCGATTCTTAAGGTAGTGTTGGGAGAGTTATCCAAAACAGCCTGAATTCCGCTAGATTTTTAACGTAGAAATAACACCATTTGGATTCAGTTTTAATTTTTATTTCTGGACGTTATAATTCTAGGCATAATTTAATCAATACATTAATAAATTTATTAAATTGTTTTGTGCAGATGATATTGTAATGTTATCAGACTCTTCCAAAGGTCTTCAGGAAATGATTGACTCTTTACAGATATATTGCTCATCCTGGGGCTTAAGACTTAATTTGATGAAATCCAAAATTGTTGTGTTTCGCAACGGACCACGAATTTCAAATGATTTAAAGTGGCATTATGGAAATGAAAATATCGAAATTGTCAACAATTACACGTATCTTGGTGTCAACCTATGCTACAACTTATCGTTTAAAAAATACATAATAAGCTGTCAATTTCTAAGATAGCTATTGCTTCTACAGGGTCGAAATATATTAATCACCCAAAAATATCGAAAATTAACAAACTTAAAATATTTAATGCGTCCTCAAAATCTATTATGTTCTATGCCGCACAAGTTTGGGGTTACGAAAGGTTTGATGATGTCGAAAAATTATTCCGCTTCTTTATTAAAAAACTGTAATACTTGCCCACTACTACGCCCAACTACATGCTATATTTAGAAACTGGATTTAACTCCTTGTACATCTCAACTTTAAAAATGCATCTTTGTTACGTCAATAAGATATTGTCATACGCTCCGAACAGACTGTCGCGAGTATTGGCAGACAAAATAATAGAGCTAGATATATCATGGGCAAAACAATGGAAACTTTTATGTAACTCTCTGCAGTATACTCCTGCTAATCCCAACGTTCCTATGTGCTCATCATGGAAAGATATTATCAACCTCTTGAAAATAAAAGACACTAACGATTTTGTTGTTCTTGCCACCAACTCACAGTTTCATGATCTTTACGCGGTACTTAACTTCAACAAAACTTTCAAGCTCTCGGCTAATCTTTCATCTCGGGCTACAAGTCTAATTATTAAAGCCAGAGGTGGCCTTCTTGATTTAAACTCTAGACGCTTTAAAAGTAATACAGACGGTATATGTACAATTTGTAACATAGATGCCCCATAAAACACCTACCACCTCATCGGAATTTGTCCTGTTTATAGAGAATTCCGAGTCATATACTTTGGCCAGTCTACACTATGCTACAACGATGTATTGAAGATATTAAACGGTTCTAATTTTCACGCACTATACAAATATCTTGAAACATGCCTAAAATACAGATCTCTAATACTGAATGAATTTAATAGTTAATACCAACTCATAATATTTTAGTATTATATTAACGTTTATCTGCTTTTCTTATTATATAAAATATCACCATTACTAAACTTACACTGCCAACCTGGCTTACAGCTATAACGCTATGCCATATATAGATTATAATTGAATTAATTAATTTATTGTTCTTATATTGAATTGTAACTAAAATATTAAATCTATTAATAAAACAAAAAAAAAAAAAAATAAAAATAAATTGTTTTGTTTTAATCAATACATACTTTTTTAGTGCGACAATTCAGACAATTGAAAATTTACTTCAAGCTAATAAATCAAAAATATGGCCCTTGCTTAACGCAGGACTATTCAATGCTCTTTATAATTTTACATTAAAATGGTTTTTGACATTTGGTTAGTGATAACACTGCACAACCATAATTTAGTAATCGACAGTTGTGGTAACAAGTAGGATATAAGCACTCTCCTGGTTCTCGGATATTGGTTTGTGACTCACGCAAGGTAGGTGCTAAGAATACGATGTGATCTCTTGGAGATGGTGGTTCAATTACGCATCAACGCGAAAGACTCTTCTAAAAGTACCAGCTTGGATGGCTAATAGGGCAAAAGTTGATGCAGCTACGTTTATGATCAGCGCGGAGATGGCCTCTGTTTTGCCTTTTAACCCAACTCTTAAAAGTCGTAGGATTATGTTAAATATATAATTTATTTCTGATATTATATGATGATGGGTTGGTATCATACGTCTAGCTCGAGTTCAATCCTGGCTAAAGCCAAGAAATATTTTTACTGATAATTATAACAACAATTGCCGCGATCAATAACTCTTGATCGAAGGAGACAGGAAAAAATAATTGAATACATTAAAGCTGATGTACAACTAGCTGTTTCGTAGTCGCTACACTAATCATCAGCATCCACTGGGAGTCGAACTCGGGATCATGTGAAGATGATGTATTTTTAATACGGCCGCTTAACCAACTGAGCCACTGTACCCTTATATATTTTTTCATCTATATTTGTCTCATATTGATCACATATGCAATTTGTTATAATGCCAGGTGTTTGTACTGCAGTTTGCTGTCACTGAACAACCACTTATTTTTTTATTATTTATCAACGTACGTATGTATGTATGTTGACAGTCTCTCTGCTGTAAGATATATATGTAGGTATTAATTTAATATTTCTAATATTATATGAAGATGGATTGGTATCATACGTCTAGCTCAAGTTCCATCAGGCCAAGAAATATTTTTATTTATAATTATAACAATAATTGCCGCGATCAAAAACTCTTGATCAAAGAAGACAGGAAAAAATAATAACATTATGATTTTATAAGAACTATCGGAAATTTAAAGAAAAAAAAAAACACATAAAATTCAGAAAAATGCATGAAATATTTATTTGGATCGATAGTTGGGAAGATATAATTTAATGTTTGAAGATTATTTCATGCAAATGTTGGCCGCGGCTGCGCCTCAAATGGTCCATCCGCTTAGTCCAATTTTGGCATACTCTTTCCAACATTTCGGCCCGTATCTCACGAATAATGTTGGCAATGTTGGCTTCCAGTGCGTCAATCGAAGCGGGCTTGTCGCTATAAACATTAGCCTTAACATAGCCCCCCAAAAAATAGTCTAGAGGCGTTAAATCGCACGATCTGGGCGGCCAATTGACTGGTCCCAAGCGTGAAATAAACTGTTCACCGAACTCGCCTCTCAATTGGTCCATTGTTTCGCGTGCTGTGTGGCATGTGGCACCGTCTTGTTGAAACCACATGTCATGCAAGTCAAGCAAAAAAAAGTTTGTTATCATCGCACGGTAGCGCTCATCATTCACAGTAACGTTGTGATTCGCATCATCTTTGAAGAAATACGGCCCAATGATGCCGCCAGCCCATAATCCGCACCAAACGGTTGTTTTTTGTGGATGCATTGGTAGCTCTTGCAATGCTTCTGGCTGCTCTTCACTCCAAATACGGCAGTTTTGCTTGTTCACGTATCCATTCAACCAGAAATGAGCCTCGTCGCTGAACACAATTCTTCGATAAAAAAGTGGATCTTCATCTAACTTTTCAAGAGCCCATTCACCAAAAATTTGGCGTTGTGGTAGGTCGTTTGGCTTCAATTCTTGCACCAGCTGTATCTTATAAGGCTTCACACCCAAATCCTTTCACAAAATTTTCCACGTAGTGCAGTAACAGAGGCCCAATTGCTGCGAACGGCGCCGAATCGATAATTCACGGTCATCATTAACGCTGGCCGATACGGCTGCGATATTTTCTTCAGTTCGCACTCTACGTAAGCGTGTTGGTGGTTTAATGTCCAACAATGTAAATTTGGTGCGAAATTTTTTTACAATAGCCCGAATAGAAGCCTCAGTAGGTCGATTAAACTGACCATAAAATGGAAGAAGCGCGCGATGAACTTTCTTAACAGAGCACGCATTTTGGTAATAAAATTCAATAATTTGCAAGCGTTGTTCGTTTGTAAGACGCTTCATGATTAAATTATAGACCAAACTGAAGATGTTTGACAGTGACACAAGATACAAAACGTGCATGAGCTGTCAAAACTAGTGTTGCCAAAAAGATAATAGCAAAAAAATCACTCGTTACATACATATATAATTTATTTTAAATTTGATTAACGGTGACATTTGTTCAGTGTTCCTACTCAATAATATTGCATTGACGGTTCCTAATTGTCCATCTAGACACTACGAGTCGTTAAATATTAAATACTTTAGAGCTAATTATGCAAATGCTGCAGTCAAACGTCGTCATATACACAGCTGGGAAGGATAGAAAACAAGCCGTTTATAAACATATTTTTTGATTGGTATCAATGTTAGAAACTAATGCAGCGAATAAAACTCAATTGTAAAAGAAAATCTTTTGATGGAGCTTATACATTTTTTTTTATATATTATTATTTATTTTTATTTCAGTACTAATTCTCAGAGTTGCCAAGGACTTCAGCTGCCATTGAATTACATTCTATGTGAATCCACCTGCATCTTCTTGCAAGTTATCGCTCCAATATTTTTTGCATGAAAGTTCAATAGAAACAAATATTCCATAAATTCGCCATTCAAGCAAAAGAGCACATTCTTTCGATATCGTTAAGCAGGTAGTAAATTTTTGTTCAAAAACTTTAAATAAACAATTTCTAGGTGTTTATTTGCATGTTGTACGTGAGTAATAAATATAGTTCATGCTTAAGCATGAGGAAGTGGAATAACTTGAAACAAAAATAAATTTCAAAATATATTTATTTGACATTTTTTCTATCCCCTCAGCTATAAGGCAAATCGTTAAATGGCAAAACGCTGCTAAAACATAAAATTACTAGTTTTGCATCTAATAAACTAGAGAAAAACTTTTTTATTTTAAGTTTTATTAAAAAAAAAAAAACGTTTTTTCTTTCAATGCCACTTTTACGTTGCACTGAATGCAGAGCTGTGAAAAGAACATCTTTCTTGTTGGATAATAAAAAAATGCGAAAACTCATGAATTTTTAGTTGGAAATATTAAGAAAATGTATAAATGTTTGAAGAGAAAAGAAAACCGAGCAAAATTGAAAATCGAAAAGTTTTCAGTTGTCCAGATTAGTGTCGACCCTGTATGTTTCCAGTAACGTCTTTAAGACACTTCCTAGTTTGTGGCTTATCGGTAGGAAAGCAATTTAACGCCATTAAGAAAATGAATGAGTATCTCTGATGTGTTGTAGAGAATACATCATAGATAAGATAGGAAATGTCCTAAAGGCATTGTCGGGAACAAGTGTCGTCGACACCAATATGGCCAAGTTGGTGTCGTTGGCACTTCGAACATGTTTAATAGAGACCATATTCAAGAGAGGCTTATAATGCCAAGGTTGATACGGATTTGTTTGGCTACATACCACAACCATGGCGAAGCTGTGTTGTAGTCCTTATTGCGAAAAGGGCAAATGCTTTACTCACCACTCCGAAGGATTTCTCATTCCACTTGCTTAAAACTTTGAAACGGATAATAAAAGTACATTTTATAATATCAATGGATCTGCTCCCTTTATCTCAACATGCCTATACCAAGAGCAAATCTGCTAAGACAGTGTTGCATTCACTCGTAGGTTATGTAGAAAAAACTTTGGAGCATAGACAGTGTGCATTAGTGGCCTACCTGGATATAGAGGTAAAATTTAATAATGTGTTTTCAAGGGATATAAAAATGGCCCTGAAAGAACTATACGTTTATCAGTCCATTGTAAGTCTCATACGCAATAAGGCAAGTGGTTGAAATACTCTCCGATAGGGGACACAAGGGAGTGCTGATAAAAATACTCTGTGATAGCCAATCAGTACTGAAGGCCCTGAGCAGTTGTGTCTTTACATCCAGGTTAGTACTGGAATGTCACAATAGGCTAAATGAACTGGCAAGCCAGAACCAGGTTACTCTGATCTGGGTGTCAGGGCATGAGGGGCACTACGGCAATGAAATGGATGACATCTACGCCTAAAAAGAAGCAGAGGGGACTTTTATTGGACGCACTCCAACATTTGGCTTCAGTAAGGGTCTTCTTACTGAGTAGATAAAGAAGTGGACGAAGTCCATCGTTGAGCAGTATTGGAACGAGACAGCTGGTCTTGAGCATTCCAAGAAATTTCTAAACTTTGATACAAAGAGGGCCGAAAGTGCTCTAAAACTGGACTGGAAAAAATGTACTTACAGGTCATTATATCTGCCTTAAGCACCTGCACGGGGTGGGCATTTCCAACAAAGATATTTGCAGATTTTGCAGTCATGAAGAGAAGTCAATGGAGTACTTAATAACCCACTGTGGAACACTTGGACACAGAAAATATAGGATACTACAAGCTTATATATTAAGTGAATGTGATTTATTATCACTCCCAATGAAGGAGCTGGTCCGTTTCCTTGACTTACTTAACCCGTAAGGGGACGCACAATAGATCAGCACTGGGCGCAATGTAAGTGGCCGCATAGTGAATTTACTGACCGATAGGGTAATTACTTTTAATACGGGGTCAGCCCCAATTTGCATAGTAGTTAGGAGGAGTACTCTACAGGGAGCGGTTCTGACTCCTCTTCTACGGAACTCAGCCATATATTCGTTATTGAAGGAATTAGGTTCCATTTTGGTTAGGACATTGGCATATGCCGATGATATTTCTATGGATGTGTTGGCTAAGCACCCGGAGATATTTTCTCAGAGTTTTGCACTAAGGCTTACAGAAGAATGGCGCACAAATAGTGGTGTCAATCCACACAAAACGGAGCTTGTACTCTTTACCCCGAGATACAACCTTGCTTGCTCTACCAACCTTAAATGGAGTTGAACTGAAGCTGTCAGATAGTGTGAAATATTTAGGTATCTACCTTGGTCTTGGCCGCAGAATATCCAGTTAAGGGCACGAACGGCAGTTATCGCCTTATTCTTATATAAAAGATCCATTGGATAGACCTTAGAAAATCTGCTGGCTCTTCAACATGATCGTTAAACCTAGGTTAATGCAGAGACACTCGTAGGGTGGAAGTCGTTGCAGAAAACCACCTACTACTAGATCGTAGGAACGATAATGCGCACACCTGCTTTGATTGTGACTGGTGCGTCCGGCAATACGCCATCGGAAACACTTTTCACCCTGTCAGCTGGTCTTATGGTGAAGGAAACAGCCACGAATTCAGCGATCAGGCTATGGCCAAGCGGGACATGGAAGGAGACGACTTATGGTCATGCCTCAATTATGGGAAGAATAGTGGTCTTTCTGGAGAATGTTAGTTACTGCTCACCGGTTCTACTGTCCGATAAGTGATTTAATGTAATTTTGTCAGGCATTGTGTCGGAGATAGGTTAGGTTAGGTTTAACAGGCTGCCAGCCCACTTGGGTCTAATTTGGTCCCGTTGTGTTGCCAGTGATATATAGATCTGAGCAGATATACATATCACTGTTTTAGAACCAATCCGAGGATTGGATAAAGGAGTCCAATCCATTTACATCGGAGATGGCTGGCATAAATTGCCAAGAAGACGTGCTTGAGATCTTAAGGAAATGTTGTAGCAGACGAACTAGCACCGAAGCAAGTATAGCGTCCAATTTTAGGTAAGGTACACGATAGATATTTTAGTGAGGTTACCTGGCGAATATTAAGGCTAACATGGCCTAGGTATGATAATAGGAGGACTATTATCTTTAGGATAATAGGAGCAAAAAAGGAGCTTGCGTTCTACTGTGGCTGTCCTGATGGGACATTGCCGCATAGGGACGCATCCGACAAGATAAAATCACCGATTTAATGATTTCTGTAGAAGTTATGGGGACGAAGACGAAGTAGAGAATGTTGAGCATTTCCTCTGTCGGTTTCCATCTGTTTCTTTTATAGGAGCTTTGTATCCAGGCAGGCCGACGCTGCGATATTTGGCATAAATATCGCAGTAATGCAATATATTGCAGTATATTGTCGTAGATGGATTGAACTCTTTTATCTGATTCTCCGGCTGGTTCTGAACTGAAACAGTGATATGTAGATTTGCTGAGATACATATCACACTCGGTGAACTCAACAGGACCAAATTGGACCCTGGCAGGATATCTGTTAAAACTAACCCTACCTATGTTCAAGAGAGAGCAAGAAAACTCATCAGTGATAGTAGGGTATTGAACTCTATTGACTTACAGCCGCATCGTTGTGTGATGGGCGCGTTACTTTGTTCTATCGTTACCACAATGAGTATTGGTCTGACGAGATTAGGGGCCTTGTTTCACGGGAACATTTCTACATGTGTAGAATACACATGTATTAACATACAAATTGGTCCCACAGCTCTGACTGAAAGTTCTTTGAGTGCCAATTTGTCAGCATAAATTTTTATTTGCCTGAAACAGTATCATTTCTACTACAAGATTCAACACCGAAGAGAACATAAAAACGTTTTACGTTTCTAAGATTTCCAACACGAGGACGCTTTTACAAGAAAAATATTTTGCCATAAAAAGAAATATAGCGTATTGAGAAATTGGAAATAAAGTTTGAAATAAAAATTTGATTACAGTGTATGAACAATTTAGCGCGAGTCATGAAATAGAATTCGATTTAAGGCAGGAAGAGAAAACGTAATCAAACGGGACAAATAGTATTGAGGTTTTTATAATAAAAAATTCTCACAAATTGCAAAAGTTATTCCTCTTCTGGGTGTTATGGTTCAGAAATATTAGAATTATTTGATCTGCCTCTTATGTTCCATTATCTTATTAACTGGTAAATAAGTTCACCAGGAATCAGATCTATAATATATGTCTGTTTATACTTATATTATTCTAATAAATTTTACTATCACTTATTCGTCTATATTTGTCTCATATTGATTACATATGCAATTTGTTATAGTTCCAGTTGTTTGTACTGCGTTCTGCTGCCACTGAACAAACAGTTTATTTTTTAGTTATTTATTATTTTGTGTATGTATATTTTAATTATTAATACCAGCTCTTTAATTCTTTTTCGTCTATATTTGCAATTTGTTATAATCCCTATTGTTGTTGGCTGGGGCCAGATTTGAATTTGAGCCTGAGAAATAAAACATGATTTTTAAATTGAACAAACCATTGTTCAAAGTTTTTTGAGTTGGTGCATTTTGACCGTAAGGTTCTACCAATACTCGATAACTTTCAGCAACCGTTTTATTCAAATGAAGCAAGGTTACCAGACTTCCTTACAAAACATATTTTTTAGGAACAAAATACGACTTTACTATCAGCGTTGTCAACTTTGAAATTTCAAACGCACCAAAATGGTGACAAAAACGCACCGAATTAAAATTTTTTTTTCTTCAATTTTTAAAAACATATTTTGTATTTTAAGAAGTACAATGTTTTTACATTAAAAACATAATGAAACTGCGTTTTAAGTGGCTAATACATAATCAAACTGGGTCTGACAGCATCGCCTGATGGCATCCCATCAAATTCATTCAATAGCTAGATTTCGTGTTTGTCAAACTTGGTCTCTAATACGACTCTTTTTATACCCTTCACAAAAATGTAAAGGGTATTTATAAGTTTGTGATTCCGTTTGTAATTTCTACAGTTTTTTTTTGCGACCCTATAAAGTATATATATTCTGAATCAGAATTAATGGAAAAGTCGATTAAGCGATGTCCGTCTGTCCGTCTGTCCGCTGTTGAAATACCGTTTCTGACCATTAGACTTAGAAACTTCTTTCTTTCACCATTCTTGAAATACCGTTTCTGACCATTAGACTTAGAAACTTCTTTCTTTCACCATTCTTTTACCCCATCGATTCATGTTTTTGCTATTGAAATTCAGTAATATCGGTCCACGTATAGCTGAGATATATTCAAAATTCCGAAAAAAGCCATTTTTTTTGCAGTTTTGTATGAAAATTTTTGAAAACAAAAATTTTTTTTTTTCAGATATCGGTCCATATATACCCGAGATATAGTCCAAATCAGATTTTTAATGAAAATGTCGCATAGGCGAAGCTAAATAACTTTTTTTTGCTCAAAAGCAGTTCCGGTAATAAAATTAGGTTACATAAATATGTAAAATAAAAATTTCCGATATCGGTCCATATATACCCGAGATATAGCCCAAACCGGGTTTTTCATGAAAATGTCGCGTAAGCGAACTTAAACAACTTTTTTGTGCTCAAGAGCAGTTCTGGTAATAAAATAGGGTCATATAAATATGAAAAATGAAAATTTTCGATATCGGTCCATATATACCCGAGATATAGCCTAGACCGTGGTTTACATGAAAATGCCGCGTAAGCGAACTTAAACAATTTTTTTGTGCTCAAAAGCAGTTCTGGGAATGAAATTAGGTTACATAAATATGGAAAATGAAAATTTCCGATATCGGTCCATATATACCCGAGATATAGCCCAAACCGGGGTTTTCATGAAAATGTCGCGTAAGCGAACTTAAACAACTTTTTTGTGCTCAAGAGCAGTTCTGGTAATAAAATTAGGTTACATAAATATGAAAAATGAAAATTTCCGATATCGGTCCATATATACCCGAGATATAGCCTGAACCGATTTTTTCATAAAATTTTTTTTTTTATAAAAGAATGTTACTAAAATACAGAAAATAGAAAACTCCGATATCGGTTCATATATAACCGAGCATATTTAGGTCACATTTTTAATATACTATACATATTCGTGACTATCGTGAAGGGTATTTTAGATTCGGCCCAGCCGAATATACTACACTCTTACTTGTTTATTTTATGTTTTATTAACATAATGTGACCCTTTCAACAATTATAATGATATTTTATCAAATTTGTGATTATATTTTATCAAAATTATTATTAGGCAATATCATTTAATTATATTTGCTGTCGACTGAAATCAGCTGTTACTTTTACTGCCTATTATCAGGGACATAAAAAAATACAGCTGCTTAACGTCACCAACAATTACTGTCGAAAAAAGTTACGATTACCGGATCACTAAAATTTACAGAATCGCACTACAATCCTTCAAATTCGATTAATAACAATTTTATACACAGTTTACATTTCATTTGTGTTTTTGTAAGCGGTGCCTTTCAAATAATTTATGGAAATATACGCAAATTTGCCAGAGTTATAACAAATAAAAGGTGAAGTTTACCATAATCAATATTTAATGCAAAATTTATAATTTATTTAATATTTTGGTAATTTCTCAATCACCAATATCATAACGTGAATTCGTTATGAAGTTCATAAATACGAACTTCACTGTTCAGAGACTGCATTTATTGCAATATTTGACAAACGTGGCTTGATCGTTTAATAGCGCAACACTCTCTAAAAGCAGTAAATTTTATAAAACGAAACGTTTCTTTCTCTTTCTATAGTGATTAAACTTTTTTCTTACATTAAAACAAAAAGTTGAGTTGAGTTTGAGTTTGTGCCACCGAAATTAAAAAAAACGCACAGAAAATATAAAGAAGCGCAAAAATAATTTTAAAAAAGCACCAAAAAAACGGTGCGAAACACGCCGAGTTGACAACGCTGTTTATTAAAGCGTTTGGAAAAAATGAGCGTTTACACTTTGGCGTCCATCGAATACTGAATTAGGATGACTAATGCTGACCGTCAAAAATAAAAAAATAAAATAAAAATAAATACACAAAATATTATTTCATAGAAATTTTTGTTGAAATTTTTTTTATAATTTTTAAATTAGATTTCAATTCCCAGTGGGTGCTAATGAGCAGTGTGGTGACTGCGAGGCGGCTAGTTGACCCCCAGCTAAAGATTTGATTATTATTTTTCTTGTCTTTTTCAATTAGAGATTATTGACCACAGCAAATTTAAAAAAAAATTACCCCCCGGGGAACAGGTTTTGCCTTGCCGTATTCCTAACTTGGGTATTCTGTTTTTCAGGTAAAGATGGAAAGGGGTCCCTCGTTTGCTGTAGCAAATAAAACTCTAAAAAGCCGCATGACTTATGTTGTGTTGGCTTCCGAGTCCCCTTACCAAGGGTATAAATTGGCTGAACGGGGATCAGCATGGCCCCCGGATGGTTCTGCTTGCAGTTCAACCCAGGCTGATAGTGGTTGAGGTGCCTACCTTGGCTGTAACATTCTGGCTGTGGTTGAAACCTAAAACGCAGGAAGGGAGTGTTAGTATCCTTGACAATTGTTTGGTGTGTGGTTTTTTTCAGTGACTAACAATCTCCCGAGGATCTGTTGCTTTTACAATAGATACCTCTATTGTGGGGAACCAGTGGTGATGGTTGACGGGTGAGTTGGTTTAAGGGCTGATGCTGCCAATGGGATTCGGCCTACCAACTCATTAAGCCTTGTTTTCCACTGATTGCTGGGAAATTGCATACAGGAGGGATTAGAAGTCCCGCACTCCTCAACAAGAAGTTGCTCATGTGGCTACAAACATATGGCGCAAATTGCTACCTGTGTAAGCCCAGCAAGCCACACGGGGGCGCTGGTGAATCGTGAATAATTCACTCTGTGGAACTGGTCCATCATCAGATAAGGCCGCAGGGCATGTGCTGATGTAAATCTTTTTCACAAATGTAAAAAAATCCTTCTTAAGAAAGGAACAACTTAAAAATATTATTATTGACACAAATCATATGTGACAGTTATGCCAAATATTGTCCAAATCAACAATACTGGCTTCGTTTTCTGATTGCCAGCTGGTTGTTAGATATTAAAGGTTATGTGCGCATATTGCAAATACTGCAACTTTTATTCTGACTCATGTAGCAATATCTCTATATTTTGTTAGTGTAAAAGCGATGTACTCGCTCATTTTGCAAATACTACGATGCAAGATTATTTGCAGAAGATTGTGAATAAGATCAGTATTTGAATGAAGTCTCATTTGGAATTGGCAAAATCAAACAACTTCAACAATTTCATTCGGCATGAAGATACATTTTTAAACATTGCTTAAATTAGTAAATATAAAATGTTGGCAACTTCAAATTAACAAATATAAAATGTTTTTAACTTGTTTCCATATCTGCTCGATTTGTTTGATAGCTTTGATTTCTTTTAAAGATTTATGAAAGTTAATGAATTTTGCGATATTTATTGATTTTATTGGCAACAAATGCCTGAGTTTACTTCAAATTAATAATTGTTTCTTAAAGCTTAATTAACAAAGTAAAGAAAAAATAATTTTTACGTTTTCTCGGTAGCGCTTTGCAAGTGATACGATTGTGCTGTTAAACAGAATTTTTGCTGGCACACGCCGCAATATTAATTATGTCTGCTTAAAAACAAACATATTTACACATAATAAATTTGAGTAAATAAATTTTGTGTACATTTTTTGGTTCAACATGTTAAATTATCATACAGTTTTATAAAGTACGGAAACAAAGTATTTATTTCACTTATTTTTTCACCTGCTGGTTGTTAAAATTTACTCCTGGCTGTTGCTTTGTTTTCCGGCGCACACACACACACACACCTACGAGTATATATTTGTGTGTGTATTGCTTGTGAAAAGATTTACAAAATATTTGTTTTTAAATATTTGCATAGCTGCAGGTAAATTGAAAACAGTTTTTGTATGTGTGTTTGGGTACACGTGTAGGTACACATAAAGAAAAGGGAGTTTGATATATGGTTGCGACAACATTATTAATTTTTCTGTAACATTGTATATTACTGTAGAACACAGCCTATTAACAGTTTGATTATAGTTTGTTCCTTTATAAATATGTTACTGTTTGCATTTCTGTAATTCTATTTTTACCATTTATAATTTTCAAAATATGGTTTCATACAACAATAGCAATTGTGAAATATTTTTAAACACAACAATAGCTTTTATCACACCCAATACCAAAATATTTGTTTTTCTAATATGTCTGATACTTTAATTCATATGCAACAAAAGTAAGTTACAAAATAAATTTACTATTGTCGTCGTTAATAATATTTTCCTTCTACTCGTTGACATATAAATTTTTTCATTAGAAATAAAAAGATGTTTTGTTTATTTTTTAATATTAAAATTTTACATTAATTTTGTTCAGCTTTATTTAAAAAAGATAAAAAACGTGAAATTGCTAAAAAAAAAATATATAAATTATAAAAATATAAAAATTGAGTATTCGCGAATATATATATAGGTAAGTGTGTTGAATATTAAGATATAAACATATGCATCCAACAATATATGCAACCATATTACTATGGTTATGTATGACTTTTAAAATTGTAATTGCAGATGAAATTCTCAATAAATATTTTTGTTTTTTTCAGCAGATGGATATATCAACATTACATCGGAAGTTTGTGCATTAATTCCGTAGAGGTGAAATCTGATTATTTTTGTCTAATTTTTATTATAAATATTATTAAAATATATTATAAGCTGTCTTTTTGTGTAATTATTATATGTATATATTTGTACGAATTATAACAAAATAAAGCTATCTGTATTATTAGTAAGATTAGTTCATGAAAGTAATACGGCTACATATGAGAAAACGTATGAATGTTTACTATAATAATATGGTTGAGTATGACAATTCCTTCATAACTTTAATTAATACTATGGTTACTTATTATTGTAACAATGTTGAACCAAAATATAGTATAGTTGCTTATAGTATTTTTTACAATACTATTGTGAGCCTCAATGGAGTTTTAGATATTGTACAACAATATAATATTATCAGACACAACCATATAACTCAACAATAGTATGTTGCCCTTGGAATATTGTTGTATCAACCACATATTTTTTCTGCGTGTACGAGTGTATATGTAATCTATTTTCCATTTTCATGCGCCAGCATATGTATGGATATGTGTGTGCGTGTGTGTGTATAACATACAAATACGTAAATTTACATACTCTGATACAGATTTGTGTAAAATCATGCAAAATTGTAGTTAACTTGAATAAAAAGCAAACAAGCAAAAAAAAACAAAAAAAGTGGAGAAAAACATCAACACCTTGACCACAAAATTGTTTATTTAAAGTAATTGAATGCTTGCAAACAAAAACCCATCCATGTATGTATCTATGTACGTATGTAAGTAAGCATGTATGTGCCACCAATATACAACAAGCACGCTTGTGTATGTGTGGGTGTGTTTTTTTTTGCATACAATATGACTTTACACGAAAGCTTTTGTTCAACAAATCATAACACCGAGACTTAAGCAGCAAAATATGTTCATGTTTTTCGGGCACAGCTCGCCAGAAAAGTGTAAAAGTCTGCAATTGAGATAAATCTGATTTTTATTTAATTTTATCTTAATTATTTTTGATCTTTGTTTTTTAAATATTTATAAAATTTTTGCAGCTTAAGATCTTGCTTTTTTTTTTTATATGTAAAAAATTTAACAATTTTCTAACATTTATTTTTCAATATTTCGCCAACAATTTGTTGGCCTCTTCAGGAAAAATTAAAATTGTTATAAATTATTAAACAATAAATTATAAAGTATTATAACAATTTTAATTTTTCCTGAAGATGCCAACAAATTGTTGGCAAAATATTGAAAAATAAATGTTAGAAAACTGTTAAATTTTTTATATGTAAACAAGTAAGAGTGTAGTATATTCAGCTGGGCCGAATCTAAAATACCCTTCACGATAGTCACGTAATTAAATGTATAGTATATTTAAAAATGTGACCTAAATATGCTCGGATATACATATATGAACCGATATTGGAGTTTTCTATTTTCTGTATTTTAGTAACCTTCTTTTATAACGAGAATTGTTTTTCAGCAAAAGAAAAAAAAAATGTTAATGGAAAAATCGGTTCAGGCTATATCTCGTGTATATGTGGACCGATAACGGAAATTTTCATTTCCCATATTTATATAACCTTATTTCATTACCAGAACTGCTTTTGAGCACAAAAAAGTTGTTTAAGTTCGCTTACGCGATATTTTCAGAAAAACCCCGGTTTATGCTATATCTCGGGTATATATGGACCGATATCGAAAACTTTCATTTTCAATATTTATATCACCTTATTTTATTACCAGAACTGCTTTAAGGCGAAAAAATTGTTTCAGTTCGCTTACGCGGCATTTTCATGAAATCCCCGGTTTAGGCTATATCGCGGGTACATATGACCGATGGACACTCTTACTTGTTTTTTCATATATTCTTCCATACTGCGTGAATTTTGGTAAAATTTTTTCAACAATTTTTTTAAACCTAAATGATTTTGGTATCAATGGAAAGGGGAACCTTGATACTTTTGTCGAGTTTTTACCAAATTTGCTTATTTTTGCGATTAGAAGCGTATTTACGGAGATAAATCAACTTTTAGTAAAAGTTTATTTTTTCATATATTCTTCCATAGTGCATGAATTTTGGTACATTTTTTTCAAGAATTTTTGCAAACCTAAATGATTTTGGTATCAATGGAAAGAGGAACCTTGATACTTTTGCTGAGTTTTTACCAAATTTGCTTATTTTTGCGATTAGAAGCGTATTTACGGAGATAAATCAACTTTTAGTAAAAGTTTATTTTTTCATATATTCTTCCATAGTGCATGAATTTTGGTACATTTTTTTCAAGAATTTTTGCAAACCTAAATGATTTTGGTATCAATGGAAAGAGGAACCTTGATATTTTTGTCGAGTTTTTACCAAATTTGCTTATTTTTGCGATTAGAAGCGTATTTACGGAGATAAATCAACTTTTAGTAAAAGTTTATTTTTTCATATATTCTTCCATAGTGCATGAATTTTGGTACATTTTTTTCAAGAATTTTTGCAAACCTAAATGATTTTGGTATCAATGGAAAGAGGAACCTTGATACTTTTGTCGAGTTTTTACAATATTTGCTTATTTTTGCGATTAGAAGCGTATTTACGGAGATAAATCAACTTTTAGTAAAAGTTTATTTTTTCATATATTCTTCCATAGTGCATGAATTTTGGTACAATTTCTTCAAGAATTTTTTTAAACCTAAATGATTTTGGTATCAATGGAAAGAGGAACCTTGATGCTTTTGTCGAGTTTTTACCAAATTTGCTTATTTTTGCGATCAGAAGCGTATTTACGGAGATAAATCAACTTTTAGTAAAAGTTTATTTTTTCATATATTCTTCCATAGTGCATGAATTTTGGTACAATTTTTTTAAACCTAAATGATTTTGGTATCAATGGAAAGAGGAACTTTGATACTTCTGTCGAGTTTTTACCAAATTTGCTTATTTTTGCGATTAGAAGCGTATTTACGGAGATAAATCAACTTTAAGTAAAATTTTATTTTTTCAAATATTCTTCCATAGTGCATGAATTTTGGTACATTTTTTTGAAGAATTTTTGCAAACCTAAATGATTTTGGTATCAATGGAAAGAGGAACCTTGACACTTTTGTCGAGTTTTTACCAAATTTGCTTATTTTTGCGATTAGAAGCGTATTTACGGAGATAAATCAACTTTTAGTAAAAGTTTATTTTTTCATATATTCTTCCATAGTGCATGAATTTTGGTACATTTTTTTTCAAGAATTTTTGCAAACCTAAATGATTTTGGTGTCAATGGAAAGAGGAACCTTGATACTTTTGTGGAGTTTTTACCAAATTTGCTTATTTTGCGATTAGAAGCTAAATCAACTTTTAGTAAAAGTTTATTTTTTCATATATTCTTCCATAGTGCATGAATTTTGGTACATTTTTTTCCAGAATTTTTGCAAACCTAAATGATTTTGGTATCAATGGAAAGAGGAACCTTGACACTTTTGTCGAGTTTTTCCCAAATTTATTTATTTTTGCGATTAGAAGCGTATTTACGGAGATAAATCAACTTTTAGTAAAAGTTTATTTTTTCATATATTCTTCCATAGTGCATGAATTTTGGTACATTTTTTTCAACAATTTTTTTAAACCTAAATGATTTTGGTGTCAATGGAAAGAGGAACCTTGATACTTTTGTGGAGTTTTTACCAAATTTGCTTATTTTGCGATTAGAAGCTAAATCAACTTTTAGTAAAAGTTTATTTTTTCATATATTCTTCCATAGTGCATGAATTTTGGTACATTTTTTTCAAGAATTTTTGCAAACCTAAATGATTTTGGTATCAATGGAAAGAGGAACCTTGACACTTTTGTCGAGTTTTTCCCAAATTTACTTATTTTTGCGATTAGAAGCGTATTTACGGAGATAAATCAACTTTTAGTAAAAGTTTATTTTTTCATATATTCTTCCATAGTGCATGAATTTTGGTACATTTTTTTCAACAATTTTTTTAAACCTAAATGATTTTGGTGTCAATGGAAAGAGGAACCTTGATACTTTTGTCGAGTTTTTACCAAATTTGCTTATTTTTGCGATTAGAAGCGTATTTACGGAGATAAATCAACTTTTAGTAAAAGTTTATTTTTTCATATATTCTTCCATAGTGCATGAATTTTGGTACAATTTCTTCAAGAATTTTTTTAAACCTAAATGATTTTGGTATCAATGGAAAGAGGAACCTTGATGCTTTTGTCGAGTTTTTACCAAATTTGCTTATTTTTGCGATCAGAAGCGTATTTACGGAGATAAATCAACTTTTAGTAAAAGTTTATTTTTTCATATATTCTTCCATAGTGCATGAATTTTGGTACAATTTTTTTAAACCTAAATGATTTTGGTATCAATGGAAAGAGGAACTTTGATACTTCTGTCGAGTTTTTACCAAATTTGCTTATTTTTGCGATTAGAAGCGTATTTACGGAGATAAATCAACTTTAAGTAAAATTTTATTTTTTCAAATATTCTTCCATAGTGCATGAATTTTGGTACATTTTTTTGAAGAATTTTTGCAAACCTAAATGATTTTGGTATCAATGGAAAGAGGAACCTTGACACTTTTGTCGAGTTTTTACCAAATTTGCTTATTTTTGCGATTAGAAGCGTATTTACGGAGATAAATCAACTTTTAGTAAAAGTTTATTTTTTCATATATTCTTCCATAGTGCATGAATTTTGGTACATTTTTTTTCAAGAATTTTTGCAAACCTAAATGATTTTGGTGTCAATGGAAAGAGGAACCTTGATACTTTTGTGGAGTTTTTACCAAATTTGCTTATTTTGCGATTAGAAGCTAAATCAACTTTTAGTAAAAGTTTATTTTTTCATATATTCTTCCATAGTGCATGAATTTTGGTACATTTTTTTCAAGAATTTTTGCAAACCTAAATGATTTTGGTATCAATGGAAAGAGGAACCTTGACACTTTTGTCGAGTTTTTCCCAAATTTACTTATTTTTGCGATTAGAAGCGTATTTACGGAGATAAATCAACTTTTAGTAAAAGTTTATTTTTTCATATATTCTTCCATAGTGCATGAATTTTGGTACATTTTTTTCAACAATTTTTTTAAACCTAAATGATTTTGGTGTCAATGGAAAGAGGAACCTTGATACTTTTGTGGAGTTTTTACCAAATTTGCTTATTTTGCGATTAGAAGCTAAATCAACTTTTAGTAAAAGTTTATTTTTTCATATATTCTTCCATAGTGCATGAATTTTGGTACATTTTTTTCAAGAATTTTTGCAAACCTAAATGATTTTGGTATCAATGGAAAGAGGAACCTTGATACTTTTGTCGAGTTTTTACCAAATTTGCTTATTTTGCGATTAGAAGCTAAATCAACTTTTAGTAAAAGTTTATTTTTTCATATATTCTTCCATAGTGCATGAATTTTGGTACATTTTTTTCAAGAATTTTTGTAAACCGAAATGATTTTGGTATCAATGGAAAGAGGAACCTTGATACTCTTGTCGAGTTTTTGCCAAATTTGCTTATTTTTGCGATTAGAAGCGTATTTACGGAGATAAATCAACTTTTAGTAAAAGTTTATTTTTTCATATATTCTTCCATAGTGCATGAATTTTGGTTGACGGGTGAGTTGGTTTAAGGGCTGATGCTGCTACTGACCTTTGGCCTACCAACTTATTAAGCCTTGTCTTTCATGGATTGCTGGGAAATTGCATACAGGAGGGATCAAAAGGCCCGCACTCCTCAACAAGAAGTTGCTCATATGATCGCAATCATATGGCAAGAATTGCTACATGTGTGAGCCTAACAAGCCACACGGGGGCGCTGGTGAATCGTGAATAATTCATTCCGTGGAACTGGTCCATCAACAGGTGAGACCGCAAAGCAGGTGCTGATGTAAATCTTTTTCACAACTGCTGCTTTAAGCTTGTTTGCATGCTTTCATGCAACTTGTTGCACGTGAACATATTCGTCTAGTTCAAACGGTTTGTTGTAACGTACTCGTACAAGCAAAACTTTTAAGGTATTCAACACATTTTATTTTGTTGTCATTTTTATTTTATATTCAAATTACTCTTGTACTCGCGCATATACTCATATATCGTTGCTATATTGCAACATAGTCATATCTCAAAAAATTACCTTTTATTATTTGGCAAAAATTTATTCAAATTACTTTTAAGCTGTTTCCTTTAGGCGATATTTTCTAAAAATATTTTTTTAAGGTTAAAAGTTTGAAATGTGTTTTTTATCTTAAAAGAAGCTTTTTTTTAGTTATGACTATGTTGCAAAAAGGGAGCGCTAGGTGTACAGATTTTTGTTCAGCTGAATAAATTTTCATTGCTGCAATCATGTAGTGATATATATTTTTTTGCGCTACGGAATATTGTGTTTTCCATAATCCAACTAAACGTTTTTTTAAATAACACTTTATTTGTTGTACATATTGCTCCTTTATTGCAACATAGTCATATCTCAAAAAATGAGCTTTTCGAGTTAACAATGCAGAATTGTTGTAATTTATTCAAATTACTTTCAAATTTAGGAGATATTTGCCAAAAAACTTTTCTGAGACTTGTTTGGAAATTAAAAAATTGAAATGTGTTTATCTCGAAACTAGCTTTTTTTTTTAGTTATGACTATGTTGATCAAAATGTTACAAAAATCTGGTATACGAGTAGCTCCTGCCGGTTCCCTTTACTAATTTTAACCTTGATTAAACAATGTTGGCAACCACAAAATATATAAAAAAAAATTGACTAAAAATGCCGGCCACTTCCACTTCTTTGTATAACAACAAAACAATTTGTTTTTATTAATTTTTTTTTTCTGATAGTATTAAAACAAGTTTAGAAAATTAAAAACAAACAATGGAAGAACACAAGAAGATACATCAACATCCTGCTGCCACTCCTGCCTCTTCCAGCAGCATATAGACAGATACACAATGAAAATATTACAAAACATACGTCAATACATATTCATAAAAAAAAAAAAACATTTTGATGAAAAATAAATTTTCAGTTTCATATTCTTTGACGATGTGAGACAAGAAAATAATTTATTTGGTTTGTGTTCTGGTTTGCCAGTTAAAAATTGTGTTAAATTTATGAATCATGAAAGATGTACATACTAGAGGACTGCTCAAGCTTAATACAAATGTCTTACAAGACATCGTAGTATTTTCAAGTCTTCTTTCACATCGTCTTCTTTCGCATTTCAAAACAAACACTTCAGTGCCGAAATGTTCTAAGTGTATTATATCTGAGGAGGATTACTTTGAAAGGGACAAGATAAATATTGATGATTAAATAAATATAAATAAATACTTTGTAAAAAAATTAAAATAACGGTTATCTTTTTATTGGACATCGTATACTCCAGTTTTCAGCAAGCTCTAGCGAGTAGAAATCACACTTGTCAATATGCCGTGGCCAATCATACCGCAACTCGATTTAAGGCGGATGTACTTTCAATTATCAAATAAGAGCACCGGTTGCAGATCTCTGGACTAAACCTTAGAGCGTCTGTTATCCCAATGAAGACTGATCTCTGGGCTCTATATAGTCAATTAGCGATAATTCTCGTCGCCGTTCTCCACCGAAATTTCATAATCCTTTTTCCCGTCTTCTTTGATCAAAAGTTATTGTTGACGGTAATAACAATTATAATAAAAATCCTCTTCAATTTAAAAAAGGAAAGTGTCTACGCTGGCAACACTGTATGAATTATTGTGACTTGTGTATATAATAGGTGTGATCATTTACTTTACTAGTAAAAGTTGGCAACGAGAGAGTAACAAGAAATTTTTCAAAACTACTCTCAAAAATGTCAAAATGTAAATGAACGCTTTACTAGCTAAAATTTGCAAGTTAGAGTAGTGTTATTATGTATAGGTATATATGAATACTTAATAACTACTGTTATATTTTTTGGACAAATTATACATATGTATATGTATATTGTTATAAAAAGAGCATGGCTGTGGTCATTTATATTCAGCTTTGCCGTGGCTGGCGTTTTTTGAGTACGGCTTGTAACAGAATGAAGAAAAGTTTTACAATTTTATTTAATCTAGTACTAGACGTAGTCGAAATACGCTAAATACAGGGGTGATTTTGAATAAAATATCTATTTTTAACTAGAGGCGCTTACTCCATACACGTTTCAATTAAATTGGTAGGCAGGCCGCTGGATTCTCTAAAAAGTACCTGGCTTCTCTAGCTCACTTGGGTTCTGAAAGATCGTTCCCTTTGCGATAAACTTAATTGGCTATTGATTCGGTTGTTGTACAAATCAAGACGTTTATATTGATTCGTTTGGAAGTTGTCGAGTTGGTTGAAGAAACATCAAACCATTTTGAATTTTTTTCAAGTTGGCCAGTAAGTCTCTCAATTCGATTGTGCTTTGTAGGTTCGAGTCTCCTGATTAGTTGTCCAAAAAACTTAAGAAAGGATAAAAACTTGAACTATAACCCGTTCTGCAAATGTACAAACCAAAAATTTAATTTAAAAATTATAAAGTTCAACAAAAATAAATAAAATTATATAATAAATTATTGTCCAAATTTATATTTGTAATTTTTTGTGAAGAAAATGTTAAATAATTTTAAAATTTTCTTAAATTTCATTGAATCTGATAATTGGATGAAAATCTTTCAATTCAGTTTATGAAGTGTGCTGCCAAGAACCAATTCAATTGAAAGACTCAATTCACAATTGAATTGAAACGTGTATTTATACGTTATAACTGCCCGCCTACACATAGCATTTTTATTTTTTCAAATTAATTGCAAAGTGTAAAGTACCGAGTAGCTAGGTACTCATAATATTTACAATACTAAAAATAACATCTGGTTTGTAAAAAATAAAGAAATAAAAAACAGAAATATATTAGAGGTTAAAATTAGATAAATGTTAATATAATTATAAATGGAAGGATCCAAGTGTGAATTTAATTGCTTCCCTAGAAGCTTTAAATACATTCAAGCAAGTAAATTTGCCGGAACATCCTTTGCCACTGATGTGCCAGATACTGTGTTGCTTAGTGTATTTCCCTTAGACTTCTTATTTTACTTCTGTTGCTAATAAGTTAAACAACAATCGGCTTAAAAGTTTACATACAATTACAATTGCTTAAATTTTCCAAAATGTTTTTATTTTGAACTTAATTTAGAAATACTGTTTTGTAAACACAAAAGCAAAACAGCTGTTTGAATAATTATTGCAAGTTAAAATTTTACTTGTAAAAACTTGCAAGAATTTTTATGGCTCTCAATTTTTTACGCTCTTTTGACGCTCTCTCGTTGCAAATTTTTTGGGTTAATGAACGCTTTCTAGTAACAATTATTACAAATTTGTAAAAGTTTTTAGTAAATGAACACAACTAATAATTGTCAACTGAATAAAAACTGAATTGTGACTTATGTATATAAAGCTACGTACACACGGTTGTCAGATCTTATAGTATTGCCAGTAAAATTGTCTGAAAATGTATTACAATTGTGTGAACTGCCAATTTTTAACTTACAACGTTGTCAGAAAAACCATTGTCAATCAATTGTAAGACGACAATGTTGTCAGGCATCTGACAATCGTGAGAACACTCTTCGTCGGCATTGCCAGATAATTGGTTGGTGTTGTAAACTCAGTTTTAATTGTCAGATGTATAAAATTAATGCACCTGACAATGGCATCATTGTCAGAAAAAAGTTTGATGGGCAACACTGCCAAACAACATGTCTGGCAATTCTTTTCATCTAACAATCTGACAACCGTGTGAACTGACAATTTTTGTTGTCAGATGAATTATTTGTCAGACCATAGTCTGACAATGAAATTGTAAGATTTTCTTACGATCGTCTGAACACAGAATTTACTTCTGCGGCACAATTTTTCATTGTCACTACGTTGTCATCATGTTGCCAGATCTCACAATATTGTAACATCTGACAACCGTGTGTACATAGCTTAATAATTGTCAACTGAATAAAAACTGAATTTTGTTGTTATCACGAAGATATCGAACACGAAAAGTACGTTTTTTTTTATTAAACCCCCGTTTTTAAGAGAATTATAAGAAAAATTTAATTCCATCTTTTTATCTCTACTTAGTTTAAATATTTTATACACAATCCCCACGCACTCCCAACATTTTGCTCCATTCGTACCGGATCAACCCCAAATATAAAATATTTAAATTGAGTCTTTCTTTTCAGAAAGCCCGCTTTTTTTAATTTGTCGTCATATTATTGGAAAGCATAAATTTTTATTAAACTTTGTAGTAGTTGCCCGTACAGTTTATTTAAAAAGTGCTAATAATTAACAACAAAATCAAATTAATTTTTTTTGTTTTGGTGCTTTTTTCGAGATTTGTTTATTTCTTGTAATTAAGCATTAGTACGTATAATAAACAAACTTGATAGTTAACAAACAATCGATGTGACGTTTACTCACCACACTTGCACATTTTGTTATTTTTGAATTCACCACTCGGTAGTAAAATTTTGATTTGTTTTGATTGAGTAAAAATAATATTTATTTGCAATTTTTATTGAAAACTTATAATTGTTTTGGACTTCTTGAGTTCTTTTTGTAGAGAATACGAACTAAAAGTATAAATTTTTTTAATTTTGTTGATTCTTGTTGATATCAAATTTATTATTTTTTAAAATGGGCTTAGGTGTGATTTCAAGCGGACACCCCACTTATTGGCTGTCAGACCAACGAAAGATCCCGGACTTTATTGATTTTGGAGTTACAAAAAATTTTCCCTCAGAATGGATGCAAGTGGAACCTTCATTAGACTTGTCATCAGATCACTCACCAACTATAGTTTCTGTTTCGTTCCCCCAAGCGGTTGGTTCCCCGTTTTGTGATGTGGCGTTGACCATCTCTCGAGTTAATTGGGTAAAATATAAAAAATATTTGAGTACTCATTGTACGGAAAACATTGCCTTGAGAACGCCTGAGCCGTACAACATGCTACCACTAGCCATATAAGATCCAGAAATGTGAGCAATAGAACTTATTCATCTGAAATTTAGCAACTTCTGTCAAGGAAAAGAAGAGTTAGAAAAGAGTGGCAACTTCGCAGGTCTCCCCAGCTTAAAACTAGGCTACGGGAATGCATAACTCAGTTAAGAAATCTGCTTGAATCCCAAAGAATGGCTTCCCTCAAATATTATCTGGACGGTCTTGATGATACTCCTCAATCCGATTATTCGCTGTGGAAAGCGACAAAAGGTCTGAAAAGACCCGCAATAGGTAAGCCACCTTTGCGAACTTCAACTGGAGGTTGGGCAAGAAGCGATTCTAAAAAGGGAATGTTGTATGTCGATCATTTGAGAAATGTTTTTACCACAAATGATACAGCGAATAATTCAGCTGAACTACCGTCATACGCTGTTAGACCGCCTATGCCTTTGAGACTTAGTTTTCAAGATGTTGAAAATGTTATTCGTAACACAAACCCCAGGAAAGCTCCAGGTATTGATAAAATTACTGGTAAAATGCTTGAGCAGCTACCTCGTGTAGCTAGAAGAATTCCTCTTTTTATTTTAAACGCTATTTTACGTCTCGAGTATTATCCTGCAGAGTGGAAGGTGTCCTTGATTACTATGATACCCAAACCAGGGAAGGATCCCACTAAAGTAGGATCATACAGACCAATAAGTCTACTGCCAACAATTTCAAAACTGTTCGAAAAATTGTTAATGGCGAATTTCACTTCAATATTGAATGATGTGGGGTGCATCCCTGATCATCAATTTGGTTTTCGGGCTAAGCACATCACCATAGAACAAACGCACAGACTAGTCAATGTCATAAGACAGACCTTTGAGGAGAAGAAGTATTGCTCAGGTCTATTCATTTACATTTCTCAAGCTTTTGATAAAGTGTGGCACGAGGGCTTGATGCACAAAATAAAGTTAAACTTGCCTGCAAATACACACAAGCTTCTGGAAAGCTACTTATGTGGGCGGAAGTTTGTTATCAGAGAAGGCGATTTTATAAGCAGCCAATCGAGGCAGGAGTTCCCCAAGGTAGCATTCTAGGACCTACTTTATATTTGATTTACGCCTCAGACATGCCAACGAGATCCGGAATCCACACTTCAACTTTTGCGGATGATACAGAATTCTGCAGCGTACATGAAAACCATCAAGTAGCTTCGCGAAATTTGCAGCAGTATATTTCAATATTAGAGATGTGATTAAAACTTTGGAAAATTAAAGTTAATGAACAAAAGTGTACTCACGTTACATACACACTGCGTAGACAAACATGATCAGCCATCCAAATTAACAATTCACCTATTACGCAGCAAAATGAAGTCAGGTACCTTGGTATTCATCTCGACCGTAGGTTAACGTGGAAGTCTCACATAGATGCGAAAGTTACTCAGTTAAAGTTAAAAGCAGGACAACTAAATTGGCTTATGGGCAGAAATTAGACATTAAAGCTGGATTGCAAACTTTTATTGTACAACGCAATTTTAAAGCCTATATGTTGCTATGGAATTCAATTATGGGGCACCGCCTCAGCGTCAAACATTGAAAAAATTCAAAGGCGACAAAACCAAATTCTTCGAAGGATTACTGCAGCTCCATGGTACGTAAGAAACTCACGAATCCACAAGGATCTGTGTGTTCCTCTTGTAAAAGACGAATTTTCAAAATACGCGACAAGTGATATCATTAAATTGGAACTTCATCCAAATCGTCTTGCACGCAATGTACTTAATTTCGAAGGCCACTCTCGGTTGAGAAGAAGGAACATCCTTGCCACCATCAGAACGTCCAATAGGCGATTTTACCGATATTGACCGTGCAAAATAAAACATTTTTGTCTAGCATTGGCTGGACTTAATTAATTTTAGGTATTTGGTACTAAGATTTGAATACTTATTCAAATTCAGTAAATAATTGAATGAGTAAATAATTGAATGAGAAAAAAAATTTTTTTTGAATAACTCAAAGAAAACTCGTCTGTGTTGCTGAAAACGTTTTTTGCCTGATTTGTATGTGCATAGAAATAGTTTTCGGCGATTTATTAAAAGTTTTTCGACTTTGTTAAACCTTTTTTGATGCAATAAACTGTAAACGGGTAAGTTTATCATTTTGGGTAATTTGTTAATTATAGCAAGTTGTATTCAGGAAAAATTACTACATTGAAGCTAAATTATAGGCGGCGGACTGAGTTTGAAAGCTTCTTCAAGTCAATTCCGAAAAGTGAACACACTGTTCACTCGCTCAATACACACCTTTTGACGGCAACACTGGTTTTGAATAACTGCTGCTTTTTCTTTTATTGAACCGTTTCTAGTAGACAAAACCCAAAAACCTTTAAGAGGACAACATTAAAAACAACTAAAATATAATTATCTTTCTGTTTACATTTTTGGACATTTTCTGCTTTTCTTTTTCATTTTGCGTTTTTGCAAAAGCAAAGTGTTTCGTAATATAATTTACTTTTGTTGGTCTTTACTTTGCTGTTATTTTGAAGAACCTTCTGCTTGAAAATAAAAAGCTTCTTAACTCATCGCGTTAACCCCTTCCGTTAAAGAACGAAAAGGGAGTTTTTGGTTTTTTTTTGTTTATCTTGTTGATACTTGAGTGATTTTAAACATCGGCTTGATGAAAACCGTAAAAGTTTTCTCAACCAAAAGGTGTTAATTGCGGAAAGCATTTAGTTTTATGTTTTACTGATTTTTTCGTAAAACATTAAATACATATATTAAAAGAAAATAAATTCTCTGCACATAAAACCTGAAATTCTTTCTTGTTTACTTTAGAAGTGAAAGTAAATTGTGCTTATATTAAAAAAAAAATGACGGAAGCTTTTTAGGGCTTAAATTCAAAAAGGCTAATGGGTGTGAAACGGAAAACAGAAAGATTTTAAAATAAGAATTTTTTATTATGTTGTCTTTCACTTTTGTATTTCGGAAATAAGAACAAAGCAAATATTGCTTTTGGCTGTAATCGAGTTAGAATAGAAAAAAGAAAGATTGAATACAATTTATTAGGTGTACAACTTTACTGCTGCTATGTGAATCCAAGAGTGACTGTCGAAAAACCAATGCACCCACAAAGAGCGACTGTTTGGTGCGGTTTATGTGCTGGCGGCATCATCGGGCCGTATTTTTTCCAAAATGAGGCCGGTCAGGCAGTTACTGTGAATGGTGTTCGCTATCGTGAGATGATAACGAACTTTTTATGGCCCGAATTGGAAGATATGGATGTAGACGATATGTGGTTTCATCAGGACGGTGCCACTTGCCACACAGCTAACGAAACAATTGCTCTTTTGCGCAACAAATTCAATGGCCGTGTTATCTCACGTAATGGCGATGTCAATTGGCCGCCAAGATCATGTGATTTGACATCGTTGGAATTTTTTCTTTGGGGTTATTTGAAAGAAAAGGTGTACATCGATAAGCCAGCAACAATTCAACAGCTAAAGGATGAGATAATTCGGCACATTAACGGCATAGAACCTCCATTATGCCTCAGGGTCATCGAAAATTTGGACCATCGGATGGAGGTGTGCCGCCGTGGTCGCGGCGCCCATTGGGCCGATATTTTGTTCCATACATAATTAAGTAATACTAATATATCAGAATAAAATAAAATTACAATAATTTCCTAAATAGTTTGTGTTTTATACAAAATCAATATCGGCCCTTGAAATTTAACCACCCGACAGATGCGGTCTCATCAAACGAGTTCAAGATTAATTCGAGGATACCACATGGCACCGTTCTTTCTCCTACCCTATTTCTTATTTTCTTCAATGACCTTCTATTTCAATCTTTCAACCCTATACACTCTTTCGCAGATGACAGCAGCATTTGTTATTCGTACTCTTTCAGTAATAGGCCCAGCATATCGGAGATCGTTGCCAAGAGGCAAAATATAAATCACTCACTGAATAGTGATCTTTTATTTATGTCCGCATGGGGTCGTAAAAACGGAGTCGCTTTGCGCTCGTAAGACCCAGTGTTGTCTATTTACACACAAACATACGACGGCAGGTGCTGTTTCATCTTTACTCATGGGTGGTATGAATATTGAGGAATCAAATGCTCTTGATGTGCTTGAAATGAAGATACAGTGTGATGTTCTTGGGACTGAACACATTTTTCATGTCTCTATAAAAGCATTCAAGTGCGTCGGGGTTTTTGAAATGGTGTAAGATGTACTTCACTCCACCCGACCTCTTTACTGGTACCAAAAATGGAATACAACTCTCATGTTTGGGCCGGTGCCTCAAAGTCTATTTTGAGGTTGCTCGACCATGTGCAGGAGTGGACGCAGAAGCTTATCGGTGACAGTAGTGTATCTAACTCACTGGAGCATTGACATAGTCTAAAAACGGATTCAAGTGCGTCGGGGTCTTTGACGTGGTGTAAGATATACTGCACTACATCTAACTTCCTTACTTGAACCGAAAATAAAATACAACTCTCATATTTGGACCGGTGCCCCAAAGTCTATTTCGCTGTTACTCGACCGTGTGTAGGGTATCCAACTCTATTGACCCACTAGAGCATCGACGTAGCGTAGGGTGTGTTACTCTGTTCTATCGGTACTACAATGGATTTTGCTCTGACGAGATTAGGGATCTGGTTCCCGAAACTCGTACATTTTACGTAGGGCGTGTTCATCATCCAGAGCTCCTCCATTTGTGGTCGATTGCCTGGGGAATCGAACTACGCATTACAAAGAGAATCCATTTTTCAGCCGTATGCTTCGCCTGTGGAATAAGTTGCCAACACACATAGAAAAAAGCGTCTTCATATTGATGACGGCGGGACATCAGAATTTTGACATCAATATTATGTAAATAATCATCAGTAATATGAAAACAGACATCAATCTCAATGACAAAAGTCACCAGAGAATTTTGTCATACATTGAGTATCATCAATGCTACAACTGTGGTGACATCAATTCACTGATACATTTGATTAATAATTATAATATACCTAGTTTGTCAAAACTGATTTTAAAATAGTATTATAATATTTTTCAATTTCAATTTCAATTCAATTTGTTGTTGAAAAAGGATTTTGTTGTTAAAATCATTATTTTTAAACTGAAATGAATTTTTAAGAAGTAGAAACAAATGCATCATACTAATGTAAATTTGTAATCACAGCAAGTATTGTTTAAGCAAAGGCAAATAAGTATAAATATAAAGCGAATATATAAATGAATGATAATACATCATTTTGATGACACTTTGTTATCACATGCCGCGTTAGTTATATAACGAATACAATGAGAGCGTAAAGAGTGAAATGCTAATGCCACACACAGACATTATATTGATGACAGCAAATCATCAAAAGTATTAGAACATTTTTAATTCTCATTAGTTTCTTAAAAGTAGTGAAATATAAAGTTATATATTTGAACATATTTTTGAATTAAGTTAAATATAACTAGAGCTTAAGTTTAGTTGGTGATAGCGTGCCATGGTACTGATGATATTTTGTCAAAAAATTAACTTCACTTAGTAATTTTTCTGATGTTAATGAGCCATCACATCAATGAGATTTTTACATCATATTGAAAGCAAATTATAATTGGTTTGATGTTAGTGTGATATTCTATTGATAATATTTTATCATTATATTGGCTTCACTTAGTCATTTCTTCGATATTAAAGTGTCACGGTCACATCAAACGCATTCCAATAAAGCATCACCATGATGTCAGTTTGACTTATCATTGGTGAATTAATTGTCATAATTTCTGCTAATGACAATTAGAGCAGCTGATGTAATGGTTGACATCATCGCGATGAAAAGTGTCATGGGGTCAAAAATGATGACATTTGGCATTGTATTGATGTTAAAATACATCACAGTTTTGACGGGTTTTCTATGATTGTACAGACGTGTTTCCTGTCTGTTATAACAAGTCTAATCTTCCCTCTTTTCCCCTCCTCACAACCTATTTTCCTAGTTCCGGTACAATGCACTCACTGCAAGATAAAAAAAAAATTCTGCTTTTTAAACTTCGCAGCGAAATATGCGTACTGCATTAAAATACAATTTTTCTATATTCCAATTCAGACGTTCAAAAACTTAAATGGTTCCACCGAAAAGCTTAAGTCCTGGCATTTGTAGTGCACATTTTAGTGAACATGGTGTCCTTTCCAATCATCTGGGCTTTGTTACAAAATCAGTAGCAAATATTTTTTTTTACAATAAGTTATTAATCTCCAATAAAGCAGCGTGTGATTTCTTTGAATCTCTTTGAAGAAAAGAATATAACAAATAATCTTGTTTCCTTCAAATTTGGCCAATTTATTATGTGATATTTGCGACACATGTGCGTGCCAGTCCGGAAGTGTAGTTTCTTGGCTATAACATTTCTTTTCTTTTTTTTTAACAAAATAATGTTTTTGTCTTCAATATATTTTATTATTATACGAGTACAAGAATTTTTGTGTTGTTTTTTTTTCTTGTTTTTGGCTTCTGCTCACAAAAAGTTCATGTTCTGTTACAAGTTTCATTATAACGAAACGGAAATACATTTGCAGTCTGTTTCCAATACTAACTTCTCAAAGGCACTTCACTCGTTTCCTCTCCAGCAATTTATTTGCTCAACAACTGAAAGGAGTACAAAAATAACATCAGATATTTAAAATGAATGTTAGTGGAAGCAAACTGTTGGTACAACTTTTGTAATTGTTCGTCCGTATTTTACTTGGGAAAGTAATTTGAGTTGCGAAAAGAAATAATAAATAAATTATCGACAATTATGTTTATTTAAAAATATTTCACTCCGTTTCACTGCAGAGTGCCTATTTGTGAGAATGTTTTGTTGGCTTTAAAGTTTTTGAAAACAATTTATATTTTGTAACAAATTCTTTGAAAAAGAAAATTCTTGTTTAAATCAATTGAAGAAAAAATTGAATAAAAACTTAAATGACAAATTAAGTAAATTTGTATTTGTGTAAACATTACTGCGCATTTAATTCAGTGGCACTGTTGTAAATACATATGAGTACAAATGTACACCCAGTTGGCTAAATTGTTCTAGCAACATTTGCCCTTGACGATATATGCACAAATCGTGCATTCTTTTGTTTAGGTTTTCTAAAGAAAAGAGGGCAAAATGGGCGGCAATATCTTTAATCTACATGAGAATGCCTATAAGTTATTCATTAAAAAAAAAACAACGATAATATTAACGAACAGCCGAATAGATGTTTATAAATTCCCAGCGGCAAAAGTTGCGCTTACAGAAGCCATGATCTGATGCACACTTGTAAGTCAGTAATGCTTCCATCTCATATACGAGCCTACACGTAGAAAAAAAATATGGTTGATATGACAATACTTTAAGCGAAAAATACTATTGTTAAATTATATGGTTAAATACAACCACATACTATGTTCTCAATCTAATTTATTTACAATACTTAGTACAGCCAGAAACCAAAAGTACACTTAAAGCCTTAAACACATAGACGGCAGCAGACAGCAAGCAGCAATCTGTCAAAAATAAAATACATGTGTTTAAATGCACACGATTATTTTAACGACATCACAGCAGCACGACTTCACAACAGCATTTGCTGCTACTGCCAACTTAGACTAATTTCTATTTTCGTAGGCAGCAAAAAGTAAATGCAGTGCTGCCACTATAAATATAAATTGGCAGCAATAAAAACTAAAATGTGTTTGAAATATTTAATAGAAATAAACATCATATAAATAAAATAAACAAATAAATTGATTAGTTTTTACAGTTTTACGTGATATTTTTACGTTTTCAGTCGGTAATTTAAATTTTATTCATGTAAAATAAATATGTGGCACCTCTAAAATTTGCATTGCTTAAATACACATAGTGCTGCTGCTGTCCTGAAAATAATTATGTTGCTGACGAGACGGCAGCATTTGAAGCTAACTTAATTTGCAGTCGTGAAGTTGTGAAGTCAGCTGTCGTCTAAGTGTTTAAAGCTTTATATTTTGTAAATCAAATATAAGATTATCTATGCATTTCTGACGGATTACTTCGCGCAAACGACGCATAAATTCAAGGTAGTATTCCTTATTGATCGTGCGACTTTGTGCCAAAAATTCAAGATGTACCACACCATTGCAGTCAAAGAAAACAGTAAGCAAAACCTTCACATTTGACCGAATTTGACGTCCTTTTTTCGGTTTTGGCTCTTCTGGATGCTTTCATTGGGATGATTGGGCTTTGGTATCAATGTCATAGCCATATACTCATGATTCGTCACCAGTTATGATCCCTTCTTCTTATATTGGACCAGTACTCAGGGGATGACCCCTACATATGCAGTGCCAGAACTAGGAAAATAGGTTGTAAGGAGGGGGAAAGAGGGAGTAGTGTTTGTGAACATTTAACTTGAATTTTCCAACGTTATAACAGACAGGAGACACGTCTGCTGGCAACTTATTCCACAGACGAAGCGTACGGCTGAAAAACGGGTTCTCTCTGTAATGCGTAGTGCGATTCCCCGGGCAATCGACCACAAATGGATGAGCTCTGGATGATGAACACGCCCTACGTAAAATGTGCGAGTTTCAGGAACAAGATCCCTAATCTCGTCAGAGCAAAGTCCATTGTATTAACGATAGAACAGAGTAACGCACCCCACACTACGTCGATGCTCCAGTGAGTTAAGAGAGTTGAATACCGATGAGCTTCTTCGTCCTCTCCTGCACACGGTCGAGTAACAGTGAAATAGACTTTGAGGCAACGGCCCAAACATGAGAGTTGTATTCCATTTTTGGTCGGATGTAGGTGGTATAAATAGTAAGGAGGTCGGATGAAGTGAAGTATATCTTACACCGTTTCAAAAAACCAAGACACTTGAATGCTTCTTTGGGGACATGAAAAATGTGTTCAGTCCAGCGAACATCACACTGTATCTTCATTCCAAGAACATCAAGAGCATTCGATTCCTCAATATTTATACGATCCATGAGTACAGATGAAGCAGCATTTGCGGTCGTTTGTTTATGTGTTAATAGGCAACAGTGGGTCTTACGAGCGTTAAAGGCCACCCTGTTTTTACGACCCCATTCGGAGATTAATAGCAGATCACTATTCAGTGAATCATTCATAATTATCCTCTTGGCAGCCATACACTCATGATTCGTCACCAGTTATGATCTCTTTGAAGAGATCTGGATCGTCGTTAACGATGTTCAACAGCTCCTTAGCGATGGCCATGTGATGTTGGTTTTGCTCAAAATTTTGTAAATTTAGTAAAAAATCGAAGCGCGCACCAAAACACGACTTTTTTATCTGTCAAAAGCAAACTGACAATCCAAAATGGCTGATATTGCCAACATATACTCGTATGACAGACATGTGTACCAACATAAGAGAAGAAAAATGCGAAAATCAAACTTACGTGACTCACGAAATTTGAAAATAATGGTTATTTTTTAATCAAACGATGTATATACATTCAAAAAGCAAATGAATATGTTCAAATGCCGTTTCCGCGTAATAATGCAGGCGTTTAATACATAAGGTGTGTATTTTGCCCAGCCCTGTATACAGTTCTATTCAGTTGAATACTAATAGCTGTCGGCGACATGGTACAGCAGGCTTTCGTTGGTATAGAGAGGGAAATTATGGTTTTGCATGATTTCATGGCCATTTATTTGATATATCTTCTGTCATCAGTACATTTTCTGCAATATTGTATTGTCTGCTACCAATTGTTTCAAATGTCTTGAATACATGGTAAACTGGGTGATTCGAACTCTTAACAAAAAACAGACATGACTGGCACAAAACATGTTATTATATGACCACTCATTAATTTGGGTTTTATCTCAAAAAAAAGCCATGTAAGCAATAATGAATAATTAAGTACTCGTAATAACTGTCATCAAATATGATTTCCTTTGACAAATTCATAAAAAAATGTGTTTCCTTGAATGTGAGTCACCTCAAATGCTTATTATACTCGTACAATAAATAAAACTGTGCTCATATTTTCATGCATACAGTAGGGTGCAAAACTGAGTACATGTTTGTGTAGTGTGCACCTTTTATTCCATAAAAATTTAAATAGTGAATTAAATGTAATTTTCGTTTTTAATTTATTTTATGTTTTAGTGCAATTAGTAAATTCGTGAGTTTTTTACATACCAGGCAGAGCTGCAGTAACCGTTCGAAGAATTTTGTTTTGTCGCCTCAATTGCTGACGCTGAGGCGGTGCCCCATAATTGAAATCTATAGCACCATATAGGCTTGCGTTATATAGCAAAAGTTTGCAATCTAACTTCAAGGTAGATTTTCTGCCCATAAGGCAATTTAGTTGCGCTGCTTTTAGTTTTAACTGAGTAAATTTCGCATCAATAAGAGGCTTTCACGTCGAAATGAATTGCAAGGTACTTGACTTCATTTTGCTGCGGAGTTATTAGTTATTATTATTACAAAAAGAGGCGGCCGTTCAGGCCATCAAAATTTAAAAGAGAAAAACTGAAGGCAGGAAACCTTATTGGACATCTTGCAATCCTACAGGATTTCAGAGATGTAAACGATGTGTCTGAAACAAGTGACATTATAGATCCGTCTAACTCCTTTGCCAGGAAGTTTAAGATCATCTTCCCTACAAGGGAGCAATGGATCATGAATCCAAGATGGTTACGGGATGGTTCACAAAAGTGGTACACGGATGGATCCAAAACGCTCCAAGGTGTTGGAGAGGGAATAGTGGGGCCTAAAGCACGAAAATGTACAACTCTTAGCAAAGACACCACAATCTTCCAAGCGGTTAGTACTGGAATGTCACAACAGGCTAAACAAACTGGCAAGCCAGAACCAGGTCACCCTGATCTGGGTGCCAGGACATGAAGGGCATCACGGCAATGAAATGGCTGACATGTATGCGAAGAAAGGAGCAGAGGGGACTTTTATTGGACCCACTCCAACTTTTGGCTTCAACAAGGGTCTCCTGAATGAGGAGATAAAAAAATAGACGATGTCCATCGTTGAACAACAGTGGAACGAGACAGCTGGTCTTGAACGCTCCAAGAAATTTCTAAACTTTGATAAAAAGAGGGTCGAACGTGCTCTAAAACTGGACAGAAAAAGTCTCAGAACATTGACAGGTGCACTTACAGGTCATTATAACTGCTACAAACACCTGCACAGGTAGGGAATATCCAACACAGACGTTTGCAGATTCTGCGGTGAGGAAGAGGAGTCACTTAATCACCCACTATGGAGCACTGGAACACAGAAGATATAGGCTACTACAAGCTTATATGTTAAGTGAATGTGACTTAATATCACTCCCTATGAAGGAGCTTGTCCGTTTTCTTGACATACTCATCCCATAATGGGGCAAGGGGACGCACATTAGATCAATATTGGTCGCAGTGCAAATGACCGATGAGGGCCATATCCCATCCACTAATAATAATAATAATAATAATAATAATAATAATAATAATAATAATAATAATAATAATAATAATAATAATAATAATAATAATAATAATAATAATAATAATAATAATAATAATAATAATAATAATAATAATAATAATAATAATAATAATAATAATAATAATAATAATAATAATAATAATAATAATAATAATAATAATAATAATAATAATAATAATAATAATAATAATAAATACTTATTGTTAGTTCATATTTTGAAGATTCAATAAATAAATGTAAACTCCTAAAAAATTTTTTTGTTTTACTAATAGTTATTATGAATCTTTCCATCATAATAAAAAATATTAAAATAATTCTCTGAAAAGTTTTTATTTTATTATATTTATATTTAACATTGCACGTTTTGGTTGTAACACCCTTTACTTCTGCATTTATAATTTCATAAACAATTAGGAATAACAATGTTTCTAATATCTTTTTGTTTTATTTGCAAAAAAAAAAAAAGAACAGAAAAAAAAAGTCTGCCTTTATAAAAGGAAAAACAAAATTGTTCAATGATGAGTAAAAATTCAATTTCATTTGGGAAAATTAACTTTAGTATTTTTCACATTTATATCCATTCGATTAGATTTATAAAAAAGACTGAAAGTTTCAAAAGCAAACTTCCAAGAGTTGATGTTTCAATTGCTCTGTCATTTTCCAAGATGTGCAAACAAGTGATTAATACGAGTGTGTTATTATCTCCGGTTTCCATAATTGCTTTGCACATTTCATTGAATGCACACATACAAGAAAATTAGTGCAATCATGTACACGCATGTATATTTCTAACACAGATATACTAGTATATGTGAATGTTTTTGGAAAGAAATTTATTTGACCGAATAGAACTGCTCGTCAAAAGAATATTTTTCGGTTGTCCTTTAAATAAAAGTATGTGGACTATAAAAACTTTGTTGTGCCGAATTTAAATTTGTTTTCAATTTTTCTCTATCATATAGAGATTTTTTTGTGGACCTAGCTAATTTTACGCCATAGATTGGTCGATTACTTTAATTGTTACCATATTTTGAGTACAATAAGAAAAACCTAAAAAGCAATTGTTTTCATTCAAAAATCAATTTACCAATAATTTGTTGGCATCCGCAAAATCTTGTATAATTTCGTAACTGATTCAGCGAATTTCGTTATTGAATAAAATAATATTACCCAATACTAAATCCATTGCACTCAAAATCTGTTGTATTTTTGTCACACTTTAACTTAAATTCAGTTTTCACATTTGTATTAGGTGTACAACATTTCTTCCACCGTTTTGCAATAAAGGTTGTATCAGTAAGTGATAGTCGAAATAAATACATTGTACACAGAAAAAAATTTTTTTCGGACTCAATAACGAAATTCGTTGAACCAATTAATAAATTGTTTGAGTGTGGACCTATAAAGAAATAGTAGAAATAGAAATAGTAAAAAAAAAATATTGACCAAAAACAAAAAATTTTTTTAAACAACAACAAAATACGATATGCAAGGTTACTTTTTTGATATTTTTGTATATGCATACAAATAATTTGTTTATTTTTACTATAATTTTTTCTGTGTAGACACCATACAATAAGTATAGATATGTGTAAACATAACACCATGGGTATGGTGGAGAAAATCAAACAGGTAACAGTCATATCAAAACTTCGCAAGGTTCGGAGACTTGCAAAACAAGCATGGAAGCTCTTTTGATCTTAACACCATTTAACGTGGCTGTTCAAAAAGAGGCGGCCGTTCAGACCACCTTAATTTACAAAAAGGAAAAACTAAAGACAGGCAACGCTACTGGTCTCATAGAGAAGATACTGCTTACGACTGCTTTGATGGTAACTCGTGCTTCTTGCTCTACACCAACTAAAGAACATGTTGAAGACAGTGGCCATGTGCTCGGCAATCAGGCTAAAAGCCAGTGGGATGTGGAAAGAAGTGACAGAAAGTCATGTTTCGATAATAGAAAGTATAATGGTCCTGCCGGAGTATATTGATTACTGTGCACCAGATCTACTGCCCGACAAGAGATTTGACTTAATCTTATCAAGGACGGTCTTGGCAGTGACCCAAATAGGAATTCGCTTGAGATTTTCATAGATGGATCCAAGTCGGACTTCGAAGTTGGTGGCGGCATCTTTATACCTCAGTAACAAAAGAGGATCAGCTTTAACAATGAGTGTTGCGTAATGCAGGCTGAAGTTACAGCTATATTGAGAGTAAAAAGAGAAAAATGCTCTAATAATACCTGTCAAAACACAAAAAACAAGCTTTTTCATTTATACACGTCCTGAAAGGTGTAAAGAAATGATAGAGACAGGTATTATTAGAGCATTTTTCTTTTAAATTCTCAACAATTTATTTAGATTGTTGCCATATAAAGTTGAATGTTTGAGAATATCTTTCAAAAATTTCCTAAGTCTACTGATGATTAGGGTAGTTCCTATGAAATGTCGACATATATGTAGATAGCTGGGAAACATAGAAAACAAGCTATTTATAATTTTTATTGGTAAAAAAATTATAATAAGGTGAAAACGATGTTCGTAGAGGCTTCTGTTTCAAAGTAATAATAAGTTAAAAAATTGTTTTAAAAGTTATGGCAACCTTAGCTACGATGCAGCGACACCAATTCGCCGTGCGTTTTAAACCACATTTTTGTTTTATTTTATTTTTAACTAGAATTAGGAATACCATGTTCACGACATATATTTGTTCAACTTTAGGTTAAACACCCTGTATACCACCAATCGTTTCCGTACTCTGCTACGGAATGAATCCACCCCACCATTCAAATAAGAAAACGAATTTATTCTATTTTTTTTCATAATTCCTTTTTATATAATTTTTGTTCAATTTTTGGCTTTTGTTTTTATATATTTCTTGTTATAAATAGTTTCATTTTCATCTTTTGCTTATTTTTTATTTTTATTTTATTTTTTGTGGCTTAACTAGCAATACAATTAGACATACATTAGACGTACAAACTAAACTTAAATTTACAAAACTATATACAAAAGTTTATTATTATTATTATCCTGCCTGCTATGGTATTCATACGAATTCTAACAAAACTACAAATAAATTCTTGCAAAATGTTTACATTTTGTTTTAAATTTGTTTACCGGATGACTACCCAATATTAGTAACTATTTTTTGCTTCTTCTTCTTATTCTTCTTCTTCTTCTTCTTCGCCTTTTAGCTTCATTTATAAATGTATCTTTGTCTGCATTGTTTAATATTTAAATGATTCTTTTAGCATTTTTTTTTATTTTTTATTTTTATTTTTTTTTATTTATTTATTTTTTTTTTTTTGTATAACTATTGTTTAAATGTAAATTTATGTGATATTGACTGTTAATGGACGCTTAGGTTTATTGTTTATTTGTTTGTTTGTATTTTGTTTATCGGTCTTTTTTGTTGTTTAATCAATTCAAATGAATTACATATAAATTGAATTGTATATTTGTTTTCATTTAAGAATATAAAAATGTACGTTAAAAACTTGCAATGAATTTTAAAATAAAATAAAATTGAATTGTAATTGTTAAAGTACAAAAATTATTTTAATAAAGAAAAACCAAATTTATAAAAAAAAGTTTGCAATTTTTAATGATATATACAAAGATTTATGTGCATGTTTTTGTAAGGTTGTTTTAAATGTTTAAAAAATATTTAATATAATTTAAGATACTGAAATGAAATTGCTATTACAAAAAGAAACATTTTATAAGTTTTTTCCTCAAAGCAAAAAGATTTCAAACAAAGTAGATATAACTGAGTTTTGTTTATTTGCCAGCTGTTTATGTATTAAAATTTTATAGAACAACTCTGGCTGTCTCTGCAGTGCTGCCAGCCCGTTATTTATTTTTGGTTGACTATAAAGCTTTAAACACATAGACGACAGCACACAGCAAACAGCAATCTGTCAAAAATAAAATACATGTGTTTAAATGCACACGATTATTTTAACGACATCACAGCAGCACGACTTCACAACAGCATTTGCTGCTGCTGCCAACTTAGACTAATTTCTATTTTCATAGGCAGCAAAAAGTAAATGCAGTGCTGCCACTATAAATTAAATTGACAGCAATAAGAACTAAAATTAGTTTGAAATATTTAATAGAAATAAACATCACACAAATAAAATAAACAAATAAATTGATTAGTTTTTACAGTTTTACGTGAAATTATAACGTTTTTAGTCAGTAATTTAAATTTTATTCGTGTAAAATATATATGTGGCACCTCTGAAATTTGCATTGTTTAAATACACATAGTGTTGCTGCTGTCTTGAAAATAATTATGTTGCTGACGAGACGGCAGCATTTGAAGCTAACTTCATTTGTAGCCGTGAAGTTGTGAAGTCTGCCGTCGTCTAAGTGTTTAGAGCTTAAGAATAAAAGTGAAAACCTTTACACATATTTTTCTTATAGCGCATTTGCACCAACTAAAAATCTATTAGATTTGAATTAAAGTCTACAACGAAATCTATATCGTTTACACCACCGTTTTTTTTTACATCTAGGAAGATTTCGTTTCCATAAAAATAATTTATACAAAAAGACAAAAGAATTTTATCAGAGACTGAATACACTACAATAAAGTGTATTTTTTTTGTTGACCAGAGACTGGATACACCACATTAAAAAGTATATTTTTGTTGCAGCGTAATATTTTTAAGTACTTTCTAATATTATATGATGATGGATTGGTATCATTCGTCTAGCTCGAGTTCAATCCTGGCTAAAGCCAAGAAATATTTTTATTTATAATTATAACAATAATTGCCGCGATCAATAACTCTTGATCAAAAGAAGATAGGAAAAAATTATTGAATACACTAAAGCTGGGGGACAACTAGCTGTTTCACAGTCGCTACACTGTTCATCAGCATCCACTAGGATTCGAGCTCAGTACCATGTAAACATGATGTATTTTTTTTTTAATACTGCCGCTTAACCAACTCAGCCACATTGAACTCGAGCTAGACGAATGATATCAACCCATCATCATATAATATTAGAAATATTAAAAATAAAGTTCGACTATTTAACATTAATACATACATTTTTAAGTACTATTTGAACAAATCACAGTTGCATCGCTTGGTACGAATAGATTTCAGGAGATTTCGTCGAAATCTACTCATAATAGCGCATTTACACCAACTCGAAATCTATTAGATTTGAATTAAAATCTACAACGAAATCTATATCGTTTACACCACCGTTTTTTGACATCTAGCAATATTTCATTTGCTCAAAAGTAATTTATGCATGCGGGTTTGACAATACAATATCATCAGAGACTGCATTAAAGTGTATATTTTTTTTGCCCAGAGACTGCATACACCACATTGTAGTGCAATTTTTGTAGCAAAGTAGTATCTTTAAGTACTTTTTGCAAGAAATCACAGTTGCATCGCTTAGTACTGAGTAGATTTCAGGAGATTTCGTCGAAATCTACTCATAAAGTAGATTTCATTTTGTATGGGAAATCTTCTCAAAATCTACTAGATTTGGCTTGAAATCTCGAATGAGCAGATTTCGCTTTGGTGTAAATAGGCTATAAAGCAGATTTCATTTTGTTCCCATACAATCTTCTCAAAATCTATTAGATTTAGCTTGAAATCTTGAATGAGAATGAATGGTGCAAATAGACTATTAGAAGGCTTACAAATTAATTTGTTTTAATCATTAACCAACGAAGAAACGCTAATGAAAACCCATATCGGACAAATTTTCTAAGCAAGACAGTGACGTAACAAATATTGAACAGGGTTTATACATACAGTACATTGGAAAAACACTTTTCAAAACCGAATCGAAGATTGTTCTCTTTTTTAACACGCCTATATTAGTTTCACTTGTTTGTTTATATTTTTGCAATCCTCGAAACACATACCATATGGGAGATTTTGGGAATTCACGAAGCTGATTTTGGGAACTCCCAAAAAAATCCTTATCACTGCAATAACCGTTTTGGAACCGGTTTTTCATATTCGGTGCGCATTTTTGCCGTGAAACAAGCATCTCAACTATAAACGGTCATTCGTTTTAGTTCGAAAATTGAAGTTGAAGTTGAAAAAAAAAGAAGTGGAAGGATTTTGACATTTCCTAAAGCTGACTTTAACAATTTCCAAATACTTTGGAACGTGTTCGCTAACCGAATCGGAACCCAGTTTTCTTATTTGATGCGCGTTTTTGTCTAAAACATGCATCTGAACTCTAAACGGTCATTCGCTTTAGTTCGAAGATTGACGTTGAAGTGAAAAAAAAAAACGAAAAGAGTGGGAGGATTTTGACGTTTTCTAAAGCCGACTTTAGGAATTTCCAAAAAACTCGGAATGTGTTCGCTAATCGAATTGAAACCCGGTTTTCATATTCGGTGGCTGTAAAATATGCATCTGAACTATAAACGGTCATTCGAGTGAGTACGTAAATTGAAGTTGCCATATTGTTTCCGGGGAAGTGAGGGATTTTGGCAATACCTTGAGCCGATTTTGAGAATTCCAAAAAAGAAAAACTAGGAACGCGTTATACTCGTACGAATTATTATCTCGTTATATGGATAATTAGTTTGATATCAAGCCTGTGTTTGCACATGAGGGTAATGAGATGGAGTCCATCGTTGAGCTGGTCTCGAACATACCAAGTAATTTTTAAACTTTGATGCAAAAAGGGCTGAATGTGCACTAAAGGTCTCAGAACTGACAGTTGCACTTACACGTCATTATACCTGTGCGTTAAGCAACTGTACAGGATGGGCAATTCCAACACAGACATTTACAGATCCTGCGGTGAGGAAGAGCAGACAATAGAGCACTTGATCACCCACCGTGGAGCACTGGGACACTGGATATATAGGCAGCTCATACGTTGAGTGAATGGGACTTATTTTCACTCCCAATGAAGGAGCTTGTTCAGTTTCTTGACATACCTAGCTCGTAATAAGGCAAGGGGACACACAATAGATCAAAAATAATCGCAGTAAAAGAGGCCGACGAGGGCCACATCCCATCTAATAATAATAAGTGAGAATAAAGTTTAGAAGTGTTCAGTTTGTACTGTGTAACGTACTAATGTGTGAGTCATTACTTCATTGGCCATTGAAGAATCCGTAAAAGTGTTTTTAGAGGCGACAACGTAACAATATATAGTACGTTGGCAGTAGCCAACTCGAACATAGGCTCGCTTACTTTGTGAGCAGTTAAAAGCTTTACTGAACGCTACTTCTCACACATTGTAAGTTAGTATACATTGAACACAAGTTGTTGTAGATATTATTGAATAGGTGTAATGCGGTAAGTAGTGTTGTTCAACGCTGGGTGTATAATTTTATGGAAATCTCACAAGAAATTTGTTTATCCAAAGTTATTGGTTTGTTTAATTTAATACCATGTTCCGAGAAACGCGCGTTCTAACACCGCAATGCGTTTTGAAAAACGCTTAATTGATTTTTAAGTATTCTAAGGAACGCGCGTTTCACTGGCGTTTCGGAGTTTTTTCCGAAAAAATACAACATGTGTTTTACATACATACATACGTATGTATGTGGTAGTTATATAAAATGAAAAAAAATTTATAATATATAGAAAAATAAATTAATTTATTTTTTTTAATTGAAAATATATAAAATTTTTTTACCTTTCATTGAAATAAAAAGAAAACGTATTAGATTTTAATTAAGGATAATTTTATTGCCTTTTCCAAGTTTTAGTTAGTTTTAGCAAACTCAATCAATCCACTTCAATAGACACAAGTCGTCAATTTTAAACGATATGCGTTTTCCGGAACACCTATTTGGCGATTTCAAATCGCAAAACTATATTTTTTGCGTCATACGTTTCTCAGAACACCTATTTGTTATTTCCAAATCGAAAACGCTAAATTTAAGCGATTTGCATTTCTCAAAACATGGCTGTTAGACTAAGTTCACAAACATTTATCCTCTTGTTTCGTTCCCATAAACTATCAGGCATTTTTTGAGAAACGCAAAACGCTTAAATTTAGTGTTTTCGATTTGAAAACGCCAAATAGGTGTTCTGAGAAACGTATAACGCAAGAAGTATGGTTTTGCGATTTCAAATCGCCAAATAGGTGTTCTAGAAAACGCATTTTGCTTAAAATTGGGGACTTCAGCTCGCATGTGCATATTGAAGTGAACTGATTTAATTTGCTAAAACTGAACTTGCAAAAGGCGATAAAATTATTCACAATTAAAATTTAATATGTCTTCTTTTTATTTCAATAAAATGTTTAGAGAATTCTACACATTTTCAATTAAAAAAACTAAATTAAAAATTTTGTCTATTTGTTGTCAAATTTCTTTTTATTTATATAACTAGCACATACATACATATATACGTATGTAAAACTCATGTAGTATTTTTTCGGAAAAAACTCCGAAAAGCCAGTAAAACACGCGTTTCGTAAAACACCTTAAAATCCATTAAGCGTGTTTCAGAACGCGCGATTCTCCGAACATGGCTGTATCTTCCTATGATACAGCACAATATACTGTATATGTAGGACTTATCCATCACCTGAGTACTGATGCAAGAAAAAAAGTGAATTACATCAATAAATAGTTTTTTTTTGTTAAACCAAAATGTAGGAGTTGTCTGAGTGCTTTTAACTCTTTCGTTTAGATGTAAACAAATTTATAAAGTAAAATTCAAAAGAAAAGCAAATTAACCTAAAAAATAAAATTCATTTCCTTTTTTTAAATATTTTTTAAAACTTAAATCAACACTTACTTACATACATCCATGTAATGCATATAAATGCATATAATTTTTCACTCTCACTCTATCTTTTGCTTCGTCAATCAATCTTTCAGACTGACACATACACAATCGTACTGTACTCCAAACTATAATAAGGTATGGCTTTGGTGGTTCTAACTCTAACAAGTTTGCTTCTTCTCTTTCTCTCCTTCTCTCTGCGGCATTTGCAAATTTTGAATCAAATTTCCAAATGCAATTAAGACAACATTTTCGTTTTCGTTTTCGTTTCTTTTTTTTTTCTTCTTCTCTTCTTTTTGATGTATGTGAGTGCTTTCTGCATTCCCTTTATGCATTAATAACTTAAGAATGAGAACAACAAACACATTGAATGAAATGGTAAAATTATGAGGATGACCTTGGTGGCGGGGAGGGTGTGGGGGAGGACAATATGAAATGTTTCTACAGGGGAACTGATGAGAGAATCTTTCGTGTTTGTCCTTGTATTCTTAAGTTATCTAAAGGTATTAACTTGTTAGAATTTATTGTCGCAGAAGACGTTGACGCTGACGTCGCCGTCGTTGTCGTCAGTTTTTCTGTCGTTGCTGGTTTTGTTGAGGCAGATGAAACTGTTTGCTGTTGTGTTTTAGCTAAAGTTTCTTGTATGTAGTTGCAAGTTGATGACGACTGACGTTTGACCATCATCTGTGATGATTTGACGGCAATCCATTCATTACGAGCCGCATCGAACCATGTCAGGCCCAAATTGTAACGACCATTTAGATTGGCATGCTGACAATGAGAGAACCACCACCCACCCTCATAGTTAGCAGCACAATGCGTTTGCGATATGTCGCGATCTACATCGATGGCCGAAAATTGCATGCCCTGTTGATAGTCCAGAGCATCAGAGGCATTGCCGCTGTAGCCACCAATGTGCAAACGATAACCGTCAGAGCGTGACGCTATGTAAAATTGTGTGTAGTCGGCCAACCAGACATTGTCGTAAATGTCTTGCATGACCACCCTTAGGCGTGTACAATTGTTAAGTGTCAAGTGATGTAATTGTTCATTGCCCATCCAGAATTCGCCGGCCGGTGAGCCAAATCCGTTGGCATAATCTTCCCATGAACGATTGAAATCTGCACTGCCATCAAAACGTCTTTGTATTGTTGTCCAGCCATCTGCGGTGCAGTGGGCCATCAACGGGTGACGTCCGGCCGAAGGTGCAATCAGATACAGGCCTCCAATGTCGTTTGTGGCCACCGGTGTTACTTCGCTACAGTCTTTGGGCAGTTTCTCAATAATTGATTCAAATTGTGCTTCCACATTTTCCAATTTGGCAACTAAGGATTCGGCATTTTGTGTTGGTGTGCCGCCTGTTGTGGTTAGCTGCTGCTGCTGCTGCCGCTGCTGTTGCAGTTGCTGTGTGGTAACTGATGAATTACTATGATGGTATACGAATTTCTAAAACACCAAACAGCATTTGAAAGAAAAAGAAAAGAAAAAATATAATTCATTTTTAGCTTACAAGTTGAAAATTTAAAGGAGAACATTTTGGTTTTCTTTTCAGTCTGTGAACGCGACAAAAGAGTTCTTAAGGAAAACATAAAAGAAATTTATTGATTTTTGTAGCTTATGCAAAAGGTCCCTTTTTATAAGTATGCTTTAAGACCTAAATCTTTTTTAAAGTAAGCAAACTTTTAGACAGCTTTTTATAACACAATTTTACTCGTATTGATGTAATTCAAATTTATTTTTTATTTGATGCTTGAAAAGTTTATGCACGAGTTCATTTTGTAAATAAATTATTCTTTTTACTTTTTAAAAACATTTTATTACTTATGCATCGTAAACCTATTAAACATAGATTAAAAAAAAAGGTTTAATTTTTAAAGATCTTTCTAATTAAAATATTTTGTTTTTCTAACACGAAACTCGTGTTGTAAAAACTTGTTAAAATAATTTTAATTCTTTTTATCTCGTAATTCCATGAAAAAATTGAATTGAGGTATTTTAGCCAAATTTATTTAGCTGGAAGATGGGCACGAATATAGAGGTGTCAACAATGAATTAATTTTTCTGATAATGATAACAAACTGTTATCGAAATATCGGAAATAAACATTGTTAAACCTTTTTTTATAAAAAGCAACAAACACAAAGACCTTTAGCTGGAAGAATTTAGAAGAAATTAACATAAACAAGATCAAATAAAACGAATATTGAATTTAATACAATGGGTACGAATCAAGAGGAATCAACGATGAGTTAATTTTCCTGAGGATGATGACAAACTGTCATCGAAATATCGAAAATAAACCTTAAGCTTTTTTTTTTTTGTAAAAAGCAACGAAGCCAAAGACCTTTAGCTGAAATTATTCAAAAGAAATTAATATAAACAAGATCAAATAATACTAATATTGAATTTAACACAATTGACACGAATCAAGAGGTGTCAACAATGAATTAATTTTCCTGATAATGATAACAAACTGTTATCGAAATATCAAAAATAAAAATTGTTAAACCCTTTTTATAAAAAGCAACAGACACAAAGATCTTCAGCTGGAAGAATTTAAAAGAAATTAATATGAACAAGATCAAATAATACGAATATTGAATTTAATACAATTGACACGAATCAAGAGGTGTCAATAATGAATTAATTTTCCTGATACTGATAGCAAACTGTTATCGAATTATCGAAAATAAACCTTAAACCTTTTTTTATAAAATGCAACAAAAACCAAGATCTTCAAAAGAAGAGATTAAGTTTTTTTCTTAAAAATTTTGATTCTGTTCCGGAATATTTCTTATTTTTTTTATAATTTATTCAATAGATTCATTTACAAATATATTGACAATAAATTTATAAATATTATGTAATCAGCTATACCTCTTTTAAGTTGGAAGCCAGATTGGCAAAACAAAAGCTGTTTTAAACATATTAAAAAGTAAAATTTTAGAAGATCAACTCAAATTCACTTAAAATGAATATTCTTTATTTTAAAGAAGATTCTAAATATTTGACAAGGCAGCCAAAATTACATTTTATAAATATTTTACTTGAACGAATTGAAGACTAGATTGAAGACATTGTCGCTCGTTTAAATATAAATATAAATTATTGTTCAACTTTTTTTAAAATACCGTTACTTTTTGGTAATGCCTACATGAACAATTTGTAGTCATTGGTGCTGATCTATACCCTACAGATGAATGGCCAGATTGAAGACATTGTCGCCGGTCCTCTTTCCATTACAAACCCTAAACAAGAAAGGACAAGACGTGCATATATATTCGAACACAATGTCGTCTAGGACGATTTTGCTAACTGGGTATTGTTGCGATGTGCGTGTGTGTATATGCGTAGCAATTATATATTTGAATCTGGAACAGTGGTGGACAAATTTTTTTTGCTCTTGTGTTAGTGAGATAATTTGAGAGTCATTTAAAGTACTGTGACAAGCAAAATGAACACAAAGATTTTCGTATGAAGAATTAAATCGTCTTTTATTTTTATGACAGTTTCAGAGATATAAAAGTAATTTTATTACGTTGTTTACTACAAATGAATTTTAAGCCCGAAAAACTTTTTTTACATAAGTATGTTGTTATATTTATTCCCATTAGAATGGAAGATATAATAATACCTTTTAATCAAATTTTATTCATATATATTTTAAATGTCTGATGACATAAAAGACACATATAAACGCATTTTTTATCATAAAATAATTTTGCATTGTCATTTATGTTATCTGCTGTAATTGGGAAAAAAGCTCTAAGCATCTAGCTAACATGTGCATTCGCCAACATCTGTTGAACGACTAAATTAAAGAGCACAAGAAAAAGAAGGCGTTGTTTATAAACAATTGTTTGACTAAAAGTCCATCACTGGTCTGGAATTTTCATAAGTGGTGTAGAAAGTAAAAAAAAAAGTAATAATAAAAATACGGATATTCGGCAAATTTTAATTTTTAATGTTGTGGAAGACAGTCAGAAGTCAAAATAGTAAGCAAATCTAGTGTGTTATTACACAGTGGTATTAAGAGTAAATAACGCTGTGTAGTATTTTAGTACAAGTGTGTGTGTCCTTATTTAATTTGCAACTAAAAAATCCGCAAAAGCTTTTTTTAAAGATCAAAATGTAACGATATCTTAAAATGTGTTATGCAATAAAGCCCGCTTCATTACAATACATGATATACTTTTTTGCTAGTGTTGCTCTAAAACAACACTTGAGTAAATTAGCTTTATTTATTAGTTGCGAATCAAAAAAAAATATTTATGCCAAATTCATTATTATTGAATGTACCTGAAAAAGCAGGTAGACAAATTTTTTTTGCTTAAAAGCAGTTCTGGTTATAAAAGAAGGTTACTAAAATACTGAAAATGAAAATTGCGATATCGGTCCGTATACGAGAGTATACCTGAGATATAGCCTTAACCGATTTTTTCATGAAAATGTTGCGAAAACGAACTCAAACTATTTTTTTTTTTTTACTTAAAAGCGTTTCTTGTAATATAAGGAAGTTATCAAATACAGAAAATGAAAAATTCCGATATCGGTTCATATATACCCGAGATATAGTCTAAGCCGATTTTGTGAAAAAATTTTTTTTTTTTTTACTTTAAAGTAGTTTTGGTAATAAAAGAACGTTAGCAAAATACAGAAAATGGAACTTTCCGATATCGGTCCATATATACCCGAGATATAGCCTAAACCGATTTTTTAATAAAAATGTCGTTAAAGCGAACTTAAATTGCTTTTTTGCTTGAAAGCCATTTCTTGTAATATAAGGAGGTTATCAAAAACAGAAAGTGAAAAATTCCGATATCGGTTCATATATAGCCGAGATATAGTCTAAACCAATTTTGTCAAGAAGCAATTTTTGTTTTATTAAAAGTAGTTTTGGTAATAAAAGAACGTTAGCAAAATACAGAAAATGGAAATTTCCGTTATCGGTATATATAAACCAGAGATTTTTTCATGGAAATGTCGTGAAAGCGAACTTAAACAACTTTTATTGCTTAAAAGCCGTTGTGGTAATAAAAAAAGGAAATTGAAAATTTTCGATATCGGTCTATATATGTATATCCGAGCATATTTAGTTCAAATTTGTAATATATACTATTATACATTTACGTGACTATCCTGAAGGGTATTTTAGATTCGGCCTAGCCGAATATACTACACTCTTAGTCATTATTCTTTGTACTCATATATACGTTACATAACCATTAATGGAGCAAATTTAAACCAAAATTTTCACTGATAGTAGTAACTTCCACCAGTAAAAGCTTTTAAGCCAGGCAATAAATATATGACTAAAAACGTTTCATTTTTGCCCATAAATTCGCCTGACTAACTCTAGTTGCATTTAATTTTATTTTTTATTTCAAACACCAGAAACTTTTATGGATATTTGTTCGTTGTTATAAAAGAGATTATTTTGTATTCTAAGGCGCTTATGAAATGGGGGAAATTTTAAACTTTTTCGGGTTATCACATTTTTTGTGCCATTTAAGCAATATTTGTATTGCAATAAAAATTGTCAGTTGCCATGGTAAACTGTTGTGGTGGGAAATGCAAAAATAGTGACATTTTATATTTTAACAAGCAAATCATGTGTATGCAGACGTTAATGCAACGTGACAGATTTTAGAAAAGGAAAAAAACGGTGTGAGGGGAAAACACTAAAATAGCAATCACACAAAGCTTGAACAAGAAGAAAAAAGAATCCCCGCAACGTGAAATTTACTACATACCAATATAAAAACTTCAGCAAATCAGTTACAAATGAAAACGAAACAAGAACCACAACAGCAATGTTTGTTGTAAACACTCATACAAAATCTACAATTCTATAAAACATTCATTGTGCTGCTGCTGTTGTTGAAGTGTTTCTTGTTTTCTATTCAGTTTTCGCTCTCTGGTTCGTTAAAGTTTCCTTTACAAAATCGCTCATATTTATTTATGTACAAATTTACGATTCCTTTTGCATTTTATGCTTCCTCACCTTATTGTCCTTGTTGCCATAGCCGCGATGCTGACGATGTTGCAAAGCTCTTTGTACATCCTCGAGCACTGTTTGCAAACGATCCAATTTTGTACGCATTTCGCCAACGCTTGATTGCATACGCCGCACACCATCACGTTCTTCCTGCAAGGTACTAACACTTACGGCCATTGCCTGCAGCGAACGTGCCACATTCTTACCCTCCTCACGCACCAAATTCTGTTCGGACAAAAGCTGGGCATTGGCAAATTCCAATTTTGAAATTTCGTGACGCAATTCCGGCAAATTTTTATCAACTTTTGTTTGCACGTTCTCCACATCTTCCAGCAGTTCCAGCATGGAGGAGTGTAACTTATCAAGTGAGGCTATCTGACGTGACAGATTGAAATTGGCGTCTGCTATACGATGCTGTTCAATCTCAATGCTGCGCACACGTTCGGCAATGCGATGATATTTTAATTCATTAAATTGCCGTTTCAATTGACGTTGTGACAATTGTAGTTCATGCAGTTGTTGACGTTGGAAACGGCAGTGGCGTCTTTTGTGGTCAGCCAGTTGAGTTAGTGAAGATGTCTGTAAATAAGTGCAATATGAAAAGAAAATGAGTTATTGGAAAATTTAAGAGAAACATAATAAAACAGTTTGTTTAAATTATTTCTGTTATAACTGTTCAAAAGGGAAAAATTTATTTATATATAAAACATCATAGTTTAAGGTTAATGCAAACAACAGAAGTACAGCATACTTTTAGGGATTATTATTATTATTTTTTATATTAATGCAAAATTTAATTAAATAACTCATGTGACTGCAATATGCGGCAGTTTGGCTTAAATTTAAGATAAAATATATGTTTTTTATTTTATTTACATAACGATCATTTTGGTTTGATTTCTGTTTATTAATCAATTTAAAATACTTTTTATTTATAAAAAAAAATATTTTATTGACTTTAAGCACCCCATACACGTTGAAAATTCAGTTGGCAACTGAGTCGGTTGTTGTCCAAATCAAAGCGTGTATGGCTTTGTCAGTTAATTAGTTTGGCAGTTGTCGAGTTGGTTGAAGAAAAATTAAAGCGTTTTGATTTTTTCAAGTTGACTAGCAAGTCTTTCAATTCGATTGTGTTGTGTGTGTTCGAGTCTCCTGATCAGGTCTCAAAATTTATATTTGTAGTGTTTTTGCAAAGAGAACTTTATATATTTTTAAAATTGTCTATAATTTTATTGAATTTAATAGTTGAAAGAAAATCTTTCAATTTAGTTTATGAAGTGTGTGGGCAATATGCAATTCAGTTAAAAGACTCAATTCACAACTGAATTGAAACGTGTATGGCCCGCTTTATTCATAAAGAATATTGTATGTTTATTAAGCTGTTATTTGACCAATCTCTGTAGGAAATTTGTCAAATACAATATTTTTTATGAATACGGCCGTATGTCTATAAAGTCTTATTTAAAAAATTGTGCGAAAAAATTGTTCAAATGTAAGTTTCTAAATATGAAATATATTTTTTGAATAAATATATCTGTGTTGTTTTATCTTAACAACTAACCCAGTGTTTAGACATACGAGTAAGAGTTCAAAAAACTCAATACACTCACATTTTTTTACTACCACATTCACATTTTTCGCATTCGCAGGTCTACTCGCAGCTCAATTTGCATGCGAGTGATTTTTTGGCGCTTCCATGCAATCAAATGTCAAACAAACAAACAGTGTTACCGTGTAAATAATTTTAAACAAATCAACTGGATCATTATAAAATTAAAACTTAAGTTTTAGCTAGTTTGTTTGCTAAATTGTATGTTAATTTATTAAAACTAAGACTATAGATGGAAATGTTTAAATTATAAAGCGTTAATATCAATAATATAATAATAATAATACAAATTAATGCCAACTATTTTCTAAAAATATTCTCAAGTGAAGAACACGGCAACTCCAGTTTATAAAGATAGCCAAAGAAACAAAACATATGAAGGAAACAAATTGTTTGAAGTTCACGTGCTGACGACAAATTTAAAATGAACTCTCACTCGCATGTGTAGACAGAAATGAAAATTGCAAGAGATTCGAGTTTTTCGAAGAAATTTTCGTTGATAATACATATTCAACACTCGCATGAGATTACTCGTATGTCTAAATGCAGGGTTAAGTCGAATTTTAAAAATTTAAAAAATGGTATATAATTTAATTAACTTATTATATATTATATTTCTAAAAATATTTTTTCGTATTATTGACAAAATTTTGCTGCAATTTTGGTATATTTTCATTTGTTGTTAAATATAGGTTTTCATTGAAATTTCTCCTAAAAAGTTTTTTCAGTCTTATCTCGACTTAAGATGTTATGCTATAATGCCACAACTTTGCCTCCGCTGATTTGCAATAAATGGCTGTAGCTGTAAGTCGTAGTCGGCATAAATAAATCGTAGATGTCACACAATAAACTTAGTTATTTGTAAACATAAAGCCATCGAAATATAAGTCGCTTTGTGTCTGCTTCATAAAGTTATTCTCGACTAAACATGTCAGATTACAAGCCAAGTTCTCATCATTTGCGGGAGGCTTTAATTGTCTGCTTTCATATGAGGACAACTGAGACTCATCAAATGCTCTCAAATATCTATGGTAAGATCGCTATTACTGCAAGAACATGCTGAAAGTGGTTTGAACGCTTCTAGAACGGTGGTTCTGACATCGAAGACTATCAAGGCGGTGTAAGAGAGTAGGTTTCCAAAGGCTCAGAATTGGAGGCATTTCTTTATTAAGATTCAAGTCAAACACAACAATAATGGGCAAGTAATTAAAAATGCCTGTAAGTCATGGAAATGCTTTCGAAAGAAGTAAATCAGCTGCCGTACGAATTGAAGTCGAGAGATGTTGAATTGTATTTGTTTGCCTGTAAACAGCTGCTCGTAAAGCAAAGACGGGAGGAATTTCTGCATGGCATTGTGACCGAAAATGAAAAATTAGTTTATTATGGTAATCCCAAGCGCAGAAAACCATGGGGATATTGCGTTCAGTCTGCGGCGTTGACGGCCGAACTGAATATTCACTGTTCTAAGATCATGCTCAGTATTTGGTGGGACCAGCTCAGCGTAGTGTATTATGAGTTGTTAAAACTAACTAAGACCATCATCAGGTGATCATTATGGAACGCAATTAATGCGTTTGTGTCGAGCATTGAAAGACAAGTGGTCACAACACAACGTGAGACATAATAAAGTGATTCTGCAGTATGACAATGTTCGTCCCCATGTTGCGAAAGTGGTTAAGATGTACTTGGAAATGATTTGTCTTTCGTTCTGTACACATGTGTTCTTCACTGTCGTCCGTGTTTTCTATACCTATAGTTATTTTTATTATTAATTTGTAAAAAAAATGAAATTATGCCTCTTTCCTCCCTCCTCATAACCTAATTCTCTAGTTCCAGTACAATGCGCTGCATATGTAGAGCTCATCCCCTGAATACTGGTCCAAGATAAAAAAAATAGAGTACGACTTCCCATACACCTGCCATATTATTCAGACGTTATTCCTTACTTCTATAACTTGATTCGATCAATGGCACACGGCCGAACTGACCAGCACATCCGGTCTTATGAACAAGTAAAAAAGTGAATCGATAAGTAAATCGCTTCAAAAGATGACCACTTTATTATTATATACAAGCGTTTGCTGGACTGAACACATTATTCATGTCTCTAAAGAAGTATTCGAGTGCCTTGGTTTTTTGAAACGTTGTAAGATATACTTCGCTCCATCCGATCTCCTAACTATTTATACTACTTACATCCGACCGAAAATGGAGTACAACTCTCATGTTTGGGCCGATGCCCCAAAGTCGGGGTTACCCCACCGTGTGCAAGATAGGACGAAGAAGCTTATCGGCGACAGTAGAGTATCCAACTCTATCGAATCACTGGAGCAACGACACAGAGTAGGATGCGTTACTCTATTCTATCATTACTACAATGGATTTTTCTCTGACGAGATTACGGATCTTGTTCCTGAAACTCTCATATTTTTACGTAGCACGCGGAGCTCATCCATTTGCTCGGCGAATCGCACCACGGATTACAAAGAGAATTCGTTTTTCAGCCGTACGCTTCGCCTGTGGAATAAGTTGCCTGCAGACATGTTTCCTGTCTGTTATAATGTTGGAAAGTTCAAGTCAAATGTTCAAAAACACTACTCCCTCTTTCCCCCTCCTCATAACCTATTTTTCAAGTTCCGGTACAATGCACGGCATATGTAGGAGTCATCCCCGGAGTACTGGTCCAAGATAAAAAAAAACTTAAAGCAGTAACAACGTTTATTGGCAATAACGCTGCGAATGTAGTCCTCCGTGCATTGAACTGTTTCGGGCTTATCGGCGTAGACTAGTTACTTCACATATACTCACAGAAAGTAGTCTAGCAGCTTTAAATGGCATAATCTAGAAGTCTAGGTCATGGATCCGAAACGTGAATTTATGAAACAGTTCATTTAATAAATCAATTTTGGGCACAGTTCATTTAATAAATAAATTTTGGGCACAGTTCGTGACATGCTGCGCCCTTTTCTTGAAACCACAGCTCCTGCACATCATTGTTGTTCAATTAAACAACAATAAAGTCAGTTATCATAGCTCTATAGCAGTCGCCATTGACTGTTAAATTCTGATCAGCATCGTTTTGATAGAAGAACGAACCAATAATTCTACCAGCTCATAAAGCACTGCAAACTGTCAGTTTTTCCGATGACTCAACGTTCACTTGAGGACTATCGTCCATCCATTCCAAAAAAGGCAATTCTGTTTATTGAAGCATCGTTTTGATTGAAGATCGAACCAATAATTCTAACAGCTCATAAAGCACTCCAAACTGACTGGTTTTCCAAAGACTCAACGTTCACTTGAGGATTATCATCCATCCACTCCAATTTTGCAATTTTGATTATTGACGTATCCATTGAAACAAAAGTGAGCATTATCGCTAAACCAAATTCGCTTATGGAAAGCGAGATAACCGCAATCTTTATTTGGGTTCATTTGGATAATTTTAAAGCGTCGAAGCGAGTCTGCCTATTCTTATTGAAGTTACAAAGCAAACTAAACATAAATCACTTAACAGGTGACAAAATGGCAGCTAGTTAAATAAGTGTCAACTCAAAGTTTTATACCTCATATAAAACACCCTTTATTTGGTTGCTGATGTGTGGCGCAGTTCTATTTTTTCGTTTTTTTTTACGCTACTAATACAACCGTATAACTTTGAATGTACGTGCTTGGCCACCACTGACTCATTTATAAAATCTTTAAAGCATTTTTTAAGAGCTTTGTGAAATAAGAAAGAAAAAAATCCTTCATTTATACGGCACTACACTCTTAAAAACTGTTGGTTATAACTGATGGGATGCAAAAAAAAAATTCCGTTCTTTTTTGGGCTTTTCAGCTACAAATTGCCACCACTACACTTGCAAATACAAATATACCGCACAATTGTACTTGAGCTGCTCCATCTGTGCGAACAAATATTTAGTCGTTATTGCAGCCTATTTGATTTTAATTCAAGATATTTTCCACTGATATTTTCATTTCGTTGTGCATTTTGTTAAGAGTTTTTTTTTTGTTTCTTTTGTGAGAATGTGTTTTTTTATTTTCAACAAATTAATGGTTTCCTATTGTACTGTCATTCGTTGACATATTCAGATCATTTATATTGCTGTTAGCATTTTCATTACGCTGTTTAGTGCTGCTGATTTTATTTATAGTATTATGTTTATTTGCATATTTGTTTGTTTGTTTTGCAAACCGTTTTTAACAATTTATTTTTGTTTAGTAAAATAACTCGCACATAAAGGAGGTCCCAAAATTAACGCAAGGCTCAAATAAATTTAAAAAGATTTTCACATTTGGGCAGTAAAGTCCTAAAAAAAAAGCAAAACGACAGCTGACAATTCAAGGTTAGCATAAATGGAGCGTTAAAGGATGGCAAAACGTGTTTTTATAATTGAACAATATTTCAAAAATAATAAATAACAACAAATGGATGCTGCTTTTTTGAGTAAAATTTTTCTGAGCAATGAGGCAAATTTTCACCTTGAATATGTGCCGCCTTCGGAGTACACACAAAAAAAAATTAGAGTAAAAATGAAATCAACAAAATTTTTTTTTGGAAATATAATTTGTGTGCGAAACGGTAACAAAGTACTATGGTGAAAAATAGTATATATATATATATATATATATATATATATATATATATATATATATATATATATATATATATATATATATATATATATATATATATATATATATATATATATATATATATATATATATATATATATATATATATATATAATAGGTTATTTGCTCCTAAATTCCAGTATTGCACCATAGCCATCAGGGAAACTAATTTCCTTTCCTGAGAATATAGCCAGTACATTTCCGCAAAGGTAAGCAGCCGAACTATGATCAACACCGAGATGATCTGCAAGCAGTATGCTTTATTAAAAGTTTGCGTTAATTGGGGAAGACCCGATTTTCAATAACAGAAAGCCAATATTCAAATTTTTTCAAATCACTTGGGCCTCGATTTTTAGCGGCTGGCGACTATAACGCTAAACACACTTTTTGGGGATCACGCTTAATTACCTCGAAAGGCCGTGTGCTTTTTGACGCCGTTTCCAAAATGGGCTTAGATGTGGTTTCAAGCGGACACCCCACTTATTGGCCGACAGACCGACGAAAGATCCCAGACATTATAGATTTTGGAGTTGCGAAAAATTTTCCTTTAGAGTGGATGCAAGTGGAGCCTTCATTAGATTTGTCATCAGATCACTCTCCCACTATAATCTCTGTTTCGTTCCCCCAAGAGATTGGCTCACCGTTGACTGTCAATAGAGTTAATTGGTTAAAGTACAAAAAATTTTTGAGCACACATTGTACTGAAAATATCGCCTTGAGAACGCCTGAGGATATTGATGTGTCAATTAACAATTTTTCTGAAAACCTCAAACTGGCCGTACAGCATGCTACCACTAGTCATTTAAGACCTAGAAATGAGAGCAATAGAACTTATTCATCTGAAATTGAGCAACTTCTGTCCGAAAAAAGAAGAGTCAGAAGAGAGTGGCAACTTCGCAGGTCGCCCCAGCTTAAAACTAGGCTACGGGAATGCATAACTCAGCTAAGAAATCTGCTTGAAGTCCATAGAATGGCTTCCCTTAAAACATATTTGGAAAGCCTTGATGGTACCCCTCAATCTGATTATTCCTTGTGGAAAGCGACAAAAGGTTTAAAAAGACCCGTAATAGGTAAGCCACCTTTGCGAAATTCAACTGGCGACTGGGCAAGAAGCGATTCTGAAAAGGGAATGTTGTATGTCGATCATTTGCGAAACGTTTTTATCACAAATGATTCAGAGAATAATACAGCGGAATTACCACCATATGTTGTTAGACCTCCTGTGTCTTTGAGATTTAATTTTCAAGATGTCGAAAACGTTATCGGTAATACAAACCCCAGGAAAGCTCCAGGCATTGATCAAATTACTGGTAAAATGCTTGAACAGTTACCTCGTGTAGCTAGAAGGGTTCTACTTTTTATTTTTAACGCCATTTTACGCCTTGAGTATTACCCTGCAGAGTGGAAGGTCTCAATGATTACTATGATACCCAAGCCAGGGAAGGATCTAACTAAGGTAGAATCATATAGACCAATAAGTCTTTTACCAACAATTTCAAAACTATTCGAAAAATTGTTAATGGCGAAGTTGAGTCCAATATTGAACAATGTGGGATGCATCCCTGATCATCAATTTGGCTTTCGGGCTAAGCATAGCACCATAGAACAAACGCACAGACTAGTCAATGTCATAAGACAAACCTTTGAGGCGAAGAAGTACTGCTCAGCTCTTTTCATTGATATTTCTCAAGCGTTTGATAAAGTGTGGCACGACGGCTTGATGCACAAAATAAAGCTAAATTTGCCTGCAAATACACACAAGCTTCTGGAAAGCTACTTATATGGGCGGAAGTTTGTTATCAGAGAAGGCGACTTTATTAGCCCAACTCAGCCAATCAAGGCAGGAGTTCCCCAAGGCAGCATACTGGGGCCTACTTTATATTTGATTTACGCCTCTGACATGCCAACGACATCTGGAATCCACACTTCTACCTTTGCAGATGACACAGCGTTTTTGAGTGTTCATGAAAACCACCATTTAGCATCACGAAATTTACAGGAATATACTTCAATATTAGAGAAATGGCTAAAACTTTGGAAAATCAAAGTTAATGAACAGAAATGTACTCATGTTACATTCACACTGTGTAGGCAAACATGTCCGCCTATCCAAATTAACAACTCACCTATTCCGCAGCACAACGAAGTCAAGTACCTTGGTATTCACCTGGACCGTAGGCTAACATGGAAGTCTCACATTGAAGCAAAGGTCACTCAGTTAAAACTAAAAGCAGCGCAGCTAAATTGGCTTATGGGCAGAAATTCGACACTGAAATTAGATTGCAAACTTTTGTTATACAACTCAATACTAAAGCCTATATGGTGCTACGGAATTCAGTTATGGGGTACCGCCTCAGCGTCAAACATTGAAAAAATCCAAAGGCGACAAAACAAAATTCTACGAACGATTACTGCAGCACCATGGTACGTAAAAAACTCCCGAATTCACAAGGATCTGAGTGTTCCGCTGGTAAAAGAGGAATTTTCTAAGTACGCGACAAGGTATATCAGTAAACTGGAACTTCATCCAAATCCTCTTGCTCGCAATATACTTAATTTTGGCGGCCACACTCGGCTTAAAAGAAGGGATACCGCTGCCACCATCAGATTGCTCAATAGGTGATTTTACCGAAATAGCTCCCGCATAATAAAACTTTTTGTCTAGCATTGGCCGGACTTTAGAATCACATTTTTTAATTTTAAATTTAGTATTAAGATTTGAATACTTATTGTTAGTTCATTTTGAAGATTCAATAAATAAAAAATGTTAAAAAAAAAAAAAAAAAAAAAAAAAAAATTGGGGAAGACCCTTTATATTTGAATGTGTAAACAAGCTCTGCTTCTTTTTTGTAATTTATTGCGCTACTTAAAAAAAACCAAATAAATAAATAAATTGCATTTGTTTTTTCTGTTTGGATTTTGTTTAAAATATATTCAGTTGGTATTTTTTTTTATTTCAATATAGTATAAATTGACTATTTTAAGAACGCATTTAAAATAAAATATTACATAAGTTAATTGGCCAAACAATTTTACAAATTTCATTAGACCACTACTTTGTTATTCTCTATTATGTGGCCTTTTACATTTAAACGTATGTTTTAATATATATAAAAATATATTAATTTGTTTAGCTTAAATCATAAAATCAAAGCAAAATATAAAAGGTTTATAAAAGCCTTAAGTTATGCACTAATTTATTTTGGTCATAAAATTATATAACCATTTTATTGCAAAAGCTTTTGTTATTTGCTATTAATACTACAGCTTTAACTCACAGCTAAACTTTTTGGCCTTGTTTATGAACTGTAAGTTTTTCATAAAAAAAAATTTAAGCAAAGCATATATTTAGGATGTGGCTTTAGGCTAGTAATACCACATACTTTAGGGATAAATAAAGTATGTAATTTAATTCGTATAAAAGTATTCAATTCTAAAAATACTTTTATATTTTTTATTCTGAATATTTAAAAAACTATGGTATTGTTTTGTCACTGAAATATTTCACACCCCAAGATAATATATCTGGCGTTTTTCCCCTTTTTTTGTTTACCTAGACCACAAGATAAAATCTAGCCACGTAAAGTAAACAAAAAAATTAAAACATTTGTACACTGAAAGAACTATGCGTCATATATTTAATGAAACTGTTTCATTAAATATTTTTCATTAATCCCATTAAAACTTTTCACAATATGCATGAAACTTCATATATATTATGAAATAGTTCCATAAGAATGGTTTCATTAAGTTTCATAGTTTCCTTAAAAAAATCATTGGATTTATGACAACAAAATTAAACTTTTTTTTTTTAAATTCTTTGAATTTTGGTAAGATATATTAATGAGCATTTATTAATCTTAAGCTACAGTTTAAAAAATGTCAAGTTTTTTATTAAAATGTAAGTTTCATAATTCCAATGAAATAGAATTCATTAGATCAATGACAAATAAATTTCTGGCTACCGAACTTGGGTATATATGTATGTACATATGTGTATGTACTCAAATCAGCATAATAATAGTTTAAAAAATTTAAATACCAGTGTATTAAAGTCATTTGAATTAAAAAAATCTGCTTTATTTGGTGAATACTTGTTCAACATTTTCTTTTATCATAATTGGGTACAATTTCACAAAAGCAGGGAATAGTATTGTTTGTGTAATGAAATAAAGTATCAATGAATAATTGAAATAATTCCATTGATCTTATTACGTACATTTGTGAACATATTTTATTAATGTGTGTTATGATATTATTTCTTAAACAAATGTAGCTATTTCATTGATTAAATGTAAATTTTTCAGGTGCTCAATGAATAATAAAATTAGATAAATGAAATAACTTTATTGACCTTATGAAGGAGTTTAATTTTTTAATGAATATATTACATTAGTACAAAGAAGTTATTTCATTAAACAAATGTTACTTTTTCATTAATTTAATGTACAGTTTTCATGCGCTTTATGAAATTGATTCTTTGATCTAGAGAAATTATTTCACTAATCATATGATTTGCGTTTCATACTTTTAATGAAAATAAGTCCTGTTTCTTATTAAAATAATTCATTACTTTTATAAAGGTTTTCATTAAAATAATCCAATGAAATTTGTTTCATTATTTCTATGAAAAGTTACAATGGTTGAATAATAATGAAAAAATTCATAAAAGTAATGTCAAAATTTAGAGAATTTCTGAACAAAATTTTTTCATTTATTGAATTTTTGATGAACTTTTATAATTTTTTAAATTAAATTCTTGGTTTGTAGATTAGTACAACGGGTTATAGTTCAGGTTTTTTTCTTTCTTAAGTTTTTTTTTCTTAAGAAGGATTTTTACAATACAAATCTGCTGTGATCAATAATTTTGATTGAAGAAGACAAGAAAAATAATAATGAAATCTTTAGCTGGGGGACAATTAGCTGTTTCGTAGTCGCTACACTACTCATCAGCACCCACTGGGATTTTTTCAGTGTAGCAACTCCAACCTTTTATTACGTTGTATTATTTACTGTAGTCCCTTTTTATTAATGATCTTTTTTGCTTTTTTTCGGTAACTTAAAGCAAAAGCATTGAAAAGTCTAAACAAATCCATACAATAACTGGCTTAAATATGGCATGCCCATTCTTGTCCGTCAGTTAACAATACAGAAACGCATACATTTAATAAAAGTTTAATGGTTTGGGTGTGTGTGCCTGCGAAATGTATAAATAATTCTTTTATTATTACGATTATTACTCTTCATAAGTACCATAATGTTACGTTTTCTCATAAAGCTTTTGTGTGGAAATTATAAACATTAGAAAGGAAAGAAAAAAATAATCAAACTGGCAATAATATTTAGCCAAGGTCAAAAATTTTATAAATTCTATAAAGAAGTGAGTATTTAAAAGGCTATTACAGTTAAATGGTAGTCCGTATTGAGGGCTTTTAAGGTGCGGTACGCAAAGGTCGATGAAAGGATTTCAGAAATGGAAATCACTGCTGTAGAAGAGTCTTTTCAGTCACAGAGTGAACAGAGATAAAAAATAATAGATGGTATGAGAGATGATGTAACATGCTATAGGCCTATATGTAAATTATCCACTGGCTCGAAAATCTTCGAGCTTGTTATTTATAAAAAACTATTTTTCGTAACTAATCCCTGGATGTCCCCATATCAACATGGTTTCTATACGGGTAGGTCTACTGTAACCAATCTTACTTTATTTAGTGAATACTGCTTAAAGGCGTTTGAGCTTGGCTGTCAGGTTGAAGTAATTTATACAGATTTTGCTAAAGCATTTGATAAAGTTTCTCATGCATTACTGTTGTCAAAATTAGAATTTATGGAATTTCACTCTTGCTTCCTTCCTTTTATGGAGTAAGTCCTATTTAACCAATAGAACCTGTATCGTACGTATTGAAGATTATACTTCTATGCCATATTAGCAAACATCCGGTGTTCCACAAGGTAGCACTCTTGGCCCTTTATTATTCAATTTATTTTTTAATGATATGGTAGCTGCTTATTGAAATCAAAGTATCTTTTATACGCGGATGATTTACAATTTTTCTTGAAATTAGATTCTGATAGAGATGCTTATATTTTACAAAATGAGCTTAATAGCCTTAAAGATTGGTGTCATCTTAATACCCCCCGAGGAACAGGTTTTGCCATGGCGTATTCCTAACTTAGGCGCTCTGTTTTTCGGGGAAAAGAGGGGAAGGAGTCCCTCGTTTGGTGCGGCAAACAAAACTCTAGGAAGCCACATGACTTATGTTGTGTTGGCTTCCAAAACCCTTACCAAGGGTATAAATTGGCAGAACGGGGATCAGCATGGCCCCCGGGAAGTTCTGCTTGCGGTTCGACCCGGGCTGATCATGGTTGAGGTGCCTACCTTGGCTGAAACGTTCTGGCTGTGGTTGAAACCTAAAACGCAGGAAGGGAGTGTTAGTATCCTTGATAATTGTTTGGTGATGGCTTTTTTCGAGGGCTGACAATCTCCCGAGGATCTGTTGCCTATACAACAGATACGTGTACTGTAAGGAACCAGTGGTGATGATTGACGGGTGAGTTGGTTTAAGTTCTGATGCTCTTAATGGGCTTCGGCCTACCAACTCATTAAGCCATGTCTTTCATTGATTGCTGGGAAATTGCATACATGAGGGATTAGAAAGCCCGAACTCCTCAACAAGAAGTTGTTCATATGACCGCAATCATATGACAAGAATTGCTACCTGTGTGAGCCTGGTAAGCCACACGGGGGCGGTGGTGAATCGTGAAAAATTCACTTCGTGGAATTGGTCCACCATGTGTTCATGTTTCTTTTCATAGATCAAGGAATCTGTCTGTTTTTAATGTCAAAATTGGTGGAGTTCAATTGAATTCGTCGAATACAAAACTTGATCTAGGCGTGGTGTTTGACAGCTTACTATCATTCGTAAAACATGTAGAATATATTCCGCCAAAGGCGTTTAAAATGCTTGGCTTTATTAAAAGAATTTGCTCTGAATTTTCCGATGTTTACACTTTGAAACATATTTATACGTCATTTGTACGATCCAAGTTAGAATATGCTGCAAACGTTTGGAGGCCACATGTTGTCTAGCTTGTGTCACGTATTGAGAGACTTCAACGCTTATTTATTAAATTTGCTACCCTATCTCTGTCTTATTTAGTTAGTGTGTCTTAAAAATCTAAATGCTTGTTCATTGGATTACAGCCCTTGGAATTACGACGTAAAGTACAATCTGCTTTGTTTATTTTTGATATTATCAATGGTAACATTGATTGCCCTGACGTATTATCAGCTGTTCCATTTTGTATTCCCCCGAGGAATCATAGATTTCCAAAACTTTTTGTAGTGCCGTTTCATCGCACTAATTACACTCATAAAAAGTCCGTCATAACTGTGATGTATTTTAACACCAATGCAATGCCAAATGTCATCGCTTTGATGTCAACCTCAACCTCAATTATGACTCAGTTTCATTGAAATTTTGGACCATTAGATGGAGGTGTTTATTCTATATATAATTGAACCATCATCATAAAAAGAACTGACAATAATTGCTAAATAATTTGTGTTTTATTTAAAATCAACAACGGCCCTTAAAATTAAACCTCGCGTTATTAGAGCATTAAACATTTATGTGTTTTAGTATTACATTTTGCCCACTGTAACCTAAAAAAAAAGTTATTCCTAAATTTGCCACAAATGAGGAAGAAAAAGGACCCAAAAACAACCTTGAAAACCACAAAAATTCTGAATATAAAAGCGTCATAAAAATGTTAACAATTTCCCTTTTCACGAAAATGGGCAAAAGCGAAAGGAAACGTAACAAATTTAATAATGTGGGCCACAAAACGATATCATTCTATAAAATCACACAAAATATTTATTACGAGGATTCTCATAAAGAAAGAAATATTTTAGAGCAAAAAAAAAAAAAAAAAAAAATCGTAAATAAATGTTCACACTCTTGTATTATATTATACTATGATGTAACGAAAATGATATTCATAAATAACAATGAAAAGCATTTGTTGTAAAGGAACAGGTGTTTGGCAATTTTATATATTTATATTATTTATTTATTAGTCTGCAAAACAGCCATAAATATTACAATATTTATTTATGTAAAAGGAAATTCGGTTAATAGGGCAGTCAATGGAGACTTCTTTTGTGCAGAAATCTTTGAGTCTTTGAAAGTTGTGGACCTAAAGTTTGGTGAGAGTTTATGTTGCTGAAGGTTTGCTCAAACAAATTATGTAATTTACTTTTGTTATGAATTTTTAAATAAACTTAAAACGAATTGTTCCCAGCGGAAAGAAAACAACTGATGTTTCATTAGTAATACGAGTAAGTAATATTGTAGGAAATTTGGTTTCACATTAAACAATTGAACAAGACTATTGAATATTAAATTTTAATATAAAATCTTGTTAAATTAACAAGAAATGCTTTCTCAAATGGAGAAACCCAGCGGCCAAAGTTACGCTTACAGAAGCGATGATCCGATGCACACTTGTAAGTCAGTAAAAGACACCATCTCATATACGATGCTAGTATATATTTTCATGCACTTATTTGTAGAGTGAACTTATTTGTAGAGTGAATGCACTTATTTGTAGAGTGTATTTGTAGAGTGAACGCCTACCACCTGCACCTGCAAAATAAGCGAGGTAGTGAGGGGATCACTCAACAAAAGCTTATTACTTCCTAAAGCCACGTACACAAGGTTGTCAGATCTTACAATATTGCCAGTAAAATTATCTGAAAATGTATTACAATCGTATGAACTGCCAATTAGTAACTTACAACGTTGTCAGAAAAACCATTGTCAATCAATTGTAAGACGACAATGTTGTCAGGCATCTGACAATCGTGAGAATACTCTTCGTCGGCATTGCCCGATACTTGGCTGGTATTGTAAGTTCAGTTTTAATTGTTAGATGTATAAAATTAATGCACCTGACAATGTCAACATTGTCAGAAAAAAGTTTGATGGGCAGCACTGCCAAACAGATGGTTGTTGATATACATAAGTGGCAATGCCTTACAACATGTCTGGCAATTGTTTTCATCTAATAATCTGACAACCGTGTGAACTGACAATTTTTGTTGTAAGATGAATTATTTGTCAGGCCATAGTCTGACAATGAAATTGTAAGATTTTCTTACGATCGTCTGAACACACAATTTACTTCTGCGGGACAATTTTTCATTGTCACTACATTGTCAGCATGTTGCCAGATCTTACAATATTGTAACATCTGACAACCGTGTGTACATAGCTTAAAGCACACCATCACATATACGATGCTAATATATATTTTCATGCACATTGGCGTATTTGTAAAGTAAACGCCTACCACCTGCACCTGCAAAGTAAGCGAGGTAGTGAGGAGTTCATTCAACAAAAGCTTATTACTTCCTAAAGCTACGTGCACACGGTTGTCAGATCTTAGAATATTGCCAGTAAAATTGTCTGAAACTTTTAACTTACAACGTTGTCAGAAAAGCCATTGTCAATCAATTGTAAGACGACAATGTTGGCAGGCATCTAAAAATCGTGAGAACACTCTCCGTCGGCATTGCCAGATAATCAGCTGGTATTGTAAGCTCAGTCATCATTGTCAGAAAAAAGTTTGATAGGCAACACTGCCAAACAGATGGTACGATGATATACATAAGTGGCAATGCCTTACAACATGTCTGGCAATTTTTTTCATCTAACAATCTGACAACCGTGTGAACTGACAATATTTGTTGTCAGATGAATTATTTGTCAAACCATAGTCTGACAATGAAATTGTAAGATTTTCTTACGATCGTCTGAACACAAAATTTACTTCTGCGGGACAATTTTTCATTGTCACTACATTGTCAGCGGACAGTCCGGCGGACATCAGGCACTTTCGTTATATTTTTTTTTTATCAATTTTTATTTATTTGTTGAATCTTCAAGAAGAACTAACAACAATTATTCAAATCTTAATAACTACTTTCGTTATATTTTGTCTCAAACTTTTTCAAGTTTATTTCATATTAAAATTTAACAATTTTGTATAGAAAACTGTGTTTTATCGACTGAAGTCTTTTTAAACTTTGTCCATTTAAATAAAGCTAGTCGTGCGTAAAAATAAATGAAATAAAGCTTTATATAAAAAAAGTATAATCAACATTGTGTACTGGTCATGGCCCTTTTTATGTGCGTGGGGGGAATAACATTTTGCAAACAAATTTAAAATTATGGATTTCTTTTCCCCTGGCTTCTTAAAGAAGAAAGTTTCTTCCTTTTTCAAGCAATAATTTACATGATATTTCACTGAATTTTCCCTTTCACGCAAAACATCGTTTTACAAAATTTGTTGAAATGTTATTGTAGCAAGTGAAAAATGTTGTGAAAATGTTTTGTTAAGTGGGGTGGACACGCTTAAAAACACGCTTAGCAAACTTGGTAATAGTATGTGTGAAAATTAGTATGTGTAACATCTACGAAGCTTGATGGAAAATTGGCTGATGTAAATCTTCAAGTGCGAGGAAATATTTATTATTATTATGATTTTTTTATTGCCAATGTTTGTCCAGAAAAAGAAATAAAAAATAAAAAAATTAATAAAAAAAAGTAATAAATGGAATCTATTAAATAATATTAACATAAGATGAAAGTTAAGAGGATCCCTATTTTGTGTCTACAGAGTTCTTTAAAAAAAAAAAAAAAAAAAACAAAAAAAAAATATCTAAGTCCCTGATCATGCTACCCAATGGTGTAGCTAAATATTGGAAATATTAAAATAAAAATTAAAAATTCGACCTCGAAAAATTCCTGACATTTTTATTTTGAATCTATTAAATCTTACATTTCTAATAAACTTCCACTATTAGCTGCAATTGCAGTCGTAAAGCAGCAGAACAGCTCTCGCTGTCATCGTAATTATTGCTTAAGTGCGGTCAGGCTTATTGTTTTTGTTATTTGGTCTTCGAGAGTTTTGCGTCACACTAGTTAACGGTTTATTTCAACTAACTGTACAGCTTTTCTCGAGGTAATTCATTGTTAACCAAACTGCAAATTCCTATGTGAAGGTATAGGTCGTTATAGTATAGTCAGTCACAGCGACGCTACAAATGTACTGTTAACACCATCTTCGGCATTTGGTCTCTGCCATCCAGTCCATGCTGTGCACCCTATAATTTGCAAATTTGCTTTGCAACTGTGTAGCTATATAAATAAATAGCTTTACTATCTAAGCTACCCAGTAGGAAAGCAGGGGGATTATTAAATAGCTTTACTATCTAAGCTACCCAGTATGAAAGCAGGGGGATTATTATTTATTTCGATGCGATAGGTAAATGCGATGAAAGTATAATTTGGTACACTGAGAAAAATGTTCGATCCCAAGCGGTGTCAAGTGTACAGTAAGTACGGATTTTCTTAAATCAAGTACGGATCACTCTTAACGTGATATTGATTTCAGAATTTTAGAATGATTCAATGCCGAGTCCGCACTTGAAATAAAAACCATTGAGTATGTTAATATATCTCTGGCGATTTATCATAACAGCTTAAGTCGAGATAAGATCAAAAAAACTTTTGAATGGAAATTTGAATGAAAAACTAAATTTAAGAAGAAAAAAAGAACCATAAATATAACTAAATTTTGGGAATAATACGAACAATTATTTCTGCAAAGAAGAATACCATATTTATTCAAATAATCAAATTAGCAGAAATTTTTACAATTCTTAAAAATCTATTTAAGCTGTTATGATAAAACGCCACAGATATATTTGATTGGCTGCTATTATTTATACCAATCGAAAAATATACACAGCCTGTTTTTGTATTTTCTAGCTGTATAAATGTCGACAGTAGACTAAGGAAACTTAAAAACATATTGTTAAGAATTTTTGTTACATCTAACCCAGTGTGCAGCTGCTAAAAATGTACAACACATTCATACAAACCAAGGCAGCTTGGCAGAATTACCATAAATACAACACCAACAAACATCAATATGTATTTTGTTGGTAGAATTTACGAATAATTGTCAAAATTATGACAACTATTTGTAAATTCTACCAACAAAATATATATTGATGTTTGTTGGTGTTGTAATTATTGTAATTCTGCCACTACCTGTATAAAGCTGCCTTGATACAACCAAGATAAAATTAAAAACATAGTGCACAAACAAACAAACATACAAGATTTAAGAAACGTAAAATTCCAAGTAAATCAACTACACTGTTGTTGTTGTGTTTCTTGTATTCTTGGTATTCGTTTTATTATTGTTTGTTGTTGTGACTTGCTTATTGTTCGCAAGCATATGTATGAATGTGTATATGCGAAAGAAATACATTTGTACATAATGAACAACTAGAAAATTCAGGTCGAGTATAGAAAGTGATAACGACGTATATAGGCAGATCGGCAGCAACGAATCAGTTTATTTTTAAGCTTTGTGCAAGAAAGTCATAAGTCAAAGTAAGCAAATCTAGTATTTTGGTACACACAGCTATCAAGTGTAAATAAAGTTGTGAATTATTTAAGTACCGTATAACGAACAAGTATGAGTGTCACTATTTCATTTACTATTGAAGAATCCGCAAAAGCGTTTTTAAAGGCAAAACCCTAACAATATTTTCAAATATATTTAAATATATTTTACATATGAAAAGCTCTGTGGCTGAGGCTCATCAAATGCTCTCAAATACCTATGGCGAGGCCCCTATTAGTGAACAAACATGCCAAGAGTGGTTTCAACGTTTCAAAAAAGGTAATTTCGACGTCAAAAACTAGCATGGAGGAGGAAAAGTTTTCGAAGATTTAGAATTGAAGGCATTACTTGATCAAGATTCGTGTCAAACGCAACAAAGATTGGCAGGATCATTGGAAATGACGCAGTAAGCCATTTCACAAAGATTGAAGGTCATGGGAATGATCAGAAACAAGGAAATCGGGTGCCGTAGGAGTTGAAGCGAGAGATGTAAGATGCTTGCAAAACAAAGATGGACGATATCTCTGCATCGCATTGCGACTGGGGATAACAAATGGGTTCACTACGATGATTCCAAGCGTAGAAAACAATGGGGATATCCCGGCCATGCTTCCACGTCGACGTTCAAACCGAATATTCATGGTTCCAAGGTTATGCTCAGTATTTGGTGGAGCCAACTCAGCGTAGTATATTATGAACTATTCAAATCGACTGAAACAATCACAGGCGAATTTGTATTACACCAAATTTACATTAATAATACTTTGACTATCTGCTTAAGGCATTGCAATATTTACAAAACCAACAAATTATAGCTCGAGAATATTTAATGTTCTTATTTTGTATAGGTGTTTGACTGTAACACGCAATTGCCACTATGCAATTTTTATTAGCTGAGCTGATTAACTTTTAGACAACTTCACGTATTTTACTTTCTGAAATAAAATATCTCATCCCGTTCTCTAGAATTTAGTCAGCTTAGCCAATTGGACTTGCATAGTCGAAATTGGAAGTATACGCCAATAATTTTATTACGCTTTTATAATATACTTCAATTTTACTCATTCCTCAATTGTAGACATCGAAGCGTCTCATTTTGTTTTAGTTTTTTTACATAAGGAGAGAATTTCTTAATTTTTTTCTCATAAAAAATCTGATTATATTGTATTGTTATGTCAACGTACCTTGAGAACGTCAAAATTTGAGCATAGTTTTTTATATCAAATATTTCAATGCGTTCTAGTTAAAAAATATTTTACTTTATAAAAATTTACATAATATCAAATTTGAACTGTTTGCTTTTAATAAAGTTATATTTAAATTATCACTGACAGATGTGAAAAACAAATAAATAAAGAAAGCTTTAAAGATGTTTTTTATTAAGTTTTTTTATCGCACACAAAAAAAGTTTAATGCAATTTAAAAAATTTCTTTGTAGTTTGACGAGGAAGCACTTCAAGCCAGCGAAATGAAAAACAAAAAAAATTGAGTGCATGTGTATAGAATTTTAAGTAGACATACACACGTACACACACATTAATGTGCACATACATATTAAAAACAAACAATTTGTTATCCTGTAGTCAAACTAATAACTTTAATGTAATACCAGAGCAAAACACAATGCCTGAAACTATGCTATAGAAAATGAAAGTAAAATAATTGATTTAAAAACGTTGTTTTTTATTTCACATGAAAAACAAATATGCAAATTTAAGCAAAAAACTATTTATTTTAGGCTCGTAACTACACATGAGTTATACTAAAAATAAATTATTAAATTGTTTCTTTAATTATGCTAAACAAATTATGGTTTTAAGTCGAAACTGATATGTTTGTGATATTTTGAATTTTGTTTATAAAACAAAATTTTAACTCGATAAACAAAGAAATGCAAAATCTATGTATTAATTTTAATTTATTAAAACAATAATAATTTATGTTTATTTTTGACAGATTAGTTTTGTGTTATGCTTTAATTGAAAATATTTACTTTATTAGAGACAGCGAGAGAGAGAGAGAGGAAGAGAAACTAGTACGCAATTGAATATATTTAAATTTACTAAAATTTTTATTGCAAATTAAAATTTTATGCATGTAAACTAAACAATAACCAATTTTTTTAAAACAATTTATATCATAAAATTTTAAGTTAGATAGACAAATTCAAATGGAGGTTGGGTATCAAAGCCCAGGGATGCAAATACTAAAATCACCTAGAAGCGCTGAACATATTTTGTTGCCAAACGGAGGAATTTCATCAGTGATGGTTACCTACGATAGTCTAGATCTTCTGGAAACTTTTTGCCATAGCTTTAACTCTGCGCTTCTGTCTTCACCTCTTCTTCGTACCTCTAGTTTTTGCACTGCTAATGCTAATGCTTCTTAAAATAAATGCTAACCTCTTCAATATAAATAGAGAACTGTAGATTAAGAAGACATAGATGTAGATATCTTAAGGTAATATCTGTGAATTTTTTGTTTTATTTGCAATTAATATCTTTACAAAACAACAAAAGCTGAATTTAAAAACTACAATTAAAATGATGCAGCACGATTTAGTATAATATAACATAAAAAAATCTAGGAAAAATATCGTAATATAGATATGATATGCGTACATATCTGGAAAAAAACTAATAATAAAGAATGGTAATAGGTAGTTTTTTTTATTTGCTTGAAAATCTGCTCAGGTAGATCGATGTTTCAGCTAGAATAAATTTAAATTTATAGCTGCGGGAAAGACACCAGTTTTGTTTAATGTCTTACACTCTTTTATTGTAGTATACCCTAAGGCGTCAAACTATTATTTGGGTGATGTGTGACGAAATTATTTCAAAGTTTCTTTTCTTTTGATTAAGCTTAAAAGCCAAATAAAAGCGCTCTTATACAAAGAAAAGATTGTGCGCAATGTCTTTAAATGTTTAAAAGACACCAGTTTTATTTCATGTCTTACACTTTTTTTTTGCACTATACTTTAAGGAGTCAAACTATTATTTGAGCAACGTGTGACGAAATTATTTCAAAAATTCTTCTCTTTGGATTAAGCTTAAAAGCCACAGCTCTTATACAAAGAAAAGGTTGTGCCATAGATGCCAGATAAATCTGGTTTAAAATTGTCAAATTCGACGAAAAAAAATCTTCAAAATCGTCAATATGATTATTGCAAATCGTCAGCTAGTAAAATTAATTATTTTTGAACAAAATATGTATTTAAACGGCGTAAAGTATAGAAAAAAAGTAATGGTTACCTTTAATAAAAAAAACTACACCATTTAAAGCTATAACAACAAATATATACTCCTACAAACAAGAAGCTAATTTCATAAGTATTCATTAATTTTTATGACATAAATTTTAAAATAAGATATCATTTAATAAAAGGAACTATTATTATAAAACCCTTCTGTTAAATGGGGAATACCACCTTGTAAGTCATAACAACCAAAGTTTTAGATGTTCTTTAATATGCAACATTTTTTCCGAAAATGGCCTCTTCAACTAATTTTTCACTATGGCTTTGTTAAGTTCCACGTACCTGAATATAAACTTACACATTTGGATAATGTGAGACTAATATTTTTGCTATATATTTAGTCATAAAAGTATATATTATTCCAAAAATCTAGCGTTTTCATATTTATAGCGTAGAAGAAAACTTCCAAGGTTAATAGACTTAGTTACTTTAACTTGTATTAAATTTCTCGTCTTTCGAATTCTACGATGAAATAAAAAAACCCTTTCATTATGTTAAAAAGACACTTCCTTCTTCTATAATATTGTAAGGATTTATAGAAGCTAAAGTTTTGAATTCATCTCCAAATTTAGTCTCTTTAAAATATGAGCTGACGCTTTTACATACAAATTTGTACAATTTTTGACTTATAGTTTTTTTTAAGCGCTAATCACATATGATATTTTAAATTCTAACATATATAATATATGTATACTCTAAAATAACGATCACATAATATTGCAGTATTACAAACATACATATATATATACCTGCTATAAATATTACTTTCATTTCCGACATAAATTAACTTAAAAAAGGGAAGTTCGCATGCAGTTGCTTGAAGGATTTGACAGTAAAATTGTGATATACAAAAATCGTCAAAAACCGACCTTAAATCGTCAAAGTGTTATTTTCAGCAACCAAAATCGTCAAAATGACGATAAATCGTCAAATATGGCAACTATGGGTTGTGCGCACTGTCTTTAAATTTTTAAAAGTTTTGCTTGAAGTTGAGTTTTTTAAACTATTGTGAGTTCAATTTTCAACCGGCAACGAAGCTTAAATCTCTTTTTGGTTCCACAGCAAAAAATTAAAAAAACTCGCTAACAAAAGTGTTTCGGTATGAATATAAGAAAAATATTATGACTTTAATCAAAAAATATATTTTTTGTTTCTTACGCCCGTATTTAACAAATTTTTTTTATAGAGATTTGTCAAATAGGAGTTTAATAAACATTAAACTTTTTTTTGGTAATTAGTAATGTGGTGTTTATGGAACACGATTTTTTTTTTTAACTTTATTATACTATTTATTGAATCTACATAAGAAATGTAATGACAATAAGTATTCAATTCTTAATACTAAAAAAAAAATTGTGATTAAAGTCCTGCCAGTGCTGGACAAAAATTTATTTTTATGCGAATATTATTTCAGAATTCAGTCATCTGTTTAGAGCTCTAATGGTAGCCAAAGTATCCCTCCTTCTCAGACGGGTATGACCACCAAAATTAAGCATATTAGCTGCAAGAGGATTTGGATGGAATTCAAGTTTGTTAATATATTTTGTCGCGTACTTCACAAATTCAGATTTCACAAAAGGTACGTTCAGATCTGCGTGGATTCGTGAGTTTTTAACGTACCATGGAGCATCTGTAATTCTACGGAGTATTCTGTTTTGACTTCTTAGAATTTTTTCAATGTTGGATGCCGAGGCTGTGCCCCATAATTGAATCCCATAGCACCATATTGGCTTTAGAATCGAGTTGTACAGCAAAAGTTTACAATCAAGCTTTAAGGTCGAATTTCTGCCTAGTAGCCAGTTAATTTGCACTGCTTTCAATTTCATCTGCGTTACTTTTGCCTCGATGTGCGACTTCCATGTTAGTCTACGGTCAAGATGAATTCCGAGGTATTTGACTTCACTGTGTTGAGGTATTACTTTATTGTTAATAGTAATGGGTCAGCATGTTCCTAGACGCAGTGCGAATGTAACATGGGCACACTTTTGTTCATTAACCTTGATTTTCCAAAGCTTGAGCCATTTCTCTAGTTTGTCGATATGTTCCTGTAAGTTTATTGATGCTTGCTGGTGGTTACTATGTATGCTAAGGAATGCTGTATCATCTGCAAATGCTGAAGTGTGAATGTTGGTGCTTGTCGGCATGTCAGATGCGTAGATCAAATATAAGATAGGCCGTAATATGCTGGCTTGGGGAACTCCAGCTTCAATAGGCTGGGCGGGGCTTATGAAATCGCCTTCTTTTATTATAAATTGGCGACAATATAAATAGCTTTCCAAAAGGTTATGTACGTTTGCAGGTAAGTTAAACTTGGAACACGAATGAATAGTACATCCAAAAAATTTGTATGCAGTACACTCAAAGTATATTTCATGCAAATCTTCCAGATGGTATCACTCAAACGTGTCCCATAAAAACCACATTAAACTTGTTTCTATATAAGATTCAATTAACAAACAAACTGAGCCCTAGAGACTGCGATTCGCTTGGAATTTGGGAATAAGATCATTCATATAGTGTCAGAGGATGAAGACGTCTTGAACTGCATTTTTATGTCTGAGAAGGTACACTTTGCTTTAAACGGCAATGTGTACAAACAAAATGACCGAATATGGAGTAATTCTAACCCACAGATACTCCTACAGATGCAATTACATCTATTTCGCATCACAGTGAGGTGTGTAGTTTATTCAAGGTTCATTCTCGGGCCTTACTTTTTCAAAGAAACAGTATTACTGTTACGGCAAATGGAGACCGTTACTTAAAGATGTTGAAAGAGTTTTTCCTTCCAAAATAGAATATATTTCAACCCTATTTGGCTTTAGCAAGATGAGGCAACTTGCCTGTTATAACAGCATTGAGGCAAAAAATTGAACTTGAAAAATTCCTTCACTCCGAAAACCAATGTAGTTTATCTGAACGCATAAATAAATCTTCATATATTTTGTGTTGTTGCTATTGACGCACTGTCTAGCAAAAGTAATTTTAAGTACAGAGAAGTATTTGCTAAATTCAACTCATAAGAATGTGTGTCCTATTTTGGCTTAATATTCTTAGTATACAGAGAAATATCTTTCTGTGACTATCACAAGCCGAAAGGCTAAACAAATTCGAAGTAAATTAAAATATTGTCAACTTAAAATGTTACAAAACTCTGTCAAACAAATAAAAAGGTTTTTTTATTTTTATTTTAAATGGCTGTAATAACTCAGTCTGTCATCAGGAAAAATAGGTTATAAAAAATATATATATTTTTTTTGCTCAAATAGCAAAAACATGTATTGTGATTTTGTGAACCCAAAACACACACATTTTTGCGTGTGTTTGTGTGTGTATTTATTTTTAAAGAAATCACTTGAACAGATAAAAGTTTATTGTCATAAACGATTTTAGAACATGAACTTCATTTGAAGCGACACGTTACTGTTCAACAGCAGTCGCACAAATGTTTCTATTCAATGACACGTATGCAACTATATATAAATTGTACACATATACATATGTATTTACTTGTCAAATTTATAAACATTTTGTTAAATTAGATGTCATACAAACATATGCCCGTTTAGATATTTATTTATATACGATTTTTAATGCGACCCAGCAGCAGACTTAAAAATGTCAGTGTGTGGCTTTTTGTGAATTTAACTCTTTACCACTAGAGATTAAAGGCTTTTTTTTTAATATTAGTTTTATAGCGACATAGTTTTATATAGTGACAGGAAGTACGTGTATCATCTACATGCATGCATATACATATAATATATTATTTAGCTGAGATATCGGCTCTTGCAATGCATCAAAGTCGTTCTGGTAAAAATATTTTTGCACTTTTATCGTAAGCCTTTCTCTATTTCGTTATATTATTTTGAGTTTTCTTAGAGGTTCACAACTTTGGCTTTGGCAACACTACTTTATTTGGCAGCCTATTTATCAGCTGTTATGCTATGTGTGACATTTAATTATTTTAATAATTTAATTTAATTTAATTTAATTTAATTTAATTTTAATTTGCGCCAGAATAATACCATAAAGCACACAGAGGTGTTAAAAATGACTTTTATAAAAGCGTCAAATCAGCTGATAGAGAATTGTGTCAAAGAGATATCTATAACGCCAATTCTGCACGAATATGTGGATATAAAGTCTGGTCTATCCAAAAACGTACCACGTTAATAGCAAATAAAAAAAACGTTTCCAGATAATTATTTATATATTCAATAAGTTAAATTTTTGCAGTTTCAGTTCAGTGTTTTTTTTGTTTTTTATAAAAAACTAAAGCTTTAAACACATAGACGACAGCAGACAGCAATCAGCAATCTGTCAAAAGTAATATACATGTGTTTAAATGCACACGATTATTTTAACGACATCACAGCAGCACGCCTTCACAACAGCATTTGCTGCCAACTTAGATTAATTTCTATTTTCGTAAGCAGTAAAAAGTAAATGCAGTGCTGCCACTATAAATATAAATTGGCAGCAATAAAACTGAAATTTGTTTGAAATATTTAATAGAAATAAAAATCATATAAATAAAATAAACAAATAAATTGATGAGTTTTTACAACTTTACGTGATATTATTACGTTTTCAGTCAGTAATTTTAATTTTATTCATGTAAAATATATATGTGGCACCTCTAAAATTTGCATTGCTTAAATACACATAGTGCTGCTGCTGTCCTGAAAATAATTATGTTGCTGACGAGACGGCAGCATTTGAAGCTAACTTCATTTGTAGCCGTGAAGTTGTGAAGTCTGCTGTCCTCTAAGTGTTTAGAGCTTAACAATTCAAATCTTTCGCGATATTTCGATAAAAACTTTTTATCATCTTCCGGAATATTAAAATATTATAAAAAATTATAAAATATATTATAAATTATTATTCAAACAATTGATTTTTATTCACTATATTAGCTTCTAACACTCATACCAATCAAAAAATTATAAACAGCTTATTTTCTATGTTTTCCAGCTGTCTATATGTTGACATTTCATAGGAGCTAATTTAATCATCAGTAGACTTTGGAAACTTTTGAAAGATATTCTCAAACATTCAACTTTATATCCCAACAATCTAGATAAATTATTGAGAATGTTAAAAGAAAAATGCTGCAATAATTCCTGGCACAACACAAAAAACAAGCTTTTTCAGTTATATACCTCTCTAACATTTCTTTACCCTTTTCACTGGTTGTTCATTTGTTTGAAAGGCGTAAAGAAATGTTAATTTTTCAAATAATTATTCTTTGTCATTTGCAAATTTTATCCATAAAATTCGTGAGCGAATTTAAAAAGCAAAGATGCAATAAATTCTGCTCGCGATTTTAAACATCAACTTATCAATTTTGGTTCAATTTTAACTCATGTTTTTGAACAAACATGTGTTAAAATTATCATTCTGGCAACACTGCAAAACAAAAAGAACTCTCAAAAATGTTTAAAATGATTTCTCTTTGTAGTAATTATATTTTCTCATTCAATTTCTCTTTCTTCGTTCTTCTTGTTTGTACAATTCTGCTCACGAATTTTATTTTTAACTTCCAGAACTCTATTTTTAAATTCGTGAGACGAATTTTATTTTAAATTTGGGAAATTTTTCATTCTGCTCGCAAACGAATTAAATTAGTTTCATATTTTTCGTTCCCGAAACTAACGCAAAATAAAATTCTGCTCGCGTATTTTTATTTTTAACTTCGGGAATACAAATTCAAAAATGAGAGAATTGAATAAAATTTAATTCGCGAGCAGAATTTTTTTTATACCTTGCTCGTGACTACAAACAAAGTGGACCAGAAGCATTTTGATTTAAACGGCACTTTCGCAAGAGCCGCCAACAATCTTAACCCGTTGCTCAATTATATACCCCTGCAGTTAAATTTGTCAAACGCTGAAACAGAGATATGTAAAATGAAGATGGGAGAAAAACCGGACGTTAAACTTGTGGCACATAATTAAGTGTTTTTTTATAGAATACAGATGAGTAACTTCTCAAGAGAATTTGTATGGAAAACTCTCAAAGATTTGAGGTTTTTTCATACAAATTTACTAAACGAGTCTTTTGTCTGTGTTTTAAAAATAGCACATTAATATTTTCATAATGTCTAATAATTGGGCCGTGCGCGCGGGCAGAAAATATTAATGAATTGCATAATCGTAGTCTATCTATTCCTTAAACTTCAAATACGAAACATATTTTGACCGACGTAAGACTTCAACCAACTTTATTTATATAGTATACTCCAGTATATTTTTCATTGCTATGCTGCACAGCGGAAAACTCTCTTTGACAATTGGTTATCAAAATGATACGACCAATGAACACAATTTGTAGCTGGGTATAAATTTTTAAGTTATAAAATAGTATGCGCGCAAATGTTCATCGACAGCTTTTTTTCATCTACACTTTTCAAAGAATATTTCTGCCATTTGATTCGTTTTTACATTGTTTTTTTTTTTTCTTTTTATCTTGGATCAGTACTCAGGGGATGACCCCTACATATGCAGTGCATTGTACCGGAACTAGGAAAATAGTTTATATTGTGTTGGCTACTTTTTGGAAATATCACAGTAAAATTAGATTTTTTAGATGCATCGAATAAAATAAAATGTATAAATTTTGCTAAATGAAAATGCTTGATTTTCTTGCCAACCATATTTCTTCATGCGATCAAAATAAAACATTTTTTTGAAATTGAAATAAAAATCTTTATTTTACGAGTACTTTATTTTATATGTGAAAGTGGCTGATGGAAAAAAATAACAAATATTTTCAGGTATACAGAGTTTTTTCAACTAAAACAAACTAATGAAATGATATCATATTTTAAATGTTATGCAAAATTAGTAATTTTAAGGGAAATATTATTTAATTGCCATTAAATCAGATAGTTGGCTTGTAGGCGCTGTTGCAACTAAAGGCTGTTGCATACTTTAAGGCATACAAAACTCGAAATGCTTTAATCTGCTATTCCAAAAGCCATAGTAGTCTTTGCAAAACATTGTGATTTTCTACAGAAATATTTCTATCTGTTGTCTTCTCTTAAACGAGTACATATGTATGTATACATATATTATACATGAAGTAAATTTTTATGCAATTATTTTTATAACCTGAAATCAAGTTTCTCAGCAAAACTCTAGTATTTATTTTGGAAAAAGTTACCTCTTAATAAATAAACTTTTATTTTACTTAAAAAAAATCTCAATTTCAACAAAAATCGCAAAGTTAATTTATATTCAAAAGCAACACTCATTTCTCATGTTTATTAGTGTTTCTCATTTTATTTATTTATAACATTTTTGTTTATTTTGGAAGGGTGTGTTTTTCAATTAAAACTTTTACATTTTTTACAATTTCTAATGAACAAATTATAAATGTGTTGCTTAAATTTTTTCAAACAACTCCATAAATCAAGAGCATGTTGTGCAGTTGTCACTTCATACTTTTTAGAGAATATCATTATTATTATTTTTTTTTTTAACTTTTTGTTTGTCTTAATTTGACCTATTTTCTGTACTTGAACCCTTAAATAAAACACACAAAAAGAAAATTAAATTGGTTATAAAACAATTAAAAAAATTTACCACAAGTAAATGGTAAATCTGTCAGATGCTTAATAAATACGAAATTGTGTTGCACATTTTACAACCAATCATCGTCGAGCAGCAAAGTAAACATTAAGGGCATTCACGTTTAGAAAAACATCAAATGGTATATATTGTTATATCAATTAACGGTGAAGTTCTTGGGGTTTGCTGCTGATAAATTGCCGTTCTTAAGTACTAACTGGCCTGAGAATAGATGATAGAAAAAATTTTGTAGATTTAACGACTTTTTTTATTTTTATATTGGACCAGTACTCAGGCGATGACTACTACATATGCAGTGCATTGTACCAGAACTAAGAAAATAGGCTCTGAGGAGGGGGAAAGAGGGAGTAGTTTTTGTAAACATTTGACTTGAACTTTCCAATGTTATAACAAATAGGAAACACTTCTGTAGGCAACTTATTCCACAGGCGAAGCGTGCGGCTGAAAAACGAATTTTCTCTGTAATGTTAGTACGATTCCCCGGGCAATCAACCACAAATGGATGAGCTATGGACGATGAACGCGTGCTACGTAAAAATGTGCGTGTTTTGGGAACAATCTCGTCAGAGTAAAATCCATTGTAGTAACGATAAAACAGAATAACGCACCTCACACTGCGTCGATACTCCAGTGAGTCTATTGTGCAGTGTGCAGGAGAGGGCTTTTTCGCCCTCTCCTGCCCAAACAGTAACCCCAAATAGACTTTGATGCACCAGCCCAAACATGAGAGTTGTATTCCATTTTCGATCGGATGTATGTGGTATAAATAGTAAGGAGGTCGGATGAAGTAAAGTACATCTTACACCGTTTCAAAAACCCGAGGCACTTGAATGCTTCTTTAGAGACATGAAAAATGTGTCCAATCCAGCGAACATCACACTGTATCTTCGTTCCAAGAACATCAAGAGCATCCGATTCCTCCATATTTATACCACCCATGAGTACAAATGAAGCAGCACTTGCGGTCGTTTGTTTGTGTGTTAATAAGCAACATTGGATCTTACGAGCGTTAAAGGCGTCCCTATTTTTACGACCCCATTCGGAGATTAATACAAGATCACTATTCAGTGTGTCATTCATATTTAGCTTGTTGGCAGAGATCTCTGATAGGCTGGGCCTATAACTTAAAGAGTATTAGCGACAAATGCTGCTACCAAAGGGTGGATAGGGTTGGAAGTTTGATAGAGAAGTTCCCTGAGGAAAGTAAGAAATAGGGTAGGAGAAAGAACGTAAGAATATTATTGTTACGACTTTGTCGTTGTTTTTGGGCTAACATTAAGCTTCATTCAAGTTATGAATATTGTTTTTTTTTTTTATCTTGAACCAGTATTCAGGAGATGACTCCTACTTATGTCGTGCATTATACTGGTGCGGTCAGGCTTGTTGTTTTTGTTGTTTGGTCTTCAAGTTTTGCGTCTCACTCGCTGTATTGGTTTACAGTTATTTAGAGGTATTTCGTTGTTAACCACACTGCAACATTCTATGTGAAGACGTCAGCTGACGATTAATCCCCCAATTTTTCTAAAAAAAATGTTCTGTAAAATAAATTTTAAAACTGAAAACTTAATTTTGAAGTTTTGATATTGACGATTGTTGAATATTGCTGAAGCAAATTGTTTTTTAACAACTCTTGGAGAAATATAAAATTTGAAGAAATATGACACCAACTGATTAGAGCAACAGTCAATGCTTGCAGATGAACAGTGATAACGGGAAACTTTAGCGGCCTCCATAAGCTGTTATTTCTTACCCTTGTTATTATATTTCAAAAAATATCCTTTTGCTTGAGCATTTGCATGGGCCGGCCGTTACTTTCAAGTGGGACACCGCGAATTAAAATCATGCCTTTGAAAAGCACATGTTGAATCGCTAACCACTCAGTTCTCACTTATAAACCTGTTTAGAATAAAGCAACATATATTGCAGGCATATATCCATAGTTGCAACATTTTTTTTTTCGTTCCATTTGATTAAAAAACACAAGACATATTAAATTATGCGAACCCTTTACAATTAACATGAACTTTTTTATGGAGCAATTTTGCTGCATAATAAAAAAAATACCATAAAAAAACACGAAACCAGAGACAGATGTTTAATAAACTACTGCATGTATAAAAATTAAGCAAATAAAAATTGGTAACAGAACCCATATAAAAGAAATCTACATACGTACATAAATTATGGTAAACAAGCCGACCCGGAGCAAAAATAATACGTTTGTACTCGTCTGTCGATGTACGGGTAAGAAGGAGATGCAGTTAATGTTGAAACCAAACAAAAAGAGGTCAGCTGTTTGAAGTTTTAAAGTTTTGAAGACTGGAAATTCTCACGTTCTATATTAAATTCAAAAATTAAAAACAACACACGTTCACCAAACAAACTCACAAGCAATGCTATAATTATTTTCCCAGAGTAAACCAAAAGGAATAATACTGCTGGCAGAGTTCAGAGGATTTTTCTTTACTAATAATAATTATTTGTGAAGGATAGAAGGACAGTGATGCAATACAACTTAATTGAGGCATCTTTAAGTTAACAAATACTTATATAAGTAAAGTTATAAGCTTATTTTCATTTTAACAATCATTGAAAGAAAAATTTTTAAATGTCTTTACAGGTAAATTATACGAGGGTAGCCAGATAATTATGTAGCAGATTATGGTTTCAAAGCAAAAGTCAAACTAATTTGCCTAAACACTTGTTTTATGGGTTAATCTGACGATACACTAATTCCATGGAATAAACTAGTTCACTGCTTACCGGCGTCTTCATGTGGATATTTATTAAATTATTTAATTTATTAAAACGCGCCTAAAAGTATTCTACAATTTTTTGTTGCGGTTATCTCTTCCACCGGTTTACAGCCAAAAAATACCAAGAACACCACATGTCTAGATTAGGACCTTCTGAACACGAAAAACGATGTAATTTTTTTCTAAGTACCGTTTTTTAGATAACATCACCTTTGTGTTTTTCGGTGTATGGCCCCACTCAAACCCTTGTAGAGCCCAACCAAAAAGCCCGATCGAGATAAATGGCATATCGTTGGAATGGTAATTTGTCAGTGCGTTTTTCGTATTCAGATTAACAATTAACTTATCTAGGCATGTGGCGTTGTTGGTATTTTTCCAAATTAAAACTTGGTTAAGTTGTAAAAAATTATAAATAGCTTGCTTTCTATGTTTCCCAGCTATCTATATGTCGACATTTCATAGGAACTACCCTAATCATCAGTAGACTTTGGAAATTTTTGAAAGATATTCTCAAACATTCAACTTTATATCGCAATAATCTAAATAAATTGTTGAGATTATCATTCAAAAATTTCCAAAGTCTACTGATGATTAGGGTAGTTCCTATGAAATGTCGACATATAGATAGCTGGGAAACATAGAAAACAAGCTTTTTATAATTTTTTATTGGTATAAATGAAGCTTAAATAGCGAATAAAAAACTTAATTGCTTGGTTAAGTTGTGTTATCGATTTGGTTTTTGATGAGTTTCAAAAGCAATTATTTTATATTCCAAAGTCACCTAAATTTTTATGCTTTTTGAACTCCCATATTATATTAACTCCATAACGAGTCCCTTGTTTTCGCTCAGCAAACCATTTATCTTATAAACTGTAATTGAGTCATCTTTTAGAGAGGATTATAATAAAATTTAGCCTCAACATATTTTAACAAAAGATTTAAATGTTTAAAAAACTTTGCATAAGTTATGGGACTTATCTACCACACATTAAGCCAACAGACAAAATACTGTTAAAATTCATGTAAAAGTATTCCCAAACAAAAAATCGTTCTAATCATTCTTTTAATAAAACCATTGAAACCCTTTTATTTTACACATAAAATCCTTTTGTTGTTATTCATAACGACGACAAAAATAAAAAATAAACCTTTTCTGAGGCACATTAAACATTTAAGGCATAATTAGTTTGTACGTTCTTTTCCGTTCTGAATCAGCTGTTTTGTTTCTGTTCAATGTACACTATATGTACTTGGTTTGTTTTTACTTTTACGTTCTGTTCTGTTACGGACTAACCTGTTGAAAATAGAAATCAACGTTAAGTGACGGCCAGATATGTGTATGTGTTACTTTTTTCAGGTATGGAAACATTAATTTTTTATTCAAATGTATATAATTTTTTTTGTCGAAAGCTAAAAAAAATTTGTTTCAACTAAAGATTTTTAAAAGTAAATACATTTTTAATAATTAAGCAACTATGGATGATCAAAAGAATATTATTTTAGCAAAGAAAAATTATGTTTTGTATAAGAAGTGTCATAAACTCTGTAGATTGTGCGAAACAAGTGGACTGTTTGATCACCATTTCTAAATTATTGATTTGTTTCCTTTTTTGTTTTTTCACACAAGATAATATTTATGTACATGTTTTATTCTTCATTTCAATATTTTTCTTTTATTTATGCTCTACTGTAAAAACAGCTGAATATTTTCACGGAAAAAGTAATTGTAAAATATTTGCTACGGAAATGAACGTCACAGAACGGCAACAGAAAGTAAAAACTAATGAGGCCTTTATGAATGAAAGGCTGGCCCATTTCAGGTCTTAATTTAAGTATTTTGCATAATTTTAAAAACAAATATTTAAAACAGCTTTCTCCCCTGTTGTCGGAAAAAGGAAAACGAAAACAAAATACAATATTTTTCATTCAAGCCGCACTAATGCTTAACAGGGGATTTAAATGAACACATATTGCATATGTGTGCAAGTGTGTGTGTGTGTGTATGTATGTCTGTATTGAAAAAATGTATTACATTTGTATTTAAATTCTTTACTGCTTGCTTACCTCTTTTACATCTTTATTATCTTCTCTTGTCCCTGCCGAGCTTTCACCGCTTGTTAAGTGTCTTTTATTCACATCCAAAATCTTGTCTACTTGTAGTGATGATGTGGTTGGGATGGGGTTTTCTGACTGGTTGTCCTGTTTCATTTGGTTGGTGTTACACATTTGTTTTGTTTGTATTATAAAATGTTGGTATTCCTCCTCCTGTTGTTCGGTCTCTTCGCGCAGCTCCTGCACATAGACATCAGTCTGCTGTTGACGTTCTTTGAGTGCTGCTAATTCGAGCTTAAGTTGTTGAAAATCACTACGTATTGTTGTTAAATCTTCCCAGCTTTGAGTGCGTGTTGTCACATCTCTCATTGCATTGCTGGCAATCTGTTGCAATTCCACAATTTGTTTACGTAATTCACCGATGGATTGTTGCAACCATTCAATGGTTAAACGTTCTTTATTGCTGACAGCATCAGACATTTGGCCACTGCGCAAAGTTTCAACTTCTTGTCTAAAATAAAATAAAGATATCAGAAGATTAGTGAAGCAATTATGTTGTTGATATTTTTGATTGAGTGGTGGTTTTAGCATAAGTTTGTATTACACAGGAACATAAAGTAAGAAGGTTATTGATTTTGCTTTTTTTTTTTTTTTTTTTTTGTTTAATTCATTTATTATCTTATAAATTTTAGTTTGGTGCCTAAAGAGGCTAGTTGGCAAAGAAATTAATTAAACATTTTTCAATTATCAAATACATATTTAAATATTAAAAGCTGGTAAATTACTTTTCCAAAAATCTTTAAGTAATTTTCTAAATCTTAGAAGTGTAGGACATAATTTTATATTGAGACTTAAGTTGTTAAATTCTTTGCTTCCTTACAATATCTGCCTGGCCCACTATGTCACTCGATATCGCTCGCTCGCATAAATACATTTGAAACAAAAGCAAATTTTAAAACTTTGTTTTTGGTATACATGTATTTATGCGAGCGATCGGCTCACACTGTGGATTAGATATGATACAGATTCATAATAGTAGGTAGTATGAATATGTGGAACCAATTGAAATTATGGGTCCCTCGCACCTCTATTGTCAAAATTAGGACAAGTTATTGTCAACGGTCTACATGCTAATGCCAGATCAAGATCATATTTAAGTGACCTTTGGAAATCCACTGCACGATTTTGCATGATTTGCGGTCTGAACTCTCTATATCTCTAGCCAGATATGTGGTTTATTAAGAAGCATACTTTTAGGTGAAAATAAAAAGATGAGGCATCATTTAATTTACAGCGTCTATGGTCACTTACCATCACGTTTCAAACAAGTGGAGTTTTGTACGCTTGCAGACCAACGTCCCGCAGTTTAATTACTCAAATGATGGTCTGCCATACAAAGTCAAGTATTTTAGAGTATGGCAATAATTTCGTTCGGCAAATCTAACATATTGCCTTCGTATTGATTTAATCATAAGAATATTTGCAAAATTTTTTTTTAAATTATTTTATATTTAATGTTTGATTCGAATTAATTACATTTGAGTGTAAAATTTACATATTTTTTGATATTAATTTAAAAGTATTACAACAAATAAACACATTTTTATATGGGTTCGGAAAGTACAAGATAAAGAAAACAACTTATTTAAGGAAAAGTAAATTTAGAAAAAACTTTGTAAATACTTTAAACAATTTAAAGCAGATAGCTTTAATGGAACATCTTTAATATAATCTTTCATAAAGAAAAGGCTAAAATAAGAAGTCATTATATTAATTCCCTGATATGATCAAAATTAGACAAATGCAGGTGCATTTTTTCAAGAACAGGAAGAGATTTAGGTCGACTAGTACTGTCCTACAATAAATAACGTCGTAGTTGCATTAACAGGAGAAAGGGTCATACTCGTGCCTTGCCCATGCGCAACTTTAACTACCAGCAGGAATACCTTATTGTTGTCAGGATCTAGACCTAATGACCTACTGAGATATCTGAACAGCTTCAAGTTGGATATAGTATTACTATTGCGGCACTACGATTTAAGTGCTAATATCTTCAAGGAAAGGAGGGGTCCTATCAAAACGAAGTTCTCTCGTCTCTACTTGATGGTCTAGCGCGTAGTGGACTAGCACAAAAACCAGCCAATCAGAAAATTGTCAGACTTGCAGAAAAAAAAAACACCCAGCAGATGTGTACTGATCAAAGCGAAGAAGAGGATTTGATGAAGATTTCGACCTGGTGGCATGACCGGTCCATTTTCCTTTGGAACAGTGGCTGGATCATTATTGCTATAAAGTTCTACAATTCCCAACTTATTTGCCCTCAGTTGAATGATATGTGTCTTATCTTCATGCAGTTTATATAACACGTTATGACGTGGCAAGTACTGTAGGCCACAAAAAGGGTGGTCCAACCATAACATAAGATAATAATTTTGAGTCAAATTCTTCACGCCAAGGTTTTTTCGCTACATAAAACAATATTTCGTTCTTTAAGATTTTGCCAAATTCAACCAAGAAAAGGTGTATGAATTAGCAACTAGTTAGTTTCGTTGACGCCTTTTACGTTTTGGCGTTTCAATCAAAATGTATTATTTGAACTTCGATTGGATGCGTGAACCAGCACATGAGAATCTACGAATGATTGCTGAAAAGCCGATGCATTCGGAAAGAGCGACTATTTGGTGTGGTTTATAGGCTGGCAACGTCATTGGGCCATACTTCTTCGAACATGACACCGGCCAAGCCGTCTGTAAGTGGTACTGGCTACCGTGTGATGATAACGGACTTCTTGTAGTCAATAATTGAGACTGATTGATATGTAATTCTAACAGCATGGTGTTATTGTTAATATAACCAACGAAACAATGAGAAATATTTGAATTAAAATAAAAATTTACCGACCGTATTATCTTACGTCGTGATGATGTAAAGTGACCGCCATGATCATGTGATTTGACATCGGTTGGACTTCTTTTTTGGAGATAGCTAAAAGCAAAAGTGTACATTGCTACCGTGTGATGATAACGGACTGGTTAGTAATTGAGACTGATTGATATGTAATTCTAATAGGATGGTGTTACTGTTCATATAACCAACAAAACAATCAGTCTTTTACGAGAGAAATTTGCCGACCTTGTTATCTTACGTTGTGACGATGTTAATTGGCCGCCACGATTAAGTAATATGACACAGTGGGACTTCTTTTTTGGAGATGTTTAAAAGCAAAAGTGTATGTCAATAAGCCAAGAACAATTCAATAGCTAAAATACAGAATAATCTGACGCATTAACAACATTGAACCTTAATTGTATCCCAGAGTCATTGGAAATATAAATTGGACCATCGAGGTATGCCAGCAAAACCATGGCGAACATTTGGCCGATTTTTATTTCACACATAATTGTCTTGAATCCATAATGAAAAATACAACATTAGTTCCCTGAACACTTTTTATTTTATTTGCAAATACATCAAGCGCTTTAATTGGTCCACCCTTTTAGGACATTTTCTTTGAGCTACTTGAAGGCATGCTTCTTCCTCGTAGACTGAAATTTACTCAAACTATTGCAACAGCTAATAAACTAATTTGAACTTTTTGTTTACATGCTTAAAATGATATTTTTATTTAGTGCGAAATATTTAATTAAGTAAAGTCTTAAAAGTTCTTAATATAAAATGCGGGTTAAGGCTGTTAAAACTAAATATTTTTCAGTGCAACTTTTATTTAGGTCATTTTATTTTCGCAAAGCTCAAACTCAACTCTAACTCGAGACTGTATGTAGTTCTATACTTTTTTGTCTCTCCACAAATGATTGATTATTTCAACAAGCGCCATTTGTTTACTTTTTTATTAAATGAAATATTTTATTTAATTTTTCATAAGTTTCTCTTTTCGCAATCGCCAGCTCCCGTTGTCTTCATGAATTTTTGCTGGCTAATTAAAAAACATCAATCAATTTAAAACCACTTTATATAATTAAGAAAAATGGAAGAATATAAAAACAGCGGCAGACATTGACGAACCATTCAACAATATGCAACTATAAGCAAATTTCTGCTGCGCCCAAGTGTAGGCTACAGTTTATGGTTTTTGCTTTAGAACGCCTTCAGTTATTAAAATAGAAAAAAAAAGAAATATGAAAAGTTAGACATTATTAATTATTAACAATTCTATGATTCATATTAAAAACAAAAGTGGGCACTAAGCAAAAATTGATTTTAAAAATATAAACTAGTTAAATTTGTTTGCTAATAAAATAAAAAAGTATGCTATATTTTTATGCTAAAATCTTTTTTAAACGACTGTTTACTTTAAGGAGTTCTACAGAATATGTTTATTGCATTAAGATAATTAATGTAATTTAAGCTGCAAAGTTTAAAATTTGCCAATTTTTTTCTTATTTTCTGGCAAATAAAAAATTTACTTTTATTGAAAAAAAAAAAATTTATTAAAAAATCAAACAATAGAGTTTTTTATTCGCTATATTAGCTTTTTACATTGATACCAATAAAAAATTATAAATAGCTTGCTTTCTATGTTTCCCAGCTAGCTATATGTCGACATTTCATAGGAGCTACCTTAATCATCAGTAGACTTTGGAAATTTTTGAAAGCTATTCTCAAACTTTATATCCCAATAATCTAAATAATATAGCGAATAAACAACTCAGGTGACAGTTTATCCCCCAAATCCTCTTACGCGTAACATACTTAATTTTGGTGGCCACACTCGATTAAGAAGAACGGATACCTTTGCCACCATCAGAGCGTTCCATGGGTGATTTTACCTATATAGTTCCCGCATAATAAATTGTTTAGCATTGGCCGGACTTAAGTAAAAAGCACATTTTTTATGTTTAGTATTAAGATCTAAATACTTATTGTTAATTCTTTTTGATTCAATAAATAATTAAATGCTTAAAACATGAACGATTTTAAGAAACCTCAGTAGAATCCCGGAGATGCTGTTATTTTGCTACAGATACCTGTAATGTAAAGAAGCAGAAGTGGTGGAAAGATCGATAAACAATTTTCATAGCCTAGACTTCCACCGATTATGTGGGGAATCGGATACTAGAGGATTTATAAGGTCAGAGTCCTCTAGTTGTGAAATCGATTTGCATAATCAACTGCCTTTACGGCCTAATCTGGTGATGAACTAAACTCCACGGGTATAGAGAGTTTTGCATACGGCTGCTAACATATTACAAAAAGTTTGCCAGGTCAGAGTCCCACAGTTGTAAAATCTATTAACTGTCTTTACGGCCTAATCTGATGATGGACTAAGTTCCACGGGGAGAGTTCTATAGCAAGAGATATACTAAAAGTTGCCACGTTTGTGAGCTTTGCAAGCAATGTTACGGACGCTATCGCGACTTTTACCCCGGTCAATCGGTCTACCGTTAGATTTTGCAATTATGGCAGATGCTGAAGCAAATAAATTACACAAAACTGCAAATAACTCCAATGAAAATAATCCAGTAAGAATGGTATTAAATAACGCCACCAAGATTGCAAATTAATTATATCATTATGTGAATTGATGCTTTCTTTGAGTAAATTAATGGTAGCGAGTGCTGTATGGTATGCGACCTGGTGTTAGTTATATCTATTATCAGTAAGATTAGCACCATGCTAATTGAAGAGCAACAAATTAGGACTCTCATGCCCCTATACCATTCTGACCATTTGCGATTGTGAAGACTTGCGGACCAATGACTCGTCTAGCTTTTAAATTGTACCAAACAATAGTTTCTGTGAATGTAATGATTTACCGACAAAAGCCTGTGGATTATCATCTCTCCATAAGCGACGATTTGGCTTATATACTCATCTACTCAACAAAAACCGAATTTAAACGGAGAAAAAATTTTGAATGGAAATTCAATATCAATTAAAAAACAGATTCATTATTTTTATTTGAAAAAAAAATAAATTAAAATACAAATTTGCTGGTAGAGATAAAAGGATACGAGTAAATACGAGTACAAGTAAATACTCGATACTTCTCTTTCGATAGCAAGTACTTTTGGTATCGATGCTTTACCACCGAGTGCGAAGGAGGTATCGATATAACCTAATCGTATCGGTCAGAAATACTCGTACTCTTTTCTTATTGATAGGCAAAAAACTGAGTTGGTCACCATTTTTACCATAATTTTATTTATTTTCAAAGTTTTTATAAAATAAATCCTTGCAACCTGTGCATGCAAATGGGTTTATCAAAATCGGGTGTATGGTTGCATTTCATAAAAAAAGACGGTAAGCGCTCACGATCTTGACAGTGCAACCTAAATTCGAGCGTAAAGCGCAACGTAATTTAACGTCTTGATTTTACGCTACAGTAAGTTACTTAAATAACCCGCGTTAACCCTGTGCCATGAACAGTATTGCCCAATAAACTTATTGAATAAAACTCATTAAATGGGAATAATAAAAAGTGATAAAGTCGCTAAATTAGTCTGAAAGCACCGAAAGTGTGATTACTAAAGTCTGCAAAAAATGAGTAACATTTGATTTGATTTGTTGAAGCGAACTTTACTGAGAGGCAGTAAAGTTTTCTCTCTAACGCTCTGTCAAAATTGGATTTTACAATTATAAAGTGCTGGCGCCGCGCTATTTGGGTTGGTCTTATACATTTTGTAAGTGCATAAAGATTTTTGACAGATAAATTCCGCATGTCACGCTAAATTTGGTTGCACAGTGAGATACTAAAATAAATAGTCCAGTTACTAAGACCATTCGAACTTGCCACTAAGAAACCTTCAGACCCGAATTATATGACTTTATCGCGGATTATAGCAATGGTAAATGGTCTTAAATCCAAGCTACAAAATTTTTCTTTCCCCATTGAATGTGTCAGACAAGGTACAAGATAAACTATTGGGTGAATTGTTATGATAAAATTGCTGCGTTTTAAAAATCTTTGCTTTCGGAGTCCTAACTAAGATACCTCAATCTCAGCAGGTGGATCACAAGATCAGGTCCATAACAAAGATTTTGATTTTTGGCTCCATGTGTTCTTCCCTGTCGCTAATCCTAAGAAGAAATCGACCTATACAAGTATGTATCCATGCTTTTCTTCGATACCCATCAGGTACCGATACTTTGCGATCGATACCGTACAGAGTATAAGTATCGATATCCTAGTGGTATCGCTTCATTCCTACTTGCAGGCGTTGCCTATACATTATAAAAATCATCAGCTGTTAAAAGGGGTTTCAATTAAATCAGTGCTGCCAACTCGCTACTATGAACCCCTAAAAAACACTTATACTTACATTCACTTAAACCATATTCATTTCCTTTAAATTAAGTACAATTTAAATATATGTTTCTTTTTTTCAGCTTCCAGGGAATTTTTCATTAAGAGTTAACAGACTTCTCTTGATGTTAAAAGAACTTTTTGGTCTTTAAGTGAAAAGTATATTTAATTAAGTAAATTGCTTTTGTATATATTTAGTCAGTCTACAGCTCTCGACTTTCTTTCATTGCACAATTGTATTCATATTTGAAGTTGTGGTTCTGCTTCACAACGTTTTGTTTAAAATTTCTAATGTGCATATTTGAATAGAAACCACTTACGTTTTACTTAATATTCCTGCTAATTATTCTTAATAAATACTTATTATTTTGCCAAATACTATTTACAAACGGAATATTATAACTCTTAGAAAATACTGTTTGTGTTAGCAAACCATCTGACGAATCTGCCTGCTCCTTAAGGTATGCTAATGATGAAGAAACATTTTAACGTAAACAAAAACACATGATATAAATTCGCTCTGCGGTTACTCTGGTATGAGCAACTAGTTTCCTTTCATACAAATTTTCATTATACCATTACGAATCGTTTCATGTGTTTTACTTTAAGCATGTTTAATACATAATTATTTATTATTACAGCAAGTGTAGATATCCATTAATATAAAGAAACAAAAACACATGGAAATAAATGTAAAATTTTGGTAAAAATGTGCTGCATCATATAGACATAAACATACAAGTATGTGCAGTATACAGTTTTTTTTTTTTTTTTTTTTTGAATGATAACATTTTAAAAGAAATACTTTTTATATTCACTACAAAGATTTGAAGAAGTTCTTTTATAAAAAGTGCATCAAATCAGAAGAAGTTTATTTAACCAGTACAAATGACATTTCATAATAACTACCTTATTAAAGGAAATTATTTAGGAAGTGTACGAGAGCTGATCAAAAAATAGTCATTATTTTCAATTTTTTCAAAAAGAATTTATTTATTCATCAATAACTATCTTGTCCTCTTCAAAGTAATCCCCTTCAGATATAATACACTTATGCCAGCGTTTTGTTCCAATCCTCGAAACACTTCTGAAACGCGCTTTAATCTCTTCAATCGTAGCAAAACGAGTTCCTTTCATCGGTGTCTTCAGTTTTGGGAAGTGGTAAAAGTCAGCGGGGACCAAGTTAGGTGAAAACGGTAGTTGAGGCATGATAACGGGTTTGTTTTTGGCCGAGAGCTCAAGCACCAGCATCAATGTTTGAGATCGTGCGTCATTATGGTGCAAAACCCATGATTATTTTTTTCACATTTCTGTACGTTTCTGACGAATTGCTTTGCGCAAACGGCGCATAACTTCAAGGTAGTATTCCTTATTGACTATACGATCTTGTAGCAAGAATTCATGATGCACCACGCCATTGCAGTCGAAGAAAACAGTGAGCAAAACCTTCACATTTGATCGAACTTGACGTGTTTTTTTCGGTCTTGGCTCTTCTCGACGCTTCCATTGGGATGATTGGGCTTTGGTTTAAAAATGATAGCCATACGAGTACACCCATGATTCGTCACCTTTCTGAGAAAACTTGGATCGTCGTTGACGTTGTTCAACAGCTTTTGAGCGATGTCCATACCACGGTATTTTTGATCAAAATTTAGCAATTTTAGAACAATCTTCACTGCCGTACGTTTCGTGCCTAAAACATTCATAAAAACTGCTTGGCATGAGCCGAACGATATGCCAACATCATCAGCAATTTCTCTGATAGTAATCCGACGATTAACCAAAATTATTTTCTTCACCGCTTCAATGTTTTCATCGGTTGTTGACGCGCTCAGGCGACCAAGGTGAGAATCGTCATTGACATCTTCTTGGCCTTCCTTAAACTGGTTAGACCACAATTGAACTTTTGTTCTGCTCATAGTAGATACACCAAACGCCACAGTCAACATTTCAAAAGTCCTTGCGCATTTAATTTCATTTTTTACACATAACTTAATACAGTTTCTTTGATCCATTTTTTCGAATAGTGAACAATCGAAGCGCATACCAAAACAGGAATAACCTTTTTATCTGTCAAAAACAAACTGACAATCCAAAATGGCTAATATTGCCAACATATATAACAGACATGTGTACTAAAAGGCTGCACAAAATGTTCTAAAGAACACTGCTCACTACTTTAACATAACAATTCTGGAAACAAGCTATAGAATATTTAGAAATAGAACAAGCACTTCATAGTTTTGAAACGCCTTCACGACAGTGCTTGACTGTACTTGAATTCTGTTTGACAGCAAAATCCTAAACAAAACATCACAATAAAGCAAATAAACGATGAGTCACAGCAAGCACATTGATATTTGAGCTTACTGCGTCTTAAATCTTTGCGCTTAATACAAAGACAAAAACCATGAACAACAACACCACACACACACATTAGCATACTGTGCATACAGTACTTGTGGTCTAATACAAAGACAAAAACTATGAAAAACAACAACAAAATTTATAAACAAAACTGAAGTACAACATTATATCAGTGCTTGAAATTCTACTTCAATTTTGTTCTACTTCAACTTGTGTTTGGTTTTGTTTGTTCAAAATGCTTGTAAAGCGGAACCTTACACGCTTAAATTCAATTGTGAATTGAGTATTTGAACTGAATTGAATACTGCCCACACACTTCATAAACTGAATTGAAAGATTTTTATTCAACTATTAAATTCAATGAAATTATAAACAGTTTTAAAAATATATAACGTTCTCTTTGCAAAAACACTACAAATATAAATCAAGAGACTCGAATACACACAACACAATCGAATTGAAAGACTTGCTAGTCAACTTGAAAAAATCAAAACATTTAAATTTTTCTTCAACCAACTCGACAACTGCCAAACTAATCAACTGACAAAGCCATACTCGTCTTGATTTGGACAACAACCAACTCAGTTGTCAACTGAGTTGAAACGTGTATGGGGTGCTTAAGACAGTATTCGTTTATGTGTTTAGAACACATAAACGAAGTGTTTGTTTTGAAATGTGTGAGACGACGATGGATAGTACTTGAAAATGCTACGATGTTTTGTAAGACATTTTTATTGTGCTTGAGCAGCCCTCTAATGTGTACCAATATAACAGAAAAAATGCGAAAAACGAACATACCTAACTCATGAAATTTGAAAATAACTGTTATTTTTTTTATCAGACCTCGTGTAACCGAATAAATGTGTTTACAATCAGGATAGTTTTGCACAAGTTTCAGCTAACTGGGTCTGTAGGCAATTTTAAACTACAAAATGTGTGGCTGTTTGGTGCGATTATGGACAGGTGGCATCATCGGGCTGTACTGATAACGGAATTTTTATGGATCAAAGTTGGGCATATGAACCAGGACGATATGTTTGATTCATCACAAGGTGGAAGGGGGAAGGGGCGGGGCAGATAGCTAACAGAATACTAGCTCATTTGAGAGTTGCAATAGCCGTATTATCTCACCTCATGCTGGTGATAATTTGTCGCCACCGTTATGTGATTTGACAGCATTGGACTTCTTTGTTTGGGGATATTTAAAAAAAATGTACACAAATAAACCGAAAAAATCCAAGAGCTAAGAGCTAACACTAACGACTGTGAACCTGAATTATGGCCCAGGGTCATTGGAAATATGCTTCATCGGATAGAACTAGGCGACCGAAGTCGTGGCGAGCATTTGTCCAATACTTTGTTTTACACAAAGTTGTCATAGATTTTTTCTATCATAAGAGAGAATATTAAGGTGATTCCATAAAACTCTATTATATTCTCGTACAATTAAAATCAATAATTAACAAAAGGACTTCATCATTTACTTACTTATTTAACTTTCTAAGTTATTTAAAAAAGTTTCAATTTGTTTCAAAAGTAGCACATTCCATTTACAATCCATTTGTTAAACTGTTGTTATTTCCCTCAATTCATAATCTACTGTATTATAATTTAAAATATTCATTGTTGTGTATTGAAGCAATTCCACATTAAAACAAAAGTAAAAAGTCGTTTTCTGGGGCTGATTAATTATTTACAAATTTATTTAAGAAGCAAAACGTGTTTGTAAACCTGAATTTTAGCAGCTTCAAATATAAAAATGGCCATCATAAACAGAATATAGACCACACAACTTATTTATGAAAATTATTCCAAAAATACTCAGAAAATATAAGCATTTATGGTAGATTTTGGAGTCGAAGTAGCTGAGAGACGGGATGAAAATCGTTTACTGAAAAAAACGTTAATGATGAAGCTCATCATTCCATACGAGTACATGAAAAAGGCATTCGATGACTTTGACTTGGTTGCAGAATTACTTTACTCAGAGGCCAGATAATAGACTTTCCAGTAAGCCGGTTTTTAGCTGGCCGGCACAATTTTTTCCCTCTCAATATACTGAGTTCCAGCTGCGTTATCGAAATGAATTTTCTGCTGCTACAAGCTGAGCCCCTCGGGAAACAGGTTTTGCCTTGGCGTATTCCTAAACACTTTTGACTGATTTAATTTCAACATTCTAAATGCTGTGATATTGTTTGTTTTGGTCGTTCCGTGTGTTAAGTTTACAAACACTACTCCCCTTTTCCTCCTTCTTACAATCTATTTTCCTAGTTCCAGTACAATGCACTGCATATGTATAGGTTATCCCCTGAGTACTGGTCCCAGATAAGAAAAAAAAAGGCACACTGTTTTTCAGGTAAAGAGGGGAACGGGTCCCTCGTTTGTTGTAGCAAACAAAACTCAAAGAAGCCGCATGAGTTATGTTATGTTGGCTTCCGAAACCCTTACTCAGGTTTTAAATTGACAGAACGATAATCAGCATGGCAACAGATTGGTTCTGCTTGCAGTTCAACCCGGCCTGACCATGGTTGAGGTGCCTGCCTTGGCTGAGATGTTCTGGCTTTGGATGAAACCTCAAACGCAGGGGGTTAGTATCCTTGATAATTGTTTGGTGTGTGGCTTTTTTCGGGGAATAGCAACCTCCCGAGGGTCTGTTGCCTTTACATCAGATACCTGTACAGTAAGGAACCAGTGGTGATGGTTGACGGGTGAGTTGCTTTACGGGCTGGTGCTGCTAGTGGGCTTCGGACTGCCAACTCATTAATCATTAAGCCTTGCCTTCCATTGATTGCTGGGAAATTGCATACAGGAGGGATTAGAAGGCCCGAACTCATCAACTCATGCTTGCTCATAAGGTTACAAACATATGGCTGTAAGAGCCTAGCAAGCCACACGGGGCGCTGCTGATTTGTGAATAATTCACTTCATTATCAGATAAGGCCGCCAGGCAGATGCTGATGTAAATCTCTCTCAAGCTGGGCTTCAAAAACGCTGAATTAACTCATCTGCAAAAAGTTCGCTTAGCATTTAAATTCGTTTATATTTACAAACGTTTATTGGAAATGCCTTCCCCCAGAGATGTCCTTCAATTGTGGGCAATTTAAATTTCAAGTTTTTCAAAATTTTTTCTTCTTTTTTTGTTTATTATGTGCAAATTGTGCAAACAAAAAAACTTTTTAATGGGACATCAAAAACAATTCTACTTAAAAAGTTTAATTTTACACAATAAAAAGTTTTTTTTTTAGATTTTTTTCTTTGTGTTAAATTAAAATGCTCTTCATTGTTCTAATTTTTTAAATTACGTTGAAAAACAAAGTCTATTTACTGAAAGTTTTGTGTAAAACAAAAAAAAAAAAATTAAAAAAAATATAACAATGGTCAACAATATTATTTTATAGAGAAAAGGAAACGGATATGGAGTGATGAATTGGAAAAGCAATTATATTTTAAAACAAATTAAAGTTTTTCAGCAAAAAAAAATAAAAAAAATAATAAAAAGAAGAGTTTACAATAGACAAAACGATACCGGAAGAAATTGTTTTAAAACTTGAAATTAATTCAATAAAATAACAAAAGAATAGAAGTGCATTTAAAAATGGGGGGGAAAAATATATATTTTAAAAATAAATATTTTAAAAATATATATTTTAAAAACAACACAAAAGAAAAACACACCTGACTAGTGAAAATTTTTTGCACAAGCTGAAAAGTATGCTAAGAATTTTGTTGTTAATTGTTTGCTTTAGTTTTATGCTACAAAAATAGTTTTTATTTTAAAGATTTAGAAAAGTTTAAGGTATAATAAACTATATTTATATAATAAAGTAATTGAGTTATCTGTTATTTATTTTACTAGAAAATATTTTTCTTTGTAGTCCAACCATAATGCTAGATGCTGATTGTGAGCTATTCCTTAAGTTTTTTTCTTAACTCAAGTAAATATTTATTCGTTTCAGTGTTTGATAAATTCAATCAGGGAGAGGAACACACGGCCATGTCACAAAATCCACTCCCGTTCGGAAATGGAATTGAATCGGTTTTTCAACTCTTCAAAAAACGACAATTTAAAAGTTTTTCAGAATGAAATCAATTCTATAAGATAATATTAGTTTCATTCTTGCAATTAGAAATGATTTCATTCAGAAAAGTTTTTAAGTTTTTCGTTTTTTGAAGAAGTAAAAAAAGAATTCAATTCCGTTTCCGAACGGAATTAAGCTCTGTGACATGGCTGAGAATTCTACAGCGCGTTAAGGTTGTTGAAGAGTTATATGAAAATTAATCGGCCGGATATCTTGTGGTCACATATTGAAGATATGAACCTCGAAAATATGTGGTTCCAATAGTATGGTGCAACTTGCTACAAAGCCAAGGAAACAATGACTCCTTGGCGATATAAATTCAACGGTCATGTTATCTCATGCCGGTCATGTTAATTGCACGCCACGATCAAGTGATTTGACTCTTACGATTACGTTTATAACTAAACAGTGCGTTAAGATTGCAAGTATTATCCTTATAAAAATGCAAATTAAAAAATAAATAAATAAAATATATAAAAAATACAAACAGCCTGCTTGGTTTCTATGATTCCTAATTGTCAATTACGGTATTCAAAGGGCTGTCATAAGTCTTAAAATATTAGTATGAAAAAATATGAATATTGTGAGCATTCTCCAGTTAAGAAGTCTTATTACGAGTACTTTCTGAGTTTTTTGTTCGAAGCAGTTTTTTGTTATCAGTAGATTTAGAAAGCTTTGAAAGATATTCTCAAACATTTAACTAAATATCTTTCAAAACACAAAAAACAAGCTTTCCTTTTGCACTTGTTTCTACTTTTCTTTACACTTATCAAACAAGTAAACAATCATTGATTGCTACAATTTGTTCCTTTGAAAGTATCGAAAAGTATGAAAACAAACATTCAAGCAATTGAGTTTAGTTACATTATTAGCTTCTAAAATTGTTAACTTAACTTTTGGAAAAGGCTTATTAACAACATAGAAAACTCATACTTAGTCCCTTGTAAATATCATTTGTTTCCAATCACTGTAATAATGATTATTTTTGAATTAAAATTTAAAAGAAAAATTTCCTTTTTCTCAAATTAGTTGATAAATTATTTAAGTTATTGAAATTCTACTCAAATACGTTCATATTGTTTGTAACCCAGTTGACTAAGTAGGCGGCCTTTTTCTTTACAAGGATATCAGGCTGTTGGTTATTGGCTAGGATTATACAAAATAATTGTTGCAGAGTTATCAATTCAGTCATCGTTTCTAACTTCATAATTTTTCCCACGTATAGTTTTCAAACTTGAAGCAAATTTAATAAAATAAAAGAATACAATTTTATTTGGCAGCATATTGGAAAACTAAGACTGCTCTGCCTTATGTTAGCTACCTGAATAGACTTAATGGTTGAGTTCAGCATGAAGTTTGCTGTTTCGAAGGCGACGGGCCTGCTTCACGATTTTCAATCTTAACGTTCGCCAGCGTTTCGAGTGGTAAAAGCTCCTATTTCCTATTTACTTGTGAACTGAAAGGCAATATAGTGCAAGAAAACGGAGGTAAGAATGTATCAACTCATAACAAAATATTTTATTATTGCATATTTGCAAATAATTCGTTCAGCTGAAGGTCCTTTTTGGTTTTTTTTTAATGTTTAATGTATTTTTCAATATTTCATCTTCTAAAGAAAATAAAAGGACGAAATATTGAAAAATACATTAAACATTAAAAAAAAAAAGGACCTTGAGCTGAACGAATTATTTGCAAATATTAAATTAAATAAAGCAAATAGGATCAAGAATTCAAATTTTATTATTGCGATATAAATGTGTATTCTCGCCATTTTTAATGTTTGAGAACATTAACGGAATGTTTCTTGTCATAAATCATAATTAGTACGACAGTATTAGGATAAGTTGGGTTTAACAGGCTGTCAGCTATTGGAAAGTCAGCCCACTTGGGGCCATTGTGTTGCCTGGATGGGATATGTATCTCAGCAGATATACATACATACCACTGGTTCAGAGTCGTCCCGAGTATCGGATAAAGGAGTCCAACCCACCTGCGCCATATTTCGATATATCTGCCAAATCGTACAGCCACGATACAAAGTTCTTATAAGTCCTTCCACAAAGGAAGTGCTCAACACTCTATACTTCCTCCTCGTCTCTGCAACATCTACAGAAGTCATTAAATCGATATAAAGTTCTTATATAGGAAAGAGCTGGACACGGACAGAGGAAGCGCCCAACACTCTATACTTCCTCCTCGTCTCTGCAACATCTACAGAAGGCATTAAGTCGATACAAAGTCCTTATAAGAAAGAGCTGAGCACCGACAGAGGAAGTTCGCAACACTTCCTACTTCCTCCTCGTCTGTACAACTTCTACAGAAGTCATTAAATCGATATAAAGTTCTTATATAAGAAAGAGCTGGACATGGACAGAGGAAGCGCCCAACACTCTATACTTCCTCCTCGTCTTTGCAACATCTACAGAACGCATTAAGGCGCTACAAAGTCCTTATAAGAAAGAGCTGAGCACCTACAGAGGAAGTGCCCAACATTTCCTACTTCCTCCTCGTCCTCCTTCTACAGAAGTCATTAAATGGAAGATTTAACCTCCCCACCTGTATTCCTATGTGGCAGTGTGCGTCCCGTAAGGACCACAACAGAAGTATGCAACCTCGATCGGGACAGGCCCCTAAGGATGACAGTCCTCCTGTTATAATATCTGGTCCATATCAGTCTTGGCATTCGACAAGGTAATCTCACTAGGCGGTGAGCGGTGTAAAAAATTTTTACAGCTCCTCAGTGAGATCCCAACGATTACACTTAGGAGCACATTGTAGCTGGACAGCGGTCTTTTTCAGATCATCAGCTACAATATTTGCGTGCACTTCACCTTGCTCTCTTAAGGCTAATATTGAGTTCATTATTTCGTGCGAAAGTATTTCAAATTGCATACAAAAGTGTTTAGTATGAAATATCTGCGAAATAAGTTTAGAAATGTAGTACTGAGTTCTTAAAGTTAAAAGCACACAATTGAGGGATTCATAATGTCATAATATTTTATATTACGCTTCGAATAAAAAAGTCAGAAAGTACTCGTAATAAGACTTTTTAAATGGAGTTTGCCGTAACTAAACCGTAAACATCTCAGCTGAATCAAAATTAAAGTAATTTATGTCAGAATGCTCACAGTATTCATATTTTTTCATACGAATATTTTAAGACTTATGACTTTATGACAACCCTTTGAATACCGTAAATATGTATCTGTAACATGTTTTCATTAAAAATTGTTTCTGGGAATATTTTTTTTTCAGCTGCGAAATAACATAAGCAAAGTTTTTTTCGCACGAAGTACAAACATGTATACTTAAAATTAAAAAAGAAACGTGAATAAGAGAAAAAATAGATAACACTGAGTACATCTCAATTTTTCCGTACGAAATACGAAATATAGCTGAAAAATTTTAGCACATTTAATCTCAATATTAGGCTTTAAGCCTAGTGTTTGTACTTCGTGCGAAAAAAGCTTTGCTTATGTTATTTCACAGCTGAAAAAACAAATATTCCCAGAAACAATTTTAAATGAAAACATGTTGCAGATACATATTGTGTGTTTTTCGCTTTAAAAACTCAGTACTACATTTCTAAACTTATTTCGCAAATATTTCATACGAAACACTTTTGTATGCAATTTGAAAGAATTTCGCATGAAATAATGAACTCAATATTAGCTTTTACCTAGAAAAGCTCTTGCTATCTAGTTTAAAGATATACAGCATTCAAGAACCAACCTGGACGTCATATAGACTCCAGCTAGTCCATACAGCGCAGCCTTAGGTTGGGTTACGCTGCCAGCTATTGAAAATCCAGCCCTCTGTTCAGCCTTACTATCAGTAAAAATTCGGGTATGCTTTCCGTACATCCAATAGTAGCTTAACCAGTTAGCTGCCCTCAGTATGGCTGCAATTACGACACTATTACTCCTTGTGTGCTCGATTTGGTCAATTGGGTATACTTACCTAAAAGTATGCCAGTCTTTTGATTTGACAGGACTATTTTATTTAATGAAGATACGTTCATGCATTCAGAAGTTCAAATGATGATAATTTTGCTCTCTACAATTTGAACTAAATTATGCATGATGTGATATGTACGAATGTAGATATTTTTCTAGTGGAATGTTGTACATACAAATCCACATGAAATGCTTTGAAAACTGTCAATCAATTCCAACAAAGCAGCGAAACACAAAGGCATAGAATATTACTGGAAATATAATGTGTGACAATGTTCTTGTCATATGCCAAAAAAAAACCTCAAGTCGAATGATAGCATTGAACAATTATTTAAATACTAAATGTAAATATGGAATGTAATCGAAAGAAGACTACTCGTAATATTAATCATTATTATTGTAAATTTTTCATATATAAAATAAAGTTTGTTTTTTATTGAATAGTTGTGTAAAAACAGATTTAGTACAAGTAACCAGCACACAATAACCGGCACTTACGCTACTTTGCAATTGATATTTTTATTACTTTACAGCATTCGAGTAAGCAATAGAAAAAGCAAAAAAAAAACAATTGCTTTACAGTGGTAGCAGAATGTTTTCTTTCAGCTAAACAAAAAATGTGCGAGATAGCAAAAGCAACTGAAAAATATTGCAATTTTTTTGATTTATTGAGTTTTTAAATTAAATTTTTGGTTTGTACATTTGTACAACGAGTTATAGTTCAAAATTTTTTCTTTCTTAAGTTTTTTTCTTAAGAAGGATTTTTTACAATACAAATTTGCTGTGATCAATAATTTTTGATTGAATATGTTAAACATTTCAAACATACAAAAACGAAAGCGAAATTTATCTAACAGTTTCCTGTTCATATAATTTTTTTTTTTTTTAATGAAAAAAATTTGATTTAAAATAATATTTCATGAAAAAAATATGGATCAAGTATTGCCGTTTTGTCATTATTGGAATTGTTCAGAAAAACATATTTGCATTATATGATTTTTTCTAGAAAAACATGTTATTTAGTTCAAGTACTACCATCGAAATATGTTGCTATACAGTTGTGTTTTTGCTTTATGCTTTTTTTTTGCCTATAAATAGGCTAAAAATCAGCTATGAACATTATTTTTATTTTAATAGTTATTATCAATTTCAAACAATTAAGTTTTTTATTCGCTATTTAAGCTTCTAAAGAAATGTTAGAGACGTTTATAAATAGAAAAGCTTGTTTTTTGTGTTTTGACGGATATTATTAGAGCATTTTTCTTTTTAAATTCTCAGCAATTTATTTGGATTGTTGGGATATAAAGTTAAATGTTTGAGAATATCTTTCAAAAATTTCCAAAGTCTACTGATGATTAGGGTAGTTCCTATGAAATGTCGACATATAGATAGCTGGGAAACATAAATAGAAAACAAGCTATTTATAATTTTTTACTGGTATTATCAATTTCATTTAAAACCCATTTTCGGCAACACTTTTTTATTATTTGTCATTTTACTTACAGTAAGTATTCAAATTTTTATTACTTAAGCTATGTACACACGGTTGTCAGATGTTACAATATTGCTGACAATGTAGTGACAATGAAAATTTGTCCCGCAGAAGTAAATTGTGTGTTCAGACGATCGTAAGAAAATCTTACAATTTCATTGTCAGACTATGGTCTGACAAATAATTCATCTGACAACGAAAATTGTCAGTTCACACGGTTGTCAGATTGTTAGATAAAACAAATTGCCAGACATGTTGTAAGGCATTGCCACTTATGTATATCAACAACCATCTGTTTGGCAGTGTTGCCCATCAAACTTTTTTCTGACAATGATGCCACTGTCAGGTGCATTAATTTTATACATCTAACAATAAAAATTGAGCTTACAATATCAGCCAATTATCTGGCAATGCCGACCGATTGTCAGATGCCTGACAACATTGTCGTCTTACAATTGATTAACAATGGTTTTTCTGACAATGTTGTAAGTTAAAACTTGGCAGTTCACACGATTGTAATACATTTTCAGACAATTTTATTGACAATACTGTAAAACCTGACAACCGTGTGTACGGTTGTCATTTTACAACTGAATTTGATTGTAAGTTAAGTTGTAAGTAAGAAAAATTTGTGTGTATTGGTAAAAATGTGTTGACTTTTTCGAACTTGCACTTGCATGTGTAAATGCCGGGTAAATGAAAATGTGTAAAATTCTTTCAACTTTTTATTGAAATAAAAAAAAGCATATTAAATTTTAATTGTGAATAATTTTATTGCCTTTTGCAAGTTCAGTTTTAGCCCATTCTATAACTTCACTTCAATATACACATGCGAGTTGAAGTCGTCAATTTTAAGCGATATGTGTTTTCCAGAACACCTATTTGGCGTTTTCAAATCGCAAAACTATACTTCTTGCACTATACGTGTCGCAGAACACCTATTTGTGGTTTTCAAATAGAAAACGCAAAATTTAAGCTATTTGCGTTTCTCAGAACAGGCCTGCATGTTTGCTTAAGAAAAATTTCCAGGTTTTAGATGTATGTATGTAAGTATGTATGTTTGCTGCTATTTTGCCAATAATAACTAAAACACTGTATTAGAAAATAACTTTTTGCTAGCATCATTTCAGCGACAAAGCAGGCAAGGGAATTAATTGAATATGCAAAAAAAAAACACTTACCTCAAGTTTTCCAATTCATTGCGTAAATCCAAATCATTAGAAATTGTTTGCTTTTCTTGCGGCGAATTATTCTGCTTAATCCTTAGGGATTTGCGTAGATTATGCTCCAACAGTTCATAATCCTCACGACGACGATTCATCAAAACATTTAATTGTTTCGACAATAGACGCACTTGATCGCGCAGACTTAATGATTCAATATAATCATTATTATTGTTGTTGTTGTTATTGTTGCTAATGCCATTATTAACATTTGTTTGATAATTATTTTCATTATTTGCGGATATTTCATTGTCAAATCTTTCACTTGCAAACTCATTATTATTATTATGGTGGTTGTTGTTGCTGTTGACGTTATAGGCATTTACATCATTGAAATCATTATTTTCCGTATCATCATTCACATTGTCATTAACAAACCGTAAAAGTTCAGCACTTGATGGTTCATTATACACAATACCATCACCATTACCATCACCGTCACCATTATCATCACCTTCATCATCACTATTGAAATTTTGTTCATCACTTTTATCCTTTTTAGCGCCACTATTTCGTAAAACCATTTGTCGTATGGTGGTTGCAGACATTGTCCCGCCAGGACTACTGCTGCCAGTAGGTGATGACACTGTATTTACTTCCGTTGAAACATCGCGCATTATATTATTCATATCGGTCATAATACTGGCCTGAGTTAAACCGGCAAAACCGCATGTTGTTAAAATTACTACTACAATTAAGGACATGATTGCTGACAACTGGCCGTAATTTGTCAACGACATTTTTAACGTTTTTTATAAATTAACACTTGCTGAGTTTTTTTTTTCCTTCTTTATTTCTTTTCACTTTAATAGTAAATAGCAAAATAAAACAGAAAATAATAACTTAAATAGGTGGTGCGTGCACTTGTTTTATTTTCAAGCTGCTTCAGACCATTTCCTTTAGTTTCTATTTTTCTTAATTTTGTTTTATACATATAACACTTTTAAAGCAGCTTTATTTGACTATATTTTCCGACTATGTTGCACAATGGCTTTTTTTTTCTATATCGATTTTAAATTGAAATATAAATTTTATATGCGCTCTGCATGCTTTTATATATTTTATCTAACACATATAACTACACTTTATATATACTCCGTATCCGTTGACAAACCAGACTTGTGCTCTTTAAACGACAGTTCAATAAGGACTAAAGCTGCTTCTATGCATGATTCGTCCTTTTATACACACATTATTTTTTCTTAGTGCTCTTGGTTTTATGTTGTGTTTATTACTAAAAGAGTATGAGATAAGCAAACAGGTTGTTAGTTCAAGAGTTTTACAAGTGTTGTGAAAAGAGAGTATGTTAACCTGTTATTTAAGAGAATTTTAGTGGCTCTTTGAAATAAAACAAAATGTTTGTGCACAAAGTTTAATGTCTTTGCTAGTGGCGGGGAACTATAGTTTTAGAGTGAGGTTGTTGGCTGTATGAATAAAACATAGAATAAAATAATTTGCTTAAGGTAAAACCAGCGGTCACTTAAATACAATGTAATTATTTGTAGCAGTTTGAAAGATATTTTGCACTTGCGTCTCTTTGCAACTTTAAGCAAAAAAATCAACAACTACTTTATATTTCATGTGAGTAAACTAATTTTGGAATTAGCTTGCTTGTACCATACATGCTAGATGTTTTTTTGCGCTTATATGTTTGCTCATTTTGTATGCTACAGCTACGAGTGTTAGCAGCACATGAAAATATATTAGTTATTTTTGTAGATGTTTTTTATCTTTGTACTCGTTTACCGTATTCAACCCAACACAATAAGCAAGCAAAAATAACATTAAATTTATTGAAATTTTGTTGAACTTTTTATAATTTTTTAAAATTAAACTTTTTTACATTTGTAAATCGGGTTTTTAGTTCAAGCAGAGCAGAGGGGACTTTTATTGTAGCCACTCCAACTTTTGGCTTCAATAAGGGTCTCCTGAATGAAGAGATAAAGAAATGGACTTCCGTCTATCGTTGAACAACATTGGAACGAGACAGCTGATCTTGAACACTCCAAGAAATTTCTAAACTTTGATAAAAAAAGGGCCGAACGTGCTCTAAAACTGGACAGGAAAGGTCTCAGAACATTGAAAGGTGCACTTAGAGGTCATTATGACTACTACCAGCACCTGCACAGGATGGGAATTTCCAAGACAGACATATGCACAATAGATCAACATCGGTCGCAGTACAAATGGCCGATGAGGGCCATATCCCATCCAATAATAAAAATAATAATATTCTTAAGAAGGATTTTTTACAATACAAATCTGCTGCGATCGATAATTTTTGATTGAAGAAGACAAGAAAAATATTAGTCAAATCTTTAGCTGGGGGACAACTAACTGTTTCGTTGTGGCTACCTACTCATCAGCACCCATTCGGATTTGAACTCGGGTCATGGCGTATTATGAACTGCTGCTTTAACCACTCAGCCACCAAGCCAAAAATAGCATTTGTTTGTTGATCTTCCAGCGTAATGACAGCAAATTTTAAAATTGACCAATGTAACATACGAGGGCGAATAGACATTGAAGCTGGCTAAGTAGGAAAAAACATGTTTTCTTCAAAAACCATTTATATCTCAACACAGACTCATTTTAGTTCAATATATATAAGACGATATTCCAACTTTTTTATACCATCTGAATAATGATATGAAAATACGTGCCATTATAAATACGAACTTCACTGTTCATAGACTGTCTTTAAGGTAATATTTGACAAGCTTGGCTTGATCGTGTACTAGTAAAACACTCTCTAAAAGCAGCAAATTTTACTAAACCAAATGTTTCTTTTTCTTTTAAGTGTATGTATAATATACATCAGCAAGATTGTCTTAAGGCCCTGATTCACTATCCTACACGATCGTACGATTCATTCACAGGAAACTGTTTCAAAAGTCTGGCCGACACTATTACACAAGTATGATTGAAATAATTTATATAAACAATAAAACAATTAAAAACTCTTATTAACATAATAATTTTACATTACTTAAATTTTTTTCTTGAGGCACCAACAATATTCTTATATTTTTCACAATATAAATCACACTGATCGCACAGAAATCATAATGTGTTGAAAAGTTTCATAAAATTTTTCAAATCACATGATTTGTCAAAAAGTCTGTTGCACGGTTGCATTTTTAGTACTTTTTCAGCACACATGCTTTATTTTGTAGATCGCACGATCGTGTATGATAGTGTAACATGGCCTTTAGTTTGTGTATATAACATTGTATGTTTTCCACGCTATATAAAACGTAAAATTTTGGATACTTGTATAAACTCACATTAAAACAAAAAGTTGAGTGGAATTTAATTTTGTGGCATCAAAATGTTAAAAAGCGCACCAAAAATTTAAAAAAAGCGCAATCCGCACAGGCTAAAGAAATTTTCGTACAAATAATTTTAAAAAGCACGAAAAACGATGCGAAACGTGCCGTGTTGACGACGCTGTAATAT